>OZ012738.1:92821431-93421431 GCA_963859935.3 Lathyrus sativus
ATAAGCGCGTTACGAGCCTTAAGCTACTTGGGTAATGATAATTGAGCGGCCTCCTCTCAGTCGTCTAGAATGTTTAGTATACGTCCTTTGGACGATATGCGACGCATTCGTTCTCAGGTCATAGTCTCTAGTGCTGTACGAACTACAGACAACTAAAAAAACAGTTCTTCCGTAAAAGACAGAAAACAAACTTCAAACCTTTTTTCCCCGCGGGCCCATAAGTCAAAGGAAGCTTTTCTGAGGAAAAGAGTGTCGTTAACTCCTAGTTCTACCGTGAACGGTAACGCCTAAGTCTCCAAGGGTCGAGCTGCATACACCAAACTGCTGGAACTGTTTGTTACCCCTACTCGAAAAAACAGATGAATCTGAATCCCCGTAATCCGTATTATCCCGAACTACGTAAGCTCTGATCTCTCATACCTGTTGAGAGTACGTAGGCACAATACTGACGTATTGGCGAGCCACCTTCCCCGTAACCCGTAGTTAGCCGAACTACGTTGACTCTGATTTCTCATTCTCTGATGAGAATACGTAGGCATAAAGTGCGATGCTTTGCCGAGTCATTTTCTTTTCTTTTCAGGCCAGCCTTGATAGGTAGATAGATAAAACAAACCCGTCAGGTAAACACAACAAGCGTAGATCCCATCGAGTACGATGGACGTGAGGGGTGCTAATACCTTCCCCTTGCGTAACCGACTCCCGAACCCAGACAATGGTTGCGATGACCTTGTCTTATACCTTTTCGTCAGGTTTTTCCGATCGTTTCCTTTCCCGTCCCGAGGGATAAATAATGAAAGGTGGCGAATCTTCTGTTTTGTCGGCACCTTATTTTCGCGGAAGCGACAGCTGACGACTCTGCTGGGGACTTGATAGTTTCCTGGGATCCAATGTCCCTTATGCGAGTCAGTTTGGGGATCCAACGTCCCCTGCGAGAGTCAATCCTAGCGCTTGTATGATTACTTGTTGGGTTGTGTTTATTCATCGCACTTTATTTCCCGCACTTTATTTTCAGTATGATATGATTATCTGCACTATTGTGGGAGGGGCACTCTGATGAGTGAGAAGCCAGACCCAGGCTTGAGAGCTGCATAGTATTAGAGTGGGTTAGTGGAGGACGTGCTTGCTTTGCTTGCAGCTGTTCCCACGTAATCCACACTCAGATAAGGTTCTCTTTGATGGCTTCCTGTCGGTCCTTTGGACTCGAGGGGTTGCTGGATCTGAGGATTGTCGACTATGGGAACCGATCATTTGGAATTCAGCTAAGTGAGGCTGCTTCAAGAGATGATGATGCCACACCTTATGGGTATCGTATTATCATTTCTTGAAAGTCTGTGACGCTGATGACCGCATAGGATGCCGAACCTTTTCCGTGATTAGGTCCATACCTATGAGCAGGGTCGGGTGTGATGCAGGAAACCTTAACCTTCAGACTACCTGGTTTTCTTGACAGTGAATCAGTTTTGTTGGTATCAGGGTTTCTTCTCATCGGATATATGTGTGTTCTTGACAGAGCAGATTTATGGTCTGATATCAGAGGTTCTCATCATCAGATATACAGTTGTTCTTGACAGAGCAGATGTTTGGTTTGGTATCAGGGGTTTCTTCTCCTCAGAGATATGGTTGTTCTTGACAGAGCAGATGTTTGGTTTGGTATCAGGGGTTTCTTCTCCTCAGAGATATGCTTGTTCTTGACAGAGCAGTATTATGGTTTTGTTGATACAGAGCCTTCATCTCCTCAACAGCACAGTCATCTTGATCTCCTACTGCATGATTGCATTTTTGCATTGCTTGCATCCTCATTTGCATGTCATTAACGTGAGTCTGTGTTGCAGGTGCATATTTCTCCCCTGGTTCTAGTGATCTTGATCCTCATGGCAGATATGGCATCTCTGAAGAAGACTGTGGCTTACAAGCTACCAACACATGACATCCGAGAATTGCGAGCTTTAATTTCTTTGGCTGATAAGACAGTGATGGAGAGTTTCAGACAGAGTTATGGGAGACTTCTGGGTATTGTGTATAAGCTTCCTACGTACGAGTTGAATGGCCTCTATGCCCTGCTACAGTTTTACGACCCACAGCTCAGATGCTTCGTGTTTCCGGACTATGTCCTTGCCCTGACCTTGGAAGAGTACTCTGACCTGTTGGGAGTGCCTTTGATGAATCAAATGCCTTACTTCCGTGTTGAGGGTGAACCCAAATTGAGTAAGCTGACTGACGCTCTTCATGTAGATGAGTCTGAATTGGAAGGGATGGTATCCAGAAATATTGGAGTTCATGGTTTCCCTTTGCCTTTCCTGAAAGTTTGCCGAGAAGGATCGCTGGGATATATTCAATGCCTTCTTAGCCCTCTGTGTCTATGGGATCATGCTATTCCCAAGTCACCCGGACTTCATAAGCATGGATGCTTGTCACATATTTTCCTCCGGGAATCCCGTGCCCACTCTCCTCAGAGACGTCTACCATTCAGTTCACAATAAGAATGAAAACAGAAAGGGGAAGAACGTGGCATTTTGTGCTCCTTTACTGTATAAGTGGTTTGCTAACCATCTTCCTAAGTCAGGGTCGTTCATTGATTCTGCTGAGTCTTCACCTTGGTCTGCATGTTTGATGGGTTTGACTGCTGACGATATCATCTGGTTTGATAGAGATCTGCTGGGCAAAGATATTGTGCATAGCTGCTGTGGCTTTCCTAACGTCCCCATGGTCGGAAGGAATGGATGTATCAACTACAATCCATCCCTGCTAGTACGACAATTTGGGTATGCACTACGAGGTCCTCCTGAAGAGGAAGTGTTGCGGTGGAAATAGGATCACAAACTATTAATTAGTTTGAATCGCAATTCAATTCACAACCGCTCTTTGATTTATCCGAAGGAAAAGGTCAAAAGAGGGAAAACCTATTTTTGCATCGTAAACACAATGCGGGGAAAGATCTAGGGTTCGGGGGTTGGTTAAATTTAGGGAAGGTATTAGCACCCTAAACTTCTGTAGTACTCTACAGGAACCTTTTGTTCAGATGTTTACTATTTGCTTTATTTATTTGCTTAAGGTATATGTACAAAGGGTTAAAAGTGAGAAAAAAGACCTAAGGGGTTAGTTCTAAGTTTACTCGGCAAGACATCGCATCTTGTGCCTACGTATCCTTACGGGAGTGGAATCAGAGTAATCGTAGTTCCCCTCAAAAGGGAGGTTAGAGACTTCTTGACTGTGGTCAAGGTCTCAAGGGGAATAAACGCATCTTAAGGACACGCTTACGTGGAGTGTAGAAACTCCAAATCTCTACGTTGAATTGTTAAGTTGTAATTAGGGTTAAATTAGGTTAAGTTAGGGATTCCGCGGCGGGAAACCCTAAAATGAGCGCGGCGGCTCTTTGACCTAATGCTAGGGGTAAAATGGTAATTTTGCCTGTGGCGAGGCATTTGTGAAAATTAGGGTTTGTGAGGTTGTAAGGGTTTGAAATTGAGGACTATTGGCGCGGCGACCAAAAGCTAGACCTAACCTTCAGATGTGTGTAATGTGACAGAATAATTGATGAATGTGTGAGATAATTGAAATCATACATCAGCAGAATTTTAAATGCAGAAACGTAAATGCGATTGTTGAGATTCGCAAGGTTACACGAGAGGAGCAGTTACAAAATGATACAATTCAATTTTAAGAACGCAAACACAAAGAGGAAACATGGTAAGCTGCACAATGAGCGAACTAGGTTAGTAAACAAAATTATGAAAACAGAAGCATGAAGCTATGGGACATTTTTTGTGGTTTTTCATTTTATGAGAACTTTAATTCAAAACATGAATCTAAGCTTAATTTTTTAACTTGATAATAAATAAAAAAAAGGAAGATTTTAATTTTAAAAAAATATTTTCTCTTGGTTTTAAAAAAAGGGTCTTAGTTTTAGTTTTAAAAAAATTTGATTCTAATTATTAAAAAATGTTTTAATTTTGATCTTTTAAAAATGTTTTTAAATTTAATCTTTTAAAAATGTTTTTAATTTTAATCTTTTAAAAATGTTTTTAAATTATTATTTTATAAAAAAAAACAACCTAAATATTAGTTTTTTTAAAAAAAAGGTTTAATAATTTCATTAATTAATTATAAAAAAGAAAAAAAAAGTAAAAGAATAAAAGGGTTGGGCCGGTCATCACTCCCGGACCCAACCCGGTGGAAGTAAATGTGACAAAAAGGATTTTTTAGGGTTTCACAACCCTAAAATCATTCGCGGCGCATTTGTTCCTTCATCTTCCTCGCTATCTTTCTCGTTGTGATCCTCTCCGATCGTGTTGAAAAAACCTGAAATCACTGAACAAATGTTAAACACGACGGTATTATGTTCCTGGCTTACCTTCTTCGTTCGCAATTGGTGACGAACGGAGGCGAGGATGTTGCTGAGCCTCCGAGGTGTTTGCCCGTCGTTGAATGAACGGCGCTGGTGAACTCGTCCCACTGAGCTCGTCTCGTTTCGATCTCTCTCTCTCTCGGCTACTAGCCCGTTAGGGTTTGGCTTGCGATGGTGGTTTCGCCGTTTTTTCTAGGGTTTCACTCAGGTGATATCATTCCCTTTTATAACCCTCTTCTGACTCTCTTTTGGGCTTTTGTTAACAATGGATTTGCGTTACTACTGGATTTTCGATCTGATTTGCTGTGATTTTTGATATGGTTTGAACATTTTTCGGATTCACTCTTGCTTGATCAAATTTCTGATACCCTGATTGGATTATTCTGATACTGATATATCTTGTTTCCTTTTTTAGGATTTGATTAGGGCTCTTAGCACCAACTTCTGATATGATTTCTCTGATCTGATTCGAAGCTTTCCATTTTCAGAACTCCTTGATGGATTCGCTCGGATTTCATTTGATTCGTTTGATATCTGAACTGATTTGTTTGGATTTCGAACTGATTTGTTTTGATTTCGAACTGATTTGTTTTGATTTCGAACTGATTTGTTTTGATTTCGAACTGATTTGAATTATTTTGATGCAGTTCGGATTAGCTTTTCCTCTTCTTCTTTCAGAGAGGGCTGATACTACGGCTTTGGTCGAGTCAGAATTGCCGGGAAGGTTGCGCGGCGATGATGACAGCTTGTCTGAGCCGTTCGGAGAAGACACTACGATCCTATGTTGTTGCTCGTGTTGCGAGCAGGATAGCATCTGGTAGATTGATTGTTTCCGTGATATTATGTTGGGCCATGATGTTGATGAACTGAGCCTTGAGCTTCTGTGCCTCGATTTTCCTACGCGACCCTGGGATTACCGTGACTGATATGAGCTGGTTCTGCTGTTTGAACTTGTTCCAGATTGAACTGTTTTTTACTGCTTTCTTCTGGTATGATCTTGCGCATTCACTTGCTCCTTTTGGTATAATGTGTGATTTGGTGATTTCATTTTTGATGCCCTGTTTGGTTATTGATTTTTTCGATGTGCCTTGCATATTTGGGACCCAATCTGAACTGACATATTAATGTGATCATGTGAGCTTATCCGCTTATTTTGGTATGGCCTGTGGCTCTTTGAACTTCGAACTGGGTTTGATATTGCTGAACCACACCTTATTTCTGGTTTTTTCTGCTGAACCATGTTTCTTGAATTGATGTTGTTGTGCTTTTCTTTGGATCCTGTTGGATACTTTCTGTTAGTAGGAACTGAACTTTGTGATTTACATTGCCCGTGACAGATTTGTTGGATGTTTTCTTCTTGCTCTTGCGCATGAACTTGCCACTCATGACTTATTGGTCCCTCTTTTCCTTTCTGAGTTTGGGCCAGCTTTGCATTCGATGCAGTTTATGAATTGCTTTGGTTTTGAGTTCTGAATTCTGAACCTGGTACTGATGCTGTTGTGGATTTTCAGGTGTTGGAAATTTCGAAAACAAAACGACTCAGACCTGCCGGCATCCGGGTCTGAGTCCGAATTTGCCTTTGTATCAGTTTGGAGATCCAATTGCGGCAAGAGCGAATCAGTCCCGCTTCTTTTATCACTTCTATCTCTCGGATGTCCCGTAATGATAAGAACAGGTGTTACCTGATCTGACGCCAACGGCGCGGATCGGTAATGGGGGTAGGACGCAGCTTCGGTTGTGCCACTCCCGGCACTCGATGATGACGCTGTTCTGAGAGTGTCGAAAACAATTTCTAACCCATTCCTGCGTTCTATTTTGTTTCTTTTTGATGTGCAGGTTGATCGGAGATTTTGCGGGGAAAAGAGTATCATGAAGAACACTTAGGCTTTTTAGGACTTTGTTCTTTTGATTTTCTCTTTTGTAACTTGTAATAAAAAAATGTTATGAATGAATTCAATAACATCCTTTATCCAAATTATTTCCTTTTTGTAGATCATGATAAAATATTATGAATAAACTTCAAATTTCTATCCAAATTCACTTTACAAATTGTAATAATAATAATAAAATATTATGAATAAAATTCACATATCCTATTAAAATCATTTTCCAATTTCTTTTCCATGTTTTAATTTGCAAACACCTCAACATCCGGTTAAACCTCACCAGTCAAATATTCCTGAATTAATTCGATCCAATCTTGCATAATAAGCTTAATACCTTCAACATGAATAAGTTCCATTAATCAGTCGAAGTTTTCACCGTTTTCCCTCTAAAATGAACTGGAAGATAGAAGAATGATTTCTTGTTAAAACCCTGTTCCACAGATTAGATTTTCCAACCCAAATTGATATCTTAACATAATCAAACCCACGTAAATAAATGCCTCAGGAATAAAACCTCATTGGGCCCAAAATCACGAATTATGCTTCAAAATGACCAAAACGCCCCTGGGGTAGTTCCTGCAAAACAAAACGCACTTTATGACTGGTTAGTGGTTAGCAGATGCACAAATGAGATGCTATGCGAAATGACTGACTAAATATAAGGGTAAAATTTGGGGTATTACAGTTGCCCCTATTTAAATAGCTACACCGGATGATTTGAGTGACGGAGACTCGAGGAATCATGGTGGAGGGATTTATATATAGATAACCGAAAATTTTGCCCTTATACGCGGCGATATGCAATGCTATGGACCAGACTAATACAGACGATGCCATGAATATGATATGATACGTATGCTGAAATGATGACGACACAAGGACAGACGCTACGAGAAGAACACACTGGGGAAAACGACGCGCTGGGACACAGTACAACACTGGGGAATTCTAAAATGATGGTCAACTGGTGCGAACACGACCAATTGTCGTTTTAGAACGGGAACGAGATTCTCAAATGGAGATGGCACCTGCGAGACGGCCTCCACTGGGAATCTAAAAGTAAAACTGGATCAAGTACGATTGCAAGATCGATCACAGAACGCTGGAGCATTGAGCAAAGAATAACATCCAAGCCTCTGTAGACTATCCCTCGTGACAAGATCAAACGGACTTTTCGGGAATCCGTAGAAAATATACAGGGTAAAAACCGGCTGTATGCCAAAATAAATGGACTTTAGGAATAAGGTCCTTAAATGGAGATGGCACCTATGAGATGACCTCCACTAGGGAATGTCTAATAATAAAACTGGATCTACACGGTCGCAAGATAGATTACAGAACGCTGGAGCATTGAGCAAAGAATAACATCCAAGCTTCTATAAACTATCCTTCGTGATAAGATCGGATGGACTTTTCAGAAACCCATATCATATATACAGGGTAAAGACCGGCTGTATGCCAAAATAAATGGACTTTAATGGGAAATGCCCTGATAAGCTTCTCGAGAGAGAATTGCCACTCATCGTTGGAAGGGACTTATATGCCAAAATGGATAAGCACTCAAATAAAGAGGCTGCTGCTTATCTGATATATAAATCTTCTCATATTTAAGGTCGGCGCCTGGAATACGATTCTGATTCTTCTTTTACTAAAGGATAAATGAACTTCTTCATGCTTCAAGATCGTGCTCTCCTGAATATGAAAAGGGTAAACTGAACTTCCTCATACTTCAAGATCGTGCTCTCCTGAATATGATTCGGCTCCTTCTTTTACTAAAGGATAAATGAACTTCCTCGTACTTCAAGATCGTGCTCTCCTGAATATGATTCGGCTCCTTCTTTTACTAAAGGGTAAATGAACTTCTTCATAATTCAAGATCGTGCTCTCCTGAATATGATTCGGCTCCTTCTTTTACTAAAGGGTAAATGAACTTCTTCATAATTCAAGATCGTGCTCTCCTGAATATGATTCCGCTCCTTCTTTTACTAAAGGGTAAATGAACTTCTTCATAATTCAAGATCGTGCTCTCCTGAATATGATTCCGCTCCTTCTTTTACTAAAGGGTAAATGAACTTCTTCATAATTCAAGATCGTGCTCTCCTGAATATGATTCCGCTCCTTCTTTTACTAAAGGGTAAATGAACTTCTTCATAATTCAAGATCGTGCTCTCCTGAATATGATTCCGCTCCTTCTTTTATTAAAGGGTAAATGAACTTCTTCATAATTCAAGATCGTGCTCTCCTGAATATGATTCCGCTCAAACCTCCTCGTATTTCAAGATCGTGCTCTCCTGAATACGATTTGGTTCAAACCTCCCCATACTTCAATACGACAGGGAAAATGGAAGCCCAACTGCTCAAAGGAGATGGCCATTTGCTGCGAGTCATAACGAAGATAGGATTGGCTTTTTAATGCGAGAAATGTCACTTACCGACGCTGTAAGATGTAGGATTGTAAAGTGTTGTACTGATAGATTTTCCAGGCGTGAACTGGCGTGTATCCGTAAAGGATTGGGATTGATTTTCTTGAAAGATAGTGCAAAATAAATGCACATCCTGGTACAGTGATAAGCTTCTCGGGCGAGAACAGTCGCATATCTGCCAAGGTAGGGTAAAAATTTTTAGATGGTGCAAAATAAATGCACGTCCGGTTGGGCCCGACGACCGACAAGACTGAGATTCAATCTAGGATCGAGCTAGAAAGAAGACTGGTAATCAAGACTCCATCGAGGGAATGATCTCGAAGGGTAAATATCTTATCCTGGCGAGGAAAGATAGCTGAAGTAACCGTCATCCACGAGGATCGAGCTCCGTGGGGAAACTGGAAACACATATGTATTTTATGCTTAGGGCTGACAATCTATTTGGAGAGAATGGACAAACCCCAGTTACTCGGCGGTAACGACCAATAATGGAGACACAATGAACCTGTGCATGTTAACGCGTATGTTACTGCATATGAATGTGAATGTATGTTAATGTCTATGTAGTTAAATATGCAGGATGTAATGGAATGAATATGTAATGAGTATGTGAAATGAATATGTAATGAGTATGTGAAATGAGTATGTAATGAGTATGTGAAATGAGTATATGAAGTAGGCATGTGATGCTTATGCCCCTGCGTATGCTGACGAAACAGACTAGAGACGGGACGAGAGATGAAATAAACATCTCGACGGAGATACCCTGCGTTCTCTGCAACCAATACGTCAATCATGGGTGAGAAGGATCAATGGTAGAACCAAATCTGGTTTTAAAGTTCTGAATTCTCTGGGGAGAAGGTAATCTGCTTGGGTGCACAGTATCACGTCTTCACATGGGGAGAAGAAAACCTGAGGGACACTTTCGAGTTACCCAAGAAAAAGTTGTCAGCTTATAGTCTCGCTGGGGACTGTGATGAGGCAATAGTTTAGGAACCTGTTGCAACACTGAGGTTTACTGGGGAATGAAGGCCGCCGTGAGTAAAATCCATCGGGTGCATGATGAAAAATTGTGAAGCCACATAGTTTTGATCTTGAAGGACCTTATAGTAGTTGCCATTTGTTTTCCTTTAGAGAACACAGTGCCCCAGGATATTTGCGTTGTGAGGTATGGTCATCTCAAGAGGATTTTATAGAGAACACGGAGTCTGGTTGCCCCACTGTTCTCAAACTCTTTGAGAGATCTGTCAGGTCATCGACGTAACTGGCACAAATTAATCGTGTTACGACGAAATCTTTGAGAAATAGCTCCTTAAGAACGTCAGACTCGCGTCGGTAAGAGAACTGGGAAACTGCCTGCCCCTGTTTAGCAGGATTTTCAAGTTCCAACGGGTTATGTCCATATGCAAATCTCTAAGATATCAAACAAAGTCGTCATGCCTGAAATGCCTACCCTGAGCTTGTCAATGTACACATATATTTGTCTTGAATTTTTGTTTTGAAAAAGATATCGCAATAACTTGTGACCGAAATCACTAATCGGGATATAAGTTTTAATCATAATGCCAACATGAATTTTTTCTGAGCATAGCTCGTAGGAGTCAGGAAACGTGATCTTGTCGAGTATGCTTTTAGCCGAAGTCCTACTTCAATTAGGTCTTTTAAAGGTTGTATTGTGGCTCGGTTCACGGTTTGAGAAACAAAGGATAAAGGCTCAAAGTTATATTTGTACCCACCCCTTCTTCGTGATGTTCTCCAATCCTAATTCAGTTAATCGGATACGAACGCTCACATCTCAAGTGGATTTGCTATGGTCGAGAACTTATCAAGGCTTTGGACATGGCAGTCACTCACCTATTTCTAATGGTAATTCGATCACACGACCTTGTTCTTTATAGGGATCCAAAAAAACTACTGGTTTGTTGTTCTTATTCCCTAACTTTTGCCTGGACAACGTCTTTTGGTCTGACTTTGGAGTCCAGCGGGATGCCCCAGTTTTGCCTAAGTCTCCTTCGTAGGTTTTGACTTAGCGGGCTCTTATTTTTTTTGAATATTCTTTTATGCACAAGTCTTGTAAATCTTTTGGAAGGCTCGTGACTGCCCCACTCCTTAGGTAACTGAGGGGTAGTCATTGTATTGGACTTCTTAAGATGCTAAGGATAAATTCTCGAAGGTTTGCTCTTCCCCTTTTTTGAGAGTCTAAGCGCTCGATCGGTTTAACTGAGACCTACCCTGCCCCGGGTTAGAATGAAGGTTCTTAAAAGAAAGAAAAACTCCTACTTCAAGGCTCAAAGAGGTTAACGAGGGATTATCATCCTTATCTCCAGTGTATGGGATTTGAAACAATGCCTTACATCATCAGCAGGTTTTAACTGAAAGCATACGACAAGAAAATCTGACGTTTTGGGTTCGTCATCCTCCTCCCAATTCTCTATCAGAACAAGAGATCGGGTAAAGTTGGCATTATAATTTATGAAAAATATATTTTGAATGAGTGAAACGAATGGACTTATTCAAGACAAACATATGCGTTGCATTGATTAATCAAAGATAAACAAGTTCGTACATGCTAAAATGCTTAATCAAAGAGAAATACATATAAATAAACAAATGAACTGTCGGAAAAATCCTTCTAAATGTTTTATGAAATTCAAGAGCAACAGTTTCCTTTGGCGGAGCCTCAATGGAAAAGGACGTCTGGTTTACGACCACTGTGAGTCGTCATGGCTTGCCCCAGTTACGCTGGTCACATCTTCAACAGTTTTCAGTCGTTGCTTCAAAATAACTTTCCCAGATTCTTTGTTGATCCCAGTCATATCATCTTGAGGGTTACTGAAATGAAGCGAGCTAGGTCTTTGAATAATTACTGGATTCGGCTGATTTGCCATAGGAGTAGCATGCTTTGCAGAATTCGAACTCGACAGGTGAGGGACCCCGAGAGGAGTCTCGATCTTCATCTGAGCATCGCTAAAAGACAACTTCTTCGTTTCTAGCAAATTTCTGACAACTTTCTTAAGAGCGTAGCAATTCTCTAGATCATGGCCGGGCGCACCCTCATGAAATAAACAATGAGCGGCCGCGTTGTAACCTGCAGGTAACGGATTAGGCGGAGGACCCAAAGCACGGGTGGTAATCAGACCTCGTTGCACCAAATGGGGGTATAACTCAGTAAAAGTCATTGGAATTGGAGGACAAGGCTTATACTGACTCTTACGGGGATAAGGAACCTGATCCTGTGATTGTTGGTGAACAGGAGCGTTGGGCACTCGTTGACTGTTGACAGGAACTTGCATGGGCGGATAACCGGAAGGTTGTTGATGAACCGGTGCTTGATATACCGGAGCTGACTGCACAGGCTGGTATGTAGGGAACTGCTGATTGAAAGGTGGTGCAACAGTAGCTACATAGGGTTGTTGGACATATGGAAATGGATAGCCTTGAACATAACTCTGCTGATGTTGCCAAGTTTGAGGAGTAGCCATTTTGCGGTTCCTCGAACGCGCAGGTCCTTTACCATGGTCGGAGTTAGGAGTTTTGCACTTTGGAGGGGTAGCTCATCGAACTGGTCGAGCACTAGGAGGCACCAAACCGGATTGAAGACCGTGAGGAGGTACATTCTCGACAGTAACAACTGGTTGAGGTTCCATAACGGTATTAGTAGTCTCAGAAACAACAGTAGACTGAGCATCCACCTTCATACTAAGAGCTCGTAGCATCTCCAAAATCTGCCCTACACTTCCTCGAAGATCTTCGAGTTCATGGCTGACACGGTTGATCTCTTGGTTTTGATCTTCCATCCTTTTGAAGGGTCGTATTGATGCAGAGAACTCAGGGTGACAAAACTGGAGGGTGAGAAAACCGCGTATGAGAAACCGGGAGACACATGCAATGCAAAAGTATGATGCTAAAATGTGAATGCAAATGAAGATTTCATGGAATTCAAATATTTACGAATATTGCGGAATACCAAAGAAACTTTTAATTTATTGAAGACAAATTACAAATAATGTTCTTGCAACCAAAACAGCTAAATAATAGCCTAGAAAGTCCTAGAGAAAGCATCTTCCACAACTTCAGTGAGCAGACGGAGAGTCGGAGGAAAATAAATATTCGTAGAGCCTTCTCTTCTTGTAGGACTGTATCTCATCATTCTTCGACTGAATCTGCTTTTGAAGTTCTTCGTACTCGCTGGCCATCACATGGTATTTGTTCTTCCATGATTCTGTTTCGCGTTGTGATCTCTTCAAAGTGACCTTCAAAGTCTCAACTTCAGTCATGAAATACTGGACAGGTTCTTCTCTTTGAGGTAAAGGATCTTGGCGAGAGTAGGGCATCTTCAACTCAATAGCTCTTCCTCGGACCCATTGAAGGTATGGTTCCATGGACACACAATTAGGTCTTCCCAAACTTTCTTTGTCTTTCCTATGCAGATGATTCCAAGAAGATAGAATCTGATCTTGAAGCTTTTTGTCGTCTTCGAAAAAGATTTTCTCCACATGAATACCTTTAGGCGGTTCCTTCAAGGGGTATCCCAACTGTCGGCGAGCTAATGCTGGATTGTAGATAATTCCTCCATTGAAACTGAGCAAAGGCACATTGTTGAAGTTTCCACAACTATCAATGATCGATATCCCATCGTACATGCGATTATACCAATCAATATCAGAGTGAGTTAAAGCCATGACTTTTTGCGACCAACGTTCTTGATTAGGTCTCCAGAACGGACCGGACTTGGGTAAGTGAGAAATAAACCACTTGTATAGCAATGGCACACAACATGTAATCATCCCTCCACCATGAAAGTTTCGAAGATGTACTGAATGATAAGTATTACCCAATAGCGTTGGAACTGGATTTCTTCTCATGAAGGTCTTGATTGCATTAAGGTCCACAAACCCCTCAAAACTAGGAAAAAGCAGCAACCCATAAATAAGCAAAGCAAATATTGTTTCAAAGGCAAACATGTCTTTATGATCGGCATAAAATTGGGCCTTCTTAATTAGGAAGTCCCTGAGAAAACTGGAGGTCCCTCCTTTGGTGATCATATTGTTTTTGACATCGGATATCTTTAGACAAACGGCTTTAGCAATATCTCGTTCTTTAGGGTCTTCCTCTAAGAAAGGGAATGGAGACTTATCCAAGATAGGTAATCCCATCAACTGAGAGTACTCTTCTAAGGTAGGTAAAAGATGATAATCTGGAAAGGTGAAGTAGTGATAATCTGGGTCATAAAACTGTAACAAAGTCGCAAGAAGTCCTTCGTTTACTTGAACCTTCAACAAAGACAATAGCCTTCCATATTTTTTTTGGAACTTTTCTTGATCTTGAACCAAATCTCTTAGCTTCTCTAGGACTTCCAAATTAAAACCCTTAAAAGTAAATTTCAAAGTATGCCTTCTATGGTGATCCATGGTATCCTGCAATGTTCATAAATAGAGTTTGAATTCCATGAAGTCTTAATGTAATATGATGCTTTATGGATGCAATGCATGAAAACACACAAAGTCCTAGGTTAAAGGAACGTGAGCGGAGTTAAGGTCTACCCATCCCAAAAAGGAGTGTACTATAGGTTAGTCGTACCTGCAGAACAAGGTTCTAAAAAGTGCCCAAAGTCATCAGCCCATCTTTCGGATATTATCAACCTTCCGACTGACTCGGGGGTTAATAATATTCTCAAGAGAACCTCTTTTGAGTGTAGTATCGCGTAGCAACCATTGTAGGACTACTCCCACATAGTTCCCGCACTACGTCCTAAATAAGGCCGAGGTGGTATAAAGGTACTACGGTTCTCAATATCACAGACTCCAATCGACCATGGAAAAAGTTTTCACGATTATACTCGATCAACCAAACCATTTTCGAAAAGGTCTCAACTGAGCGGTGATTCTCGAATCGGCTTGGTCGGGATTCAACTCCCTATAAGCCTCATCGAATATATCCCCATCCTATAATAATGTCACTAGTCCGGGCGTAGGACTTATCTCACAACACAAGGAACAGTCCCAAGTCAGAGCACAAATATATACACGCAAATGAATAATAACACAGATAGTAATAAATATGAACAAATTAGGGATAACCCTCAAAAGTTTAGAAATCCCCAGTGAAGTCGCCATTTTCTGTTGCGGTGGAAATAGGATCACAAACTATTAATTAGTTTGAATCGCAATTCAATTCACAACCGCTCTTTGATTTATCTGAAGGAAAAGGTCAAAAGAGGGAAAACCTATTTTTGCATCGTAAACACAATGCGGGGAAAGATCTAGGGTTCGGGGGTTGGTTAAATTTAGGGAAGGTATTAGCACCCTAAACTTCTGTAGTACTCTACAGGAACCTTTTGTTCAGATGTTTACTATTTGCTTTATTTATTTGCTTAAGGTATATGTACAAAGGGTTAAAAGTGAGAAAAAAGACCTAAGGGGTTAGTTCTAAGTTTACTCGGCAAGACATCGCATCTTGTGCCTACGTATCCTTACGGGAGTGGAATCAGAGTAATCGTAGTTCCCCTCAAAAGGGAGGTTAGAGACTTCTTGACTGTGGTCAAGGTCTCAAGGGGAATAAACGCATCTTAAGGACACGCTTACGTGGAGTGTAGAAACTTCAAATCTCTACGTTGAATTGTTAAGTTGTAATTAGGGTTAAATTAGGTTAAGTTAGGGATTCCGCGGCGGGAAACCCTAAAATGAGCGTGGCGGCTCTTTGACCTAATGCTAGGGGTAAAATGGTAATTTTGCCTGTGGCGAGGCATTTGTGAAAATTAGGGTTTGTGAGGTTGTAAGGGTTTGAAATTGAGGACTATTGGCGCGGCGACCAAAAGCTAGACCTAACCTTCGGATGTGTGTAATGTGACATAATAATTGATGAATGTGTGAGATAATTGAAATCATACATCAGCAGAATTTTAAATGCAGAAACGTAAATGCGATTGTTGAGATTCGCAAGGTTACACGAGAGGAGCAGTTACAAAATGATACAATTCAATTTTAAGAACGCAAACACAAAGAGGCAACATGGTAAGCTGCACAATGAGCGAACTAGGTTAGTAAACAAAATTATGAAAACAGAAGCATGAAGCTATGGGACATTTTTTGTGGTTTTTCATTTTATGAGAACTTTAATTCAAAACATGAATCTAAGCTTAATTTTTTAACTTGATAATAAATAAAAAAAAAGGAAGATTTTAATTTTAAAAAAATATTTTCTCTTGGTTTTGAAAAAAGGGTCTTAGTTTTAGTTATAAAAAATTTGATTCTAATTATTAAAAAATGTTTTAATTTCGATCTTTTAAAAATGTTTTTAAATTTGATCTTTTAAAAATGTTTTTAATTTTAATCTTTTAAAAATGTTTTTAAATTATTATTTTATAAAAAAAAACAACCTAAATATTAGTTTTTTTTAAAAAAAGGTTTAATAATTTCATTAATTAATTATAAAAAAGAAAAAAAAAAGTAAAAGAATAAAAGGGTTGGGCCGGTCATCACTCCCGGACCCAACCCGGTGGAAGTAAATGTGACAAAAAGGATTTTTTAGGGTTTCACAACCCTAAAATCATTCGCGGCGCATTTGTTCCTTCATCTTCCTCGCTATCTTTCTCGCTGTGATCCTCTCCGATCGTGTTGAAAAAACCTGAAATCACTGAACAAATGTTAAACACGATGGTATTATGTTCCTGGCTTACCTTCTTCGTTCGCAATTGGTGACGAACGGAGGCGAGGATGTTGCTGAGCCTCCGAGGTGTTTTCCCGTCGTTGAATGAACGGCGCTGGTGAACTCGTCCCACTGAGCTCGTCTCGTTTCGATCTCTCTCTCTCTCGGTTACTAGCCCGTTAGGGTTTGGCTTGCGATGGTGGTTTCGCCGTTTTTTCTAGGGTTTCACTCAGGTGATATCATTCCCTTTTATAACCCTCTTCTGACTCTCTTTTGGGCTTTTGTTAACAATGGATTTGCGTTACTACTGGATTTTCGATCTGATTTGCTGTGATTTTTGATATGGTTTGAACATTTTTCGGATTCACTCTTGCTTGATCAAATTTCTGATACCCTGATTAGATTATTCTGATACTGATATATCTTGTTTCCTTTTTTAGGATTTGATTAGGGCTCTTAGCACCAGCTTCTGATATGATTTCTCTGATCTGATTCGAAGCTTTCCATTTTCAGAACTCCTTGATGGATTCGCTCGGATTTCATTTGATTCGTTTGATATCTGAACTGATTTGTTTGGATTTCGAACTGATTTGTTTTGATTTCGAACTGATTTGTTTTGATTTCGAACTGATTTGTTTTGATTTCGAACTGATTTGAATTATTTTGATGCAGTTCGGATTAGCTTTTCCTCTTCTTCTTTCAGAGAGGGCTGATACTACGGCTTTGGTCGAGTCAGAATTGCCGGGAAGGTTGCGCGGCGATGATGACAGCTTGTCTGAGCCGTTCGGAGAAGACACTACGATCCTATGTTGTTGCTCGTGTTGCGAGCAGGATAGCATCTGGTAGATTGATTGTTTCCGTGATATTATGTTGGGCCATGATGTTGATGAACTGAGCCTTGAGCTTCTGTGCCTCGATTTTCCTACGCGACCCTGGGATTACCGTGACTGATATGAGCTGATTCTGCTGTTTGAACTTGTTCCAGATTGAACTGTTTTTTACTGCTTTCTTCTGGTATGATCTTGCACATTCACTTGCTCCTTTTGGTATAATGTGTGATTTGGTGATTTCATTTTTGATGCCCTGTTTGGTTATTGATTTTTTCGATGTGCCTTGCATATTTGGGACCCAATCTGAACTGACATATTAATGTGATCATGTGAGCTTATCCGCTTATTTTGGTATGGCCTGTGGCTCTTTGAACTTCGAACTGGGTTTGATATTGCTGAACCACACCTTATTTCTGGTTTTTTCTGCTGAACCATGTTTCTTGAATTGATGCTGTTGTGCTTTTCTTTGGATCCTGTTGGATACTTTCTGTTAGTAGGAACTGAACTTTGTGATTTACATTGCCCGTGACAGATTTGTTGGATGTTTTCTTCTTGCTCTTGCGCATGAACTTGCCACTCATGACTTATTGGTCCCTCTTTTCCTTTCTGAGTTTGGGCCAGCTTTGCATTCGATGCAGTTTATGAATTGCTTTGGTTTTGAGTTCTGAATTCTGAACCTGGTACTGATGCTGTTGTGGATTTTCAGGTGTTGGAAATTTCGAAAACAAAACGACTCAGACCTACCGGCATCCGGGTCTGAGTCCGAATTTGCCTTTGTATCAGTTTGGAGATCCAATTGCAGCAAGAGCGAATCAGTCCCGCTTCTTTTATCACTTCTATCTCTCGGATGTCCCGTAATGATAAGAACAGGTGTTACCTGATCTGACGCCAACAGCGTGGATCGGTAATGGGGGTAGGACGCAGCTTCGGTTGTGTAACAGCCCAAATTTCATTAAATAATTAATTGTGTTAATTAATTGATTTATTTGGATTATTCTAGTTATTTGAATAATTAGATGTTTGTTTAATGGATTGATAAATGTTTTGAGAAAGTAAATATATTGGAAAGAAAATGATAGAGAGAAAAGAAAAGAAAAGAAATAAAAGGATATAAAAAGGGGATTGGAGAGAAAGAGAAAGATAGAAAGAAAGAAAGAAAAGAGAAAGAAAGAAGAAGAGGAGAAATGAAGAGGAAAAAGGGAAAACTTGGAGGATCATCAAGAACCAACATCAAAGCTCCGATTAATCGAGGTAAGGGTGAGAAACATTGCTATTTAATCATTGTATGCTATTATGTATGTTGGGTTAGGGTTTTGGTAGAGTTCTCATCACTTTCCAATTAGGGCAAATGTTGGATAATTGGTAGATTGATGATTTAATCGGTTGAAACTGAGCAATAATGCCGTAGAATAGTCAGGTAACATGTATTGATGTTGTTTGTACTGATTTGGATGTGTAAGAGAGGGTTGATGATGGATTGGTGAAGGAGGAATAGAATGGGGTTCTGTTCTGCGCAGGTTCGCTGGCTCTCGCCAGGCGAGCGAAGGCGAAGCTTCGCCAGGCGAAGCTTAGCGAATGTTGGCGAATAATTATATTTAAGTCCCAGTAGACTTCGCTGGTGGGTTCGCCAGGCGAAGTGGGATAGCGAAGGTTCGCCCAGCGAAGGTGCTGGCGAGTGGTGGCGAATGAAGTCAGTAGCTACTGACTTGGGCTCGCGGGGAAGTCTCGCCAGGCGAAGCCTAGCGAGTGTTCGCTGGTGAGTTCGCCAGGCGAAGGCCAGGCGAAGGTTCGCTGCGAGGGTTCGCCAGGCGAATGAAGGCGAATGTGACAGTATATTTTCTTTGCTGTGTTATCCAATGGTGATTGTTTGGTTGATTCGCATAGGTTAATACTTCTATGTTATGAATGAGTATGTGAACTATTATGATAACATGTGCTGTGGGTAGCCTTCGGGCGTGAATCCTAGAGTTGTGATATGAATGATTAATTGTAATTGGTTAAAATACATGAGAACATAATGATGATTATGTGTGTATTAATTGATGAGTTTTGTGAATGTTTGATTGTTGTGTACAATTATGTAATAAGTATGCAGGAGAATATTGTGGAAATATGTGTGCATAACTTATAATTGTATGATTGGTATTGTGATGTGTACACCTTGTATGAGATGGCATGAGATAAAGAATAAACATGCTATGAAAAATGTGTTATGGATGCATATTGTTTATATGCGATTGTATGTTAAAAATACATGAAGAATGCATGAAAGCATAATGATGGATATGCGTGCAGTGCTTGCTAAATATGATGTTGTATTGAATTGTGAATATTTGTGGATAATGCATGGGAACATATCGCGGATATGTGTGCATTGTTAATAATTGTATGAGATGCATGGGAACATATCGTGGATATGTGTGCATCGTTAATAATTGTGAGAAATGCATGGGAACATATCGTGGATATGTGTGCATTGTGTGATAACATTGAATTATGAATACGTTGATGATGATTATGACATGTTGTGTGTGCAATCATGATATAATTCACGAAGGGGTGAATTATTCAAATACATGGGAATATAATGATGAATGTATGTGTATTGTCTAATGAATTGTGAGTGCATATTTGTATGCGATTGTTGTGTAAATGCATGGGAATATATGTGATATGTGTGCATTGTTGTTGAATATGATGATGATGATGATGGGAGAAATGAATACATTGATAAATGTTTGATATATGTTGTATGTGCAATCATAATGAAATTCTCGAAGGGGTGAATTATTCGAATGCATGGGATTAAGACGCGGGAACGGTCTTAAGTGCATTTATTGTGATTGGTTGATTGTACATGCATCATTCAGTCAAGAGGCAATGTCTGTTAGTTTCGTGGAAACTAGTGGCTTGTCCCAAACCTAGAAGGGTGGGTTTGAAGCCTAGGGGACGGGCTTGGTTGTTATCGGTCTAGAAGGGTGGACCCGGTTTAAAGTAAAAACCGAAAAATGATAACGAGTTATCGGTCTAGAAGGGTGGACCCGGTTTAGAGTGAAAACCGAAAAAAGATAACGTGAGTCGGTACCGCATAGCATTGAGTTGCATTGGATATGTTGAGTCACATTGCATAATATTGTTGTTGTATAAATGTGCTTGTGAATGATTGTGAAATTAAGCATGAAGGGATGTGCTTGTGGATGTTCATAATGTTGATATATGTGAACGTGATATGATTATGATTATGAGAATGAAGTGTGGTGAGAAATGTGAATATGTGCTATAGGATACCTATATATACATGATTTTATGCTTTGATTATTATGGTAATATTTCTCACCCTTCTGCTGTTTTATAATGCTCTATGAGGCATTGTAGATTAGGTTGCTGGAGGCCTTTATGAAGTTCTGCTTGTAGTTCGAGGTCGCTACGTGTGTAGCGGTTTAGTAATTAATTGTGGGTCGAGTCATGCTCTGGTAGTGTAACACGGGGATCGATTGCTTATGTTTTAGGATTACATTATGTAACCTAAGTTATGTTTTCATATTTGGAGTAATTGGGATAATGAGATGTTGGCCTTAGTGCCCAGAGATGTTGATTTTATATGATGAAAGTAAATGTTTCTTTTAAAGGATTTTCATTAATGAATCCGCTGCTGCATGCAAACTGAAATTTTGTAAAGCATGATTATTTATTGAAATATTAATGAGCATGACAGATTGTTTTGATGTGGTGCAAGTTTTGCGTAACGCCCTTTTATTTGGATGCATGTTAATTTTACTCTGATTATGCATATATTTTCCGTGGGGTTTAGAAGGGTGTTACAGGTTGTGCCACTCCCGGCACTCGATGATGACGCTGTTCTGAGAGTGTCGAAAACAATTTCTAACCCATTCCTGCGTTCTATTTTGTTTCTTTTTGATGTACAGGTTGATCGGAGATTTTGCGGAGAAAAGAGTATCATGAAGAACACTTAGGCTTTTTAGGACTTTGTTCTTTTGATTTTCTCTTTTGTAACTTGTAATAAAAAAAATGTTATGAATGAATTCAATAACATCCTTTATCCAAATTATTTCCTTTTTGTAGATCATGATAAAATATTATGAATAAACTTCAAATTTCTATCCAAATTCACTTTACAAATTGTAATAATAATAATAAAATATTATGAATAAAATTCACATATCCTATTAAAATCATTTTCCAATTTCTTTTCCATGTTTTAATTTGCAAACACCTCAACATCCGATTAAACCTCACCAGTCAAATATTCCTGAATTAATTCGATCCAATCTTGCATAATAAGCTTAATACCTTCAACATGAATAAGTTCCATTAATCAGTCGAAGTTTTCACCGTTTTCCCTCTAAAATGAACTGGAAGATAGAAGAATGATTTCTTGTTAAAACCCTGTTCCACAGATCAGATTTTCCAACCCAAATTGATATCTTAACATAATCAAACCCACGTAAATAAATGCCTCAGGAATAAAACCTCATTGGGCCCAAAATCACGAATTATGCTTCAAAATGACCAAAACGCCCCTGGGGTAGTTCCTGCAAAACAAAACGCACTTTATGACTGGTTAGTGGTTAGCAGATGCACAGATGAGATGCTATGCGAAATGACTGACTAAATATAAGGGTAAAATTTGGGGTATTACAGGAAGAAATACGGGAATCTCTGTATTTCACGGGGTTGCTTGAAGGTGACGCCTTGGTCAAGGTACAAAATGCTTGGAGCAAAATTCACCGGAAGGGGAAAGTCTTGCTGGGAAAGAGCAACAACAAGGCCTTTGATCCGTACGTGACTTGGGTTCGATATAGGGCCGCCAAGTTTCTAATGCCGTTTCCTGCCGTGGAACCATTGTATCCTCTTGTGCACAAAGAGCCTACCACAGTTGATATTCAGAAATTCAATCAGGTACTCCAAGAGAAGGAAGAGCTACAAAAGACCAACGAAGAGTTGGAGAAAGAGATCGCTCAACTTCGGAAAGAGAAAAATGAAGCCGTTTATACCTGCAAGAAGCAGACTGAGATGGTCAACCGTCTAGGCTCTAACCTGACCAAAGAAACTGATGCTAGGGAACGTCTGGGGTTGGATCAGAAGTCAGTACATGGCGTGTTGACAACCAAGAAACAGGATCTAGACAGAGTGTACCGGAAGCTTACCCAATACGAGAGGGTTTGGAGCAGCACCACAGCCAAGTACAAAGAGCGGGAAGAAAAGCTGAAGCAGCAAGTAGCCGAGCTGGAAGCTCAGATCATGGTGAAAGACGAGAGTACAGAGGCTGAAGCCTCCCTGCGACATAACATCCAGTATAGATTGGCTGAGGCCGAGGCGATCTGCAAGATTCTTAACTCCGGGCTGATGCTAAAAGGAGAAGAGTCGAGAACCATTCTGAAGAAGGTGTTTCTAGGAGCGTTGCCGAGAACCTCCCAGAGTCCATCAGGCAGAGGGACCTGCTGGCCCAGGGTTTGCTTACTCAGCCAGGTCAACCCGTTGCAAAGAAGTTAATAGAAGATTTCCGTGCCCGTGGCCGCACCTGATCTTTTCGTATTCTCTTCGTACATTTTATGCATTTGATATGCTGATCACCACCAGGTCTGTTGGTTGGGGTCATGCCTTGTTGCTTCAGTTGTATGTGATTACAGTTGTACGCTACCCGAGCGGGATTTTCAGATGAATATATGAGGATTTCTTTTCCATGATTGGATGATAGACTTTATTTGTCTCGGAAACTAAGATCGGGGGGGGGGGGGGGGGGGGGAATCTCCCCAAGGCACAGACACACGTTTGCATTTGCATGAAGCATTTGCATAACGAGCACCTTGTCGTTTTTCTAACCCTTTGTTTATGCAGGTTGTTCCAGGATTGATCGAAGGCCGATCCACCGCTACCTAACCAGAGCAAATCAAGCTAGATCAATGGAACAAGTTCAAACTGACGTCCAGGAACTCCGAGAGAGGATGGACCACTTCATGGAGCTCATGCAAGTGGTTGCCAATGGCCAAGACCAGCTCAGAACATTGGTCCAGCCTCTGATCTCAAGGGTTGACAACAACGGTGTACTCCATGGTGGGAGTATTCCAACCCCTCCTCCTGTTGAGACTCCTCAGGGTGGCATCCCCGTGACCGGGGGGAATGGCAGCGATAACGGTAATGTGATCACTAACATCGGGCTCAATGGTAATACGGCTGGCGTTGACAATGGAAATTTTGAAGCTAATGACAATGCTGGACTGGGCAATGGCAACACAGGTGCTGGGAATCTGTATGGGCCCCAGCCATGGCTAGAAGACCGTCAAGAAGATCTGTTCTCACAGAGGAGTGCTGAAGGGGAACTGACTGCTGAAGCACGTCTGAGGTTTAAGGCACTCGAGGACAAAATGCGGAATTTCGAGAACCTGAACACTATGGGTGTCGACATGTCTAAATTGGGACTGATTTCTGATTTCAAGGTGCCTCCTAAATTCAAGGTACCCGACTTTAAAAAGTACAAGGGCACCACTTGCCCTCATGTCCACTTAAGGTCATACTACCAAAAGATGTTCGCTCACTCTGAAGACGAGAAGCTGCTGATGCACTTCTTTCAGGATAGCTTGTCCGGGCCATCCTTGGAATGGTACATGAGTTTGGAACCCACCAGTGTGCGCACGTGGAAGGAACTTGCTGAGGCCTTTGTGCACCATTATCAGTATAACAGTGACTTGGCTCCGAACCGGGTTTAGCTGCAGAACTTGTTGCAGAGGAACAAAGAAGGGTTCAAAGAATACGCCCAGCGATGGCGCGAATTAGCAGCTAGAGTTCAGCCGCCGATGGTTGAACGAGAGCTTGTTGAGATGTTTGTAGCCACCCTCCCAGGGGTTTATTACGAGAAACTGGTCAGCGGTATGTCAGGGAGTTTCTCAGATCTCATCATTACTGGCGAGCATGTCGAAAATGGGATCAAATTGGGAAAAATTCAAGGAGGTGATCTATCCTCAGCTTGAGGAGGAAAGAAACCATATGGTAACAAAAGGCGTGAAGGAGAGACGAGCGCCGTGTCTAACGCTCGAAGGAAGGGTAAGGGCCAGCGCTAGTAGGTGGCTAGCATAACCATCCCTGCAGTCCAATAACCTCAGCCACAACCTCAGCCACAACAGCAGCCGCAGCAGCAGCCAAATCAGCAAGGGTACAGAAAGTATCAGAACATGGCACCTCTATCAAGTCGTCACCTTGAGACAGCGCCCATGTCTTATGCACATCTGTTACAGACTCTGCTTCAGTTACAGTTAGTCCAGAAAAGAACCCTGGCTCCCTTAACAGGGGCACCTCCGCAGGGTTATGACGCGAATGCAACGTGTGATTTTCACTCAGGGGCACCCGGCCACACAATCGAAAACTGCAAAGCCTTCAAGCACAAGGTGCAAGATATGGTGGATGCTAAGATCATCAATTTCTCAGATAATGTGCCGAATGTCACAAAGAACCCTATGCCGAATCATAGGGGAGGTGGGGTGAATGCCATTATTGAAGAAGAGGATTTAGATGTGTTGACTGATGTCAAGGACCTGAAGACACCGCTTAGCTTTGTTAGACTATGACACAGATCTAGAAGGGGGGGGGGGTTGAATAGATCCCCAATTAAAATTTGAGTCGGCGCTACCAATTTAAAATTGGTTTTAAAAATGTTTTAAGTGCAGAAGCGACCGAGGAAAAATATAGTCTAAAACGAACGGTTATTGGAAAACCGGATATACGTAAGCCTATGGATTAATGACAATTCGGAAAAATAGAATCACAACACAAACTACACTTATCAATTATTTACTTCAGTTGTAAGGATTCCTAGTTCCAATGATTCAAAAATCAAACCAAAACTAGATACACAAGTAAGATAATTTTGGTTCAAGTAATATGTCAAACACTTGGTGTACAAAAACACTCCAAGTGATGTTTATGTTGAGTAAGTGATTCCAACCAGCCTAGTACAATGTATTGTTGTACTTTAGAGTTAAAAACAAAGTTTTAACCTCTTACTCAATTTATATCACAATTTTGACAATAGAGCTTACACAAAAATTACTTATTTGAGCTGTAACGTAAATCCTGAAAATAGAGAAGACAAGTAATTTGGTGAGGCAGTTCCCCCGCCGTCCTCGCTTCGGGGTACGTCTGCCCTCAATTCTAAAACTAGAATTGAGATATATTGTATAGATATCACCTGTTTGAATGAACAGTTTATACAAGGATTGAGCAACAAATATACAAAAAAAATCTCAATGTGTTGAAAGTTGCCTTCACTCCTTGCCCCTTGATTCAAGCTGAATCAAGTTCTTCGATTTGTGTTGATGGACCTCCGACTCCAGCCACCTTATTGAAGAACACGTTGTTGTTCAAACCTTTGGCTCCGGCTGATCTCAACAGCACCAAATCGAACCCGAGATCTTCCCTTCAAAATCACTGAATCCGCTACTAGACTTGTGAAGACCACCTCTTCACAATCACCTTCGCTCGATTGATCGTTAATGAAGAATCTCGTCCAAAAAACCCCCAAAATTTGAACCAATATTGAAGGGAAAAACCCCAATGGTTTTATTCAAGAAAGAACCTGTCGCAATCTTCAACCCGAGCTTGATTCTCCAATCTAAGCCTCGAACCTTATCAACTTGAATCTCTCACAAATGCATTTCAAAAATGATTGTGTGTAATTGAAATGTTGTGAGATGTTGAAGATGAAGATGATGAATCTTGGACACCTATTTCACACTTTCTTGTTTTTGAACACATGAATCAAAAGAATATCAAACGTTAGTAGACACAAGTGTTTAAGCAAGTATATATAGTGCCAACACAATTCAGGACATAACAGTATTTCAAATATGAGAGGGAACTATTTTAAAACAGATTTTCCGCGCGAACGGTCGACCATAACAGGTCTGTGCGTCGACGCATGGCCTGTGCTATTTTGAATTTCTGGAAATTTCATCAGTGTGCATCGACCATACAGTCGGCGTGCGCTGACCCGTTTGAATCCATTTCCTTTGTGCGCCGACCCTATGGTCGACCCATGCTTTTATGCGTTGACCCGCTGGAATGTCATTCCTTCATGCGCTGACCCTATGGTCGACGCATGCTTTGTGCGCTGACTGATTTGCCCTTTTTCTGATGAATACGCCGACCCTATGGTCGACCCATGTCTTGCAAGCCTGCAAAAATTCATTAGTTTGAAGTTTTTCATGCCTTTAGTCATGATTGCATTTTGTCAACACAAAGTATATTCATTTCAGAAATTTTAAGATAAGCGAAAGAAGGATATGGTGGGTGATACGTTGCATCTGGTTTAGTGGATCTGGAATTCATACTTTCCAGTCTATCTTGGGAATTTGTCATCATCGAAACCTGCATTTACCAATGTCTTACAGACTTGTGTGATATGTGGCGATTTGCCTCCACAAGCTTCGTTAAAGCCAAGCTGATGAAGAGAGGCTTCTTTCCGGGATGTGGAGAATTATGTATGGGCTGTGCGACTCGTCCTGATGGATGTGAACAGTTGATAGTGAGGATTCAGAGTCTGATGACCGAAGGAATCTTGCAGTTTAGCCAAAGGGCCGAATGTGGATCTGGAGAGGTAATGCTGAAGCAGGATGATGAGGTTTCCACCATCACCAGGCCGCCCACAATTACCATCACGAAAGCCGGGCCGATACCTTTTGAAAGCACCAATGCTGTCCCATGGCACTCTAGGGTAGACGTCTACTGTAACGGACAGAAGTTGGAACTGTAACCCTCTGGGCAGTCGGTGGATAACCTAGTGGGAATTGGCAGAATCACACGAAGCGGAAGAGTATTTGCTCCACCTGAGATTGTGGTGGACAAAGCAGACAAAGCTGAGGAAACTGATAAGGGAAAAAGTAAAGTCACTGAGGAAGCTCCTCGTGGGGTAGAGAAGGACTTACTTGTAAAGGACGCTGAAGAGTTCATGAGGTTGATCAAGAAGAGTGATTACAAGATCGTGGATCACCTCCATCAAACACCCTCAAAAATTTCCATCCTGAATTTGTTGCTGTGTTCGGAGTCACATCGCAACGCGTTGTTAAAGGTTTTGAATGCCACGTATGTACCGCAGGAAATCTCGGTCAACCAGTTGGAAGGGGTAGTAGCCCACGTGAATGCTGGAAACGGGTTAGGGTTCACTGACCTGGAGCTGACGCCGAAGGGAAGAAACCACAACAGTGCCCTGCACATCTCGATAGAGTGTAGGGGAACAGTTATGGCTCATGTGTTGGTGGACACTGGGTCGTCGCTCAATGTTCTTCCGAAGAAAGCATTGATGAAGTTAGATACTCGAGGATTTATTTGCACACCCAGTGATCTGGTTGTGAAGGCATTCGATGGAACCAAGCGTCATGTCTTTGGAGAGGTAACGTTGCCAATCCAAGTTGGGCCGGAAACTTTCGACACAGTCTTTTACATCATGGACATCATGTCTGCCTACAGTTGTCTCTTAGGCCGGCCATGGATCCATTCTGCCGGTGCCGTGACCTCCACGTTGCACCAGAAGCTCAAGTATGCTGTCGGAGGCAGCATTGTAATTGTCTGTGGCGAGGAAGACATAATGGTGAGCCATTTGTCGTCCTTCAAATACGTTGAGATGGATGGGGAAATCCACGAAACCCTATGTCAGGCATTCGAAGCTGTTAAGGTCAAGGACGTGGCGCCAGTAATGGCTGAGAAACCAGAGATGACTCTCTCTTCCTTCAAGGAAGCCCGAGCCGTTGTTTAAGCCGGATCTACCCCAGGCTAGGGGCAGATTCTGGAAATACCTAACAAATAGGACAAGTTTGGGTTAGGATACTCTTCTACGGCTGAAGCCTCCTCTTCTCACAGTGCATCGCGAGGTAAAGGGCCGATCCAGTTTACCAGTGGCGGGGTGATATTTGAAAGCGTCAACACAGTGTCTGAAGACGGCGAGGACATCGATTGCGACCTAGACTCTTGGATCCAGCCAGGTAAACCAGGCCAGAGCCTCACCAACTGGTCCATCAGGGATACCATCCAAGTGACAAGCAAAGAGTAATGATTTACTTTCTCCAATCGTTGTACAACCCTATGTCCTACCCGGGGCATAGTGGTTTTATTGTCAGGGCCTTGTTTGATTATGTACATGCATTTTACCAATAAATCAAAAGGCGTTTTTCTTCGCATTCAAATGTTGTGATCTCTGTTATTCCTGTTTTATATTTGTTTTGAAAAACAATAAAATGGCAATAGGGTTTGTGCTAACCTGCATATCCTTGTTTTAAGCTTAACCCTTGTTATTGCAGGATCCACATAGCAGATGACATCGACTCTGGACCTTCTACGACTCACTTCGACTTCGATTGCCCGATCTATCAAGCCGAAGAAGAGATTGATGAAGACGAAGACTTTCCCGAAGAGTTGGCCCGCTTGTTGAAACAAGAAGAGAAAGTTATTCTGCCTCACGAAGAAGAGATTGAGATTGTGAATCTAGGTTCTGAGGAACTTGTCAGGAACGTCAGGATAGGGGCTGCATTGCAGAGTGATGTCAAGCAGAGATTGGTCGAGATGCTGAGAGAGTGTAGTGACATCTTTGCTTGGTCATACGAGGATATGCCCGAACTTGATACTGATGTCGTGGTCCATCACTTGCCGCTGCGAGAAGATTGTCCTCCCGTTAAGCAGAAGCTTAGGAGGACACGACCAGATATGGCCGTTAAGATCAAAGAAGAAGTGCAAAAGCAGCTTGATGTTGGCTTCTTAGCAGTTACCACTTACCCTCCGTGGGTCGCCAACATAGTGCCTGTGCCAAAGAAGGACGGTAAGGTACGAATGTGCGTCGATTATCGGGATTTGAATAGGGCGAGCCCTAAAGACGATTTCCCGCTCCCTCATATTGATGTGTTGGTCGACAATACAGCTCAGTTCTCCGTGTTTTCGTTCATGGATGGCTTCTCCGGCTACAATTAGATCAAGATGGCGCCAGAAGACATGGAGAAAACTACATTTATTACACCTTGGGGAACATTTTGCTATAAGGTAATGTCTTTCGGTCTGAAGAACGCAGGGGCCACTTACCAACGAGCAATGGTCACTTTGTTTCATGACATGATTCATCATGAGATTGAAGTCTATGTCGATGACATGATTGCGAAGTCCCAAACGGAGGAGCGACACCTGGTCAATTTGCTGAAGCTTTTTGAGAGGCTTAAAAAGTTCAGGTTGAGGCTGAATCCTAACAAGTGTACTTTCGGAGTACGATCGGGAAAACTACCAGGGTTTATCGTGAGTGAAAGAGGCATTGAGGTTGATCCTGCGAAGATAAAAGCGATACAAGAAATGACAGCGCCAAAAATCAAAAAAGAAGTTCATGGTTTCCTGGGCAGAATAAACTACATTGCAAGGTTTATCTCTCAACTCACGGCCACGTGTGAACCGATGTTCAGACTGTTAAAGAAAGATCAGGCGATTATCTGGAACGAGGATTATGAGAAGGCATTTGAAAAGATAAAATAGTATCTACAGGAACCTCCGATCTTGATACCCCCAGTGGTCGGACGACCCTTAATCATGTACTTGACAGTTCTTGAGAATAGTATGGGGTGTGTTCTCGGTCAGCACGACGAGACGGGCAGAAAGGAGCATGCCATTTACTATTTGAGTAAAAAGTTCACAGACTGTGAATCTCGTTACTCGATGCTGGAGAAGACGTGTTGTGCACTAGCCTGGGCTGCCAAACGTTTACGACAGTACATGCTCAACCACACCACCATGCTAATTTCGAAGATGGATCCGATCAAGTACGTCTTCGAGAAGCAAGCGCTTTCGGGCAGGATTGCCAGATGGCAAATGGTGTTGACGGAATATGATATTTAGTACGTTTCCCAGAAGGCCATCAAGGGAAGCATATTGTCTGAATACCTTGCCAAACAGCCGATCGAGGATTATCAGCCGATGAAATTTGAATTCCCTGATGAGGATATCATGTTTCTCAAGGTGAAAGATTGCGATGAATTGTTGCCCGACGAGGGGCCAAATAGGAAATCCCAGTGGAAATTGATATTTGACGGGGCGGTTAATTCTTACGGAAGTGGCATTGGGGCAATCATCACGACTCCCCATGGATCCCACATCCCGTTTACGGCTAGACTGACGTTTCCGGTCACCAATAATGAAGCAGAATACGAAGCATGCATCATGGGTCTGGAAGAAGCGATTGATTTGAGAATCAAAAACCTAGATGTATATGGTGACTCAGCACTTGTGATCAACCAGATTAAAGGGGAGTGGGAGACTCGTCAATCGAATTTGGTGTCGTACATGAATTATGCCAGAAGGCTGCTTCCGTTCTTTGATCGAGTGGAACTCCATCATGTGCCCAGAGCTGAAAATTAGATGGCTGATGCCTTAGCCACGTTAGCTTCAATGTATAAAGTCAATTTTTGGAATGAAGCTCAAAGAATTGTCCTTTCAAGTCTTGATAGACCTGAAGGTGAGATAATACTTAGAAGGGGGGGTTGAATAAGTATGAAGATTAAAAACTTAGAAATAAAAACTCAAGTATTTTTATCCTGGTTCGTTGAACTCAACTACTCTAGTCCACCCTTCCTAGAGTGATTTGCCTTTCTCAATCAAGGACTTAATCCACTATTAAATCAACTGTTTACAATAGTTAACACTTATAACAACTGTTCAAAGTCTTCTCAAGAACTACTGATCCTAACTGGATCTTCTTAAGGATTACAATCAAATGTAAAATCAATACAAGTGTTTAAGATTGCTTCTATAAAGCTTTATCACAACTGTGATTTTTCACTTAACTATTTAGAACAAAGAAATAAATTCTTAGAATGAATATGAAAGTATGAGAGCTTGAATGTTGATTTCTTTTCAATGCCAACGTCAACTGAAGAATTTGGTGGAGTCTTGCTTTTATAGGCAGCTGATCCAAGGTGAGCTTCACGTTGAGAAGAGTGTCCAAAAGGTCTGAGCCTTTTTGTCTTCACATCAAGTGACCTTTCCTAGAAGAAGAAAGCACAGAAAAATCCTTTTTGTCTGTGTTCTTGTGTCTAGCATAAATAAGGAAAGAGACGTTTGGTTCACTCCAACGGATATATTCTTTGAATATTTCTTCTTCAGTTTTCAGCAAATGTATCAGAGTCTAATTGGGTCAGAGTCTTCTGATGATGATCAGAGTTTTGCTGAATCAGAGTCTTCTGCAGCAGGTGTGCTTTTAGCGTGTTTAAGATCAGAGCATATTTGAGACAGATCTTCAGTACTGGCAGCTTTAGTACTTTTAGAATCTTCTGTAGAAACTATGCTTTGAGAAACTCTTCATACAAAATTCTTCTTTGGTTCAGATGCTTCTGACTTGCTTCAGATTCTTCTGGAGCTTCTGCTTCAGATCCTTCTGGAGCTTCTGCTTCAAAATCTTCTGGAGGCTACGCTTAGAATTTTCTTTTGGCAGTAATCAGAATCTTCTAATGTATGCATCTGGCGCTTCATATCTAGCAAATTTCTTATGTTCAATTTTGATTTGCTTCTGGAGTGTTAATTCCTTTACTATCTGCAGTAAAAACTCTCAAGCAAATTTTAGAGTATATAATTCTTAAATACAAAATTTCATAATAGTTATCATCAAAACATAGAGATATTATTAAGAACCAATCTGTGTTCTAACAAGACCTGCATTCGTCTTTGCGATCGAGGAAGCCTCCGATGGCAAACCATGGTTCCATGACATCCAGACTTTCCTTATGACTAAGGAGTATCCTGAGGGAGCGTCAACCCAGGATAAGAAGACTCTGATAAGGTTGTTCTGAAATTTTTATCTCAATCCTGATAGAGTTTTGTATAAAAGAAACCACGATCTCGTGCTATTCAGATGTGTAGATGAGAAAGAGGCGAGTATGCTCATGGAAGAAGTCCATGAAGGCACATTTGGTACGCACGCCGACGGGCATGCTATGACAAGAAAGATCCTGAGAGCAGGATATTACTGGCTGACGATGGAAGCAGATTGCTTTAAATTCGCGAAGAGATGTCATAAATGCCAGATTTATGCTGATAAGATTCATGTGCCACCGTTCCCGTTGAATGTCATGTCCTCCCCGTGGCCGTTCTCCATGTGGGGCATCGACATGATAGGCAAGATCGAGCCCACTGCATCTAACGGTCATCGCTTCATTTTAGTAGCCATCGACTACTTCACCAAGTGGGTGGAGGCAGCCTCGTATGCTAATGTGACCAAGCAGGTGGTGGCTAAATTCATAAAGAGGGATATCATCTATCGTTACGGAATTCCCGAGCGGATCATTACTGATAATGGTTCGAATCTGAATAACAAGATGATGAAGGAGCTGTGCCAGAGTTTCAAGATTGAACACCACAACTCATCTCCTTACCGGCCGAAGATGAATGGCGCCGTTGAAGCGGCCAATAAGAATATCAAGAAGATTGTACAGAAGATGGTTGTGACCTACAAAGACTGGCACGAGATGTTGCCGTTTGCACTACACGGTTATTGTACAACGGTACGTACGTCAACCGGGGCAACTCCTTTCTCACTGGTGTACGGTATGGAAGTCGTCATACTGTTAGAAGTTGAGATTCCTTCTTTACGAGTTTTGGTTGACGTGAAACTCGACGAGGCAGAATGGATTAAGAACCAACTAAACCAACTCAGCCTGATGGACGAGAAGAGGTTAGCATAGATTGCATATGGTCGTCTGTACCAAAGCCGAATGAAGAAAGCTTATGATAAGAAGGTGCGTCCTAGAAGCTTTCAGACGGGTGATCTCGTCCTGAAGAAGATTCTTCCTCCACACTCCGATCATCGAGGCAAGTGGACTCCCAATTACGAAGGTCCGTACATTGTCAGCAAGGTCTTCTCGGGAGGAGCCTTGTTGTTATCCACAATGGATGGCGAAAATTTTGCATCCCTGGTGAACGCGGACGCAGTTAAAAAATACTTTGCTTAAGAATGACCCGTTGGAAAGAAAAAGAATATTCAGGAAAAAATAGGGCATCTCGGCGAACCATAAAAAAGGAAAAGGGTTCGGGCAAAAATTAGGGATATAAATGAAAAAGGTACACCCGCAAAGTCGAAAACCTGGAAGGGCGACTTTGGCAAAAAAGGGTATCCCGGTGAATCGAAAACCCGAAAGGGCGAATCAGGCAAAAGTTAGGGATTTGAAAAAGCAAATGACTGCGTTCGGCGTATGTACGTTCATTGTTTAGTGGTTTGGAAGACCTGAGGGCCGTTTATCTGAATCAATCTCTTCTGAAGCTGAAGCGCCGGAGAAGTATCAAAGTCGAGTGGGTCATAGAGGGATCAACTCATGGTGTTCGTCTACGCTGCATTGCCGACATTTGTGTATATACTGATGCATATTTATGTTTTTATATTTGCGCAGCTTCCTCATTCCAGGAGCTTGCATCTGTTGTAAAACATTTTCACCCATTCAGGGGTTCGTTATCAATGAAATATATACTATTCAGCAATTCTGTTTGCTTGTTTAGCATCTATCTGTTTTGTTTGCGAAAAAGAACGCCGATGTTTTTGATAAAATGCGCATACATAAACTTACTGGCCTAGGCCACTGATTGTTGAAACAATGAATTACTTGAACATTGTCACAAGATGATAACCTTGATAGGTCCCTTTGAGAAGGGTAGCTTGTCTGTTTGTTTGTGTTGTTGCAGGTATAGCCTATTCCAGGCAGTACGCCGTATGCGTTCCCAAGCAAGATGATTCCTTCTACCCCGGCAAGTTCAGCAGCATCTCCCCACGGAGTCTGAACATAGAACCAAAAGCATTGATATGTATCCCCCAAGCAGAGAAGATTCTCCCCCCCAATCAGATGTATCCTGAAGGAACGTCATCCCCCCAGCTGAATCATGCACTGAAGCGTATATTCATTCCCCAGCACTAGGTTAAAGTGCAGTTTTCGTAGAAGACTCGCAAGTGTTCAGCCCTCGATAGCATAGATTGAAGTCTCCAGCGGAATTGAAATTCCCCACAGAGTCGTACTCTCCCCAGTAAGCAGGATGATTCCTTCTTCCCCAGCCGAGCTGGCAAATCCCCAAGAGAGCCGAGTCCTTGGAAACCGTTCAGGCCATGATTGGTGCTTCCCAGTAGAATGTTAAATAACTGACGTTGTACTTCCCCATCGGAGTCGTTATCTCCAGGAAAGTTTTGATGCGAATGTCGTGCAGTTTATTTCTGCGATTGATATCGTCTCCTCGACAGTTTGTGGTTTGAATACCCGGTTGATCGAGTCCAAGTTCTCGGAGAGCTTTATTCCCCTGCAGCAGTCAACTGAAGATCATTTCCCCAGGCGGAGTCCAATTGAGATTGGTGTGACTTCTTCTCCTCGGCAGGATGATTCCTCCTCTCCACCAGAGTGGTTCCTCCTCCTTGACAAGAGGATTCTCCCTTCAGCATTTATTTTGCTGATGGGGTCATAGCATTTTGCATGATTGCATAGCATCTACCCTAAATGCGTGGCATTTCCATCGTGTGAAGCATTGCACCATTGTCAAAGCATATGCATACGAAACATGAGCTAGGTCGTTACCATTCTTGTTTTGCAGGTGTTCCTCCGTAGAATGGTTTGCTCAAGATGATTCTTGAATTCCCCAGCGAAGTTGATTGTTTAAGATGATTCTTAAAATCCCCAGTGAAGTCGCTAGAGAGGGTTTCTCAAGTTGATGTTTAGAGTCCTCGGCAGAGTGTTTGCTCAGGATGATTCCTGAAATCTCCAGCAGAGTTATTGGTTCAGGATGATTCTTGAAGTCTCCGGCGGAGTTAATTGTCCAAGATGATTCTTGAAGTCCTCAACAGAATTGATTCACCCAGAATGATTTATGGATCCCCGAAGCAGAGTTACTTGATAGTTCTCTAGAATCCCCAGTGGAGATGTGTCATCCCCAGCAGGTCTTAAACAGAGAAGTTGAAATTTCCTTGAAGACTTGATGATTGGAGTCCGGCAGCAGTTCCAAAACCCCTGACTTACTAATGAAGTCCAACTGCGATGTCGAAGCAGTTATCTCAGCTGATGCAGAGTGCCTGACGGAAAAAGATTGTATATCCTTAGTGGTTCATGAGTGATTAAAGATCCCATCTCAAGACTTACTAATGAAGTCCAACTGCGATGTCGAAGCAGTTATCTCAGCTAATGCAGAGTGCCTGACGGCAAAAGATTGTATATCCTTAGTGGTTCCTGAGTGATTAAGGATCCCATCTCAAGACTTACTGACGAAGTCCAACTACGAGGTCGAAGTAGTTCTCCTAGCTGACGCGGAGTGCCCGACGGTGAAAGAATAGATATCCCTATTGGGTTCATGATTGACCGAGGATTCTATTTCAGACTTGCTAACGAAGTCCGGCTGACGCCCGAGATGTTCTTTGAATGCCCGACGGCATAATTAACTTGATTGTTAAAAAGTTCCTAATGACATGATGAGTCCATAGGCGACGATAAGGAATTCTTCTATAGTAGCGCAGAATGCCTGACGGAAAAATCAGCCATCATTCACCAGTTACCGAATAACCGGTGATCCCTTATTGACTTACTGATGAAGTCCGACAAAGATATTGTCGACGTTCCTAGCGACATGATGAGTCCACAGGCTACGATAATGAATCCAGCTATCCTTCACCAGTGACCGTGCAACCGGTGACCCCTTAATGACTTGAGGACGAATATCTACAGCAAAATCAGATGATCATCCAGATGGAGATTTGAGATTAGACATTTCACCGGTCACCATGTGACCAATTCCCCAGCAGAGTTGTCGTGCAACTGGCATGTTCAGTTTTGAAGATGTTCCTACCAATCAGGGTATCGTTTACCTGCGTGGTTGGCAAATCACCAGTTACCGTGTAACCAGTGATCCCTTGATGATTTGAGGATGCAATGATATCAGATAAATCAGAGAATCATCTTGACGGAGGTTCAGATCAGTATTTCTCCAGCTAGTTGTCGTGCGGCCATTATTTCAGTTTCCGAAGATTTGTCCCCATCAGAGTACCGTGTACTTGTGCAGCTGGCAAATTTCCGGGTTTGTTGGTATTCAACCGTCTTTTAACTTGATTGTTTGAGAGCCGTTCGCTTCTCACCCAGTCAGGTCCAAGCCGTTTGAATAGGGGCAACTGTTGCACCCCAAAATTTTCCCAACATTTCTTTACCTAGCTTATGTTTCATTTCATGCACATTAGCATTATCATTTGCATTTCATTGACATGTATGCAGGAGATCAAGAGGTATGATTACCAATCAAGGGCTACACAAGACTTTGAAGCTAGCTGGGAGGCTTATTCAGGTGATTCAAGGGTTGATATCCTTGTCATAGAAGTTAAAAGATCCTCAGAGAGAGTGATTGATGCCAAGAGGCTGTGTCTCCTAACTTGAGAGTTGTGGGAAGTCATCAGATGATTCTGAAGCCATGAAGTTAGACTTGAGGTCTTGAGAGAGCTCATGAGAAGTGTTGAAGATCACTTTGAGACCTAGAAAGGTCATTATGCAAGATTAAGAAGACTCAGCCATGAGTGGTGCAGCTAGGGTTTGACAGGGTCAACCTTAAGTCAACTGATGATTTGAAGAAGGTTGAGACCTAATCCAAGAGCCATGTGATCATGGATTGATGCATTGAGATGTTATAAGGATGATTCCAAGGTTAACTCATCATGATTGAAGAGTTTGAGAAGTTTCAAGCTAGGGTTTCTAAGGCTTGACAGTGTAAAATCCCCTAGTTTGACCCCTAGCTTCAAGGAAATTTAACTAAAGATGTGATTGTCATCTCATCTTGATCCCAACATGATTGTTGTATAGCATGGTCTTAGCTTTAATTTGAGTGCTAGAAGTCCTTGATAGGATTTGTAGAACTCAAGTTATGGCTTTGACAAGTTACAAGTCATCTGAGGTATGTGAATTTGGAGCTTGAAAGTTACCCAACTTGCATGACACGTTTTCCCAAGAAGGATGCTTCCTATGAACTTTTGGTCAACATGAATGTTGTTCCTTATTCTCTTAGATTTCTAGAGAGTACTATAAGTCTTTGATAGGATTTGTAGAACTCAAGTTATGGCTTTGACAAGTCCAGGGTATTTTGGGAATTTGTGATTATGAGTCATCTTTGGTTATAGGTCATTTTCACCAACTTAGACACCTCAAATGAAATTTTGTTCAACTTGAAAGTTGCTCAAAATAGGGTTTTAACCTTGACCATGTATCAAGGAGACATTGAAATGGCTCAAGGAAGGACTTGGTTCAAGGAGTTGTGAAAAAGGAAGGATTAAAGGCATTAAATGACCAAAAAAATGAAATAAATTGATTTGTGTCCAAACAAGGCAAAATTATAGGTCATTTTGAATGGAAAACTCATTTTAGAAACTTTTGCAATATTACATTTTTGGTTTGAGGTCAAATTCATGCCATTTTATTTTGTTGCTTCATGATGAAGCAACATATCAAATTCACACCATTGGATTGCAAACAAGGAAATGATCATACAAAATCAGTTCAATATCTCATGAGATGAAGATTCCAAGTGTTTTCATGCCCAAACAGAGTGCAAATCATGACTGGTGTGGGAGATATTTTGGAGAGAAATTGAAATTGCAAGATCTCATTTGAAAGCTTACAGAACTTTCTAGACATTTCCATTGAGTTCTATATAAGATTTGAAGTGTATTCAGCCAGTTTTTTTTGGAAGCATTTGAAGTTGGTAGCAGAGAGAGCATTAGATTTTGCAGAGCTACAACTCAAGATCGGATTCTGAGATTGAAGAGAAATCAAGCCAAATTGAGGTGTGCATTATATTCAGAGGAAGATTTGGAGTGAATCTGGATCATATTGGAGGAAGAATCGAGCAAGGATTGTACCTGTTCTTCATTTGAAACCAGGTTTGTACAAATCAAAATTCTGCTTAATCTATAGGGAGATACATAGAAACTTGCATGTGGTTAGGTTCTTGGTATGACATAGATGGATTTTGGTACAAGAAATTGAGGAATATAGACACTTTAGGTCATGGATCATTTTCTGTTGAGGCTAATATCTCAAGATTCTTGAAGGAATAATCATGTTTAGATAGTGGAAATTGATCAGTGAGAAGTGTAGATTGCATTAGGATCATTATCTTTGAGAATTGTGATGATCAAGAATTGGTGTGTTTCTGAAAATGTGATCGGGTTTGAAGTTAGAGAAAGAATTAGTGAATTTGGAGATTGGATTCGTGTTCAGGAGAAAAAATTGAGTGAGATGATGATTTGTTTTGTTATTTTTGAGGAATTGTGATGACCACTTCACCGGAGAAGACGGTGGCGCTGCAGCTCAGGCCACCGTCTGGAGAATTGCCTCCATTTGATTTGAATTGGGGACGATAAGCCATGGCCATTGGATTAAGGTTGGACCTTTGACTCAGGCAAGGAATGGGTGGCCACGATTTGTTTTGAACTCTGAAGAGAGATTGAGAAATGAAACGCACCGTTTCATTTAATTGGTGTTTTGGGCTTAAGGATCCAAGTGCTACCCACACCCCCGTTTAGGCCCAAATCCTGGAATGAACTGATGTTAATTGCTATTTGGCACGCAAGTTTTATTATTTTCTTTTCTTTTTCTTTATTTTTCATCATTTCATATAATTTGGAATTAATTCATAATAAATAGAAAAATAACTCAATTTGATCCAGATTTTTCCCCCCTGACTCATGAATGAGTCTAGAATTTTAAGAAATTAAGAGTTTAGGAATTCATGCATTTTTTTTTATTTTAATTGCATTTTGTATTTTAATTGATATTAATTCCATTATGGTTGATACCTTGACTTGTAAATTTTTGTGTGATCACTTGGTGATGATTTGTGAGATGAATTTTTGTATGTAGCTATTTTAGACATGTATGCTCCTCTAGTAATTTTCTCACATTTTTGTGAAGAATTTTAGGGCTTTTTTTGTGTTGAACTTTAGGTGCTCTAGTTTTAGGGATTAACCTTAGTACCCCATAGTTTAGGATTTAATTCTAGGACTTATTAGATGATTTGATCTCTGGAATTAACATGGTAGAGTCATGATTGACTTAGGTTCCCATAGTTATTTTTGTAGGATTTTACAATTGGTTTTAGTATTTTAGTTAGGATTAACTTTAGTACTAGGTTTTAGGTGATCCTAACTTGCTAACTCAACTAGAATGATTTCTTTAGTTCCCTTAGACTAGGGCTTTGCTTCTCTTGCTCTTGGATGATGATGAAGACATGTGTGGGCTGCTGGGGAATGCATGATGGAGCTTGGACTTGAAGATTTCTCTTCCTTTGGTGTAATTTGTTTAGGGTTAAGGATTAGGGTTTTAGGGAGATCTCTTAGAATATATTTTCTTCCTTCATGAAACATGGAAGGTGTTGATTACTTCCATTCCTCCCTATGATGAAAGGTCCCATTGTGAAGGCCTCATCCCTCCTTTGGTAGGATGATTGGCTCCTTACAAAGTGGTAGAAACTTTGAGGGTTCCTTTCCTTGATGGTGGAGTGCTCAGAGGTGACCTTTGGTCTTCACTTTGCTCACCACTATCCACACCTTGCTCTTGTTAGATGAATCTTTCTCCCTTGCTAGAGGATGGAGTTCCTTGTTAGAAGATTGAAGATGCTAGAGGTTTCCACTCCCCTTTGTTTGAAGACTGCCCTTGGAGCTGTAGCTTGAAGATCCAGAAGAACAAGTTGACACTTGAAGATTGAATTGAGATTGAAGAGAGAGCTGAAGCTTGAAGTTGGAGAACAAGTTGATACTTGTGTTTGATACATTGAAATATTGAATAAGCAAGTTGATACTTACTATTGAAGATGAGAGACTTGAAGAACAGTTGCAGACTGAGGACTGAGCTGCTGTCAGAAGATTGCTTTGCTGTGAAGTTGTGGAAGCTGTTGATTTGCTTTCTTTCCTGTCTGTTTGCTTTCTGTGCAAATGTATTGATGTGGCTTGTTTGATTTGCTTGATGCATTAGAATAAGTTCATGTTTAGATTGTGTTAAGCTAGGAGCATGACTGCACTAGAGGTTGAGTTGCTCCCTCTGCTTGTATTTTTACTGTATGGCTTTGCTTGCGGGTATTCGGTAGAGCCCTGCTCCCTTGCCTATGTGGTTTGTGTTTTGCTTGATGGCATTTTATTCTTCCTGTATGATTGCAGTTATTCATATCTGGCTTGAGGTTGAGACGAGCTTGTGGAAGCTGATGCCCCACAGACATTTCCTCCCTCACTTGCATTGCATGCATTTTACAATTGTTTACTGTTTACTGTTTAAGCTGATGCTTTATCTGTTTCTGTTTATCATTGACATGATCCCCTAGGAATCTCACTTCCTTTGATAAGGAAGTGATGATTAGAACTTTAGGTTGAAACCTATGCATGATAACTTCTAGGAGTTCCCTATTTGAAACTTCAACCATAGGATGAATCCTTGGCATGACAACATTAGGACTTGATAGTCTCCCCGTAGTTGTCCCTCTCTCTTCTCATCACAAACAACAGCAAAAAACGTAATAAAGGCAAGTTAGTATAAGCGCGTTACGAGCCTTAAGCTACTTGGGTAATGATAATTGAGTGGCCTCCTCTCAATCGTCTAGAATGTTTAGTATACGTCCTTTGGATGATATGCGACGCATTCGTTCCCAGGTCATAGTCTCTAGTGCTGTACGAACTACAGACAACTAAAAAAACAGTTCTTCCGTAAAAGACAGAAAACAAACTTCAAACCTTTTTGCCCCGCGGACCCATAAGTCAAAGGAAGCTTTTCTGAGGAAAAGAGTGTCGTTAACTCCTAGTTCTACCGCGAACGATAACGCCTAAGTCTCCAAGGGTCGAGTTGCGTACACCAAACTGCTCGAACTGTTTGTTACCCCTACTCGAAAAAATAGATGAATCTGAATCCTCGTAATCCATATTATCCCGAACTACGTAAGCTCTGATCTCTCATACCTGTTGAGAGTACGTAGGCACAATACTGACATATTGGCGAGCCACCTTCCCCGTAACCTGTAGTTAGCCGAACTACGTTGACTCTGATTTCTCATTCTCTGATGAGAATACGTAGGCATAAAGTGCGACGCTTTGCCGAGTCATTTTCTTTTCTTTTCAGGCCAGCCTTGATAGGTAGATAGATAAAACAAACCCGTCAGGTAAACACAACAAGCGTGGATCCCATCGAGTACGATGGACGTGAGGGGTGCTAATACCTTCCCCTTGCGTAACCGACTCCCGAACCCAGACAATGGTTGCGATGACCTTGTCTTATACCTTTTCATCAGGTTTTTCCGATCGTTTCCTTTCCCGTCCCGAGGGATAAATAATGAAAGGTGGCGACTCTTCTGTTTTGCCGGCACCTTATTTTCGCGGAAGTGACACTTGGTGGTTTTGACTTTTTCAGGAACTTGTTGCCTATTGTTGCTGGGTTGCGCTTGGATACACTTTGGTTCATAAATTTTAGGAAAATGTTGTTTGTGACTTGTTTGGCCAAAACCCATTTTTTGGAAATAAGTGCTATTTCCAAAAGCACTTTTTCAGAATCACTTTTCCAAAAATCACTTTTCTAAAATCACTTTCTCTCTCTCTCTCTCTCTCTCGGAATAATTCGAACAGATATCTGCCGGATCCGTGTCGGGGTCGGAAATGGAGTTGGGAGCTGGCGGCGGAATATTCTGTTACCCTCCCGATGTACCCGATGATGATAATTAACTGAGGGTATCGGGATCGACCAAAACCCAATTTTCTAACCATTTAAAAATTTCTTGCTCTGTTGTTGATTTTCCTTTGAAGGTTCGGAAAAGTCGAAGCTCGAAGAATCGAACTCGAAGACATTTTTAGGACAATTAGGAATTTTATAACTTTTTGTAATTATAATTTTTTTGTAATATTGTAATAATATAGAATTTAAATGAATAAATTCAAATTATTTTCCAATCACATTTCTCCGATTACAATCTCTGATTAAAATCTCTGAATAACTCATCTGATAAAACTTAAATAAATAAATTCATTTAATAAAATCTATTCGACTAAATTTCTCCAGACAAACTCAAACAACTAAAACCATTTAATGAAATTTATCCGATCAAGCTCCTCCGACTAAATTCGTCCAAATAAAATCATCTGCTTAAATCCATACAAGTGAATTTCACTGATCCAATTTACCCGACTAAATCCGTCCGATAATAACGTCGATGAATATGGCCTTGAACGGATAAGCAGAGAAATTCAGTTAAGCGGCAAAGCGAACTATCTTCTGTATTGAAAATTCAAACCGCATCTCGAATGATTTAAATCGGTAACTTGAACCAGCTCGGCTAATAATCATAACCAAACCAACAGATATTCACTCTAAACTCAACGCGCACCGAAACTCCACCGTTCCTTTAAAATCGATTGTTGACTAGCAGAAAGCAGGAAAACGCGCGTCTATTAAAATAAATTCTTCAAAGCAAATTCTCGCACTGATTTAACCCGAATCCACTGATATCTCAACACATTCAGCTCCATATGATTTAGGAGTCAAACAACATTTCTGAAATCCAATTGACGACTGAATCTCGACTCTTGAATACAATGTGCTGTGTCACGAGAAATCTGGCATCAATAGTGTCGCAAAATTCAGCTCATCATCAAATAAGTCACATGACTCAGAGATGGAAACCCTCGTCGCTCGAGGGATTCCTGAAGACGACTCTGCTTCATAAATTGTGAGCAGGATGCAACTTAGTGACCCTTTTTGCCCTTCATAAGTTAAAGAGCACACATTATGATTTTTCCTGCAAAACCAACAGACTGAGCAAACTGGTTAGCGGTTAGTTTACAATGCAATGCAGAATGAGATGAAATGCAAAATGAACCGACTAATCTAAGGGTAAAATTTGGGGTATTCCAGTTTCCCCTGTTTAAATGGCTTCACCGGATGATTTGAGCGATGCAGTCTAGAGAAATCATATTGAAAGAGATTTAAATACAGATAACCTAAAATGTTTCCCTTAGATGCAGTGATATGCAATGCTATGGACAAAACGAACTGAATTGTGATGCGGAAAATGCTACGAATCTAGTATGATGCATATGACTAAAATGATAAATGCAAAGATGCAGACGACACGAAGACATAGGGACAGACGCAACGAACGAACCACACTGGGAAATATGACGCATTGAGGAAACAACACGACACTGGGGAATTCTGAAGTGATGACCAACTGGTGCGAGCATAACCAATTGTCACTTTTAAAAGTAAATGGTAATAATGGGATCCTCAATGGAGATGGCACTGCCGAGACGGCCTCCACTGGGGAATATCCAAGGGTAATTGTTCAACAGGTTCAGGCGTGACCTACCGATACTCTGGGATAAAAATTAAAACTGGATCTGCATGGCTGCAGGATCAAGTAAACAGAATGCTGGAGCATTGAGCAAAGAATAACATCTGAGCTTCTAGAAACTTTCCTCGTGACGGGATCAAACGGAATCTTCGGGAATCCGTAGAAAATATACAGGATAAAACCTACTGTATGCCAAAATAAATGGACTTTAATGGGAAATGCCCTGATAAGTTCCTTGGAAGAGAACTGGCACTTATCATCGGAAGGGACTTAAATGCTAAACGGGATAAGCTCTCAAATAAAGAGACTGTCCCTTATCCGGGGATAATAGACGAAGGACTAATTAATAAGCTCCACTGGAGGGATTGTCGCTCATCTGATAAAAATAAGCTTCCATGAGCAAAACATGATTCAGCTTCTTCTTTTACTAAAGGGTAAAACAAACTTCTTCATACTTTAAGGTCTGTTGCTCCCTGACCATGATTCAGTTTCTTCTTTTACTAAAGGGTAAAATAAACTTCTTCATGTTTCAGGTCTGTGCTCCCTGAATATGCTTCAGTTTTTTCTTTTACTAAAGGGTAAAATAAACTTCTTCACGTTTCAGGTTTGTGCTCCCTGAATATGATTCAGTTTCTTCTTTTACTAAAGGGTAAAATAAACTTCTTCACGTTTCAGGTCTGTGCTCCCTGAGTATGATTCAGTTTCTTCTTTTACTAAAGCGTAAAATAAACTTCTTCATGTTTCAGGTCTGTGCTCCTTGAATATGATTCAGTTTATTCTTTTACTCAAGGGTAAAATAAACTTCTTCACGTTTCAGGTCTGTGCTCCCTAAATATGATTTAGTTTAAACCTCCCCATACTTCAAGATAAAAAGGCAATGGAAACCAGCTGCTCGATGGAGATAGCCATTTGCTGCTAGTCATGACGAAGATAGGATAAGCTTTTCAGGAGAGAAATGCCGCTTATTTGCGAGAGTAGCAATGATAAGCCTCTTGGATGAGAACTGCTTGTAGAGATTGTAAAATGTAATGTAAGGTTGTAATGTAATGTAATCAAGGATGTAATGAAGGTTGTAATGAAGGTTGTAATGAAAGTTGTAATGAAAATTATAATGAAAATTGTAATGAAAATTGTAATAAAATGAAGGTTGTAATGAAAATTGTAATGAAGGTTGTAATGAAATGATAGGCTTCTTGTACGAGAACTGACGCTTGTCACTGAAAGGTGTAACGATAGGCTTCTCGAGCAAGAATTGTCGCATACCGACGTTGTAAAATGATATCAAGGTTGTAAAGTGTAATGATGATAAGCTTCTCGGATGAGAACTGTCGCGTACCAGTTGTTGTAATGTAATGATAAGCTTCTCGAGTGAGAACTGTCGCATACTGATTGGAAGTGTAATGATACACTTCTCAGGCGAGAGCGGTTGCTTGTTGGTGTGTAATAATGTAATGATAAGCTTCTTGGACGAGAATTGTCGCTGATCAGCAAAGGCATCGTAAGAGGCTTTTCTGGAAAGGTAGTGCAAAATAAATGCACGTCCAAATAAGTTCGGCGATTGACAGGACCGATGTTCAATCTAGAATCGAGCTAGAAAAAATCTGTCAAATAAGACTCCATTGGGGAAATGAACTTAAATGGGGATTATCTTATCCTAGCATGGAAAGATAACTGAAATAACCATCGTCCACGAGGTTCGAACTCTGTGGGGAAACTGGAAATAATAGGTATTTTGTACCTAAAGCTGAATATCTACTCGGAAAGAGTGGACAAACCCAGTTACTTGGCAGTAACGACGAAGGATGACAAGGATAACAAACATGCAGATGTTAATGAAAATGAGTATGTAATGCCATGCTTATGCTCATACTAACAAAACAGACGAGAGAGGAGACGGGAGAAGAAATAAACATCTCGACGGGATACCCGGCGACCTCTGCAAAAGTACATCTGTCAAGAGATAGGAAAAGCTGGTGGTAGAACTAAATCTTGCTTAAAGTCCCAAATTCTCTGGGGAGAAAATAATCCACTTGGGGATACGGTAACATGACTTCCACATGGGGATATGATACGACCTCACCAGAGAGTATGGTGTCATGACTTCACTAGAGGGATTGCTATCATGAATCATAATTAGCCAAGGAAAATCTCAAGATCAGAGAATTCCGGGGATAAAATAAATATCCATTTTGTGGGGAAGATGTGGAGCTAGGTGGCTTCATGGAGAAAGCATAGCGACTTCCTGGGAATAATACATCAGCTTCCTGGCAGAAAGGTACATTCAACTTCCCTAGGGATAAACTATATCAGACTTCCCTGAGGAGTGTTCATCAGACTTACTGGGGAGAATTCACCAGACATTCCTGGGGAAAGTATCTTGACTTCTTGGGGAGAATTTCCTGAGGAAAGTAAGGCAATCTCACTGAGGAACAACTGACTCCACTGAGAGTGGGTCTTCAAGGACACGAAACATATGGAGGATACCAGGGATATCTCTGCAGTCTTGAGAGTCACTGGGGATTTATCAGATGGATCCCAAAAGTGTTGTCAGCTTAAAGTCTCGCCGAAGACTGTAGCTTCGGTGAGGAAGAGATGATTCCACATGAAGATGGGTCTTCAAGGACACGAAACATATGGAAGATAATGGTATGACCTCTGCAGTCTTTAATGTGACTGGAGATTACCGAATCCGTACAACGTGTTGTCAGCTTAAAGTCTCGCTGGGGACTGTTTCCTGAGGAAAGTATGGTAGCTTCGGTGAGGAAAAGATGATTCCACTGGGAGTAAGTCCTCAAAATAAATTTATCACTTGGAAAATGTTGGTATGATCTCTGCAGCCTTGAACGTCACTGGAGATTACCAAATCAGTCCAAAGTATTGTCAGCTTATAGTCTCGCTGGGGACTATTTCCTGAGGAAAGCATGGCAGCTTCGGTGCGGAATAGATGATTCCACTGGGAGTGGGTCCTCAAGGACAGGGAACACTTGGAAGATGCTGGTATGATCTCTGTAGTCTTGAAAATCACTGGAGATTACCGGATTAATCCAAAGTGTTGTCAGCTTAAAGTCTCGCTGGGGACTGTGATGAGGCAATGGTTTAGCAGTGTTTCTGCAACGATGAGATTTACTAGGGAATGAAGACCGCCGGGAGTAAAATCCATTGGGTGCATGAAGAATGTTGTGAAAACACAGTAGTTTTGATCTTGAGGGACTTTGTAGTAGTCACCATTTTGAAAATCATGATGCTCTAGACTATCTGCTTTATGAGAAAAAGTCGTCTCAAGAGGATTTTACAAAGAACATGGAGTCTAATTGCCCCACTGTTTTCAAAATCTTGGAGAGATTCTTCGGATCTCGACGTAACTGGAATGGATCAACCGTTTTACGACTGAGTTTACAAGAATAGCTCGTAAGTACGTCAGGCTTGCATCAGTAAGCAATTGGAGAACTACCTGCCCCTGTTTAGCAGGATCTTCAAGCTCCATTGATTATGTATATATGTAAATTTCTAAGATATTAAGAAAAGTCAACACGCATGAAATGCTAATCCTGAAACTGTTAATGCAACATATATTTGTCTTGAAGTTTTTGTTTTGAAAAAGATATACCGCGATAACTTGTGACCAAATCACTAGTTAGGATATGAATTTAATTTATAATGCCAACATTAAATTGAGTATAGCTCATAGGAGTCAGGAAACGTTATCTCGTCGAGTATGCTTTCAAAATAAATCCTACTTCAATGAGGTCTTTTAAATGTTGTATCGTGGCTTGGTTCACGGTTTAAGAAACAAAGGATAAAAGCTCAAAGTTTACTTGCACCCACCCATTCTTCGCGATGTTCTCCAATCCTATATTCAATTAACTGGATGCGAGCACTCATATCTCAACCAGATTTGATATGGTCGAGAACTCATCAAGGCTTTGGACATAACAGTCACTCACCTATTTCTTTTGGTGTTTGATCACACGACTTTGTTCGTTATTGGGGATTATTTATTATAATCCCTTGTTTTTGCTTTTATTCCCTAACTTTTTCCTAGACATAGTCTTTTGATTTTGGCTTTGGAGTCCTGCGGGATGCCCCAGTTTTGCCTAAGTCTCCTTCATAGGTTCTGACTTAGCGGGCTTTTTCTTTCATTTTTTTTGTTGAATGAGTCGTGTGACTCTTTTGAAAGGCTTGTGATTGCCCCACTCTTTAAGTAGTAGAGGGATAGTCATTGTGTTTTTTTACTTCTACTCTCCTAATATGTTAGGGATAGATAGATTCTCGAGCGTTCTCTCCTCCTTTTTGAAAGTCTGAGCGCTCGATCAACTTAACTGAAAAACTACCCTGCCCCAGGTTAAAATTAGGGTTCTTATTTGGAAAATAAAACTCCTACTTCAAGGCTCAACGGGTTAAAGAGGCATTATCGTCCTTATATCTCCAGTGTTTGGGATTTGAAACAATGCCTTACATCATTAGCAGGTTTCAATCGAAAGCATATGACAAGAGATCTGACGTTTTTGGTTTATCATCCTCCTCTTAATTCTCTATCAGAGCAAGAGATCAGGTAAAGTTGGCATTATAAGTTATGAAAAATGATTTTGATGAGTGAATACGAATGGATTGCTTCAAGACAAACATATGCATTACATTAATTAATCAAAATAACCAAGTTCGTACATGCTAACTATGCTTAATCAAAGAAATAGAATACATATAAATAGACAAAATGAACCGTCTAAAGAAATTTATGAAGTCTTTGTATTCAAGACTGGCACGGTAGTAGTGGTTTCCTCTGGCGGAGTCTTATCGAAATAAGGAGTATGAATACGATCACTGCGAGTCATCCTGCTTTCCCCAGCTATATCTGTCACTGCTTCATTACCAGTCTTCAAATCTTCCTTTAGAATAAATTTCCCAGATTCTTTGTCGATCATGGTCACATCACCTAAGGAACACTGAAATGGAATGGACTAGGCTTCTGAATAATTACCGGCTTCGGCTGATTCGCCGTAGGAGTAACTGACTTAGATGTGTTGAAAACAGGCTTAGTAGAGCTTGACCTTGGCAAATGGAAAACCCAGAGAGGAGTTCTGATCTTCGGCTGAGGATCATCAAAAGACAATATCTTCTTTTCCAACAAGTCTCTGACAAGGTTCTTAAGAGCATAATAATCTTTCAAATCATGGTCGGGCGCACCCTCATGAAGTAAACAATGAGCGGCGGCGTTGTAATTGGCTGGCAAAGGATTGAGAGGTGGACCAAAAGCTCGGGTAACAACCAGACCTCGTTGCAGTAAGAAAGGATACAAGTCGGTAAAAGTCATCAGAATAGGAGGACAAGGCTTGTACTGTCTCCTATTCAGACCATTCTGACGAGGTGCTTGCTTCTTAGGCTGTTTATTGGCAGGAGCGTTGGGCGCTCGTTGATAGTTGACAGGAAATTGTGCAGGCTGATAACCATGGGGTTGTTGATAAACCGGAGCTTGATAGACCGGAGCCAGTTGCACGGGCTGATATGTAGGAAACTGCTGATTGAGGAGAGGTGCAACAGTAGCTACATAGGGTTGTTGAGCATACTGAACGGGATAACCTTGAACATAATTAGGCTGATGTTGCCAAGGTTGGTGAGCAGCCATTTTATGGTTATACCTGCTCAAGAGACTCCTCTGGCATGTAGGTCCTTTATGATGGTCGAAGCTCGGAGTTTTGAAATTTGGAGGACCACCTTGCTGAACTGGTTGAGCAATATGAGGAGGCACCAAACCGGGTTGAAGACCATAAGGAGGTACATTCGAAACAGTGACAGCTGGTTGAGGACCTACAACAGTATTGGTAAGCTCAGAGACAACAGTGGGCTGAGTATCCACCTTCGCATTAAGAGCTTGCAGCATCTCCATAATCTGCCCCACACTTCCTCGAAGATCTTCGAGTTCATTGTTGACACGATCCATCTCTTGAACTTGTTCTTCCATCCTTTTCCGAGCTTGGGCTCTAGTTTTTTACTGATGCAGAGAACTCAAGGTGACGAAACTGGAAGGCAAGAGAACCACGAATGAGAAACCGGGAGACAAATGCAATGCAAAAAATATGATGCTAGAATGCAGAATGCAGATGAAAGACTTTCATGGAATTCAAATATTTACGAACATTGCGGGATACCAAAGAGATTTTTATTTATTAATTTTGAAAAAGGATTACAAGTAAATATTCTTAAAAGAAGTCTTAACATAATGGCTAAATAAAAGCTAATAAAGCCCTAAGGAAGCGTTGTCCACAACTTCAAAGAGTAGGCGGAGAGTAGGAGGAAAATAAATCCTCATAGATTTTTCTCTTCTTGTAGGAAAGTGCCTCTTTGTTCTTGGCCTGAAGTTGCTTCTGAAGTTCGGCATTCTCACTGACGATAACCTGATATTTAATCTTCCATGCTTCTGCCTCATGTTGTGCTTTTCTCAAAGCGATCTTTAACTCTTCAGCTTCGTACATGAATACTAGAACAAGTTCCCTTCTTGGAGGCAAAGGATCTTGACGATGATAAGGCATCTTCAGCTTGATTTCTCTTTCCCTAACCCAATGAAAATATGGTGTTAGATCATAGATTGGTGTTTCTTATATCTCTATGTTTTGATGATAACTTTTATGGAATTTTGTATTAAGAAAATATACACTCTAAAATTTGTTCAAAGTATTATTGTTTCAGGTATAAAATTGAAAACTCTTAAAGAAGCAAAATACATAAGTACAAGAAACTATGCAAGGCCCTGAAGCATCAGATGCAAGACTATCAGAAGATTCTGAAGCGCTTCCAGAAGGATCTGAAGCAGAAGCTACAGAATGATCTGAAGCGTTAATGAAAGAAGTGAAGGTGAGAAAATACTTAGAAGGGGGGTTGAATAAGTATGTAGATAAAAACTGTATAGTTCACTCAGAAAGAAATTCTCGTACACGCTTGCTCATTGCTAATTTCCTGCTCATCACTTGCTCATTGCTAGTTCACTCAGAAAGAAATTCTCGTACACGCTTGATTCATCAAAGTGAAAATCTCACAAAGATCTTATTCATTTGATCTTTCATTAAACTGTATAGTTTTTGTTGTACTTAATCTTAAGTGTAATTGTCACAGTTGTGATACAGCTTATTAGAAGCATGCAAACACTTGTTATCAGTTGGCATCAGAGCTCTGGTTCTGTTTGTGCTATCACTTAACCGTGACCAGAAAAGATCCAGTGGGAAAAACTCTTGATACTCTTGGTTGATATACATTATGGCTGCTGAAACTTCAACACCCAACAACAACAAATATGAAGAAAGAGTCAGCATAAAACCTCCCATGTTTGATGGAGAAAATTTTGACTATTGAAAGATAGACTAGAAAGTTTCTTTCTAGGATTTGATGCTGATCTTTGGGACTTAGTTATTGATAGACATGTTCATCCCACTGATGGGAATGGCAAGAAAGTTGAAAGAAAATCAATGACTGAGGCGCAAAAGAAGGAATTCAGAAATCACCACAAGGCTAGAACTATCTTGCTAAATGCTATATCTCATACTGAGTATGAGAAAATAACCAACAGAGAAACTGCCTTTGATATATTTGAATCCCTGAAGATGACTCATGAAGGGAACTCTCAAGTTAAAGAAACCAAGGCTCTGGCGCTGATCCAGAAGTATGAAGCTTTCAAAATGGAAGAATCTGAATCTATTGAAGCCATGTTTTCCAAATTCCAGATTCTCACTGCTGGCCTAAAGGTTCTGGACAAGGGTTACTCTACAGCAGATCATGTCAAGAAAATAATCAGAATCTTGCCAACCAGATGGAGACCCATGGTCACTGCTCTGAAGCTGGAAAAGGATCTGAACAAGATTACGCTGGAGGAACTAATCAGTTCTCTGAGGAGTCATGAGATTGAACTAGAGGAAGATGAGCCCCTAAAGAAAGGTAAGTCAATTGCTTTAAAATCTAGTAAATCTGTTAAAGCATTGCAGGTAATAGAAGAAAGCTCTGAAGAGTCTGCTTCTGAAGATGAAGAAGAACTATCCTTGCTGTCCAGGAGAATCAACAAACTCTAGAAGAATAAGCAAAGGAAGTTCAAGAACTTTAGAAAACCAGATCAACACAAAGAATCTTCTGGACACAGAAGATCTGGAGAACACTCTAGATACAGAAGATCTGGAGAATCCTCTGGACACAGACGATCTGGAAAAAGAGAGGTTGTTTGCTATGAATGCAAAGAACTTGGGAACTACAAAAGTGAATGTCCAAAGCTTCAGAAGGAGAACCCAAAAAGAATGTCATATCACAAGAAGAAAGTTCTGATGGCTACATGGGATGACTCAGATGCATCTGATTCGTCATCAGAGTCAGAATAGGAATATGCAAATGTAGCATTCATGGCTGACATTGAAGACAGTGCTGAATCATCTGGATCAGAATCAGAATCAGATTCTGAGGAGGTATTTGCTGAACTTTCTAGACATGAACTTGTTGAAAGTCTATATGATATTCTTGAAAACTATAGCAAAGTTAAACTCAAATACAAAACGCTTCTAAAGCATATTGAATTTGAGAGTAACAAGTTTGAATCAGAAATAGCTGAACTAAAAGCTGAAAATATTCAATTGAAAAATAATTTAGAATCTGCTCAACTAAACTCTGATTCAAAATCTGAACCATGCTTTAAAAATATTTTACAAGAGTATGACTATAGTTTCAGGAAGTTTCTAACTAAAAGCCTAGATAGAAGCAAAATGGCTTCAATGATCTATGGTATTAGCAGAAACTATAGAAAAGGTGTTGGATATAAATCTTTCTCTTATGAAGATTCAAATCCAAAATCGGTAGATAAGTTGGATATCAAGTATCCTCCTTTATATTCTCAGTTTACATTTGGTCACTTAAATGATATTAAACACACAAGTTCTAATCAAAACAAACCTGTGTTTAATAAATCTAAAGATAATCAGAACAAGTCTTATGTTGAAAGACAGAAGTTCAGAAAAAGCTTTAAGGCAACTAACCAAAAAGGACCCAAGAAAATCTGGGCACCTAAGGATAAGATAATCTATGTTGCAGACATCCTTAGCAGCAAAGTCAAGACTCCAGTCATGGTACCTGGACTCTGGATGCTCACGACATATGACGGGAAAAAGGTCTATGTTCCAAAGTCTGGAGCTTAGATCTGGAGGAGATGTCAAGTTTGGAGGGAATCAGAAGGGCAAGATAATTGGCTCTGGAACCATAGGCAATGGTAAACTTCCTTCCATAACTAATGTCTTGCTTGTTGAAGGATTAGCTCATAATATTGTCCATAAGTCAATTAAGTGACAATGGTTATGACATAATCTTTAATCAAAAGTGTTGCAAAGCTGTTAGTCAAAAGGATGGCTCAATCCTCTTTAATGGTAACAGGAAAAACAACATTTATAAAATTAGTCTTTCAGAACTTAAGGTTCAGAATGTTAAATGCCATATGTCTGTAAATGAGGAGCAATGCGTCTGGCACAGAAGATTGGGTCATGTTAATATGAGACGTATATCTCAGATTAATAAGCTTAATCTGGTCAGAGGACTTCCTAATCTGAAGTTCAACTCAGATGCTCTTTGTGAAGCATGTCAGAAAGGAAAATTTTCAAAATCATCTTTCAAACCCAAAAATGTTGTTTCAACTTCAAAACCATTAGAGTTACTTCACATTGATCTGTTTGGACCAGTGAAAACTGCATCCATCAGAGGCAAAAAGTATGGATTAGTCATTGTTGATGACTACAGCAGATGGACATGGGTAAAATTCCTAAAACACAAGGATGAGTCACATTCTGTGTTCTTTGACTTCTGCAAACAAGTCCAAACTGAAAAAGATTTCAAAATTGTTAAAGTCAGAAGTGATCATGGTGGTGAATTTGAAAACAAACATTTTGAAAAATATTTTAATGAAAATGGCATTGCTCATGATTTCTCCTGTCCTAGAACTCCACAACAAAATGGAGTTGTAGAGAGGAAAAATAGAACTTTGCAAGAGATAGCCAGAACCATGATCAATGAGACTAACATGGCAAAACATTTTTGGGTAGAAGTAATTAACACATCATGTTACATTCAGAAGAGAGTGTCTATTAGACCTCTTCTGGAAAAGACTCCTTATGAATTGTGGAGGAATAGAAAGCCAAACATTTCTTATTTCCATCCTTTTGGGTGTATTTGTTTTATGCTGAACACTAAAGAGAATCTTAACAAGTTTGATTCTGAAGCACAAAAGTGTTTCATGCTTGGATATTCTGAACGCTCTAAAGGCTACTGAGTATACAATACTGAGACACAGATTGTGGAGGAATCTATACATGTTAGATTTGATGATAAGCTTGGCAATCAAAATCCAAAGCAGCTTGAAAACTCTGCAGATGGAGAAATTATTCTCACAGAATCTGAGAAACCAGAGGTAGAGAAAGCTCAAGAAGAAGCTACGCCAGATGCAACTCCATTGGCTGCTTAGATGAATAACATGAATATTTCTGAAGAACCAACCGTTAAAGGATCATCCAGAATCAAAGCTTCTCATCCAGAAGAAATGATTATTGGGAAGAAAGATGACCCTATAAGAACAAGGTCATTTATCAGATCATCTGGAACATCACTTCTTGGGTTGGTGTCTATTATTGAACCAACATCTGTGGATGAGGCTCTGAGTGACAATGATTGGATACTTGCAATGCAAGATGAGCTGAATCAATTTACAAGAAATGATGTGTGAGATCTGGTTCCTAGACCAAAAGGATTCAACATTATTGGAACAAAGTGGGTATTCAGAAATAAACTAAATGAGCAAGGAGAAGTTGTTAGGAACAAAGCAAGGTTAGTAGCTCAAGGTTACAGTCAACAAGAAGGAATTGATTACATTGAAACTTATGCTCCAGTGGCAAGGTTAGAATCTATACGCCTTCTTATTTCATTTGTTGCACAACATAACATCACTCTATATCAGATGGATGTTAAGAGTGCCTTCTTAAATGGCATTATAGAAGAAGAAGTTTATGTCCATCAACCTCCTGGTTTTGAAAGTGATAAATTTTCAAATCATGTTTTCAAACTCTAAAAATCTCTTTATGGTTTGAAACAAGCTCCCAGAGCTTGGTATGAAAGATTAAGTAATTTTCTTCTGGAAAAGAATTTTATCAGAGGCAAAGTGGACACAACTCTTTTCTGTAAAACATTTAAGAAAGATTTACTAGTTTGTCAAATTTATGTGGATGATATTATTTTTGGGTCTGCCAATATTATGTTGGGAAAGGAGTTTGCTTTGTCTATGCAAGTTGAATTTGAAATGAGCATGATAAGAGAACTTAGATTCTTTCTGGGAATCCAAGTAAATCAGACTCCAGAATGCACATACATCCACCAGACTAAATATGACAAAGAGCTTCTGAAGAAATTCAATCTGAATGAAAGTAAATTGGCAAAGACTCCAATGCATCCTACACGCACACTTGGGTAAGGAAGAGGTAAGCAAGAAAGTTGATCAAAAACTTTACAGAGGTATGATTGGATCTCTCTTATATTTGACTGCTTCAAGACCTGATATTTTATTCAGTGTTTTTCTGTGTGCTAGACTCCAATCAGATCCTAGAGAATCTCACTTAACAGTTGTTAAGAGGATTCTAAGGTATCTGAAAGGTACTACTAATGTGGGTCTGTGTTACAGAAGATCTGATGAGTATAAATTAGTTGGATTCTGTGATGCTGACTATGCTGGAGACAGAGTAGAACGTAAAAGTACTTCTGGAAGCTGTCAATTTCTTGGAAGTCATCTGATCTCCTGGTTCAGCAAGAAGCAACCCACAATTGCACTTTCAACAACAGAGGCAGAATATATTGCTGCTGCTAGTTGTAGCACCCAGATGCTTTGGATGAAAAGTCAACTGAAAGATTATCAGATTTTTGAGAGTAACATTTCTATCTTCTGTGATAATACTTCTGCTATATGCTTATCTAAAAACCCCATTTTACACTCTAAAGCTAAGCATATAGAGATTAAACATCATTTCATCAGAGACTATGTTCAGAAGGGAATTATTAATTTAAACTTTGTGGATACAGATCATCAGTGGGCTGATATCTTTATAAAACCCCTTGTTGAAGATAGATTTAAATTTATTCTGAAAAATATAAGTATGGACTTTTGTCCAGAATAAAATATTCATCAGATGAATTTTTTTCAGATGATAAATGTCTAAACTCTGAAGTATTTCTTCTTTTCAATTCTGTGTTTATTTATTTGTGTGTAAATCTGAACTAACAAGGCTCAGAGGATCTGAACGTTGCCTAACGTTTCATTTCTCAAAGAGTTTCAGAGGCACATGCAAGCAAACACGTGTAGCTCAGAATCTGGAAAGGTAGAGTGCACCATACTAAATTGACGTTTGAGGTATTGCTTTGAAAATCCAAAATCTCTTGATTTTCCCCCCTTCTGTCAGAATCTTAAATGCTTGATATGACTTTATTCCTTGCATTAATTGCTTGATATGATTATGTTTCACTTCATTCAATGCTTATGTGTACGCGTGAGATCTTGTGTCTTTTTGCATGCCCTAAATTGCTCTATAAATTCTCACAACATTTCACAAATCACACTTTACACTCTTTTCACTTCTCATATGCATTTCTGTCTTCTTTATTGTTTCCATCTCATTTCAAAACCCAAAACCTCTCGTAAACCCAGACGCATCTCAAGAACATCAATGGCTTCATCATCTTCAACATCTGCTCAGATGCAAACCTCAATTGCTGCTGCATCTTCTCCAAATGCTTCTACTTCATCTCAATCTGGTTGTTATGTTTTTCATTTATGTGTTGTGTTTTTCTCTTCTTCTGTTATCTTTTCTGTCTTTACAATTCTTTTTGATTATGACAAAAAGGGGGAGAAAGAGAATTTGATTGTTCAATCCATAAGCAATACTAAAATGAAATTCAGACATTGTATTAATCTAACATTGAATCTTAAGACTTTCAGATCTTATTATTTCATCTGACAAAAATTATCTGAAGTTACCCTGAGAATTACCCAACCAGGCTCTGATCCTTGAAGCAAATTTGACTCTGATTCTGGAAGATATACCAGAACTCTTCATTTGAAAGAAATCATCAGTAACTGATTCTAGAAAGCATAAAAAGGATTTCTATCAGGTTCTGAAAGTTACCCAAGCAAAAAGGGAAGTGTTCTCTTATATTAGAGTATTCATTTTAGGGGGAGATTCTTAATCTCAGGGGGAGTTATATATTTTATTTCTTTATTGAACAAAATTCCCTACGTTTTGTCATCATCAGAAAGGGGGAGATTGTTAGAACACAGATTGGTGTTTCTTATATCTCTATGTTTTGATGATAACTTTTATGGAATTTTGTATTAAGAAAATATACACTCTAAAATTTGTTCAAAGTATTATTGTTTCAGGTATAAAATTGAAAACTCTTAAAGAAGCAAAATACATAAGTACAAGAAACTATGCAAGGCCCTGAAGCATCAGATGCAAGACTATCAGAAGATTCTGAAGCGCAGCCAGAAGGATCTGAAGCAGAAGCTACAGAATGATCTGAAGCGTTAATGAAAGAAGTGAAGGTGAGAAAATACTTAGAAGGGGGATTGAATAAGTATGTAGATAAAAACTTAGAAGTAAAAACTCAAGTATTTTTATCCTGGTTCGTTGAACTCAACTACTCCAGTCCACCCTTTCTAGAGTGATTTGCCTTTCTCAAACAAGGACTTAATCCACTATTTAATTAACTGATTACAATAGTAAGCACTAAGAACAACTGTTCAAAGTCTTCTTAAGAACTAATGATCCTAACTGGATCTTCTTAAGGTTTTCTTACAATCAAATGTAATAACAAATACAAGTGTTAAAATGCTTCTAATAAAGCTTTATCACAACTGTGATTTTTCACTTAAGATTAAGAACAAAGAATTAATTCTATCAAGAATATGAGTTGTATGAGAGATTTGATAATAAATTCTTTTCAAATGTTTTGTCAGCTGAAGAAGATGAGTGGAGACTTGCTTTTATAGGCACAGTGATCCAAGAGCTTTTCACGTTGAGAAGTGTGTACTAAAAGGTCTGAGCCCTTTTTGTCTTCACATCAAGTGACCTTTCCTAGAAGAAGAAAGCACAGAGAAATCCTTTTTGTCTGTGTTCTTGTGTCTAGCATAAATAAGGAAAGAGTCGTTTGGCTATTCCAACGGGCATAATCTTTGAATTCTTCTTCAACAATTTTCATCAAGAATCATCAGAGTCTAATTTGATCAGAGCCTTCTGATGTTGATCAGAGTTTTGCTGAATCAGAGTCTTTGCAGCAAGTGTGCTTTTAGCGTGTATAAGTTCAGAGCAGAGTTTTGAGTCAGATCCTCAGTACTGGCAGTGTTAGTACTATCAGAGTCTTCTGAAGTAACTATGCTTGAAAACTCTTCATACAAAATTCTTCTGAAGTAACTATGTGCTAATTTCCTGCTCATCACTTGCTCATTGCTAGTTCACTCAGAAAGAAATTCTCGTACACGCTTGATTCATCAAAGTGAAAATCTCACAAAGATCTTATTCATTTGATCTTTCATTAAACTGTATAGTTTTTGTTGTACTTAATCTTAAGTGTAATTGTCACAGTTGTGATACAGCTTATTAGAAGCATGCAAACACTTGTTATCAGTTGGCATCAGAGCTCTGGTTCTGTTTGTGCTATCACTTAACCGTGACCAGAAAAGATCCAGTGGGAAAAACTCTTGATACTCTTGGTTGATATACATTATGGCTGCTGAAACTTCAACACCCAACAACAACAAATATGAAGAAAGAGTCAGCATAAAACCTCCCATGTTTGATGGAGAAAATTTTGACTATTGGAAAGATAGACTAGAAAGTTTCTTTCTAGGATTTGATGCTGATCTTTGGGACTTAGTTATTGATAGACATGTTCATCCCACTGATGGGAATGGCAAGAAAGTTGAAAGAAAATCAATGACTGAGGCGCAAAAGAAGGAATTCAGAAATCACCACAAGGCTAGAACTATCTTGCTAAATGCTATATCTCATACTGAGTATGAGAAAATAACCAACAGAGAAACTGCCTTTGATATATTTGAATCCCTGAAGATGACTCATGAAGGGAACTCTCAAGTTAAAGAAACCAAGGCTCTGGCGCTGATCCAGAAGTATGAAGCTTTCAAAATGGAAGAATCTGAATCTATTGAAGCCATGTTTTCCAAATTCCAGATTCTCACTGCTGGCCTAAAGTTTCTGGACAAGGGTTACTCTATAGCAGATCATGTCAAGAAAATAATCAGAATCTTGCCAACCAGATGGAGACCCATGGTCACTGCTCTGAAGCTGGAAAAGGATCTGAACAAGATTACGCTGGAGGAACTAATCAGTTCTCTGAGGAGTCATGAGATTGAACTAGAGGAAGATGAGCCCCTAAAGAAAGGTAAGTCAATTGCTTTAAAATCTAGTAAATCTGTTAAAGCATTGCAGGTAATAGAAGAAAGCTCTGAAGAGTCTGCTTCTGAAGATGAAGAAGAACTATCCTTGCTGTCCAGGAGAATCAACAAACTCTAGAAGAATAAGCAAAGGAAGTTCAAGAACTTTAGAAAACCAGATCAACACAAAGAATCTTCTGGACACAGAAGATCTGGAGAACACTCTAGATACAGAAGATCTGGAGAATCCTCTGGACACAGACGATCTGGAAAAAGAGAGGTTGTTTGCTATGAATGCAAAGAACTTGGGAACTACAAAAGTGAATGTCCAAAGCTTCAGAAGGAGAACCCAAAAAGAATGTCATATCACAAGAAGAAAGTTCTGATGGCTACATGGGATGACTCAGATGCATCTGATTCGTCATCAGAGTCAGAATAGGAATGTGCAAATGTAGCATTCATGGCTGACATTGAAGACAGTGCTGAATCATCTGGATCAGAATCAGAATCAGATTCTGAGGAGGTATTTGCTGAACTTTCTAGACATGAACTTGTTGAAAGTCTATATGATATTCTTGAAAACTATAGCAAAGTTAAACTCAAATACAAAACGCTTCTAAAGCATATTGAATTTGAGAGTAACAAGTTTGAATCAGAAATAGCTGAACTAAAAGCTGAAAATATTCAATTGAAAAATAATTTAGAATCTACTCAACTAAACTCTGATTCAAAATCTGAACCATGCTTTAAAAATATTTTACAAGAGTATGACTATAGTTTCAGGAAGTTTCTAACTAAAAGCCTAGATAGAAGCAAAATGGCTTCAATGATCTATGGTATTAGCAGAAACTATAGAAAAGGTGTTGGATATAAATCTTTCTCTTATGAAGATTCAAATCCAAAATCGGTAGATAAGTTGGATATCAAGTATCCTCCTTTATATTCTCAGTTTACATTTGGTCACTTAAATGATATTAAACACACAAGTTCTAATCAAAACAAACCTGTGTTTAATAAATCTAAAGATAATCAGAACAAGTCTTATGTTGAAAGACAGAAGTTCAGAAAAAGCTTTAAGGCAACTAACCAAAAAGGACCCAAGAAAATCTGGGTACCTAAGGATAAGATAATCTATGTTGCAGACATCCTTAGCAGCAAAGTCAAGACTCCAGTCATGGTACCTGGACTCTGGATGCTCACGACATATGACGGGAAAAAGGTCTATGTTCCAAAGTTTGGAGCTTAGATCTGGAGGAGATGTCAAGTTTGGAGGGAATCAGAAGGGCAAGATAATTGGCTCTGGAACCATAGGCAATGGTAAACTTCCTTCCATAACTAATGTCTTGCTTGTTGAAGGATTAGCTCATAATATTGTCCATAAGTCAATTAAGTGACAATGGTTATGACATAATCTTTAATCAAAAGTGTTGCAAAGCTGTTAGTCAAAAGGATGGCTCAATCCTCTTTAATGGTAAAAGGAAAAACAACATTTATAAAATTAGTCTTTCAGAACTTAAGGTTCAGAATGTTAAATGCCATATGTCTGTAAATAAGGAGCAATGGGTCTGGCACAGAAGATTGGGTCATGTTAATATGAGACGTATATCTCAGATTAATAAGCTTAATCTGGTCAGAGGACTTCCTAATCTGAAGTTCAACTCAGATGCTCTTTGTGAAGCATGTCAGAAAGGAAAATTTTCAAAATCATCTTTCAAACCCAAAAATGTTGTTTCAACTTCAAAACCATTAGAGTTACTTCACATTGATCTGTTTGGACCAGTGAAAACTGCATCCATCAGAGGCAAAAAGTATGGATTAGTCATTGTTGATGACTACAGCAGATGGACATGGGTAAAATTCCTAAAACACAAGGATGAGTCACATTCTGTGTTCTTTGACTTCTGCAAACAAGTCCAAACTGAAAAAGATTTCAAAATTGTTAAAGTCAGAAGTGATCATGGTGGTGAATTTGAAAACAAACATTTTGAAAAATATTTTAATGAAAATGGCATTGCTCATGATTTCTCCTGTCCTAGAACTCCACAACAAAATGGAGTTGTAGAGAGGAAAAATAGAACTTTGCAAGAGATAGCCAGAACCATGATCAATGAGACTAACATGGCAAAACATTTTTGGGTAGAAGTAATTAACACATCATGTTACATTCAGAAGAGAGTGTCTATTAGACCTCTTCTGGAAAAGACTCCTTATGAATTGTGGAGGAATAGAAAGCCAAACATTTCTTATTTCCATCCTTTTGGGTGTATTTGTTTTATGCTGAACACTAAAGAGAATCTTAACAAGTTTGATTCTGAAGCACAAAAGTGTTTCATGCTTGGATATTCTGAACGCTCTAAAGGCTACTGAGTATACAATACTGAGACACAGATTGTGGAGGAATCTATACATGTTAGATTTGATGATAAGCTTGGCAATCAAAATCCAAAGCAGCTTGAAAACTCTGCAGATGGAGAAATTATTCTCACAGAATCTGAGAAACCAGAGGTAGAGAAAGCTCAAGAAGAAGCTACGCCAGATGCAACTCCATTGGCTGCTTAGATGAATAACATGAATATTTCTGAAGAACCAACCGTTAAAGGATCATCCAGAATCAAAGCTTCTCATCCAGAAGAAATGATTATTGGGAAGAAAGATGACCCTATAAGAACAAGGTCATTTATCAGATCATCTGGAACATCACTTCTTGGGTTGGTGTCTATTATTGAACCAACATCTGTGGATGAGGCTCTGAGTGACAATGATTGGATACTTGCAATGCAAGATGAGCTGAATCAATTTACAAGAAATGATGTGTGAGATCTGGTTCCTAGACCAAAAGGATTCAACATTATTGGAACAAAGTGGGTATTCAGAAATAAACTAAATGAGCAAGGAGAAGTTGTTAGGAACAAAGCAAGGTTAGTAGCTCAAGGTTACAGTCAACAAGAAGGAATTGATTACATTGAAACTTATGCTCCAGTGGCAAGGTTAGAATCTATACGCCTTCTTATTTCATTTGTTGCACAACATAACATCACTCTATATCAGATGGATGTTAAGAGTGCCTTCTTAAATGGCATTATAGAAGAAGAAGTTTATGTCCATCAACCTCCTGGTTTTGAAAGTGATAAATTTTCAAATCATGTTTTCAAACTCTAAAAATCTCTTTATGGTTTGAAACAAGCTCCCAGAGCTTGGTATGAAAGATTAAGTAATTTTCTTCTGGAAAAGAATTTTATCAGAGGCAAAGTGGACACAACTCTTTTCTGTAAAACATTTAAGAAAGATTTACTAGTTTGTCAAATTTATGTGGATGATATTATTTTTGGGTCTGCCAATATTATGTTGGGAAAGGAGTTTGCTTTGTCTATGCAAGTTGAATTTGAAATGAGCATGATAAGAGAACTTAGATTCTTTCTGGGAATCCAAGTAAATCAGACTCCAGAATGCACATACATCCACCAGACTAAATATGACAAAGAGCTTCTGAAGAAATTCAATCTGAATGAAAGTAAATTGGCAAAGACTCCAATGCATCCTACACGCACACTTGGGTAAGGAAGAGGTAAGCAAGAAAGTTGATCAAAAACTTTACAGAGGTATGATTGGATCTCTCTTATATTTGACTGCTTCAAGACCTGATATTTTATTCAGTGTTTTTCTGTGTGCTAGACTCCAATCAGATCCTAGAGAATCTCACTTAACAGTTGTTAAGAGGATTCTAAGGTATCTGAAAGGTACTACTAATGTGGGTCTGTGTTACAGAAGATCTGATGAGTATAAATTAGTTGGATTCTGTGATGCTGACTATGCTGGAGACAGAGTAGAACGTAAAAGTACTTCTGGAAGCTGTCAATTTCTTGGAAGTCATCTGATCTCCTGGTTCAGCAAGAAGCAACCCACAATTGCACTTTCAACAACAGAGGCAGAATATATTGCTGCTGCTAGTTGTAGCACCCAGATGCTCTGGATGAAAAGTCAACTGAAAGATTATCAGATTTTTGAGAGTAACATTTCTATCTTCTGTGATAATACTTCTGCTATATGCTTATCTAAAAACCCCATTTTACACTCTAAAGCTAAGCATATAGAGATTAAACATCATTTCATCAGAGACTATGTTCAGAAGGGAATTATTAATTTAAACTTTGTGGATACAGATCATCAGTGGGCTGATATCTTTATAAAACCCCTTGTTGAAGATAGATTTAAATTTATTCTGAAAAATATAAGTATGGACTTTTGTCCAGAATAAAATATTCATCAGATGAATTTTTTTCAGATGATAAATGTCTAAACTCTGAAGTATTTCTTCTTTTCAATTCTGTGTTTATTTATTTGTGTGTAAATCTGAACTAACAAGGCTCAGAGGATCTGAACGTTGCCTAACGTTTCATTTCTCAAAGAGTTTCAGAGGCACATGCAAGCAAACACGTGTAGCTCAGAATCTGGAAAGGTAGAGTGCACCATACTGAATTGACGTTTGAGGTATTGCTTTGAAAATCCAAAATCTCTTGATTTTCCCCCCTTCTGTCAGAATCTTAAATGCTTGATATGACTTTATTCCTTGCATTAATTGCTTGATATGATTATGTTTCACTTCATTCAATGCTTATGTGTACGCGTGAGATCTTGTGTCTTTTTGCATGCCCTAAATTGCTCTATAAATTCTCACAACATTTCACAAATCACACTTTACACTCTTTTCACTTCTCATATGCATTTCTGTCTTCTTTATTGTTTCCATCTCATTTCAAAACCCAAAACCTCTCGTAAACCCAGACGCATCTCAAGAACATCAATGGCTTCATCATCTTCAACATCTGCTCAGATGCAAACCTCAATTGCTGCTGCATCTTCTCCAAATGCTTCTACTTCATCTCAATCTGGTTGTTATGTTTTTCATTTATGTGTTGTGTTTTTCTCTTCTTCTGTTATCTTTTCTGTCTTTACAATTCTTTTTGATTATGACAAAAAGGGGGAGAAAGAGAATTTGATTGTTCAATCCATAAGCAATACTAAAATGAAATTCAGACATTGTATTAATCTAACATTGAATCTTAAGACTTTCAGATCTTATTATTTCATCTGACAAAAATTATCTGAAGTTACCCTGAGAATTACCCAACCAGGCTCTGATCCTTGAAGCAAATTTGACTCTGATTCTGGAAGATATACCAGAACTCTTCATTTGAAAGAAATCATCAGTAACTGATTCTAGAAAGCATAAAAAGGATTTCTATCAGGTTCTGAAAGTTACCCAAGCAAAAAGGGAAGTGTTCTCTTATATTAGAGTATTCATTTTAGGGGGAGATTCTTAATCTCAGGGGGAGTTATATATTTTATTTCTTTATTGAACAAAATTCCCTACGTTTTGTCATCATCAGAAAGGGGGAGATTGTTAGAACACAGATTGGTGTTTCTTATATCTCTATGTTTTGATGATAACTTTTATGGAATTTTGTATTAAGAAAATATACACTCTAAAATTTGTTCAAAGTATTATTGTTTCAGGTATAAAATTGAAAACTCTTAAAGAAGCAAAATACATAAGTACAAGAAACTATGCAAGGCCCTGAAGCATCAGATGCAAGACTATCAGAAGATTCTGAAGCGCTGCCAGAAGGATCTGAAGCAGAAGCTACAGAATGATCTGAAGCGTTAATGAAAGAAGTGAAGGTGAGAAAATACTTAGAAGGGGGGTTGAATAAGTATGTAGATAAAAACTTAGAAGTAAAAACTCAAGTATTTTTATCCTGGTTCGTTGAACTCAACTACTCCAGTCCACCCTTTCTAGAGTGATTTTCCTTTCTCAAACAAGGACTTAATCCACTATTTAATTAACTGATTACAATAGTAAGCACTAAGAACAACTGTTCAAAGTCTTCTTAAGAACTAATGATCCTAACTGGATCTTCTTAAGGTTTTCTTACAATCAAATGTAATAACAAATACAAGTGTTAAAATGCTTCTAATAAAGCTTTATCACAACTGTGATTTTTCACTTAAGATTAAGAACAAAGAATTAATTCTAGCAAGAATATGAGTTGTATGAGAGATTTGATAATAAATTCTTTTCAAATGTTTTGTCAGCTGAAGAAGATGAGTGGAGACTTGCTTTTATAGGCACAGTGATCCAAGAGCTTTTCACGTTGAGAAGTGTGTACTAAAAGGTCTGAGCCCTTTTTGTCTTCACATCAAGTGACCTTTCCTAGAAGAAGAAAGCACAGAGAAATCCTTTTTGTCTGTGTTCTTGTGTCTAGCATAAATAAGGAAAGAGTCATTTGGCTATTCCAACGGGCATAATCTTTGAATTCTTCTTCAACAATTTTCATCAAGAATCATCAGAGTCTAATTTGATCAGAGCCTTCTGATGTTGATCAGAGTTTTGCTGAATCAGAGTCTTTGCAGCAAGTGTGCTTTTAGCGTGTATAAGTTCAGAGCAGAGTTTTGAGTCAGATCCTCAGTACTGGCAGTGTTAGTACTATCAGAGTCTTCTGAAGTAACTATGCTTGAAAACTCTTCATACAAAATTCTTCTGAAGTAACTATGTGCTAATTTCCTGCTCATCACTTGCTCATTGCTAGTTCACTCAGAAAGAAATTCTCGTACACGCTTGATTCATCAAAGTGAAAATCTCACAAAGATCTTATTCATTTGATCTTTCATTAAACTGTATAGTTTTTGTTGTACTTAATCTTAAGTGTAATTGTCACAGTTGTGATACAGCTTATTAGAAGCATGCAAACACTTGTTATCAGTTGGCATCAGAGCTCTGGTTCTGTTTGTGCTATCACTTAACCGTGACCAGAAAAGATCCAGTGGGAAAAACTCTTGATACTCTTGGTTGATATACATTATGGCTGCTGAAACTTCAACACCCAACAACAACAAATATGAAGAAAGAGTCAGCATAAAACCTCCCATGTTTGATGGAGAAAATTTTGACTATTGGAAAGATAGACTAGAAAGTTTCTTTCTAGGATTTGATGCTGATCTTTGGGACTTAGTTATTGATAGACATGTTCATCCCACTGATGGGAATGGCAAGAAAGTTGAAAGAAAATCAATGACTGAGGCGCAAAAGAAGGAATTCAGAAATCACCACAAGGCTAGAACTATCTTGCTAAATGCTATATCTCATACTGAGTATGAGAAAATAACCAACAGAGAAACTGCCTTTGATATATTTGAATCCCTGAAGATGACTCATGAAGGGAACTCTCAAGTTAAAGAAACCAAGGCTCTGGCGCTGATCCAGAAGTATGAAGCTTTCAAAATGGAAGAATCTGAATCTATTGAAGCCATGTTTTCCAAATTCCAGATTCTCACTGCTGGCCTAAAGGTTCTGGACAAGGGTTACTCTACAGCAGATCATATCAAGAAAATAATCAGAATCTTGCCAACCAGATGGAGACCCATGGTCACTGCTCTGAAGCTGGAAAAGGATCTGAACAAGATTACGCTGGAGGAACTAATCAGTTCTCTGAGGAGTCATGAGATTGAACTAGAGGAAGATGAGCCCCTAAAGAAAGGTAAGTCAATTGCTTTAAAATCTAGTAAATCTGTTAAAGCATTGCAGGTAATAGAAGAAAGCTCTGAAGAGTCTGCTTCTGAAGATGAAGAAGAACTATCCTTGCTGTCCAGGAGAATCAACAAACTCTAGAAGAATAAGCAAAGGAAGTTCAAGAACTTTAGAAAACCAGATCAACACAAAGAATCTTCTGGACACAGAAGATCTGGAGAACACTCTAGATACAGAAGATCTGGAGAATCCTCTGGACACAGACGATCTGGAAAAAGAGAGGTTGTTTGCTATGAATGCAAAGAACTTGGGAACTACAAAAGTGAATGTCCAAAGCTTCAGAAGGAGAACCCAAAAAGAATGTCATATCACAAGAAGAAAGTTCTGATGGCTACATGGGATGACTCAGATGCATCTGATTCGTCATCAGAGTCAGAATAGGAATGTGCAAATGTAGCATTCATGGCTGACATTGAAGACAGTGCTGAATCATCTGGATCAGAATCAGAATCAGATTCTGAGGAGGTATTTGCTGAACTTTCTAGACATGAACTTGTTGAAAGTCTATATGATATTCTTGAAAACTATAGCAAAGTTAAACTCAAATACAAAACGCTTCTAAAGCATATTGAATTTGAGAGTAACAAGTTTGAATCAGAAATAGCTGAACTAAAAGCTGAAAATATTCAATTGAAAAATAATTTAGAATCTACTCAACTAAACTCTGATTCAAAATCTGAACCATGCTTTAAAAATATTTTACAAGAGTATGACTATAGTTTCAGGAAGTTTCTAACTAAAAGCCTAGATAGAAGCAAAATGGCTTCAATGATCTATGGTATTAGCAGAAACTATAGAAAAGGTGTTGGATATAAATCTTTCTCTTATGAAGATTCAAATCCAAAATCGGTAGATAAGTTGGATATCAAGTATCCTCCTTTATATTCTCAGTTTACATTTGGTCACTTAAATGATATTAAACACACAAGTTCTAATCAAAACAAACCTGTGTTTAATAAATCTAAAGATAATCAGAACAAGTCTTATGTTGAAAGACAGAAGTTCAGAAAAAGCTTTAAGGCAACTAACCAAAAAGGACCCAAGAAAATCTGGGTACCTAAGGATAAGATAATCTATGTTGCAGACATCCTTAGCAGCAAAGTCAAGACTCCAGTCATGGTACCTGGACTCTGGATGCTCACGACATATGACGGGAAAAAGGTCTATGTTCCAAAGTCTGGAGCTTAGATCTGGAGGAGATGTCAAGTTTGGAGGGAATCAGAAGGGCAAGATAATTGGCTCTGGAACCATAGGCAATGGTAAACTTCCTTCCATAACTAATGTCTTGCTTGTTGAAGGATTAGCTCATAATATTGTCCATAAGTCAATTAAGTGACAATGGTTATGACATAATCTTTAATCAAAAGTGTTGCAAAGCTGTTAGTCAAAAGGATGGCTCAATCCTCTTTAATGGTAAAAGGAAAAACAACATTTATAAAATTAGTCTTTCAGAACTTAAGGTTCAGAATGTTAAATGCCATATGTCTGTAAATGAGGAGCAATGGGTCTGGCACAGAAGATTGGGTCATGTTAATATGAGACGTATATCTCAGATTAATAAGCTTAATCTGGTCAGAGGACTTCCTAATCTGAAGTTCAACTCAGATGCTCTTTGTGAAGCATGTCAGAAAGGAAAATTTTCAAAATCATCTTTCAAACCCAAAAATGTTGTTTCAACTTCAAAACCATTAGAGTTACTTCACATTGATCTGTTTGGACCAGTGAAAACTGCATCCATCAGAGGCAAAAAGTATGGATTAGTCATTGTTGATGACTACAGCAGATGGACATGGGTAAAATTCCTAAAACACAAGGATGAGTCACATTCTGTGTTCTTTGACTTCTGCAAACAAGTCCAAACTGAAAAAGATTTCAAAATTGTTAAAGTCAGAAGTGATCATGGTGGTGAATTTGAAAACAAACATTTTGAAAAATATTTTAATGAAAATGGCATTGCTCATGATTTCTCCTGTCCTAGAACTCCACAACAAAATGGAGTTGTAGAGAGGAAAAATAGAACTTTGCAAGAGATAGCCAGAACCATGATCAATGAGACTAACATGGCAAAACATTTTTGGGTAGAAGTAATTAACACATCATGTTACATTCAGAAGAGAGTGTCTATTAGACCTCTTCTGGAAAAGACTCCTTATGAATTGTGGAGGAATAGAAAGCCAAACATTTCTTATTTCCATCCTTTTGGGTGTATTTGTTTTATGCTGAACACTAAAGAGAATCTTAACAAGTTTGATTCTGAAGCACAAAAGTGTTTCATGCTTGGATATTCTGAACGCTCTAAAGGCTACTGAGTATACAATACTGAGACACAGATTGTGGAGGAATCTATACATGTTAGATTTGATGATAAGCTTGGCAATCAAAATCCAAAGCAGCTTGAAAACTCTGCAGATGGAGAAATTATTCTCACAGAATCTGAGAAACCAGAGGTAGAGAAAGCTCAAGAAGAAGCTATGCCAGATGCAACTCCATTGGCTGCTTAGATGAATAACATGAATATTTCTGAAGAACCAACCGTTAAAGGATCATCCAGAATCAAAGCTTCTCATCCAGAAGAAATGATTATTGGGAAGAAAGATGACCCTATAAGAACAAGGTCATTTATCAGATCATCTGGAACATCACTTCTTGGGTTGGTGTCTATTATTGAACCAACATCTGTGGATGAGGCTCTGAGTGACAATGATTGGATACTTGCAATGCAAGATGAGCTGAATCAATTTACAAGAAATGATGTGTGAGATCTGGTTCCTAGACCAAAAGGATTCAACATTATTGGAACAAAGTGGGTATTCAGAAATAAACTAAATGAGCAAGGAGAAGTTGTTAGGAACAAAGCAAGGTTAGTAGCTCAAGGTTACAGTCAACAAGAAGGAATTGATTACATTGAAACTTATGCTCCAGTGGCAAGGTTAGAATCTATACGCCTTCTTATTTCATTTGTTGCACAACATAACATCACTCTATATCAGATGGATGTTAAGAGTGCCTTCTTAAATGGCATTATAGAAGAAGAAGTTTATGTCCATCAACCTCCTGGTTTTGAAAGTGATAAATTTTCAAATCATGTTTTCAAACTCTAAAAATCTCTTTATGGTTTGAAACAAGCTCCCAGAGCTTGGTATGAAAGATTAAGTAATTTTCTTCTGGAAAAGAATTTTATCAGAGGCAAAGTGGACACAACTCTTTTCTGTAAAACATTTAAGAAAGATTTACTAGTTTGTCAAATTTATGTGGATGATATTATTTTTGGATCTGCCAATATTATGTTGGGAAAGGAGTTTGCTTTGTCTATGCAGGTTGAATTTGAAATGAGCATGATAAGAGAACTTAGATTCTTTCTGGGAATCCAAGTAAATCAGACTCTAGAATGCACATACATCCACCAGACTAAATATGACAAAGAGCTTCTGAAGAAATTCAATCTGAATGAAAGTAAATTGGCAAAGACTCCAATGCATCCTACACGCACACTTGGTAAGGAAGAGGTAAGCAAGAAAGTTGATCAAAAACTTTATAGAGGTATGATTGGATCTCTCTTATATTTGACTGCTTCAAGACCTGATATTTTATTCAGTGTTTGTCTGTGTGCTAGACTCCAATCAGATCCTAGAGAATCTCACTTAACAGTTGTTAAGAGGATTCTAAGGTATCTGAAAGGTACTACTAATGTGGGTCCGTGTTACAGAAGATCTGATGAGTATAAATTAGTTGGATTATGTGATGCTGACTATGCTGGAGACAGAGTAGAACGTAAAAGTACTTCTGGAAGCTGTCAATTTCTTGGAAGTCATCTGATCTCCTGGTTCAGCAAGAAGCAACCCACAATTGCACTTTCAACAACAGAGGCAGAATATATTGCTGCTGCTAGTTGTAGCACCCAGATGCTCTGGATGAAAAGTCAACTGAAAGATTATCAGATTTTTGAGAGTAACATTTCTATCTTCTGTGATAATACTTCTGCTATATGCTTATCTAAAAACCCCATTTTACACTCTAAAGCTAAGCATATAGAGATTAAACATCATTTCATCAGAGACTATGTTCAGAAGGGAATTATCAATTTAAACTTTGTGGATACAGATCATCAGTGGGCTGATATCTTTATAAAACCCCTTGTTGAAGATAGATTTAAATTTATTCTGAAAAATATAAGTATGGACTTTTGTCCAGAATAAAATATTCATCAGATGAATTTTTTTCAGATGATAAATGTCTAAACTCTGAAGTATTTCTTCTTTTTAATTCTGTGTTTATTTATTTGTGTGTAAATCTGAACTAACAAGGCTCAGAGGATCTGAACGTTGCCTAACGTTTCATTTCTCAAAGAGTTTCAGAGGCACATGCAAGAAAACACGTGTAGCTCAGAATCTGGAAAGGTAGAGTGCACCATACTGAATTGACGTTTGAGGTATTGCTTTGAAAATCCAAAATCTCTTGATTTTCCCCCCTTCTGTCAGAATCTTAAATGCTTGATATGATTTTATTCCTTGCATTAATTGCTTGATATGATTATGTTTCACTTCATTCAATGCTTATGTGTACGCGTGAGATCTTGTGTCTTTTTGCATGCCCTAAATTGCTCTATAAATTCTCACAACATTTCACAAATCACACTTTACACTCTTCTCACTTCTCATATGCATTTCTGTCTTCTTTATTGTTTCCATCTCATTTCAAAACCCAAAACCTCTCGTAAACCCAGACGCATCTCAAGAACATCAATGGCTTCATCATCTTCAACATCTGCTCAGATGCAAACCTCAATTGCTGCTGCATCTTCTCCAAATGCTTCTGCTTCATCTCAATCTGGTTGTTATGTTTTTCATTTATGTGTTGTGTTTTTCTCTTCTTCTGTTATCTTTTCTGTCTTTACAATTCTTTTTGATTATGACAAAAAGGGGGAGAAAGATAATTTGATTGTTCAATCCATAAGCAATACTAAAATGAAATTCAGACATTGTATTAATCTAACATTGAATCTTAAGACTTTCAGATCTTATTATTTCATCTGACAAAAATTATCTGAAGTTACCCTGAGAATTACCCAACCAGGCTCTGATCCTTGAAGCAAATTTGACTCTGATTCTGGAAGATATACCAGAACTCTTCATTTGAAAGAAATCATCAGTAACTGATTCTGGAAAGCATAAAAAGGATTTCTATCAGGTTCTGAAAGTTACCCAAGCAAAAAGGGAAGTGTTCTCTTCTATTAGAGTATTCATTTTAGGGGGAGATTCTTAATCTCAGGGGGAGTTATATTTTTTATTTCTTTATTGAACAAAATTCCCTACGTTTTGTCATCATCAGAAAGGGGGAGATTGTTAGAACACAGATTGGTGTTTCTTATATCTCTATGTTTTGATGATAACTTTTATGGAATTTTGTATTAAGAAAATATACACTCTAAAATTTGTTCAAAGTATTATTGTTTCAGGTATAAAATTGAAAACTCTTAAAGAAGCAAAATACATAAGTACAAGAAACTATGCAAGGCCCTGAAGCATCAGATGCAAGACTATCAGAAGATTCTGAAGCGCTGCCAGAAGGATCTGAAGCAGAAGCTACAGAATGATCTGAAGCGTTAATGAAAGAAGTGAAGGTGAGAAAATACTTAGAAGGGGGGTTGAATAAGTATGTAGATAAAAACTTAGAAGTAAAAACTCAAGTATTTTTATCCTGGTTCGTTGAACTCAACTACTCCAGTCCACCCTTTCTAGAGTGATTTGCCTTTCTCAAACAAGGACTTAATCCACTATTTAATTAACTGATTACAATAGTAAGCACTAAGAACAACTGTTTAAAGTCTTCTTAAGAACTAATGATCCTAACTGGATCTTCTTAAGGTTTTCTTACAATCAAATGTAATAACAAATACAAGTGTTAAAATGCTTCTAATAAAGCTTTATCACAACTGTGATTTTTCACTTAAGATTAAGAACAAAGAATTAATTCTAGCAAGAATATGAGTTGTATGAGAGATTTGATAATAAATTCTTTTCAAATGTTTTGTCAGCTGAAGAAGATGAGTGGAGACTTGCTTTTATAGGCACAGTGATCCAAGAGCTTTTCACGTTGAGAAGTGTGTACTAAAAGGTCTGAGCCCTTTTTGTCTTCACATCAAGTGACCTTTCCTAGAAGAAGAAAGCACAGAGAAATCCTTTTTGTCTGTGTTCTTGTGTCTAGCATAAATAAGGAAAGAGTCGTTTGGCTATTCCAACGGGCATAATCTTTGAATTCTTCTTCAACAATTTTCAGCAAGAATCATCAGAGTCTAATTTGATCAGAGCCTTCTGATGTTGATCAGAGTTTTGCTGAATCAGAGTCTTTGCAGCAAGTGTGCTTTTAGCGTGTATAAGTTCAGAGCAGAGTTTTGAGTCAGATCCTCAGTACTGGCAGTGTTAGTACTATCAGAGTCTTCTGAAGTAACTATGCTTGAAAACTCTTCATACAAAATTCTTCATTGGTTCAGATGCTTCTGACTTGCTTCAGATTCTTCTAGAGCTTCTGCTTCAGATCCTTCTGGAGGCAACACTCAGAATCTTCTAATGAGTGCATCTAACGCTTCAGAGTCTAGCATATTTCTTATGTTCAGATCTGATTTTCTTCTGGAGTGATATTTACTTTAATATCTGCAGCAAACATTCTTAAGCAAATTTTAGAGTATATAATTCTTAATTACAAAATTTCATAATAGTTATCATCAAAACATAGAGATATTATTAAGAACCAATCTGTGTTCTAACAATCTCCCCCTTTTTGATGATGACAAAAACATCAGAAATTTTGTTTAATTGAAAAGAGAATAATTATAACTCCCCCTGAGATGATGAATCTCCCCCTGAATTAAATATTAATAAGGAATAGAAACTTCCCTTTTTGTCTTGAGTATTTTTCAGAGTTAGAGCTTGACTGTTCTAAATAGTTGAGATTCAGAGTGTCTTGCATATTTCAGAGTCAGAGTCTGATAATTGTCATATGATCTGAGAGTCTCAGAGTTTCTTTTACAGAGTATACTTATCAAATGTTCTGAAATACTCAGATATTATGTCAGATAAAATTGATATGTCTGAAGTTTTATTTTGGTAGAGTTTAATTAAACAGTTCAGATCTATTTTCTCCCCCTATTTTGTCATAAGCAAAAAGTAAGAACTTTTAAGAGACAGATAAAAAGAAAAAACAAATGAGATAAATCATATAGAGAAAACATTGAGACATTCATTCATTCAGAGCAGAAAGTACAAACATTAGAAAATATTCAAGTACAGGTGCAAACATCAGAAAAAAATAAACTAAGATTGTTTTAACAAAATCATCTTCAACAGATCCGTGATCTCAGAAGAGGACTGTTCTTGTTTTGACATCCACTTAGCCATGGTTTCATTCTTCTGATCTTGTTTAGACATCCACTGAGCCATGTCTTCAGACTTCTTATCTTGCTTAGCCATCCATGACTTAATCTCTGATTGACCAGCTTCCAGAACTGCAATCTTATCTTCAAGATCTGGATACTCTTTCTTGATCTCAGATGAAGAAGGTGGGACAGATTCTGAAGCATGAACAGAGTCAATTTCCATAGGGGCTTTGGAGTCAGGAGCAGCAGATCCAGAAGGATGTTCTACCAGAGTCATAGCCAAATAGTTGTCTTCAGATGCATATTCAACGTTTACTTCTGTATCACAGACTTCAGATGATGAAGGAGCATCCATAAGAAGCAATGGTGCAGATCTTTTAACAGTCCAGAACAAACTTCTAGCAGTTTCAGCAAATCTGAGCTTCGCATCATCAGAACAGACGTTCTTCAGATTTGATGCTACAGTATTGAATCTGTTTATGAAGCCATTCCAAATGGCATCAGATTCATTTGCATCCATTATTGATGAACACTTCCTCTGAACAGAGCCTAAATACATCTCTATTTCTTTCAAAAAACTTGTAAATAAATGATCAACATTCAGCCTAGGTTTTGGGTTTAGAAAAGTTTCCAATGTGATTGGCTTGGGTTGGGGAGAAGGTGGAAAGATGGATTTGTGAATGGTGATCAGAGGACTAGGGTAGAATGGTATGAATGGAGGATCAGATGAATTGACAGGTTTTGATCTGGTTAAAGCATTCAACAAATATGGTTTTGCATTTAATGCATAGGAAACAACACCAGATGGGGTATCAGAGTAAGGAGTGAATGCAGATTTATCAGATAAAATAGGTTCTGATGAAATCACTTTTGGCAGTTCTTTAATATACGTTTGAAGAACAGATGGTAGAATGATGGTATGTTTGGGTTTAAAAGGAGTGATAGTGTCAGATGGTTCAATTCTGGTGTAGAAATTTTTGAATTTGAAACCAGAGGGAAGTTTGTTATATGAAAACAGTTTACACGAAGCAGAGGGTACACTCTCAGATGTCCTTGGCTTAGGTGTTGGGATAGGATTAGGAATGAGAATTTCAGAAGAAACAGGTGGTTCTGTTTGATTTACTTCAGAATTTCTGTGAGAGGGAGATATCAGAAAATCTGGGTGTATATCAGATTCTGATGAATTTGAGGATGTGGTTGGAGTGTAAGATGTGAAGGACACTTCAAAAACAGTTTTGAGATGTGTAACATTTAAAACCTCTGTCTCAGGGATATTGGTTTCAGATGGGTTGGTTGATTCTGATGGATTCTCAGAAAGTTTTGATGGGGGTTCAGATGTAGGTGGTTCTGATGTAGGTGGATCAGATGTAGGTGGTTCAGATGTAACTTTTATAGGTTCAGAAATAACTTGTGCAGATCCAATAGGTTCAGATGTGTTTGATGGTGGTTTTTCTGGTTGTTGTTGTTGTTCAGATTGTTTTTCTGGTTTTTGTCGTTGTTGTTCAGATTGTTTTTCTAGTTTTTGTTGTTGTTGTTCAGATTGTTCTGTTGGTTTTGTTATAGGTGGTGGAGGTTGATTTGCTGGTATTGTTGTTGTTGTAGTTGGTTCAGATGATTGATTAGAAGAAAGTTTTACAGGAGTGGTGGAAACAGGATCAAATGATTTTTGTGGGGAAGGAATTTTTAATGGTTCAGAAATATGAGGTGGAGCAAGAACAAATTGTTTCTGAGTAGGAGGTGGTTTTGGAATAGCATTTAATGTTGATTCATTTAAAACATTTTTATTGAAAGAGGATACATAAGATTTGGTACCTTTAATCTTGATACGCTTTGTGGGAACAGAGGGAGCGTCTCCAGATGCTTTCCTCTTGATCAGCTTCTGAGGCCTGTCAGCAACTTTGGGCTTCTTCTGAACAGTCACTTCTTCTGCTTCTGATTGACCTCTTTTCCTTGTGTTCTCATTTCCTCCATCAGGCATTGGTTCCCTTGCTCTTTTCAGAATATCTGCAGGAACTGGGGTTCCATCTGCCTTGCAAGAATCAATATACCTTAAAATTATTTCCCTTGGTTCTTCAGCACAGAACAGTGGGTAGTCTTCAACTGGGATTCGCTTCTGACTAAGTTCAGAGATATACAGCTTCTTGGGTGCTGATGTGAAATCCTCTACAATTTTTAGAATCTGAAGACTCTTAGCATTCAGAGGTTTCCCAACAATAGATTCAAGTTCCTCCTTAACTCCAGCAGCATACAGAGCAGTCACCAGTCCATTTTCTGTCAGAATATCTGAAATTAACCTTCCAAAGGGAATCCATGTTCTGATCTTCTGACCCTTATCTTTTACAGATTCTCTTGAAGCATTAATATGATTCCATAAGTGCATGAACAGAATGTAAGGAAGATCTACCTTGGTGCTCTGACTTAAACAGTACATGAAATAGAGCTGTTCATTGTTCACATAATCTGGAGAGTTTGTAGATTTTCTGTGATGAATGCATGCCATGAAAATCTTTGCCCAGATCTTGTAGTCAGGCTTCAGATCTTTAAACTTGTTAGAAGCCTATCCAGCAGTCATGACTTCCTCATAAACTTCTTCCATGTCTACGCGCCCAGCTGGCAGATGAGATACTCCATCAGTCTCCTCATATCCTATGAGTTTCCTGATTAGATTTTCTGTAATTATAATCTCCTTACCCAGAATAGAAGACAAGATGAATTTGGGGTATACAGAAGCATGTATCCAGAATTCTTTCACCAGATGAGGGTAAACTGGTCCAAATAATCTGTCAAAGTATTTTACCCAGCCTTGAGCATCAACTATTGAACGAAATTCAAATCCATTTTCAGCTAATGAATCAAATTCCACCATTGATTCACAGAGAACTTCAAGTTTGTCAACAGGAGTTAACAAAGTCCTTTTAGGTGTCGTGTATGGAACCACACCCATATTTGCAGAAGTAACTGCAGCCATGGTTGATTGAAACTGAGCTGCTGTAGAAGATGAGGTTGCCATTGAAGATGATTTTGATAAAGGTTTAGGGTTTTTGTGAAGAGAGAAAAGAAGATAAAAATGCATAAACTTGCTTGAGTTGTGAAAAGTGTGAAAGTGGTGAGAGATATGGTATTTATAGAAAACAATTGGGCATACAAACAGACAATCAAAGCACGTTCACACATATCAATTAATGTCAATTAATAAAAGAGAATAAAAATCATTTCAAGCATTAATTGATTCTGACAAATTGGGGGGGAAATCAAGATTTTCACTATTCAAACCATACCTCAAATGTCTCTTCAGTTGTGTACACTCCATCTTTACAGATTTAGAGTGACACGTATTTGCTTGCAAGTGCTTCTGAATTCTCTTGAGAAATGAAATATTAACCAACGTTCAGATCCTCTGAGATTGGTTAGTTCAGATACACACAAATAAACATAAATCTAATAAGCAACAGAATGAAATACTTCAGAGTGATAAACATTTATCATCTGTAAAATTTGCTTCTGACAAATATTATTTTGGACACAAATCCATACCAATATTTTTCAGAATAAATTTGAATTTATCTTCAACAAGGGGTTTTGTGAAAATATCTGCCCATTGATGATCTGTATCAACAAAGGCTAAGTTTATAATTCCCTTCTGAACATAGTCTCTGATGAAATGATGCTTAATTTCTATATGTTTTGCCTTAGAGTGTAAGATGGGGTTTTTGGACAAACATATAGCAGAAGTATTATCACAGAATATAGAAATGTTACTTTCAAATATCTGATAATCTTCTAGCTGACTTTTCATCCAGAGCATCTGAGTGCTACATCCAGCAGCAACAATATATTCTGCCTCTGTAGTTGATAGTGCAATTGTGGGTTGCTTCTTGCTGTATCAAGAGATTAGATTTCTTCCTAGAAATTGACAACTTCCAGAAGTACTTTTTCTTTCCACTCGGTCTCCAGCATAGTCAGCATTACAGAATTCAATTAATTTGAAATCATCAGATTTTCTGTAACACAAACCCATATTAGAAGTACCTTTCAGATACCTTAGAATCCTCTTAACAGCTGTTAAGTGTGATTCTCTAGGATCTGATTGGAATCTAGCACACAAGCATACACTGAATAAAATGTCAGGTCTAGAAGCAGTTAAGTAGAGAAGAGATCCTATCATACCTCTGTAGAGTTTCTGATCTACTTTCTTACTTACCTCTTCCTTGCCTAGTGCACTAGTTGGATGCATGAGAGTCTTTGCCATCTTACTATCAGTCATGTTAAATTTCTTTAGAAGTTCTTTAACATATTTGGTCTGATGAATGTAAGTGCACTCTGGAGTTTGGTTGACTTGAATTCCCAGAAAGAATCTCAATTCTCCCATCATGCTCATTTCAAATTCTGCCTGCATATATTGAGCAAACTCCTTTCCCAGCATAGTATTGGTAGATCCAAATATGATATCATTCACATATATTTGACAAATTAGAAGATCTTTCTTAAATGATTTACAAAAGAGTGTTGTGTCCACTTTGCCTCTGATGAAATTTTCTCCAGAAGAAAATTGCTTAATCTCTCATACCAAGCTCTGGGAGCTTGTTTTAAACCATACAGAGATTTCTTTAGTTTGAAAACATGTTCTGGAAATTTTTCACTCTCAAAACCAGGAGGCTGGTGAACATAAACTTCTTCTTCTATAATACCATTTAGAAAGGCACTTTTAACATCCATCTGATATAGAGTGATGTTATATTGTGCAGCAAATGAAATAAGAAGGCGTATAGATTCTAACCTTGCCACTGGAGCATAAGTTTCAGTGTAATCAATACCTTCTTGCTGATTGTACCCTTGAGCAACAAGCCTTGCCTTATTCCTTTCAACTTCTCCTTTCTCATTAAGCTTATTTCTGAAGACCCATTTAGTTCCACTTATGTTGAATCCTTTTGGTCTTGGAACTAAATCCCACACATCATTTCTGGTGAACTGATTTAGCTCTTCTTGCATGGCAATAATCCAATCATTGTTTTGTAGAGCTTCATCTACAGAAGTTGGTTCAATTATTGATACTAGTCCAAATAATGATGCTTCAGATGATCTGAGGAAGGATCTTGTTCTGATAGGGTCATCCTTCTTTCCAATGATAACATTCTCTGGATGAGAAGCTTTGATTCTGGAAGATGATCCTCTAACAGTTGATTCTTCAGAAATGTTTAAGTTGTTCATTTGAGAAGTCAAAGGAATTTCATCTGGCGTTGCTTCTGGTTCCTTCACTTGAGCTTTGTCTGCCTCTGAGCCTTCAGAGTCTGTGAAGACTACTTCTCTATCTGCAGAGTTTTCAAACTGCTTTGGCTTTTTAATGCCACGCTTATCATCAAATCTAACATGAATAGATTCTTCCACAATTTGTGTCTCAGTATTGTATACTCTGTAGCCTTTAGAGCGTTCATAATACCCAAGCATGAAACACTTCTGTGCTTTAGAATCAAACTTGTTCAAATTTTCTTTAGTATTCAACATATAGCAAATACATCAAAAAGGATGAAAATATGAAATGTTGGGCTTTCTATTCTTCCACAGTTCATAGGGAGTCTTCTCCAGAAGAGGTCTTACAGACACTCTGTTCTGAATGTAACAGGCTGTGTTGATTGCTTCTGCCCAAAAGTGCTTTTCCAGATTAGTCTCATTGATCATGGTTCTGGCCATTTCTTGCAGAGTTCTATTTTTCCTCTCTACAACTCCATTTTGTTGTGGAGTTCTAGGACAGGAAAAATCATGAGCAATGCCATTTTCATTAAAATATTTTTCAAAATATTTGTTTTCAAATTCACCACCATGATCACTTCTGACTTTTATAATTTTGAAATCTTTTTCATTCTGGACTTGTTTGCAGAAGTCAAAGAACACAGAATGTGACTCATCCTTGTGTTTTAAGAACTTTACCCGTGTCCATCTACTATAGTCATCAACAATGACTAATCCATACTTCTTGCCTCTGATGGATGCAGTTTTCACTGGTCCAAACAGATCAATATGAAGTAATTCTAGTGGTCTGGAAGTAGAAACAACATTTTTTAATTTAAAAGATGATTTTTAAAACTTCCCTTTTTGACATGCTTCACAAAGAGCATCTGAAGTGAACTTCAGATTAGGAAGTCCTCTGACAAGATTAATTTTATTAATCTGAGATATACGTCTCATATTAATATGCCCCAATCTTCTGTGCCAGATCCATTGCTCCTCATTAACAGACAAGAGACATTTAACATTCTGTACCTTAAGTTCTGAAAGGTTTATTTTATAAATTTTGTTCTTCCTCTTTCCACTAAATAGGATTGAGCCATCCTTTTGACTAATAGCTTTACAACATTTTTGATTAAAGGTTATGTCATAACCATTGTCACTTAATTGACTTATGGACAATAGATTATGATTTAATCCTTCTACAAGTAAAACATTAGTAATAGAGGGAAGTTTACCATTTCCAATAGTGCCAGATCCAATGATCTTGCTCTTCTGATTCCCTCCAAATTTCACATCACCTCCAGATCTAAGCTCCAGACTTTGGAACATAGACCTTTCTCCTGTCATGTGTCGCGAGCATCCAGAGTCCAGGTACCATGATTGGCGTCCTGACCTTGCTGCTAAGAACATCTGCAACAGGAATTATTTTACTTTTAGGCACCCAGATCTTCTTGGGTCCTTTTGGGTTAGTTGTTCTGATGGTTTGTCTAAACTTCTATTTTTTCAACATAAGGTTTATTCTGACTAGCCTTAGATTTAAACACATGAATGTTCTTTTCAGAACGAGTGTGTTCAATATCATTCAAGTGACCAAATTTAAAGTGGGAATATAAAGGAGTCTTCTTGATGATAATTTTATCAACAAGTTTTGGATTTAAATCCTTTCCAGAGGAAGATTTATATCCAATTCCTTTTCTGTTATTTCTGCTAACTCCATAGATCATAGAAGCCATTTTGCTTCTGTCTATGCTTTTAGCAAGAAACTTCTGAAAGCTGTAATCATATTTTTCCAAAATATTTTTGCATTCAGACTCAATTTCAGAATCAGAGTCTTGTTGAGCTAATTCAGAATCATTTTTCAATCTTAAGTTCTTTTCATTTAGCTCAACTACTTATGATTTGAGAATATTATTCTCAGATACAAGATTGCTTTGACGCTTCTTGTATTTGAGCTTAATATTGTTATAGCTCTTCAGAACTTCTGATAACACTTTGATAAGTTCATCTTTAGTGAGTTTAGCCATTACCTCTTCAGCGTCAGAGTCAGATTCAGAGTCAGATTCAGATCCTGAAATTCCTTCCTCCTGATCTTATATGTCTGCCACCAATGCTACATTGGCACATTCCTCTTCTGACTCAGATTCAGATTCAGATGTATCTGAATCATCCCAGGTGGCCATTAGAACCTTTTTCTTCTTATCAGATTTTCTTTTAGGCTTTTCTTTCAACAAATTTGGACATTCATTTTTGTAATGCCCAGGTTCTTTACATTCATAGCAGACAACCTCCTTTTTGCCAAATCTTCTGTGTCCAGAAGATTCTTTTCTTTGGTCAGGCATCCTGAAGTTTCTGAACTTCTTTCCTTTATGCTTCCAGAGTTTGTTTATTCTTCTAGACAACATGGATAGTTCATCTTCATCTTCAGATGAGGATTCTTCAGAGCATTCCTCTATTACCTGCAATGCTTTAGCAGATTTATTAGATTTTAAAGCAATTGATTTACCTTTCTTTTGAGGTTCATCTTCCTCAAGTTCAATTTCATGACTCCTTAGTGAACTGATTAGTTCCTCCAAGGAGATCTTGTTCAGATCTTTAGCTATTTTCAGCGCAGTCACCATAAGTCTCCATCTGGTAGGTAAGCTTCTGATGATCTTTTTCACATGATCAGCAGTAGAGTATCCTTTATCTAGAACCTTTAGTCTAGCTGTAAGTATTTGAAATCTGGATAATGTAGCTTCAACAGATTCAACTTCTTCCATCTTGAAGGCTTCATACTTCTGAATTAGAGCCAGAGCCTTTGTTTCCTTGACTTGAGAGTTTCCCTCATGAGTCATCTTTAAGGACTCAAACATGTCAAATGCAGTTTCTCTATTTGTGATCTTTTCATACTCAGTGTGATATATTGCATTTAACAATATTGTTCTAGCCTTGTGGTGATTTCTAAATTCCTTCTTTTGGGCTTCTGTCATAGATTTTTTATCTACTTTCTTGCCATTCCCATCAATGGGATGAACATATCCATCTATGACCAAATCCCATAAATCAGCATCATAACAAAGGAAAAAACTCTCAATCATGTCTTTCCAATAATCAAATTTCTCCCCATCAAACATAGGGGGTTTAGTGCTGATTCTGTCCCTTTCTTCATATTTGTTGTTAATGTTAGATATTGAAGTATCAGCCATAGTAACAACCAAATATATATCAAAGTTTTTCTCACTGGATCTTTACTGTCATTGTAAAGTGGTAGCACACACAGAACCGAAGCTCTGATGCCAACTGAAGGTGAGAAAATACTTAGAAGGGGGGGTTGAATAAGTATGTAGATAAAAACTTAGAAGTAAAAACTCAAGTATTTTTATCCTGGTTCGTTGAACTCAACTACTCCAGTCCACTCTTTCTAGAGTGATTTGCCTTTCTCAAACAAGGACTTGATCCACTATTTAATCAACTGATTACAATAGTAAGCACTAAGAACAACTGTTCAAAGTCTTCTCAAGAACTACTGATCCTAACTGGATCTTCTTAAGGTTTTCTTACAATCAAATGTAATAACAAATACAAGTGTTAAAATGCTTCTAATAAAGCTTTATCACAACTGTGATTTTTCACTTAAGATTAAGAACAAAGAACTAATTCTAGCAAGAATATATGAGTTGTATGAGAGCTTTGATAATAAATTCTTTTCAAATGTTTCGTCAACTGAAGAAGATGAGTGGATACTTGCTTTTATAGGCACAATGATCCAAGAGCTTTTCACGTTGAGAAGTGTGTACTAAAAGGTCTGAGCCCTTTTTGTCTTCACATCAAGTGACCTTTCCTAGAATAAGAAAGCACATAGAAATCCTTTTTGTCTGTGTTCTTGTGTCTAGCATAAATAAGGAAAGAGTCATTTGGATATTCCAACGAACATAATCTTTGAATTCTTCTTGAACAATTTTCAGCAAGAATCATCAGAGTCTAATTTGATTAGAGCCTTCTGATGTTGATCAGAGTTTTGCTGAATCAGAGTCTTTGCAGCAAGTGTGCTTTTAGCATGTATAAGTTCAGAGCAGAGTTTTGAGTCAGATCCTCAGTACTAGCAGTGTTAGTACTATCAGAGTCTTCTGAAGTAACTATGCTTGAAAACTCTTCATACAGAATTCTTCATTGGTTCAGATGCTTCTGACTTGCTTCAGATTTTTCTAGAGCTTCTGCTTCAGATCCTTCTGGAGGCAATGCTCAGAATCTTCTAATGGGTGCATCTGACGCTTCAGAGTCTAGCATATTTCTTATGTTCAGATCTGATTTTCTTCTGGAGTGATATTTACTTTAATATCTGCAGCAAACATTCTTAAGCAAATTTTAGAGTATATAATTCTTAATTACAAAATTTCATAATAGTTATCATCAAAACATAGAGATATTATTAAGAACCAATCTGTGTTCTAACAAGAAGTGTACAAAAGTTGAAAGCTTTGATCTAATCAGACTCTAAAGTTCTTTTCACTGCAAGATCAGAGGCTTTGATAATCATACTCTTATCATTAATATTCACGCTCTTAGCACATACTGCTGCATACTTTGACGAAGACTCTGATCAAGATTGAGACTCTGATATATTAAGATCTGATCATCTATCAAGGCTCTGAACATCTCAATCATTTTAGCTCTGATCATCTTAAAGTATTTCACACCTTTAAGCTTGCTACAAGTTCTGAAGTGCAGATTATGAAGACTTCATCCTAAAGGAAGCTTGTTGAAGAAGCTGTAAACTTGATTGGACGTGGTGCTACTTCCAAAGTAACCAACAACTATTTTGTCCAAAGAAGTGAGGTGGTACAAATCCCAAGGCTTCTACAACCATACCTTTCCTGCAGAAAGCATATCTCTGCCCATACTTTTTGGTAATAAAAAGTCTTATTTCCTAATATTATATTCAGTTGCACATCGCTCAAAGCAATTGGAAAAGCTATAAAAGGAGAACTTCTACAACATTTTGAAGCTGCTAATTTCCTACTCATCACTTGCTCATTGCTAGTTCACTCAGAAAGAAATTCTCGTACACGCTTAATTCATCAAAGTGAAAATCTCACAAAGATCTTATTCATTTGATCTTTCATTAAACTGTATAGTTTTTGTTGTACTTAATCTTAAGTGTAATTGTCACAGTTGTGATACAACTTATTAGAAGCATTCAAACACTTGTTAGTTTACATTAATTTGTAAGAAGTTCCTTAAGAAGACCAAGGTGTGGTTAGTAGTTCTTGAGAAAACTAAGACAGTTGTTCTTAGTGTTTACTATTGTAATCAGTTAATTAATAGTGGATTAAGTCCTTGTGGAGAAAGGCAAATCATCTTTGATAAGGTGGACTGGAGTAGTTGAGTTCAACGAACCAGGATAAAAATCTTGAGTTGTTTTTATTGCCATCTTTGTTAAAACTCTTATTCAACCCCCCCTTCTAAGTGTTTTTCTCACCTTCATATGGTTCCATGGACACACAATTAGGCTTACCCATACTTTCTCTGCCTTTCTTATGCAAACGACGCCAAGCAGACACAATCTTATCTTGAAGCTCTTTGTCATCTTTGAAGAAAATACTTTCCACAGGAACACTCTTGGGTGGCTCTTTCAATGGATACCCTAACTGTCGGCGAGTTAGAACAGGATTGTAACTGATCCCTCCATTAAATCCAAGTAAGGGTACGTTAGCAAAGTCTCCACAACTATCAATGATCAATATCCCATCATAGACACAGTTATACCAATAAATATCCGAGTGTGTTAGCACCATAATCCTTGGTGACCACAGTCCTTTGTCAAGATCCAAAAAAGAAGCAGACTTGGGCAAGTGCGAAATAAACCACTTGTATAGTAAAGGCACTCAGCAGGTAATCATCCCTCCACCATAAAAGTTTCGGAGATGCACAGAATGGTAAGTGTTACCCAATAAAGTTGGTACCGGATTGTTCTTCATGAAGATTTTAATGGCGTTAAGGTCGACGAACCCTTCAAAACTCGGGAAGAGTAGCACTCCATAAATAAGTAAGGTGAAGATTGCCTCAAATGTATCCATGCTCATATGATCAGGGTAGTATCGGGCTTTCTTGATTAAGAAGCCCGTAGGTAACCCAAAAGTTCCACCTTTGGAAATCATATTGCCTTTGATGTCGGATAACTTTAGATATATGGCTCTATCAATATCTTGTTCTTTAGGGTTCCCTTCCAAGAAAGGGAAAGGAGAGTCATCCAAATTAAGTAAGCCAACCAGATAAGAGTACTCTTCTAAATTAGGCAAGAGATGATAGTCTGGGAAGGTAAAGCAATGATAATCCAAATCATAGAACTGTAACAAAGTAGAAAGAAGTCCCTCGTCTACCCATAGTCTCAACAAAGACAACATATTTCCATACTTGTTCCTGAATCCTTCTTGGTCTTCAATCAAAGTTCCTAACTTCCTTAGGTCATCCAACTTAAGACCCTTAAAGGTATATTTCAAAGTATGTCTTTTTTTGTAATCCATGAGGTCCTACAATGTTCATAAACAAAATTGAGTTCCATGAAGTCCAATGGAGTATGACGCTTTATGGATGCAATGCACAAACACACATAAGTAAACAAAAGTCCTAGGTTAGGGGTATATGAGCGAAGTCAAGGTCTACCCATCCCCAAAAGGTATGTACTATAGGTCAGTTGTACCTGCAGAACAAAGGTTCCAAAGAGGTGTCGAAAGTCATCAGTCCATCTTTCGGATATTATCAATTTCCCGAATGACTCGGTGGTTAATAATATTCTCAAGAGAACCTCTTTTGAGTGTAGTATCGCGTAGCAACTATTTTGGGAATACTCCCTCATAGTCCTTGCACTACCTCCTAGATAAGGCCAAAGTGTGGTTAAGGGTAACTATGGTCCCCAGTATCACAGGCTCCAATCGAGAATAGTAAGTGTTTTCACGAATAATCGTTCAACAGAACTAATTTTCATGAGGGCCTCAACTGAGCGGTGATTCTCAAGTCAGCTTGGTCGGGATTCGCCTCCCTATAAGCCTCGTCGAATATATCACCTTCCTATAATAAGGTTACTCAAGTCCGGGTGTAGGACTTATCTCACAACAAGGATACCCCAAGCAAGGTACAAGAGATATATTATATACATGTAAGCAAATAACGAAGTAAATAGTAAAAATAAAACAAAGTAGGGGTAACCTTTAGAAGTTATCGTACTCCCCAGTGAAGTCGCCATTTTCTCTTGCGGTGAGAATAGGATATCAAATTATTAATTAATTTGAATCTCAAATCTTTGATTCACAATCAGTCTTTGATTTATCCAAAGGAAAGGTTAAAGAAAGGAAAAACCTATTTTGCATCGTAAACAATGCGGGGAGAGATCTAGGTAAGGGGTTGGTTAAGCTTAGGGAAGGTATTAGCACCCTAAACTTCTATAGTACTCTATGGGAACCTTTTGTTTACTGTTACTATTTTTCTTTAATTATTTGCTTGAGGGTATATTACTAAGGGTTAGAGATGAAAGAAAGACCTAAGGGTTAGTCCTAAGTTTACTCGCCAAGATTCACATCTTGTGCCTACGTATCCTGGGTAGGGGATGGAATCAGAGTAATCGTAGTTCCCCTTGAAAGGGTGGTTAGAAACTTCTTGACTGTGGTCAAGGTTTCAATGGGGAATAAGCGTTCTTAAGGAAGCACTTACATGGAGTGCGGCGACTCGTATCTCTACGTTGAAATTGAATTGAATTGAAAAGAGATAGGTATTCCACGGCAGGAAACCTAATAGGGAGTGCGGTGAATCCTTATCCTAATGCTAGGGTAAAGTGGTCCACGGCGGGATGCCTATGCAATTAGGGTTTAAACGGTGAAAAAGTCAAAGGGGAGGACTATTGACACGGCGGTCAAACGACTAGACCTATTCCTTCAGAGGGGAAATAACGGTAAATGATGCAAAATAATTGAACGGCAGTATGAAAATACGGGAAAATGCGAAAACAGTAAAGGAAATGCACAACGACGATATACTCGCATAAGTTACAACCATAAAAACGAAGAATAATAACGAAATAAAAGCGACGATTTCCTCGCATAAATTACAACCCAAAAATACAATACGTAGAAATAAAGGGTTAGTAAACCAAGTACAAATGAGAAACACGAAAGTCAGATGACATTTAACGGGAATGTTAAGCATTTTTATTTTAGCATTTTTAGAAATCAGCTTTAAGAAAACTTTTGGGATTAATTGAAAATTAGTTTTAAGTTTAATGTTTTAAAAATGTTAGTATTAATTTATTTATAAAAATGGATTTTACTTTTTAAAGAAAAGTTAATTGTGAATTATGGAAATTAAATCTTTGTTAATTTTTAGTTGTAAAAGTTAAATCCTTTTTCTAAAATGTTAATTCTAAATTGTAAAAAAAAAAGTTAATTCCTTTTCTAAACATTGGTTTTTTAATAAAAAAAAAATAATTTGATTTTATTTACACAGAATTAATAAATCAATAAATTACTAATAAAATCTAAAATTAAAAAATAATAAGACAAAATATAAAAGGAAAAGGTCAATTGATGTTGAGTAGCAATTAGGGTTTTGTGAAACCCTTCTCTTCTTCTTCATGCGCAACGGCTGGCCCTTTTCCTTCTTCTTCTTCCTCTGACCGTGTCCTTCTTTCCTCTCCATCGCCGCGCCTTGCCCCTTTTTCCTTTCTCCTATCCTCTCCTTCCATGACTCTTCACCCATCTGAAAAGAAAAAAAACAACCAAAAACCGTTAAGAGGCGAGAAGGCTTACGTTTATGATTTGCGGTTTACTTCTGTGATTTTGGGAGGCAAATGAGGATCTCCGATCGAATTTTCTGGCTGGTGACGTTAGAACTGAGGTTGCGGTTTTGACCCTTTTTACGTTTTTTTGATGATGACAATGTGTACTTGTTGAACTCGCTTTATTCTTCGTCTGTTGATTTCGCCGATGATGAAGCTACCTTCTGAGGCGTGCTCGACGGCTGTAGTGGGTTTATTGATGGTGGATGTTCCGGCCGCGATTGGATGTTGGTGTCGACTTCTTTGCTGATTTTCCCCCCTATTATTCATGATGAACTCTTATATATTGTTCTTCATCAAATCTTATGGGCCTGCGCATTTAGGGTTTGTTATGATTTGGGTGATGCATTTGTGGCTGTTTTTCAGGAATCTCCAGGATTTGTTGCTGTTTTGTTATGGTGATTGGGTTGCTGTTGTTAAGAATTTCTGGAATGTGGCTGAACTTTTGAAATGTTTGTTGTTGCGAAAATTGTTGCTGACTATTGCGTTTTTTGCGGATTTTCTGGACTTGGTGGTTTTGAATTTTTCAGGAACTTGTTGCCTATTGTTGCTGGGTTGCGCTTGGATCCACTTTGGTTCATAAATTTTAGGAAAATGTTGTTTGTGACTTGTTTGGCCAAAACCCATTTTTCAGAAATAAGTGCTTTTTCCAAAAGCACTTTTTCAGAATCACTTTTCCAAAAATCACTTTTCTAAAATTACTCTCTCTCTCTCTCTCTCTCTCTCTCTCTCTCTCTCTCTCTCTCTCTCTCTCTCTCTCTCTCTCTCTCTCTCTCTCTCTCTCTCTCTCTCTCTCTCTCTCTCTCTCTCTCTCTCTCTCTCTCTCTCTCTCTCTATCTATCTATCTCTCTCTCTCTCTCTCTCTCTCTCTCTCTCTCTCTCTCTCTCTCTCTCTCTCTCTCTCTCTCTCTCTCTCTCTCTCTCTCTCTCTCTCTCTCTCTCTCTCTCTCTCTCTCTCTCTCTCTCTCTCTCTCTCTCTCTCTCGGAATAACTCGAACACATATCTGCCGGATCTGTGTCGGGGTCAGAAATGGAGTCGGGAGCTGGCGGCGGAATATTTTGTTACCCTCCCGATGTACCTGATGCTGATAATTAACTGAGGGTATCAGGATCAACCAAAAACCAAATTTCTAACCATTTAAAAATTGCTTGCTCTGTTGTTGATTTTCCTTTGCAAGTTCGGAAAAGTCGAAGCTCGAAGATTCGGACTCAAAGACATTTTTAGGACAATTAGGAATTTTAGCACTTTTTGTAATTATAATTTTTTTTGTAATATTGTAATAAATGTAATATTGTAATAATATAGAATTTAAATGAATAAATTCAAATTATTTTCCAATCACATTTCTCTGATTACAATCTCCAATTAAAATCTCTGAATAACTCATCAGATAAAACTTAAACGAATAAATTCATTTAATTAAATCTATCCGACTAAATTTCTCCAGACAAACTCAAACAACTAAAACCATTTAATGAAATTTTTCCGATCAAGCTCCTCAGACTAAATTTGTCCAAATAAAATCATCTGCTTAAATCCATACAAGTAAATTTCATTGATCCAATTTACCCGACTAAATCCGTCTGATAATAACGTCGATGGATATGGCCTTGAACGGATAAGCAGAGAAATTCAGTTAAGCGGCAAAGCGAACTATCTTCTGTATTGAAAATTCAAACCGCATCTCGAGTGATTTAACTTGGTATCCTGAACCAGCTCGGCTAATAATCATGACCAAACCAACAGATATTCACTTTAAACTCAACACGTATCGAAACTCCACTGTTCCTTTAAAATCGACTGTTAACTAGCAGAAAGCAGGAAAACGTGCGTCTATTAAAATAAATTCTTCAAAGCAAATTCTCGCACCAATTTAACCCGAATCCACTAATATCTCAACACATTCAGCTCCATACGATTTAGGATTCAAATAACATTTCTGAAATCCAACTGACGACTGAATGTCGGCTCTTGAATACAATGTGTTGTGTCGCGAGAAATCTGGCGTCAATAGTGTCGCAAAATTCAGCTCATCCTCAAATAAGTCACATGACTCAGAGATGTAAACCCTGGTCGCTCGAGGGATTCCTGAAGACAACTCAGCTTCATAAATTGTTAGCAGGCTGCAACTTAAGGACCCTTTCTGCCCTTCATAAGCTAAAGAGCGCATAGTGTGATTTTTCCTGCAATACCAATAGTCTGAGAAAACTGGTTAGCGGTTCGTTTAGAATGCAATGCAGAATGAGATGAAATGCGAAATGAACCGACTAATATAAGGGTAAAATTTGGGGTATTATAGTCACGACTCTGATTTTCGGCCTCTTTCCCTGATGAATAGGTGTAGAAACCTTCATTTTGTGCTTGTTTTGATGATGTAATATCTTTGGGAGGATGTGATTAATAGGGCTTGTAAAACCTTAAAGTTCCTGCAACAAAGATTACAGAGAGAACATGCGAATACGTATGTCACCGATACGAATGCATATGTTTATGCAAAAGCAAAAAAAGAGGTCAAATTTTAGGTTACGACAGCTTCCCCTATTTAATCTTCTTGGACCTGAATGTTTGAATTGCACTAGCTCTTCGATTGTTCGAGGTGGAAAAGGATTAAATAAAAGAGTAGCTCGAAAGACTTGGCCAACGACGACCAATGGGAAAAGCAAAGAGAGGCTCAAGAGAAAAGTTTGGTTGAGATTCGCTAGGGAGATAAATCAGTCAAAGGGAAGTATGCTATGGTGCATATGCTATGATGTTGTCACAATCTTGATTCACAACCGGTCTTTGATTTATCCGAAGGAAAGGTTAAAGAAAGGAAAAACCTATTTTTGCATCGTAAGCATAATGCGGGGAAAGATCTAGGATTCGGGGGTTGGTTAAGCTTAGGGAAGGTATTAGCATCCTAAACTTTTGTAGTACTGTACAAGAACCTCTTGTTTTAATGTGCTATTGCTATAGTTATCTTCTTAAAGGTACAAAGAAAGACCTAAGGGTTAGTCCTAAGTTTACTCGCAAAGATTCACGTCTTGTGCCTACGTATCCGCGGTAGGGGATGGAATCAGAGTAATCGTAGTTCCCCTCACAGAGGGAGGAAGAGAAACTTCTTGACTGTGGTCAAGGTTCCAGGGGGAATAAGCGTTCATAAGTAAGCGCTTACTTGGAGTGCGGAGACTCCGATTTCTACGTTGTAAGTTAAATTGAAAAGGGGTGAAGTAAGTATTCCACGACGGGAAACCTACATGGAGTGCGGCGACTCCTTATCCTAAGGCTAGAGTAAAGGGTAAAATTGTCCACGGCGGGACGCCTAAGCACGAGTACGGCGACTCGAATCCTAAGGCTAGGATGGGTGACGGTAAAGGAATGTTGACACGGCGGTCAAACAGTTAAACCTTTACTTCAGAGGGAAATAACGGTAAAATAATAAATAGTGAAAAAATTAATGATTAGTGAAGATGGAGAAATAATATACAAGTGATAAGGATAGGGATGTGAGTAGCAACAATAATGTTAGATAATGTACAAGTAAAAATAAAAAAGGTTAGTAAGCAAGCTCATGAATAATCGAGAACGAATGTTAAGAATGAAGGGTAAAGATTAGACAAAAATTAAAATTAATCGAGATAGAGTTTTGTGAGATTTTTGAGAAAAAAGGTTTGAATTTTATGCCATTAATTAAAAATTAGAAATTTAGATTATGGTTAAATTAAAAGAAATGTTAGAAATTTTTGAATAAGAAAAAGTTAGAATTTTTATTTTAAAAAGAAAAAAAGGATTTTTGATTAAGAAAAAGGGTTAGAATTTTAAATTAAAAAATATGTTAGGACCTTTAGAAAAAAAATGTTAGAATTGATAAATAATAAAAAAAGAGTTAGAAATTTTGATAAAAAGTGATAGAATTAAAAAAAAGGGAGTGCTAGAATTTAAATTTTAAAAAATGTTAGAGTTTTGAGTTTAAAAACTTGGTAAGAATTTTAATTTAAAAAAAAGTTATAGTTTTAATTTAAAGTAAGGTGTTAGAATTATTTTTAAAAAGTTAGAATTAAAAAAAGGTTAGCATTTAATTTTAATTTTAAAGAGGGTAAATTTTAAAAAGGGTAGATTTAATTATTAAAAAAAGGATTTAATTTTAGGGTTAGATTTAATTAGTTAGTACCAAAAAGAGATTAAAAAAACAAATAAAATAAGAAAAAAACAGGAAATGGGTCGGGCTGGGTGGTCAGGCCTCAGACCCGACCTGGTAGCACATATAAAAAGGGGGAAGTAGAATTAGGGTTTTAACCCTAATTACACATAGCAGCCGCGACGGCCCCTCTTGGGGTTCCTTCTGCAACTTTTCTCTCCTCTCTCGTGTCTCTCTCTCCCTCACGCTGCTCTTCTCCTCTCTCCCATCTCTCTTTTCCGTTTTCCTTCAACCTCCTATTGTTCTTTCTCCTCTTTGATTTTCTACACAAATCAAACCACAAAAAATATTAAAGTGTTAGCAAGAAAAATCACACGGTTTAAGGATTTATTGCAAGTGGTGGTCGCAGGCGGATGGGTTGATGGAAAGGGGCGGTTTGCGTCGGAGTTTTGTTCTCGGTTGAGGTTGTTGGTCTTGAGGGGGTTTGGGCAATGATGGAAACTGAGCCCTTGAGGATTTTCGGATGGATTTGTGTATGGTTGTGAGGGTTTTGGCATGATGATTTTTCGTCCTTTTGATGGTGGTTTATGGATCGGTGATGATGCTGTTGGATTTCCCGTCCCTCTTTCACTATGATTTTTTCGCCCGTTTTATACATGAAAATCGTTCTAAGCCCAATCCAAAACCAGATTTGATTTGATATTGTTCAGATCTTTTTCAACTTTCGGATCCGTTATTTTTGTGATGATATAATCCTTTTTTTATTTGATTGATTCGGATCTTATTAAGGTGATGAATGCGTATTTGATTTTTGTGATTCATTGATAGTGATCTTTGATTTGATTCAATGATGGATTTCGGATTTGATTTCTTTTGATATTATATTTTTCACTTTGTTTTTGATGGATTTGATTGTGAACATTGTCTCTCCTTTATTTCTGGATCCGTGATTCATGGTGATTGGATCCGTATTTTGGTTTGTTGGATTATTGATGATGATATTTCTTATTGGATTTGTCTGATGGCATTGATGTTGGCTGGATTCTGATTTTCGGATTTGTTGGTGTTTTGGAATTATTTTGGTGAAGCTGATAAAATCCAATCCGTTTTTCCTTGGGGGCTATTTGGACTGAAAATCACTTTTTCCTAAAAATTCAATTTTCTCTTCTTTTTCGGAACGTAACTGATACTGCCTCATTTGGGTCTGAGGCTGCCGGAACTGAAATTGGGGGGTTCGGTAGCAAATTTGCTGCCCCTCCTGGACCCGATGATGAATCTTTTCCGAAGGTTCGAAAATTAAAAATCACTTTTTTCCGTAAAAAAACTTCTAACCAATTTGTCAATATTTTTGCAGGTTTTGGACGGTTTGGAAACTCGAAGAATTCGGAAGCTGAAGAACGTAGAAATTAGGATTTAGCACTCTAGGATTTTTCACTTGTAATTCCTAAAAAAATGTAACTTCTGATTCTTGATGTAATTCGCGAACATTGTAACAGAAATTGGTCTTGAACAATATGAATAAGTTCGATCTTTTAATAAAATGAACTTTAGTTTCCCGAATAACTTTAATCCATATCTTCCTCCGAATAAACTTGAAACTTCGCAATCCTAATTTTCAACCTACGACAACTTGCAATTACTTGAAACCAGCTGACGTCCAATATGAATTTGACGCAAATCTTGAGTTCAACTGAGCCTTTGAAAATTAACTCGTAATCGGTAATAGAAAACAGTGAACACGAACTTAAACTCATTTAGATAACTTCTCTACAAATAGTTTTTGATAAACATGAATCCCAATCTGTCCCACACTTTACGATCCCGAATCAATATGTGTTGCACCCCAAAATTTGACCAACATTTATTTACCAAGTTTGTGGTTCATTGTATTCATCATCTGCATCTCATTGATATGTGGGCAGTAGATCAAGAGGTAGGATTACCTAGCAACGAGGCTATGAAGAAAGTCAAGAAGTTTGTTCAAGTGTTTTCAAGTGTTCAAAGGTTGATACCTTTGTCAGAGAACTCAAGAGATCCTCAGAGGAATTGGTTGAAACCAAGGTTGTGTGCCTCATAACTTGAGAGTTGTGGGAGCTCCTCAGATGATTCTGAGACTATGAGGATGGACTTGAAGCTTTTAGAAAGCTTATGAGATGTCTTGAAAGCCATCATGAAGCCTAGAGAGGTCATTGTACAAGAATTCAGAAGATTCAGCCATGAGTGGTGGAATTAGGGTTTGACTGGGTCAACCCTAGGTCAACTGATGATTTGGAGAGGGTTGAGACCTAATCCAAGAGCCATGTGATCATGGAATGATGTATTGAGATGCTATAAGGATGATTCCTAGACCAACTCATCATGATTGAGGAGTTTGAGAAGTTTTAAGCTAGGGTTTCTAAGGATTGACAGTGTAAAATCCCCTAGTTTGATCCCTATCTTCAAGGCAGTTTAGCTCAAGATGTGTTTGTCATATCATCTTCCCCACAACATGAATGTTGTAGAGCTTGTTCTTAGATTTAATTTGAGTACTAGAAGTTCTTGATAGGATTTGTAGAGCTCAAGTTATGGCTTTGACAAATTACAGGTCATCTGAGGTATGTGAATCTGAGTCCTTGAAAGTCACCCAACTTGCATCCAACTTTTTCCCTAGTAGGATGATTCCTATGAACTCTTGGTCAACATTAATGTTGTAGAGCATCATCTTAGATTTCTATAGAGTACTATAAGTCCTTGATAGGATTTGTAGAACTCAACTTATGGCTTTGACAAGTCAAGGGCATTTTGGTCATTTGGAAGTTATAGGTCATTTCAAGCATAAGGCCATATCTCCTATTTCCAAGCTTCAAATGGAAAAATCTTCATCATCAAACTTGATTAGAATGATGTTTTAAGGCTAGTAGGGAGGTCATGAGATGTTGAAAAGGCTTGTATCAAAAAGTGATGAAAATGGCCTAAAATGGAGGCATAAGTTAAGTAAGGTGAAATTGAAAATTGGAAATCACAAGTTATAAATCCAAACCATGTCATGTAATAGGTCATTTTGACTCCAAATGACATTCTAAGAACAATGGTTCAGCCACAATTTTGATTTGGGGCTTGGATCATAGGGCTGCTTTGGAAATGGCTTACTTGCATATTAAGGTACCAAAGCAAAACTCAACAAAACTCAATAAGCAAGTTGGTTATGCATTGTAACTTATCATAAATCTCATGTGGGGAGAATTTCAAGTCAGAATCAAGGGTTATAAGGAGCTTGGCATGAGATAGCATGTAAGGAGAATTGAAATCAAAATGTCATGACATGAAAAGTTCAATTTCTCATTGGATGATCCTAGATGGTTCTAGATGATTCTAAACCACTCTATATAACATATGTAACTTGCTCAGATGCAAGGTTGGTGAGAATTGGTGCAGAGAAGAGAGAGTGAGATCAAGAATCTTCCATTGCAAGTCAAGTTCCAATTCTGCATAATTCTTCATTTCCATTCCTTTTTTCTTCACAAACATATTCCATAGATCCCTCTGAGTGTGTGCATACTGAATTGAAGTTCCATTGATGGAGGATTGAAGGTTTGGCAATTGGATTTTGCAAGAAGCCATTCATATTCGGATCTTGAAGTGCAAGCATTCTCCCTCCAATTTTTTGCAAACAGAAGAAGTATCATCATCCAAGGATCATTTCTGAAGAGTTTCAAGTGCTGAATTGAAGATCTACCACCACTGCCATACCAAGAAACCAGGTTTGCAAATTCTCTGCCACCTCATTATTTAAGCATTGATAGGTTGAGTTATTAGTGTAGAATGGTTAGAGACACCTAGGTGATGAATCCTAGAGAGTTAGAGGTCATTTGATGAAGATTGAATATGTGACACCATTACTTTGATGAGCAAGAACTGGAGGCATGGTGAGAAAGAATGAGTGTTTGATAGCTTGTTTTAACCAGTGGAGTGAGGTGAACATTTTGATGCAAGAAAATCTAAGATTTGTTGGAGTTGAGGTTTGAGCTCATATTGGATTCACTATCGGGTTTTGTGATGGAGACCGTTTCAATACATTCTAATACCATGAGCATGGTCAGTGTGGAAAATGGATCAATTTAGTGTTTTACATTTTTGATTTTGATAAAGAAATGAAGGAGCCCGAGTTGGTGGAAGTTTGTGTTTGAAGCTCTGTTCAAATGGAAACATTCCCTCCAAACCCTAGCTGGAGGTTGAAGATGACTTTTCATCCATCCGATCAAGTTTGACCCCTTGACCCTACCAAGACCCTACAGACACGATTTAAACCTGGAATTGAGAAAGAGAGAGTCTGAAGACCAAATGAAATGTTGCGTTTCATTAAATGGCATTCTGGGCTCAAGTGAATTGGACTACTAATTACACCCCTTCATGAGGCCCATCAGATTTTTAACTGAAAACCATTGCTATTCTCACCGTGTATTTCTCATTTTCTTTATGTTTTTTAATTGATTTTTCTGATTAAATTGGGCCCTAGCGCGTATGCTATTTGTACCCCCCAGTCTGGGCCCATACGTGAATTTGAACTGCATATGTTTGCTCTCTGCACCCCATCCTCCCATGTTTTGATTTTATTTTCTTCTATTTTTCATTAATATTAGAAAATTCATATCAATTTGAAAATTAAAGATTTTTTAATGGGAATTTTTGCTCCCATTTCATATTTTTGTCAAGAAAAATATAAAATAATTTTTTTTTTCATATCATGCATTTTAATATTTTTTGTGTATTTTCTACTTTTATTGCATTTTATTTCTTTTATGTTGATACATGAATTTGTAGAATTTTGTTTAGGTAGCTCCCTTAATATTTTTAGGCCATTATTTTTAGGATAGTTAGATATATGCTTTTGCTTCCCCCTGGATTTATTCCATAATTTTGTGATGAATTTCAGGATAGTTTTGGTTATATGACATTAGGTTGTGTAGAATTAGGTTAAACTTCAACATAGGTCCATAATAACATTAGAATTTTGGGTTTTTAGGAAAAATTAGACTATGGGACATATAGGGCATTAAGGGTAGGTATGTAGGATCCCTTAGAAATTATATTAGGATTTAATATAGTAGTATGCTATTTTTAGATGATTTTAGTAGTTGATGATTGTTTGTGTGGCCCTTGTGGGCTTGTATTTTTGTTTGCTTTGCTTTGTGAGCTTGGAGAGCTTGATATTGTTCTAAGGAGCATTGAGGAGCATAGAAGAAGATTTGAAGATGCATTGAGGAGCTTGAGAGCTTGATCTTGTTTGTTTTTGTTATTGTTTTAGGGTTAGGGATTAGGAAGAGTTTAGACTTAGATAACTTCTTTCTTAAACATGGATGGTATCTTTCACCTCCATTCCTCCCTATGATTCAAAGTCCTTCCATGGTATACACCTCTCTCCTTTGGAGGGATAAGTGATGTACCTAGGAAGTAGAACTTTTGAGGGAACCATTCCTTTGATGTTGAACCCTTATAGGTCACCTTTGGTGGTCAGTAAGCAGTTCAATATCCCCCAGCTTATCCAGTAAGTGATTTTCTCTGGTTTGATTATCTTGAGAGATGCTGAGCTTGAGTATGAAGATGAAGACTTCAATGAAGAGTATAGAAGAGGATGAATCCTTGAGCATTGTCATTCCAGCTGAAGCTTGAAGAGCAGCAAGAGCAAGTGGATACTTGAACACCCCTGAAGATGAAGTAAAGACTGAAGGATGAAGTTGACACTTCTAAGTGATTGAGATTGATTCTGAAGAGCTGAAGCTTGAAGAACAAAGAAAGTTGATATTTACTTTGATACCTGGAGATCCTGAAGGAGCCAAGTTGATACTTATGATTGATAGTGAAGCCTGAAGGTGGAGCTGAAGCTCAGAGAAGATAAGTTGAGACTTATGTTAAAGGGTTGAAACCTGGAGAAGCAATTGATATTTGTCAAGAGTGATTGAAGTCTGAAGACTGAATTGCTGTTGGAAGAGATGAAGCTTCGAAGCTGAGAGAAGAGTTGATCTGCTTTCTTTTTCTTTTCTGTATTGATGTGTTTTGTTTGACTTGTTTGATGCATTAGAATAAGTCCATATCTAGAATATGTAGAATCTAGGAGCATGATTGCACTAGAGGTTGAGTTGCTCCCTCTGCTTGTACTGTTACTGTGTGGCTTTGCTTGCGGGTATTCGGTAGAGCCCATCTCCCTTGCCCATGTGGTTTGTTTGTCTGATGGCATTTCATTTTATCTGTATGATTGCAGTTTACTGTTATTGCTTGATAGCATGTTGTTTTATATTTCAGTATGATTACTGTTATCCATTCTGGCTTGAGGTTGAGATGAGCTTGTGGAGGCTGAAGCCCCACACACATTTCCTCCCTCACTTGCATTGCATGCATTTTACTGTTAAGCTGATGCTTTGTCTGTTTTGGTGTATCATTGACATGATCCCTTAGGACTCTCATTTCCTTTGATAAGGAATTGATGATAGAATTTTAGGTTGAAACCTATGCATGACAACTTCTAGGAGTTCCCTGTTCAAACCTCAACCATAGGATGAATCCATGGCATGACAACAGTAGGACTTGATAGTCTCCCTCCTAGTTGGGCCTGTTCTCTTCTCATCTCAAAACAGTTTAAGATACAGTAATCATGAATGATTTCTTTCGTACGTCACAAGCCTTAAGCTATCTGAGAAAGGATTGTGGGAGAGTTTCTTTTCCACAGTCTGGATTTTAGTATGGTACCCTTTGGGTGACATGCGACGCATTCACTCTCAGGTCATAGTCTCTAGTGCGATTGAAATCGCAAACACAATAAAAAACACTTCTTTCGTAAAAAAGACAGGAAATAAACCGTAGTTTCCCGAACTACGTGAGCTCTGATCTCTCATACCTGTTGAGAGTACGTAGGCACAAGATGGCGATGTCTTGGCGAGCTACCTTGCCCCATAACCCGTCGTAGGCCGAACTACGTTGACTCTGATTTCTCATTCTCTGATGAGAATACGTAGGCATAAAGTGCGACGCTTTGCCGAGTCATTTTTCTTTTCTGTTTAAACCAGCCTTGATAGGTAGATAGAATAAAACCAACCCGTCCAAGTAAACACAACAAGCGAGGATCCCGTCGAGTACGACGGACGTGAGGGGTGCTAATACCTTCCTCTTGCGTAACCGACTCCCGAATCCAGACAACGGTTGCGATGACCTTGTCTTACCCTTTTTCGTCAGGTTTTTCCGATCTTTTCCTTTCCCGTTCTGAGGGATAAATAACGAAAGGTGGCGACTCTTCTGTTGCGCCGACACCTTATTTTCGCGCAAGCGACAATATGGTTCATAAATCAATCAACACTCCAAATTCCATCTGACGACTAATAATCTGATAAATAAGGATGGACTGCACTGAGGAAAATCCAACATCCCTAATGCCATAGACTTCCAACCAATTCTCAAACCAATGTCTTGTAATTCGAGAGACAGGAGACCTAGCTTCTTGGTGATCCCCTGCGAATGATCCGACCTTGTAACCATCAAAAGGTCATGGTTTGGTGGCACATCCACACTCACGTGAATTAAAGGATACACGAGATTATTTTCCAACTTTTTCAACACACCTGCAAACACGAACAAACTCGGAAGACTGGTTAGCAGTTAGTTAAAAAATGACAGATGAAATGAAATGCTAAATGAATCTAAGGGTAAAATTTGGGGTATGACAGAGGTGTTCAACCCATCACCCCCAGTAAGGAGTGAACTTATTTTCCTCAGGTGAATGTTGGAATCAAGATAAGATTTGGTCCAATTCCCCAGTAGAGTGCTGCCTTCAAAATCTCCAGATTTGCTTCCATTTATGCAAGATGAGTCGAGTATCTGGTATTGGTTATTTTCACCACAAGTTCTTGTCTTGTGTCTGTTTTGTCAGCATAAACATAACATTCATTCATAAATCATACATGATTGAATTCACGGTTCGTATTCATATGCATCTCTTGACATGGTTCACTCATATTGGTCGTGTTTTTCCCCAAGTAGTAATATCCCTCTCTCCAATAGTAGTGTCAACTTTAAGCAAAAAGTGTATATCCTTTCCAATTCCCCATTGAGTTTGATACTCATGGAAGTTTTGTTTCAGTCCTCCTCTCTACGCTTGGATAGGATAAAATCAAAGTTTCAGTTCATTCTTCATTGGAAAGTGTCTTGTTTAAAAGGTCTCTCTCCAGTCTGTTCCTGGATTGATTTCGGTCTTTGACCATTTTGATAACTTGAACCTCTAAATAATGAGAAAAAATTATTGCACCTATTAAACCCCACTCGTCCCAGCGGAGGTGCATTTTGCTTTTCAAGATAAAGGTAAATTCTTCAGTGGAAGCCTCTCAGCAAAACCTTTTGAAAAAGAAAAAAAGGACGTCACATCCTCAAGAAGTCTCTACTAATCGACAAATGGCAGTCTCTTCCCGAGAAGTTTGTCCCTCTTTCAATAAAGTCATCAACACCTCAAAAATTTCCTACATCACATGGCATCTCTCCGAATAAGTCTCGAAGGGAAGTATGATGGAATTTTTCAACAAATGGCATCTCAATAGAGAAGTTTACAAACCTCTACATTTCAGACAAATTATTCCCCAGCAAGTCTGACATCAGATTGTCACTCATACTATGGCATCTCTCCGAAGAAGTCTTGAAGAGAAGTATGATGAAGTCTATTCCCATCAAATGGATATCTCCCTAGTAAATATTGGTGAGAAGTTTGGTGAGGACCATCATAGATTGTGTCTCTTCATTCAAAGAAATATGTCCCGCAAGATAACTAGTCAGCATCTCCTTGAAGGTTCCCGATGAAGTTATTGATCCAGCAAGTGATCACTTTTTTCCATAGCTTCTTATCTCAACCTTTTCAAGAGAAAGACTTGATAAGAAGAAATGAAGACCAGTTCCATGACTAAAAACCAGGATCGAGGGGAAGTTTATTTCAAAAACGAAAACCAGTTCCATGGCTAAAAACCAGGATCAAGGGGAAGTTTATTTCAGAAACCAAGACTAGTTTCATGGATCATGACCAAAAACGTGGGGAATTTTTACCCTTTCTAAGTAGGATTACTTAGTTAAAGAAGATGAGTAAGCATGCTCTGAGGGTAGAAGCCTGTTACCATTCAAATTATCAAAATCATAGTTGTATCCCCTGATGGAATTATCGTCTCCCTAATCAGTGAAGGTACTTCCTCGTTTCCTAGCAAACTACATCCTTAGTTCTAATTTCTTTCCCCAATGAATAGGTCTTTAATCCCAAGCAATTCGAATTATTATTAGTCTTCTATGGTTTCATCCTCACAAGTCTCATGTCTTGCACTCACAAGCATCACATCATATCTGGTATCTTAGGATCCAAAATTTATGCATTCTTAGTTGTATTTAAGTCTCTCCTATCTAGTCGAAACTAAGATGTCAATCTTCACCTCTCCAAATAGGTGAACCTTAAATAGGGGCATCTGTCATACACTAACTTTTGACCCTAAGATCCCACATCATTTGCATTTCATTAGCATCATATGTGTGTATATTTTTATGCATCACTAACCTATTTGGATATACAAAGATTGTTACTTGTTTCATTTATTACCAATTAGGGTTTCAAGCCTCAAAAGAAACTCAGGTAAAGGATCAATCAAGAAGGGGCATGATCTTTAACTTACCAAGTCCCTTATTCAGCCAATGAAGATCAAGATATCTCATCCATCAAGAGTCAAGCATAATTCTAAATCATTTCAAGTCAATCAAGCCCCAAGTTCATCTGGTGTACCAACTAAGGTTTTAGTTGATTAGGGCCTCCAAAGTGAAATTTTAATCTGGGCATGATCCAATAACTCAAGATGTGTTTCAAGGACCTCAAAAGTCTTACATTAGTCCATACATATGATTGGATTGATCCAAAGAACTTAATTTAGTAGCAATGAAAGGATTCAAATTCATCTGGGCAACAAATTAGGGTTTTGATGAAAAGTCAATTGTACCATTGAATTTTGACCAAGACATGATCTCAAACCTTGGGAAATGATTCAAGACACTAAAAAACACCCTTGGAGGCCATCCATGGTGTTCAAATAGGCCAAAGGTTTAATTTCAATAAGAGATCACAAAATCAAAGTTCATCTAGTACAAAAGCCAACTGTGCCCAATAATCAAGTTTGACTTTTGAATTTTTTGGTCAACCATAGTTTCTTAAAGTCAAGAATGATGATAATATGTGATTTGAATCATGATTGATCAATAAAAATCAAGAAAAAATGAGGTTACTTATAAAGGGGGCAACCATGAAGAAATGAAATTTTTTTTAAGTTATGGAAAAAACCCTAATTTGGTGCAAACTTTGCAAAAACATAACTCCAAAACCAAGAAACCATTTTCTTTGATCCAAAGATCAAATTGAAGAGCTTGTTACATACTACAATTTTTTCACTTAGGATGGGTTCCCAAAAAGTGCATAGATTCTTAGATATGAGACTATGAAGTTAAGGTTTCAAGAATCTGTTTTGTGTTTTAGCCAACTTTGAGGCCATTTTTCTCCTTGATCCATAATGATGCAAGACAAACCTCAAACATAAAATTTGAAGTATGATATCTCAACTTTCCAAAATGTCCAAGAACAAAACCTAATTCCATTTGAGCAAGGAGATATGGAGTGCACAATATGCCTTAATGCAACTGTTTTGGTAAGGGAGATTTAACATTACTTGTGGTGCACGATTTCTTAAGTCTAGGTGTGATGATCATGCCAATATAATTCAACAAAAATATGAATGAATCATTCGAAACATGCAAGATAGAGCCACTAAGTCAATAGGAATCCCTTTGAAATGATGATACATTATCACTTCAAGCCTTGAACTCAATAGGCATTTATGCGGAATAGTGCATTGTCAAAGAAAAAACTCTCACCAGTCAAGATGAACTCTGAAACAACAATAAACACCTCTGTAGAATGTGGAATTGGTTAAAAGAAGAGCTAGGTTAGTGGAAGAGATAAGGTATATTGAGTTGGAAGTAATGATGCATTTCCAAAACCATTGAACATTAAACTCATCCTTCAAACCATCACTATTCCTCCAAAACATACTTTCTCCCCTATAAATAGAGAGCACATATGATGTTTCAAAACGCACCAAAACAATCATAACAGTTGTTTTCTCATTCTTCCTCTTTCACTTCCAAATTTCAAATTTTGAAAGAGTGACAATCAAATTTTCAAAATCAGAGCTTAAACCACTCGAACAACCACCTAAACACATCACAAACCATCCCTTGAAGGTGTTTAAACCTTCATCTTCCCCTACAAACACCAGAATTAGAAAGTCAATTGTCAAAACCTCATAGTTTTGACTTTTTGCATTTCACAAGCCATGTCTTGTCCATTTCATAATAATCCAACACTTCAAACACCCTCTAAATAACATCTTAAACTATTCCAACAATAGTTTCTCAACTGTAACATCATTTGGTGGAGTTTCCATTTTGGCCATTTTCAACCATTTTTCAAGAAGGAGCTAGTTTTTACCCTATAAGTTTTCATCTTGTCCCAAGCATCCAAGAAGTTCCTTTAAGGTGTCCAAAGCATTGGTTTACTTTTGTAACAAGGATCTTGAATGTTGGCAAGTGAACTTCAAGAGGTAAGTGCACTAAAGCTTTGAAACTTGTAAGAAATCATGATTTTTTTAAACAATGAGTTTGAGCATGTCTTATATGTCATTTATGTTGTGTTTGAACTATGTTTGAGTGCTATTGTTGACTGTGTATGGACTTGGGATAGAACTTGCAAAAAAACATGTCATTTTGGGTCTTACTATCGTGTTTTGAAATGAAGCCATTTTTAGAAAAATCTAAGACCACCATTAGATTCCTTAGGAAATTCTAGGTGAGATTGATCTTTGTTTCATTCATTTTCATGGAGAAATGAAGGAGTTATGACCTTCTTGCAAAATGACACAAACCTTGTGTCTTGCCCAGCCAAACATGCCATGGGCACCCTTTTGTTCTGGCTAGACCAAGCTCCCTAGGCATATCATTTAATGGGTGGGGGTGATACAATGGATGTATCACCATCCCAGTGGTTTAACCTGCGTGCATTAGTAACTTGTCACTGCCTGAACTGGGGTTCGAATCCTCCCTCGCCACAGTTCTTATATTTTTCTGATTATTCAACTGAATAACACATATTATGCTCTGATTTTTCTTTGTTATCACCACACGCGTAGTTTGAGGCCATTCTTTTTTAAAATTGTTCTTGACATTGCATATTTTCTGTTAGTGAAAAGAAATTACCAAAAATATTTATTTTTGACGCATTTATAAGTGTTCAAAGTGTACGGCCATTTTAGGGTTTTCATGGTTTCTTCTTGATTTTCTTGAATAATTCCCTAGTTTCTCTTATACATACTGACTTTTGTGAACCCTACACACCTTATAGAAACCTTTTATGACTTTATGAACTTATGCATTATGTTATTACTTGAGTTTTATACCTTTTTGATGCATGTTTACATGTTAAAAGTATATGTTGAACTTTGTCCATACCAGGAGCTATTTGCTTGACTATTTTGCCTTACTATGAGATGTTCTTTCCATGTTTACATGACCATGATGTGCATGTTTTCCTTTGTGTTTCTTTTACCATGTTTATGTGTCCTTATACCCTTGAATTTTGTCATGAAAATGACTATGAATACATACTTGTATTCCTAAACTCTTTGTGATATTCTTACTTACTTATGACCATGTTTGAACCCTAATATCCATCTTTAGTTGTTACCAACTTGACTTAACTTGGTCAACTTGTATTCATGCTTAAATGTTCAAATAATGCCTTAACTTGTTCACACGATGTTTAAATGTTAAACTTGTCATCTTTAAGTATTCTTACATGTCATATCTTGTATGTTTACACCTTCATCCATATGTTGTTATCATGAACATGTCCTTTTTGTTCAAGTATTCTTGGTTGTTACCCTTATTCTGTTAATTGGATCCTCGATTCATTCTGAATGCGTATACTTGCTGGAACTTCTTTGTAGTTTCTCCCATGGATTAAATCTTTACTCACATGTTCAAGTATTTCCTTCATAAACTCTTACCATGGTGAATATATCTCTTTGTTTGATGCATATTCACATGTTCAAATTCAAAACTTCCAGGCCTCTATTAGAGTGTAAGACCCATTACATTTCATTTTCAAAACTTTTGGGCCTCTATTAGAGTGTAAGACCCATTACATTTTATTTTCAAAACTCTTTTGGGCCTTAATTAGAGTGTTAGTCCCTACCCTCCTCCTCAAAATTTTCTTCAATTTCTCAAAACATTCAATCTTTCAAAACTCAATCTTCAACTTTCATCAAACAAAGCCCTAATGGTATTCATTTTAAAAAACTTTTGGTCCTATATTAGAGTGTAAGACCCATTACATTACATTTTCAAACCTTTGGGCCTCTATAAGAGTGTAAGACCCACCATTTTTTTTGTCTCAACCATGCTTAGACATGGGCCTATATAAGAGTGTAAACTCCTCCACCTTCAATTCATGTCTATACTTGTTAAATACTTGTCATATACTTATTCATAATAAGTTTCTCGTGACATTTATAGCACTTCATCTTTAGTTTAGACTTAGTTCATACATTAGGGTTCCCTCAACTACAACTTAGGTGAAACCCTAGTTCCCCTTGGATGAAGTCAACTTCACCATAACCTCTTCTTGGGCTTCATACAAGGATCATTCAAGCTTCTTAAATAACATCATAGCCTCCATCTTGGGCTTCATACAAGATACCATCAATTCAAAACTTCCCCCAGTTATGTCAGCCTCCTCTTAGGCAAATAAAAATGTTCACTTCACATCTTGGGCTTTGAACAAGATACAAATAAAATTTTTAGCTTCGCCTCTTGGGCTTTAAACAAGATACAAATAAAATTTTTATCTTCACATATTGGGCTTTGAACAAGATACAAATAAACCTTTTAGCTTCACATCTTGGGCTTTGAACAAGATACTCAAATAAATCAACTTCTCCATAGAGATGAGACACTGAGTCATCTCCGTAGGAAGATATCTCTTCTATATACCACAATTCAAAATCAAACATTAAAAACGTTTTTCCATATAAGTGATGTAAGTGGCACACTTGTTGATTTAAAACCCAAGCTATAGTCATTCTCTTATCATGGTCCAAGACTTTTCTTTCATCTAAGTGATGTAAGTGGCACACTTATTGAGACTATATCTAAGTTAAGGTCCTTCTCTTAGCATGTAAAGACTCATAAAGGAAGATGTGGCATTGCTTAGGGTTATTTAACATCCAAGTTTAAAGCTTCTTCCCTTATGTTATTATTCTCAAATGTTTGTGATGAATAGATGAGATATCTCCATGTAGAATGACAATTTATCTTTTCTTTCAAACCAACTAAACTTTTACCTTCATATCTTGGGCTTTGAACAAGATACACAAATACCCTTTTAAGCTTCATCATCTTGGGCTTTGAACAAGATACAAATTCCACCCTTACTTAGGTAGAACTACGAACGCTCTGATTTCTCAATTTTCTTTTGAGAATACGTAGGCATAAGATTGCAAGATCTTAGCAAGCACACCTTTAAATAAAACCCCTTAGGTTCTCATACCTTTCATAAAACAATAACTCCCAAAAACATCTCATTTTCTCATCCTCACCCATAAGTTAAAACTTTCCCAATTAACAGTAAACAACTTAAGTAGATGAAATGATTGATAGTAAAAAATGTACAAAAGGTTCCTATAGAGTACTATAGATACTTAGGGTGTTAATAGCTTCCCTTAGTATAACCAACCCCTGATTCTAGATCTATTTGCATTTGTAGGGAAAACACTTGCGCGCAGGGTTAATTTACATTTCTTCCCCTTCCTTTTAAGCATCATAGGATACATGTTATAATCTCGAAAGTGGCACAAGCATGGTTCACAGGGATCTCACCATCTCAGGATTGGCGGGGTCACGGAAATTGGTCCACAGGAGGGTCCACTACTTTTGAAACAAAAACACTTAGAAAATATTTCAACCAAATATGTCTTTGTCACGAAGCTAACTTTGCAAGCATTTTTCATCATGATCCTAATTGAATCAAGGAAAGTTGTCAATATGAAAGTTATAGTGGATGTTTCATGATTTCCAAAGAGTTCAAGAACAAAGATTTGTCTTACTTGAGCTAGGAATTATGATTTTTGTAAGAAGCATTGATGAGGATGAATTCAAGACAACATACAAGTTTGGACACACTTTTGATCACTTTGCAAGCCTTATCTCTGCACAAGGTCAACATGAATCTTGTAGTATCCCATAATATCTTTAATATAGTACCAAATTTTCTGAAGTTCTATCCCTTTGCATAGTAGAAAACCTCATCCCAAGGCATTAACTTAAGTTTTGTTTTGATGCATTAAGTGAAATGCCACAAAGTCAAGAGACTTGATCACCAAGATAAGAATTGGTTCTAAACATCAAGGCCAAGGTCACAATCTGAATGATTATGGTTCAAATGGCCAAGATATGATCTTGCTTAGAAAATAAGCTACTTAAATTTTGCATTCAAGTCTTGAAACATAAAATGACACATTGGATAATAGGGTGCTTCCCAATCCAAACTTTTACTTAAAGAAAACTAACTTGTTTTCCTATAAATAGAGGCCATTTATGATCATTTCAAAGGGTGAACACAAGCACAAAAACATCTCAAACCTCTTCACACCAAAATTGCACATTCTTGCAACTTTCATAATTCATCAAAGTGAAAACTTGAAATTCACAAACCATTCCATAAATCTTCATTCTAACACTTCAAACACATCACATACAACTTGTATAAGCTTCTGAAACAATCTAAACATCATTAAATAATCCATATCCAGAAATTGCATCTTCACATCACCATTGCTGCATAACTTGCAAGAGCAATCGAATTTTTCATTCCAAAAATTTTCCATTCAATATAGGAATCCAAACACTTCCAAAACACTTAATAGAAGTGATATAAGTCATCTAAACACTTTTTTAACTACTCAAACACTTCCATCACACCTCACTTGCTCAAGCTGCAGTTTGTTTCATGTAGGGAGTTCTAGAAGATTTCAATCCAATTCAACCACTTTAACACATTCCTTGGAGGCCAAGGAAGCTTTTAGGATCATCACTTTGCTTTTGTAACATCTCCAAAGAAAAACACTATTTTCACTTTTGGAGGTAAATGGCTCTTTCCCTAGCTCTATGACATCATTCTTCATCATATGAGTTACAAACATGTTTGTCATGTTGTGAGGATCATTTATCCTATGTCAATTGCTTTGAATTGTATTGTATGGAATTTCATTATAGATTTTCATATTAGGGTTCATACTGGTTTTGATTTTACTACTTGTTATATGTTGAAAATAAATGAAACATTTTTCACGTTTACATCGTGCAAAATATTAAGTATTGAGGGAGATAGGTTTTCCTGAAAAATAAAATATGGAGGAAGAAAATGAAGATGATGATGGCGCCATTTCCATATTTTAAAATTAGTTTTAATATATTATTATTTGGTTCCATCATATTAATTGAATAAGCATTATGATATGGTGGTTTTTGTTTGTGTTTACTGTGTGAAGCTAGCTCAAGGTCTGGGGTTCGAATCCCCATCGCCCCAGACCTTTTGTGTTTTTATATTTTTTTACGATTTTCAACTAAAACCTTAATATATTATTTAACACACTCATTATATTTTAACCTAAAGCACATGGCCTAGTGGTAATATTTTAGACCCATCACCATAAGGGCACGAGTTCGAGTCCCTTTGGTGACCATCCTTATTTTTTTTTAAACACTAGTTTTTCATGTTTTCTTCTCATTTTCTCTCAACTATTTCTATAGATAAAATTAATAATTTTTGAATGATTTTAGTCAAACTTGTAAATTATTCCCTCTGTTTTGATAATACTTCAAAAAATACCAAAAATAATATTTATTTCATGGTTTTTTGTGTACTTGAAAACATGTACTTTTTGTGTTTTAAAAACCTTTTAAATGGTGTTCCTTAGATTATGTCTTTGATCTAATTGAACATATATGTTTGTGTGACCATAGTATGATTTGATTAAGTCTTCTTAATGAATTTTACTTGCTTAAGTGTCCTTTTCTCTTGAAAAAACTTTGATTAAATGGTTTATTTAGGTGATACCTTTAGGGTTTTTCTTTTGCCTTACCATGTTTATCTAATACATGATTCATATAATTGTTTTATGATGTTTCAAATTGATTAAATATTTTCTCATATGTTCAAGTATTTCCTTCATAAACTTCCATAATATCAAGCATGTCTATTTTTCTTGTGCTTTGCTTGTTATACACATGTCTTGATACCATGCTTAATCATTTGTATTCATTTCATTCTTGATGTTTACTTTTTCATACTTTCTATGCTTTTCCTATTAATTTTCTCTAGACATTAGTGTTTAGGTTCATCATAACCTCACCCTTTGTTTATACTTAGTTCAAACATTAGGTTCCCCTCTAAAATCAACTTCAATCAAACCCTAGCAATTTGTAGCTTCAAACTCAAAACTCTCCCCCAAAGAGATTAGACATGAGTCATCTCTATAGAAGAAATGCTTCTTATATCCCTATAATATAAATCAAACTTTTGAAATATTCTCTTTCATTTAAGTGATGTAAGTGGCCTACTTGTCGATTATATATCGAAGTTGATGTTCCTCTCTTACTATGGTGAAAAGATACTCTTTCATTTATGTGATGTAAGTGACATACTTGTTGATTATATATCCAAGTTAAATTCCTTCTCTTATTATGCAAAGATACTTTATCTTTCTATGTTTGTGGTGGTATAGTTGAGCAGTCCCTCTTAAAATGACAACTTGTCTTTTCTCCTAAAAAACCCAACAAACATTGCTTTTACCCGTAGTTCCCTGAAGTACAAAATGCTCTGTCTTCCTCTAGGGATATGTAGGCATAAGATTGCGAGATCCTAGCGAGCACAACTTTTTATTTTCACCCACCTTTATTCATATACATTACAAACAACGAAACATTTCCCACTCCTATCACTAACTAAAAACAATCAACTCTCCCAATCAAATAGCAAATAACTTAAGCAAATAACATAAATATTTTAAGAGGTTCCTATAGGATACTATAGAATCTTATGGTGCTAATTGTTGCACCCCAAAATTTGCCCTCACAATACAAGACTTTGTGTTCCAAGAAGGTTCACAAAATTCACAATTGGTCAGAAGAGTTGACAATTCCCTCAGACAATGCACCTCCTAAGCAGTGCATCCAAAACTAGGGTTTTGACTTTAATCAGGCTAAATGGACTTCCAAGACTTCAAGTGAGCTTCATAACATCTTATATGTGTATAAGAACCCCCATGTCAAGTTTCAAGACTTTTCTCAAAAGTTTGCTCAGTCAGATGATCAGATGAGTCAAAAGCAGTCAATGCAGTTAAAAAGTCAAACTGAGGTCAACTGTGGTCAAACCAAAGTCAAACTTCATGATTTTTTTTGCCAACATCAAAGAGAGGTTGGGTGAGAAATATTATCATAATAACTGTAATACCCCAAATTTTGCCCTAAGATTTGTCGTCGCATTTCATTGCATTTTTATTGCATTTAATCAATTACTAACAAATTTGTGTAGTCGTTTGACTTTTTGCAGGTAAATATCATATGGCATGCATTTTTTTTCTAAAAAGTAAAAATGGCACAATTGGCAGGAAGACATGTGTAAGGAGTTATGAGTGTGAGAGGTTGAGGGTTCGAATCTCACCTTTGTCATTTTTTTTGTTTTTTATTATTTTTACTCTAAATTTTTCTATCTTTCATTAAAAAAATAACAAAAATAGTTTTTTATTATTATTTAATTATTATTTTCGTATTTTAATTAAATCATTTTTTAAAATATTTTTTTTTTCACTTTTTTCTAAATTATTCATAAAAATATCCAAAAAATCATAAAATAAAAAATATTGAAAAAAATTTTGTTCTTTTTATAATATTTTTGATTTTAGGAATCAATAGGATTATTAGTTTTTATTTTAAGTTTATTTTAATTATTTTAAATTATTTAAATTTTATTTTTTCTTAACTAATTATTTAGTTTGGGCTTTAAAATGGGCTTTAGGGACATTATTGACAATTTGGTGTTAACCCTAATTTGTTCCCTATATATACATGTGTTGCCTTGTTGGAAAAAAAGGGGAGAATGAAAAAAAAACCTAAGAGGAGTGAGTGCCGTTTGCCGTTATTTAGTTTTCTTCTTCATCCATTACTATTGTTTCTTTTTCTTCATCGTTTACCGTTATTTCTTTTCCTTCATCTATTACTGTTGTTTCTTTTTCTTCATCTTTTACCGTTATTTCTTTTTCTTCATCTATTACCGTTATTTCTTTTTCTTTATCTATTACTGTTACGTTTATATATATAATTTTTAAATTGTTAGAGTTTATATATATAAGATTAATTTTTGATCGAATTATGTCGATACGATGTTTGCACATTTGTGTGCATGACGCGTGACATTTGTGTTAGTTCGATCTGGTTGCGATGATCGCATTTTTGTGTGAGCAATAATACTATTTTTTGCTTAATTTCTTTTTCTTTGCGATAAATTTTGTTTCTTCCGATTTAGATCTGGTCGCGATGAGCGCATTTCTGCGTTAGCAACATTGTTGGGTTATTTGGCACATTTAAAATTCATTATTGCTTTATTATTATTATTATTATTATTATTATTATTATTATTATTATTATTATTATTATTATCATTATTTATTATTATTATCATTATTATCATTATTATTACCATTGTTATTATTATTGTTATCATTAATTTATTAAAACTTGTTATAATATAAAAATCTGTTTTTTAAAAATAAATAACATTAACATCTTTTCCAAATTAATATGAAAACCTATTATTTTTAAGAAAAACTTTTTTTTAGATAAATTTAAAATAATAACTAAAATCTTTTTTTTTTTAAATAATAACTAGAACCGTTATTTATTTTATTTTATTATTGTTTAATTCAAATTTCATTATCATATTGTATCTGCTCTTCTCATGTAACCTCGCGAACTTAACAATCGCTCTTTAAATTCTGCCTTTAAATTTCTGCTTGCATGGTTTAAATTATGACATTATCTCTCTGTTTGCATGATTCAATTATCTCACGCGTTTACCATTATTTCTGTCACATTGCACACATCCGAAGGTTAGGTCTAACTGTTTGGCCGCCGCGCCGATAGTCCATAAACCCTCACACATTCAAACCCTCAAAATTACACCCTTACAAACCCTACTTTTCACAAATGCCTCGCCGCAGGCAAAATTACAACTTTACCCCTAGCATTAGGTCAAAGAGCCGCCGCGCTCATTTTAGGGTTTCCCGCCGCGGAATCCCTAACCTAATTTAACCCTAATTACAACTTAACAATTCAGCGTAGAGATTTGGAGTTTCTACACTCCGCGTAAGCGTGTCCTTAAGATGCGTTTATTCCCCTTGAGACCTTGACCACAGTCAAGAAGTCTCTAACCTCCCTTTTGAGGGGAACTACGATTACTCTGATTCCACTCCCGTAAGGATACGTAGGCACAAGATGCGATGTCTTGCCGAGTAAACTTAGAATTAACCCCCTTTATTATTTATTATTGCTTATTTATATTTTATTTATCTTTGCTATTTAATTATTTTGTTTATTATTTTGTAATTGTTTCTTGGATGTAAAGTTGTTTAATTATTTAATTATTATTATGGTTAGTAATTAGGGAGTGTAACAACATGTATGTAATATTAAAATAAATTTAGATCACTTTTAAATAAAGATAATTAAAATAAACACGTCACACACGTAAGTCGATTTTAATCGCCGTCTCACTTCCTAAGGATATCCCTCAAGTTGCCTACGAATAATGGTTAAGTGGGGTGTATAAAGCAAGTCCCTCAAATAGAAAAATCATCAAAGTCCCTTATGGTTGCCTTTACGAATCGAGTCCCTTTCGAAAAATGATGATGGTCCCTTATATGTGCTTATTACATCCCACGATGGCCTTCAAAGTCAAATTATCCCTCATATGTCCCTAAACATCCAAAGTAAGGACTACCTACTCCATTTTAGTAGGGATAGTCTTACTAAAGGAAAGAATGAAGAATAAGAAAGACCTTTAAACATTAGGGTAGGTTACTCCTAGGTGCTTGCTCACTTAAAAACTGTTTCGCACTTAAACAAATTTTCAACAAGTTTTCAAACAAGTTCTTAACACATCCTTACATGGATTATTTATTAACTATTCTGAAAATTTTCTATTCACACAGTACACTTTCAAAACAATTCAAAAGTGAGCTTAAGTACCTAAGAGCCCATGGATAACCATGGATGAAAAGGGTGCTAATACCTTCCCTTTTCATAACCTACCCCCCGGACCCAAAATATTCTCTAAGGTTTTTCCTGTTCTTTTATAACCTTTCCTTATGGATAAAATAAAAGTCGGTGGCGACTCTTGCTATCCGCAACATTGTTTAAAGTCAGTTCTCCCACCGTGTTACAGAACTGGCGACTCTGCTGGGGATCTATTTAAGAGGGGTACCCTTAGGAATTAAGATCACTTTAAATTGTTTGCCTTGTTTGCTTTATTATTATATTGTTGGGGTGCTCTTATGTGTGAAAGGTCCTAACCCGGATCTAGTGTACCTTAGGTAAATGACAATAGACCAAGGAAACTGTACGACGTATATCGATACGGTTGATCTGGTGGCCATAGTTAGTGCGACTTCTTGGTTGGTGCTTATATTCCTTAAGTCAAGTTGAGGATAATATTGAGGCTGCCATATGTTGTCAATGCACTAACTGACTTTTAGAACCCTAGTTAACTCATCTTGGCCTTTAGAAAGTAGTGAGGTAACCGGCTTTGGTGCAGACTGAAGTTGGTTGACACTCGATACTACGCTCATTGAGATCTTAAACTTGGAGGGTTTTGGTTGGCAAGTAAGTTGCCTTCTGAACAACCACCCTTGTGAAGGATCAATGATATTGAGATCCCTTAGAACCTGGTTACTTTTGTAGGACAGGATGAACCATCTAACTTCAGGGGAGGGTACTTGCCTTTGAACCTCATGCAAGCCTTTAAACCTAGGGCTATGGTGTGACTTGTTTGTGTGTGCCACATGTTTGTGATTGAGCATGACATCATGACATCATCATGCATCATAAGCATATCATTTTCCCTAACCATTTCAAGGACCAAAGGATTTATCTTTGTTCTTTGTTGCAGGTCATGGCTTCTGCTCGTAGAAACACCATCAGGATCAACTTTGTAGGGATACCTGCTAAGCTCAAGGAGTTGGTTTCCCTAGTGCCTGATCATTCCCAGTTCAACAAGAGACATGGTCACTTATTGGATCTAGTTACTTCAGGGTTCAGTGAAGACATGATGAGTGTGCTGTTTCAGTTCTTTGACCCTAAGCACCATTGCTTTACATTTCCTGATTATCAGTTAGTTCCAACCATGGAAGAGTTCTCTAAACTTCTGGGTATCCCTGTTCTTGATCAGAAACCATTCACAGGTTTGGAGAAGGAGCTTAAACCTGAAGTTATTGCTGCAGCTCTACATCTGAAGAAGTCTGACATTGTTCTAGAGACGAGAAGCGGAGTCAAGGGTATTCTTGCCAAGGTATTAATGGATAAAGCTCAAATGTTCTTGAAGGCCATGAGCTATGATGCTTTTGAGGAGATCTTAGCCTTGCTGATATATGGCTTAGTGTTGTTCCCCAATCCAGATCAGTTCATAGATGTTCATGCCATCAACATTTTCCTGAGTCACAATCCAGTGCCTACATTGCTTGGAGACATCCTACATTCTCTTCACACCCGTACTACAAGGGCAAGAGGAACTTTGATGTGCTGCATACCTTTGCTCTCTAGGTGGTTTATTTCTCACCTTCCTCGCTCAGTAATGAAGAATGAGCAAGGGTTCAGATGGTCCAAGAGGATCATGTCACTTTCTCACTCAGACATCCATTGGTGCTCCAGATCTATGGAGAATGTCACCATCATTGACCGTTGTGGGGAGTTTCCTAATGTGCCACTTCTAGGCATAAGAGGAGGCATCACCTACAACCCATCTCTAGCTTTACGACAGTTTGGTTACGCCCGGAGCGATGGTCCACATGACATGTTGATTCAGGGCATTGTGTTTGATTACGACAACGATCTTCAGGGTTACCGTCAGAGATTCATCCGAGCTTGGGGAAAGGTAAACAGGATTGACAGCAAGACACTGGAGCCTAAGTACACTATTCCTATGGAGGCTTATCTCAGATGGGTACGATCTCGTGCTCAGACACTCATGATGCCATATCCTGCCGTCCTACCAGTTACCATGGAACCTGTTGCTGAAGGAGACACAGCTTATACCATCCTTCACCCAGACATGCCTACTGATATGGAAGACTTGCAGAGATCATGGATCCAACTGAAAGAGCAAAGGGATACTTTCGAGGCTCATTACAAAGCAAGCCAAGCAAGGATCCTAGAGCTAACAAAGCTACTTCATGAGGAACGAAACCTCAACTCATACCTCAACACAAAGAGGAAACGTCCATGGGAGACTTAAAACCCCATCTTTTGTACTTATTTCGTTTTCATTTTTTGTAAGCCTAAAAGGCAAAACAAGTTATTACTAATAAAAAGTTACTTTCTTGTTTGTTTAAGCAAATTTAAATCCTGCGGTCCTTGAAAACATTGCATATGCATTCCCATATCATTGCATCACAGGTTTATAGGTTTCTCATCTTCTCGCTGTTTATTTCAGCAATGGCTCTTGAACAATCAGTTAAGGATCTCCAGGCACAGAATGCACAGTTCCAAGAGCTGATCCTGAACCTATCCAAGGGGCAGGATGAATTGAAGACACTGTTGGCCAAGAAGACTAAGAAGGCTAGAAGGTCTGTTGGGTTGCTCAACATGGGAAGAAGGTTCAAAGGTCCTGACAAGACCAAGGAACAGGTTGAAGACTATGAATCTGAAGAATCTGAGCAGGAGAGAGGCAGTCTCCACAACACTATGGGGGACTCTGATTCTGAGGCTAACTACTACCATGAGCCTAACGAAGACAAATTCAAGATGCTGGTGGATAGAATGGATGCTATGGAATTACAGAAATCATCTGGGCTGGATTTTGAGGATTTGAGCTTGATATCTGGGGTGGTCATACCCATTGGGTTCAAAGTTCCTACATTTGTTGTCTATGATGGGGTCTCTTGTCCCAAATTGCATCTGAGGTCTTATGTCAGAAGAATTCAACCCCACACTGCTGATAAAAAGTTGTGGATCCATTTCTTTCAAGAGAGTTTATCTGGAGCTCAGCTAGAGTGGTATTATCAGTTGGAGAGTGTCAACATCAGAGATTGGAATGACCTTGCTGAAGCTTTCTACAAGCAGTATCAATACAATGCTGACTTAGCCCCCACTCGCATGCAGCTTCAAAGCATGTCTATGGGTGCCAAAGAAAGCTTTAAGGAGTATGCTCAGAAGTGGAGAGACTTAGCTGGAAGAGTTCAACCCCCTTTGACTGATAGGGAGTTGGTTGATATGTTCATGTGTACGCTGAATGGTCCGTTTTACAGTCATCTCATTGGAAGCTCATCATCTGGCTTCACTGAGTTGATCATGACAGGAGAGCGAGTAGAGAATGGTATCAAGAGTGGTAAGATCCAAGTGGGCACTTCTTCATCAGGTGCTGCAAAGAAGCCTCCCACTGGGAAGAAAGAATCTAATGCTGTGTATGGTCATCCTGATCGTAACAGAAGGCATCAGTCTGTTAGTGCAGTTCATATTTCAAATCCAACTCCTGCAACAACAGAGCAGCCTCAAGGCAACCAACAGAGGGCTAGAAGACAGTTCACGAAGATCAACATGTCAATGGCCCAGGCATTGCAACACTTGTTGAAGGCTGAACTTATTACCCTGAGGGAGGCTCCTCAGAATCCCAATGTTACCTCTCCCAAGTACAATCCCAATGCACGATGTGCATATCATTCAAACTGTCCAGGACATGATACTAATAACTGCTGGGTCTTGAAGAACAAAATTCAGGATATGATTGATGCTGGAGAAATTGAGTTTGATCCACCAGGTACTCCAAATGTGATTACAGCTCCAATGCCAAATCACGAGAAGACTGTCAACGCCATTGATGAAGATATTGATGAAGATCTGCATGTCTATTCAGTTATGGAGTTGAGCACACCATTGTCTGTTACCAAAAAGAGGTTAGTACAAGCTGGGATCTTTCCAGGTTGTCATGAAGATTGTCTATATTGTACCTATAAGCCGGATAGTTGCTTCATTTTGAGAGATGGGATTCAACGTCTCATGGATAAATATACTATAGCGTTTGAAAGAAGACCAGCATCTGTAGAAAGTATGGTGGATCATCTGACTCAGGGTAAGAAGATTGAAGAGGTTGACATGGTTGACAAAGTACCACTAAGAATCACTTCAAAGGGTCCCATTAAAATCACTCATCAGGGCCCAATCAAGATTACTGCTGAAAGTCCTGTGAAAGTTGTTGCTGAAGCCAGAGTAGCTCCTCTGATCATTACCACTCCTGGTCCTATTCCTTATACATCTGACAAAGCTGTGCCTTGGCACTATGGGTCTGATGTTTACATCCATGGTGTCAAGCAGGAGCCCTTACCCGATATGCCTGTTGACATTGATAATATTGCTGGATCTAGCAAGATCACTCGTAGTGGAAGAGTCTTCTCTCCTCCAGTTGCTTCTAAGAGTGCAGTTACTCCTGCTGTTACTTCCACCACTGATGCTCGGGGCAAGGGTCCTGTTATTGAGCCTGTATCTACTGATGTGCCAGCTGCTGATGACCTCTCTAAGCAGATGGAAGAAGTATTGAAAATCATTCGCAAGAGTGATTATGATATTGTTGATCAGCTGGGGCATACTCCCTCAAAGATTTCTATGCTCTCCCTGTTATTATGTTCTGAGGCTCATGCCAAGTCATTGATCAAGTTTCTAAAGATGGCTCATGTACCCAGTGCAATTTCTGTGGACCAGTTTGAGAATTGTGTTGCTCACCTGACCTATGACAACGGGTTAGGATTTTCTGATGCTGACTTGACCCCTGCCAAGAGGGATCATAACAGGGCCTTGCATATTTCAATTGAATGCAGGGGCACTACCCTGTCTCATGTGCTGATAGACAATGGTTCCTCTCTGAATGTGTTGCCTAAGGAAGTCCTGAACAAGCTGAGTCCTGAAGATACGGTATTGAAGCCCAGTAATATTGTGGTAAAGGCTTTTGATGGTTCTAGAAGAGTAGTGCATGGGGAAATTGATCTTCCAATCAAGGTTGGCTCTCAGGTGTTTACTGCTACATTCTATGTGATGGATATTCGTCCTTCGTACTCATGTCTGCTTGGTCGTCCCTGGATCCATGGGGCAGGTGCGGTGACCTCCACATTACATCAAAAGTTGAGATATCCGGTGAATGTAAAAGTTGTTACTGTCTTTGGAGAGGAAGAATACTTTGTCAGCCATGTAAACACTTTCAAGTATCTGGAAGTAGAAGGTGAATACATTGAAACTCCATGTCAGTCATTTGAAGTGGTTCCCTGGGCTGTTAAGGATTGTGTGACTCCTCCTGCTGTGAAGAAGGTTCCTGTGGTCATCAGAAACCCTCCAACAATGGCAATGGCCTCCCTCAATGATGCAAAAGCTATGGGGGAAGAAGGTGGTTGTACTATTTGGGGTCAGCTTCCTGATATTCCATACAAGTCTGACAAGTTTGGTTTGGGTTTCACTGCAGAGTCCCAGAAGGCTGTTCGTCGTGCTCGTGCTGTTCGTATCACCAATCAAGGGGTTATCAATGCTGTGGGAGATCAAGATGAAGACCACAACTTGGAGGCATGGATTTTTCCTACTGTGGGTGCTGGACTCAATAATTGGAAAGCTGAAGATGTTATCCCTATCTCCTTTAGTCAGGAGTAAATACTATTACTGTGTTATGTTTTTAAATTTGTAATTTCTGGAACAATTAAAACTTTCAAGCCATGTGCCTTACCCGGGGCACAATGGTGTGCTTGTTACGGGTTGTCATTTCATTTGCATACTTCATTCAATAAAATCAATGGACGTTTCGTTTTCGTAAATATTGTGTTCCTTGTCTTTCTTTTTCTTTTATTTTTGCTTTATCAGCTATGTGTTCTTACACACACCCACGTCACTAAAATGCAGATCCTCATCCACTCTGGATCCAGTTGATAACAGTTCTACTATTGCCAATTACAATTTCGAGAATCCGATCTATCAAACTGAAGACGGAGACGAGGACGATTGTGAAATACCTGTAGAGCTTGCTAGGTTGTTACAACAAGAAGAGAAAGCTATACAGCCACATGAAGAGCCAGTCGAAGTTGTGAATCTGGGAACTGAAGAAAACAGAAAAGAGGTCAAGATAGGGGCTGATTTAGAGGACAGTGTCAAGAGCAGGTTGGTTCAGATGCTACGTGACTATGTGGAGATCTTTGCTTGGTCTTATGAAGATATGCCAGGGTTGGATACGGACATTGTGGTTCACCGTTTGCCAGTGAAAGAAGATTGTCGTCCAAAGAAGCAGAAGGTTCGTCGTATGCGTCCCGAAATGTCAGAAAAGATCAAAGCAGAGGTAATGAAACAGTTCAATGCAGGGTTCTTGGCCGTAACTTCTTATCCTCAGTGGGTTGCAAATGTGGTACCAGTTCCTAAGAAAGATGGTAAGGTACGTATGTGTGTAGACTACAGAGATCTGAACAAGGCTAGCCCTAAAGACGACTTTCCACTTCCTCATATCGATATTCTGGTAGACAACACTGCTCAGCATAAGGTATTCTCTTTTATGGATGGTTTCTCTGGTTACAATCAAATCAAGATGGCACCTGAAGATATGGAGAAGACAACATTTGTGACACAGTGGGGCACCTTTTGCTATAAGGTAATGCCATTTGGTTTGAAGAATGCAGGGGCAACATATCAGCGTGCTATGGTGGCTTTGTTTCATGATATGATTCATCATGAGATAGAGGTATATGTGGATGATATGATAGCCAGATCTCAGAATGAAGAGCAACATCTTGATCATCTGCACAAGTTGTTTGAGAGGTTGAAGAAATACAAGTTGAGATTGAACCCAAACAAGTGTACTTTTGGAGTTAGATCTGGAAAACTCTTGGGTTTCATTGTCAGTGGAAAAGGTATTGAAGTGGATCCTGCAAAAGTGAAAGCTATACGAGAGATGCCAGCTCCCCGTACTGAGAAGGAGGTTAGAGGTTTCTTGGGACGATTGAACTACATTGCAAGATTTATTTCCCAATTAACTACCATCTGTGAGCCAATCTTCAAGTTGTTGAAGAAAGATCAGGCAATGGAATGGAATGATGAGTGCCAGACTGCCTTTGATGAAATCAAGAGATATTTGCTAGAACCTCCAATTTTAATGCCACCAGTTGATGGAAGACCCTTGATTATGTATTTAACAGTATTAGACAACTCAATGGGGTGTGTATTGGGGCAACATGACGAGTCTGGTCGAAAAGAGCAGGCAATATACTACCTTAGCAAAAAGTTTACCGACTGTGAAACAAGATACTCACTGCTCGAGAAAACTTGCTGCGCTTTGGCATGGGCTGCTCGCCGACTAAGACAGTATATGTTGACCCATACTACCTTGTTGATTTCGAAGATGGATCCAATCAAGTACATATTTGAGAAACCTGCTCTCTCCGGAAGAATTGCAAGATGGCAAATGATCTTGACGGAATATGATATACAGTATACTACTCAGAAGGCCATTAAGGGGAGTGTTGTTGCTGATCATTTGGCTCATCAAGCAGTAGGTGATTACCAGTCAATGAATTTTGAGTTCCCTGATGAAGACATTATGTCTGTTACCAAAGAACCTGGACAATATGACGGACCTGAACAAGGATCCCGATGGACTATGGTTTTTGATGGTGCCTCCAATGCACATGGTAATGGTGTTGGTGTTGTGATTAGTTCCCCTGAAGGTTGTCATACCCCGATTACTGCCAGACTTTGTTTCTATTGTACCAATAACATGGCTGAGTATGAGGCATGTATCATGGGTATGCAAGTTGCTATTGATATGAAGATTCAGTTCCTTGAGGTGTATGGAGATTCAGCTCTGGTAGTAAGTCAGATTAAAGGAGATTGGGATACAAAGCATGATAATCTCATTCCTTACAGAGAACATATGTTGTCTTTGATCCCACATTTCAAAGAGATTACTTTTGGACATATTCCACGAAGAGAGAATCAGTTGGCAGACGCATTGGCCACCATGGCATCTATGTTTGAGATAAGCTGGGATGATGAAGCTCCCAAGATTACCATTGATAGATTTGAGAAGCCTGCATACTGCAATGAGATTGACTCTGAAGGGGCAGAGGAGAAGCCTTGGTTCTATGAAGTAAAAAACTATCTTGAAGCTCAGGAGTTCCCTGAAGGGGCATCTGTCAAAGATAGGAAGTTCCTGAGAAGGTTTTCTGCTAAGTTCTTTCTGAGTAATGGCATTCTGTATAAGCGTAATCATGATTCAACTATGCTTCGTTGTGTGGATAAGAAGGAAGCTACAGAAATTATGGAAGAGATGCATGATGGGACCTTTGGCACTCATTCTAGTGGTCATACCATGGCAAAGAAGATTTTGAGAGCAGGTTACTATTGGTCTACCATGGAAGCTGATTGCTATCAACACTCCAGAACATGTCACAAATGTCAAATCTATGCTGATAAAGTACATGTACCTCCATCTCCATTGAATGTGTTGACTGCTCCTTGGCCCTTTGCCATGTGGGGCATTGATATGATTGGTGAGATCAAGCCTACTGCTTCTAATGGGCATCGTTTCATCCTGGTTGCTATTGATTACTTCACGAAGTGGGTAGAGGCAGCTTCATTTGCATCTGTGACTAAGAATGTTGTGGCTCGGTTCATTAAGAATAATCTCATATGTAGGTATGGTATCCCTGAAAGGATTATCACTGATAATGGCTCTAATCTGAACAACACTATGATTACTGATCTCTGTACGCAGTTCAAGATTAAGCATCACAACTCTTCTCCGTATCGTCCAAAGATGAATGGGGCAGTTGAAGCTGCTAATAAGAACATTAAGAAGATTGTACAGAAGATGACTATTACTTATAAGGATTGGCACGAGATGTTACCATTTGCTCTGCATGGCTATCGTACTACAATACGTACTTCAACAGGGGCAACCCCATTCTCCTTAGTCTATGGTATGGAAGCAGTTCTGCCCATTGAAGTTCAGATCCCCTCCTTGAGAATTATGAAGGATGCAGGCTTGGATGAAGATGAGTGGATTCAGACTCGACTTGACCAGATAAATTTGATTGATGAGAAAAGGTTAGCAGCAGTTTGTCATGGCCAGATGTACCAGAAACGGATGATCAAAGCTTTTAACAAGAAGGTTAAGCCAAAGGTATATCAGGCTGGTGACTTGGTAATTAAGCGTATCATATTACCACAGGGTGATCCTAGGGGCAAGTGGACTCCAACATATGAGGGACCATTTGTAGTCAAGACAGTGTTCTCAGGAGGTGCCATGATACTGACTACAATGGATGGTGAAGACTTCCCACAACCTGTAAACGCAGACATAGTTAAAAAATACTACGCATAAAAAGAGACCCGCTAGGTTGACAGGCCTAGGCAAAAATAAGGGCATCCCGGCAAACCAAAAGGGTTTGGGCAAAAATTAGGGATATATATATAAAAGGATGTACACCCGGCAAGTCGAAAACCTGAAAAGGCGGCTTGGGCAAAAAAGGGTATCCCGGTGGATTGAAAACCTGAAAGGGCAATCCAGGCAAAAGTTAGGGATTAAAGCGTATGACTATGTCTCGTTTGGATCACTCATGAAATTGCAACCAGTTGTACTACTTAATCAAGCTCAAACAGATGAAGCTCAATCCAATCGTTTCCGTCTCAACAACAAGAAGATGAGATACTTGAGTGGCAATAGTAGAATTGAAACTCAATAGGATTATTTCCCACATAGCTGATTCTTTTTGTAAAACTTCATGACAAAATTCTCTTACTAGGGTTTATGTCTCCTTGTACAAACTTACCCGTGTATGGGTCACTTTTGATATAAATAAACTCCATCTTTTGAATCCAGATTTACTTTTACCCTATTTACATAAGCGAAACGTCCATTGGTTGTGTTTGAATGTATGTATGTCTTTGAATATGATTGATGTTTACCAGAAAGGCATGAATGCTTTTAATATGATTGATGTTTACCAGAAATGCATGAAAATGCAGTAATAGTATTTACTAAGGACGAACGAGGGAAGGATTTCAACGAAGCCTCGCCGGTTCATCTTTACAAGACAGTTACAAACCATCAGTAGGACTAATCCATTTTCACAAAGTCTAATCTCCCCTGGAATTTATATCCATCTCTTTTATCCTCATACGGATATACGGGAAATTACTTTCCAATAAGGGCACGATGAACGAAGACGGGATGTTATACTTATCCTACTATCAAACGAAAACGAAGGTTATCTTATCCTACTATCAAACGAAAACGAAGGTTATCTATACCCTACTATCCCCAACAACAGGAGGTTATCTATACCTTGTTATCCCCAACAACGGGAGGTTATCTATACCTTGTTATCCCCAGCAGACGGAGGGTTATATATTCTTCATCAACGAATCGGGATTTATTTTCCTTGGCCAGCAGTTGTTATACAAGGATATCCAGACACTTCCAGCAGTGTCATAGCATACATACATCATTTACATCATACCATAACATATATGTCTATAGTACATTACCTAAGTGCATCATGTCATACATGCATACATAAAGCATAAACTAATGTTGTTATACAGAATGCTACCTTGTTTTCAGGTTAATTATCCAACAAACAAGCTTATGATCTTTGGGACTGCTTTATTGTAACCTCAGGGTTACTTTATCCTCCTGATGAGCTTCTTATTACTTTGGGACTGCTTTATTGTAACCTCAGGGTTATTTTATCCTCCTGATAGCCTCTCATGACTTCAAGACTGCTTTAGAGTTACTGATTGCTCTATCCTCCTGAAATCATCCTATTACTTCAAGACTGCTTTAGAGCTATTCATTGCTCTATCCTCATGAGGTCATATTACTACTTCAAGACTGCTTTAGAGCTATTCATTGCTCTATCCTCCTGAAGCCATCTAATTATTTCAAGACTGCTTTAGAGTTATCCATTGCTCTATCCTCCTGAAATTACATTATCATTTCAAGACTGCTTTAGAGCTATCCATTGCTCTATCCTCCTGAAATCATCACTTCAAGACTGCTTTAGAGCTATTGATTGCTCTATCCTCCTGAAGACATATCACATTATTATTTCAAGACTGCTTTAGAGCTGTTGATTGCTCTATCCTCCTGAAGCCATTCTATTACTTCAAGACTGCTTTAGAGCTATTGATTGCTCTATCCTCCTGAAGCCATTATTACTTCAAGACTGCTTTAGAGCTATTGATTGCTCTATCCTCCTGAGGTCAGATTTATCACTTCAAGACTGCTTTAGGGTTATCATTATTGATTGCTCTATCCTCATGAAGACATGCTGTTACATCAGTATTACTCCAGACTCCTGACAGTTCTCATTATACTACTGAAGAACTTTCCCCTAGTGGCATCTTTAAGCCCACTCAATCATGTTCAACCAACCATCAATATCACTCCATGCACTGGTGAGTGCAAATTTTTGGGCTTTTGTGTTCAATCCCCTTCAACCTTCCAGGTTATGACTGGCAAATATACCAATCTAACCCCTCAGGTTTCAGAAAATTGAACAGGGGCAGCTGTTGCACCCCAAAATTTGCCCTCACAATACAAGACTTTGTGTTCCAAGAAGGTTCACAAGGTTCACAAAATTCACAATTGGTCAGAAGAGTTGACAATTCCCTCAGACAATGCACCTCCTAAGCAGTGCATCCAAAACTAGGGTTTTGACTTTAATCAGGCTAAATGGACTTCCAAGACTTCAAGTGAGCTTCATAACATCTTATATGTGTATAAGAACCCCCATGTCAAGTTTCAAGACTTTTCTCAAAAGTTTGCTCAGTCAGATGATCAGATGAGTCAAAAGCAGTCAATGCAGTTAAAAAGTCAAACTGAGGTCAACTGTGGTCAAACCAAAGTCAAACTTCATGATTTTTTTTGCCAACATCAAAGAGAGGTTGGGTGAGAAATATTATCATAATAACTGTAATACCCCAAATTTTGCCCTAAGATTTGTCGTCGCATTTCATTGCATTTTTATTGCATTTAATCAATTACTAACAAATTTGTGTAGTCGTTTGACTTTTTGCAGGTAAATATCATATGGCATGCATTTTTTTTCTAAAAAGTAAAAATGGCACAATTGGCAGGAGGACATGTGTAAGGAGTTATGAGTGTGAGAGGTTGAGGGTTCGAATCTCACCTTTGTCATTTTTTTTGTTTTTTATTATTTTTACTCTAAATTTTTCTATCTTTCATTAAAAAAATAACAAAAATAGTTTTTTATTATTATTTAATTATTATTTTCGTATTTTAATTAAATCATTTTTTAAAATATTATTTTTTTTCACTTTTTTCTAAATTATTCATAAAAATATCCAAAAAATCATAAAATAAAAAATATTGAAAAAAATTTTGTTCTTTTTATAATATTTTTGATTTTAGGAATCAATAGGATTATTAGTTTTTATTTTAAGTTTATTTTAATTATTTTAAATTATTTAAATTTTATTTTTTCTTAACTAATTATTTAGTTTGGGCTTTAAAATGGGCTTTAGGGACATTATTGACAATTTGGTGTTAACCCTAATTTGTTCCCTATATATACATGTGTTGCCTTGTTGGAAAAAAAGGGGAGAATGAAAAAAAAACCTAAGAGGAGTGAGTGCCGTTTGCCGTTATTTAGTTTTCTTCTTCATCCATTACTATTGTTTCTTTTTCTTCATCGTTTACCGTTATTTCTTTTCCTTCATCTATTACTGTTGTTTCTTTTTCTTCATCTTTTACCGTTATTTCTTTTTCTTCATCTATTACCGTTATTTCTTTTTCTTTATCTATTACTGTTACGTTTATATATATATAATTTTTAAATTGTTAGAGTTTATATATATAAGATTAATTTTTGATCGAATTATGTCGATACGATGTTTGCACATTTGTGTGCATGACGCGTGACATTTGTGTTAGTTCGATCTGGTTGCGATGATCGCATTTTTGTGTGAGCAATAATACTATTTTTTGCTTAATTTCTTTTTCTTTGCGATAAATTTTGTTTCTTCCGATTTAGATCTGGTCGCGATGAGCGCATTTCTGCGTTAGCAACATTGTTGGGTTATTTGGCACATTTAAAATTCATTATTGCTTTATTATTATTATTATTATTATTATTATTATTATTATTATTATTATTATTATCATTATTTATTATTATTATCATTATTATCATTATTATTACCATTGTTATTATTATTGTTATCATTAATTTATTAAAACTTGTTATAATATAAAAATCTGTTTTTTAAAAATAAATAACATTAACATCTTTTCCAAATTAATATGAAAACCTATTATTTTTAAGAAAAACTTTTTTTTAGATAAATTTAAAATAATAACTAAAATCTTTTTTTTTTTAAATAATAACTAGAACCGTTATTTATTTTATTTTATTATTGTTCAATTCAAATTTCATTATCATATTGTATCTGCTCTTCTCATGTAACCTCGCGAACTTAACAATCGCTCTTTAAATTCTGCCTTTAAATTTCTGCTTGCATGGTTTAAATTATGACATTATCTCTCTGTTTGCATGATTCAATTATCTCACGCGTTTACCATTATTTCTGTCACATTGCACACATCCGAAGGTTAGGTCTAACTGTTTGGCCGCCGCGTCGATAGTCCATAAACCCTCACACATTCAAACCCTCAAAATTACACCCTTACAAACCCTACTTTTCACAAATGCCTCGCCGCAGGCAAAATTACAACTTTACCCCTAGCATTAGGTCAAAGAGCCGCCGCGCTCATTTTAGGGTTTCCCGCCGCGGAATCCCTAACCTAATTTAACCCTAATTACAACTTAACAATTCAGCGTAGAGATTTGGAGTTTCTACACTCCGCGTAAGCGTGTCCTTAAGATGCGTTTATTCCCCTTGAGACCTTGACCACAGTCAAGAAGTCTCTAACCTCCCTTTTGAGGGGAACTACGATTACTCTGATTCCACTCCCGTAAGGATACGTAGGCACAAGATGCGATGTCTTGCCGAGTAAACTTAGAATTAACCCCCTTTATTATTTATTATTGCTTATTTATATTTTATTTATCTTTGCTATTTAATTATTTTGTTTATTATTTTGTAATTGTTTCTTGGATGTAAAGTTGTTTAATTATTTAATTATTATTATGGTTAGTAATTAGGGAGTGTAACAACATGTATGTAATATTAAAATAAATTTAGATCACTTTTAAATAAAGATAATTAAAATAAACACGTCACACACGTAAGTCGATTTTAATCGCCGTCTCACTTCCTAAGGATATCCCTCAAGTTGCCTACGAATAATGGTTAAGTGGGGTGTATAAAGCAAGTCCCTCAAATAGAAAAATCATCAAAGTCCCTTATGGTTGCCTTTACGAATCGAGTCCCTTTCGAAAAATGATGATGGTCCCTTATATGTGCTTATTACATCCCACGATGGCCTTCAAAGTCAAATTGTCCCTCATATGTCCCTAAACATCCAAAGTAAGGACTACCTACTCCATTTTAGTAGGGATAGTCTTACTAAAGGAAAGAATGAAGAATAAGAAAGACCTTTAAACATTAGGGTAGGTTACTCCTAGGTGCTTGCTCACTTAAAAACTGTTTCGCACTTAAACAAATTTTCAACAAGTTTTCAAACAAGTTCTTAACACATCCTTACATGGATTATTTATTAACTATTCTGAAAATTTTCTATTCACACACTACACTTTCAAAACAATTCAAAAGTGAGCTTAAGTACCTAAGAGCCCATGGATAACCATGGATGAAAAGGGTGCTAATACCTTCCCTTTTCATAACCTACCCCCCGGACCCAAAATATTCTCTAAGGTCTTTCCTGTTCTTTTATAACCTTTCCTTATGGATAAAATAAAAGTCGGTGGCGACTCTTGCTATCCGCAACATTGTTTAAAGTCAGTTCTCCCACCGTGTTACACTAATACCTTCTCTTTGTATAACCAACCCCTAAACTTTAGATCTCATTGCATTGTTTCACATTGCATGATTATGGGTTATTCTTTCTTTACCACTCCCTTGGATAAATTAAAGTCCGATGGCGATGTTTTAATTTGCAAGACAAGTTAATCCAATAGTTTGGTCTCCCGATTCACCCAAAAAGTGCGCGACACTTATAGTGTTTTGGTTTCTTTGTCTCTTGGTATCTTGTCTCTTGGCGTCTTTTATCTTGGTGTATTGACTTAAAACACCTACAATTTAAAATAATCATACTTGTTAGTAAATATACTTAGGAATAATGACTTACATTAATTAAATTATGAATAAAGAATATAATACTAATTACTTGTTAATTTTACCATATGCCTTCATTATGGTCGATATGAATAGCATGCACATCATCTTTGTCAACCTCATCATAAGTGGTAGGTACTTTTGTTGTATAAGAAGGAGTAGAAGGAATATCAAAACTTTAATCACTACTAGGAATGTATTTTCCTCGGAGAATGATTGACCATTTCCCTAATGTGTCCGAAGGGTCGGTCACATAGAAAACTTGTTTTTCTTGTGAAGCCATGATGAATGGTTCGGTCATATAATTTTCCTTGCCAAGGTCAACCCAGGTGAATCCTAACTCATCAGTTTGTACACCATTAATATTATAGGTAAACCACTTGCATTTAAATAAAGGCACTCTGAAGATAACATAATCAATCTCCCAAATCTTTTCGATGACACCATAGAACTCACTAGATGCCAATATCAGATTCTTATCTTTTGAAATAGACAAATACATGGACTCAGCTTCAACCATAACCCCACTATTTTGCATTGTACTACAATCATCTTTTGATTTTGTATAAAAGGTATAATGACCAATGTCATATGCAGTCCAAGTTAACACATTAAATTTTGGCATGAATGACAACTATTTAATTATCTTGGATGAACTATGATCTTTTGGTATCCTTTTATTAAACCAATCTAGGAATTTCTTATTATGTTCGATCAACAACAACTTGTCACTCATTCATGGATATTTTTTCTTCAAAAGTCTTTTGTGAGTAGCCACGTAAGGTTGAATTTCTTCAAGATTATTCAATATATAGAAATGTGTCTGAATAACTACATCTCGAGCCATTAACTTAACATTAAAACCTTAAATTCCTCTACCTTCAGTGTCAGCATGACGAGACTTTAGAAATCCTATAGACTCTGATTTCAACAAATAGTTTGTACAAAACTTAATAGCTTCTTCTGTGATGTACCTTTCAACAATCGAAGCTTCCGATTTGTGATGATTCTTTGTATATCCTATAAAGATCTTAATGTATCACTCTATTGGATACACCCACCTTAAATAAACTGGACTAAAAATTCTAATTTCTCTAACTAGATGAACAAGTAAATGAACCATAATGTCAAAAAATGATGAAGGAAAATCATCTCCAATTGACAAAAGTTTATGGCAGCTTCGTCTTCTAATTCATCTAATTTTTTGTAATCAAGAACTTTATTACATATGGAATTGAAGAACAAACACAATCTGGTGATAATTACTCTCACATTTTTTGGTAGGATGCCACGGATAACCACTGGTCGAAATTGTTGCATCAAGACATGACAATCATGAGATTTCAAACTAATTAACTTGAGATCTTTCATCAATACAAGTTTCTTGATGTTTGATGAGCAACCTTGGGGAATTTGATACCATGCAAACACTCTAAAAAACTTTTCTTTTCATTTTTACATATAGTGTAACAAGCCAGAGGCAGATAAGTTCTTTTCCCTTTTTCTATTAGAGCCAATTGTTTTCGTATACGCATCACCTCCATATCAAGACGAGATTTCTTATTATCTTTATTATTGCTTGCAATGTTTGGAAGTGTTCCAATCAAACTATCACAAACATTTTTCTCCACACACATCACATCAAGACAATGTCTAACATCGAGACTTGACCAATATGGAAGATCAAAGAACACATACCTCTTTTTCCATATATTTTTCTCAATAACTTGCCTTTTTTATTTTTCTCTATTTCCAAGGAAAACATTAATGTGTCTCTATTATTGATAAACTTGATCCATAGTTAAAGGTTTATGAGTGATATCAAACTTCTTCTCTCAATTAAAAGACTTTAGTAATCTACGATAAGAATGATCGGGTTTTAGAAATTTCTGATGCCCAAGGTAAACAGTCTTTTTTCCAAACTCAAGTTGGTGATAACATGTATTAGATTCACAAATAGGACACACTTTGTGTCCTTTGACACTATATCCAACCAAATTACCATATGCAGGAAAGTCGTTGATTATGCAAAATAACATTCCATGCATCTTAAGCTTTTTACCATAATACACATCATCAACTTCAACACATTCCACCCACAAAAGTATTAGATCTTAAATTAATGGACTTAGATAAACATTTATGTCATTTCTAGGTTGTCGTGTGTAATACCCCAAATTTTACCCTTACATTTAGTCAGTCATTTCGCATAGCATCTCATCTGTGCATCTGCTAACCACTATCAAGTCATGGAGGTGTTTGTTTTGCAGGATTGATTCCAGGGGTATTTTGGTCATTTTACGTGGATTCCGTTAATTCTTTGAAGACGGGCTGTTACTAAGCTTTGAGACACTTGAGACACTATTTCTAAGGCATTTATTTATCACATGGTTTAATTATATCAAGGCGTCAATCCGATGTGTTTGGTATCGAAAAGTTGTCGGACACAACTGGATTTAAGATCCATTTCATCGCTCATGGTTTATTTCCAGAGCATTTCCTTTTCTGTTAATAAGGCGCAGCTTAATTGGGTATTATTGGACTATTGCTCATATCATTTGGTCAGTGGAATTCAATTACGGGCATTGTCATCGTTGATGCTGAATTTGTTGTGATTACGGTGCGTATCCGCGTTTGGTTAGAAAATGAGGAGAATATTGTTGGCTAGAATCTATGTTTGGTTGCTTGTGTGCATCGAGGTGAATGAGATTTAGGAAGTTACTTAATTCAGGAGGTGTTTTCTTACATAATTATCATACAAGATATCCTACGTTTTGAAGGAAAGAGCAAAGCCCTGTTGAATATTCAAAGTTCAAAGAAACACTCATTTGACTTCAAAAAAAGAGAGAAATAATTGGAATATAAAAGTGCCGTGAATTTTTATTCAGAATATTTTTTTACAATTACAAGGAACTTCATTGAATATTATTTCCACTACAAAATACAAAAGAAGTAAATTACACATTTCCATTTTTCTCTAAAGTTCATAACTGTCCTAAAGAGTGTTTCCGGACATTGCTTCATGCTTCTCCGATTAAGTTCTCTAAATCTCCGCTCAACCTGCACAACAAAGACAAGACAAAACAGAATAGAAGAAAATGTTAGAAGTTGTTTGACACTCTCAGAACATCGTAATCATCGAGTGCCGGGAATGGCACGACCGAAGCCGCGTCCTACCCCCGTTACCAATCTGCGCCATCGGCGTCAGATCAAGTGGCTACTGTTTCTTATCGATGCAGGACAACCGAGAAAGATGAAGAGGTAAAAGAAGTTCGGGCCGATAAACTGAAAAGGGTCTATGCCACCATCGAGTAAATCCCAATTTACTTTCCAAACTGATACAAGGGTAAAATAGCACAGCCAATTCGGACTTAGACCCGGATGCCGGCAGGTCTGAATCGCTTTGTTTTCCAACACCTGAAATTCACCACAACAGCATCAGTACAAAGTTTATAACAGAACTCAAAACCAAAGCAATTCATAAACTGCACCAAATTTGAACAAACATTATAAGTGCAAAACTGGCCCAAATTCAGAAAGGAAAAGAGGGACCAATAAGTCGTAAGTAGCAAACTCAATGCACGAGTGGAAGAGCAATTCAGGGAGCTGGGTTCAGTTCAGGCGCAAGAGGAAGAAAAGGGATTTGGTTCAAGAGTAAGAAAAATATCCAACACAGAGGCTCAGTTGAGGACAACATCATAGCCTCTTATCGCACAACAAACAGCACGAGTAATCCCGCCTTGTCATCATACAACAGCCAAACTACAAACCCAGTTGGTAATAGTAACCGAACGTCAGCTTATCAGAAGAAACAAGTTCATGTCCAAAACTGTATCAGAACCTAAGAAAAACTGGATATCCACATCCGAAAAGAAGATTAAAACGAATCCAGTTATCAGATGAATCCGTATCCAACAAGCCAACAAATCAAGGCTCAGTCCATATCAATAAGATCCTGCAATCAGAAAAGACTGTCATAGACATCACAGTTGCAAGCATTGGGCTCAGTTCAACATCATTGCCCTGGGTAATTAGGAGTACCAGCAAAAAAAACAGGAAAAATCAGGTTATGGATATCAACATGAATCGCACCACAAAATATCAGTTCATCATAAGCAATTCAAACTGAAGCAAAACAGATCCATTTCTGAAAACAAGTCGAAGCAAATCCAGTCGTGTCAAACAATTGAAGACCAGGCAAGCAGCAATAGGAATTGTAGCATCATGTTCCGATGGCTCAGACAGAGCGTCATCATCGCCGTATACCCCTTCTCGGCAGTTTGGATTCAACCAAAGCATCCATACCAAATCTGAAAGAAGAAAAAGAACGTTAGTGAACTCGCAATAGGCAGGAATTTTGAAGTAAGACGTGACTCAAAACAAATATCAGACAAATCACAAGGGTCCACATCCGATAAAATCCGAGAATCCAATCAATCAAATCTGAAAAAAGGAAATCAGAACATATCAGAGATAAATCCATAATCAAATCCAATCTCAGTTTCGAGTAAACCTGGAAAAGGAAAGGGAATCATATCAAATTTCCAATCAAATCGAAATTATGAATTTTATCCAAGCCCACAGATCAGAGAGAGTGGTATATAAAGGAACGAGCTCACCATGTTGAAACCCTAACGGGCTAACGGCGAAAACAAAGGGACAGCCGAGAGAGAAGACGGAGCGGCAGAGAATACCAAACGCGGTCGCTCGTCACGAAGCCCTAATCAAGAACCCCAAGTTTCGACGGAACCCCGGAGCTCCTCGTCTGAGGATCCTCAACGGAGTCAAACCATCGCGACCTCAGATTGAACGTCATCAACATTCAACATCATCGGCCGATCGAAGCTCTTCAAAGCTCAAACGCCAAAGGGTTACAATGACGAAGAGAGATGGGAAAGACGAAGACGAAAAAGAACCCACCGAAGGAGGTCCGCCGGCGACGTTTCATTCAACGACGGGCAAACATCCGTCGAAGCTCAGAACGGACGTCATCATCGCTTCCGTTGACATGCAACAACCATCCAGACGGAGAACCAGAAACGAACAGATTTGCCCTCGAGTTCATGACCTCCGTATCTTCGACATCACCGGCCAAACGAAGGACATCACTTTTAAAGAAAAGGTAAGCAAGGATCGCACGATACCATCGGTGTTTAATGGGCTTTTATTTATTTTCAGGTTGATTGCAAACGAGAGACCAAAGGAAATGGAGAAGAACGAGAGCTCCGGACACAAAGGCACAACGGCGCCGCGAAGAGAAATAGGGTTTTGAAACCCTAGCTCTCATTTTTTACATTTACACCAACCGGGTTGGGTCCGGAAGTGATTACCGGCCCAACCCCTTTTATTTTTCTATTTATTTGTTTTTCATAATTAGTATTATTTTAAAACCTTTTTTTGTTTTTTAAAATAAATAGCATTAAAACTTTTTTAAAATAATAACTTTAAATCCTTTTAAAATAATAACTAAAGCCATTTTTTTTAAAATAAGAACAACATTAAAAGTAAAACCTTTTTTTTAAATAATTAAATTAAAACTATTGTTTTGAAGATAAAACTTAATCTTTTTTTTTCATGTTTAAACATCTTTTTAACTTAAATCAAAACCTTTTCTTTATAAATAACAAAAATCTCCAATATTGCACTTTTGTCTCATGACCCGTCCAATTACCGTCTGACTTTGCCTACTAACGCGTGTGTTCATTTTTGCAGCTTATTACGTTGTGTTTTTATTCAAATTTCACTATCATATTGTATTTGCTCCTCTCATGTAACCTCGCGAATCCTAACAATCGCGCTTTAGTTTCTGTCTTTAAGTTTCTGCTTGTATGGCTTACCGTCTGCATTTTTATTTCCGCTTGCATGATTTAAATCTCACACATTCATCAATACTCCTGTCACATTACACACTCCGAAGGAATTAGGTCTAGCCGTTTGACCGCCGTGTCAATAGTCCTCAACTTCAAACTCTTACAACTCTTACAAACCCTAATTTTCACAAATGCCTCGCCGCAGGCAAGATTACAATTTTACCCCTAGCATTAGGTCAAAGAGCCTCCGCGCTCATTTTAGGGTTTCCCGCCGCGGAATCCCTAACCTAATTTAACCCTAATTCACTTAACGATTCAACGTAGAGATTTGGAGTTTCTAGACTCCATGTAAGCGTGTCCTTAAGACATGTTTATTCCCCTTGAGACCTTGACCACAGTCAAGAAGTCGCTAACCTCCCTTTTGAGGGGAACTACGATTACTCTGATTCCACTCCCGTAAGGATACGTAGGCACAAGATGCGATGTCCTGCCGAGTAAACTTAGAATTAACCCCTTAGGTCTCCTTTCTCACTTTTAATCCCTTTGTACATATACCTTAAGCAAATAAATAAAGCAAAATAGTAAGCATTGAACAAAAGGTTCCTGTAGAGTACTACAGAAGTTTAGGGTGCTAATACCTTCCCTAAGTTTAACCAACCCCCGAACCCTAGAATCTCTCCGCATTGTGTTTACGATGCAAAATAGGTTTTCCCTTTTTGACCTTTTCCTTCGGATAAATGAAAGAGCGGTTGTGAATTGAATTGCGATTCAAATTAATTAATAATTTGATATCCTATTTCCACCGCAACAGAAAATGGCGACTTCACTGGGGAATCTTGATAAACTTTTGAGGGTTATCCCTAATTTGTTCATATTTATTACTATTTGTTCTACTATTCATTTGCATGTATATATTGTACTTTGATTTTGGGATGGTTCCTTGTGTTGTGAGATAAGTCCTACGCCCGGACTAGTGACATTATTATAGGATGGGGATATATTCGATGAGGCTTATAGGGGGTGAATCCCGACCAAGCTGATTCGAGAATCATCGCTCAGTTGAGACCTTTTCGAAAATGGTTCGGTTGAACGAGTAATCGTGAAAACGTTTTCCATGGTCGATTGGAGTCTGTGATATTGAGGACCGTAGTACCTTAACACCACCTTGGCCTTATTTAGGACGTAGTGCGGGAGCTATGTGGGAGTAATCCTACAATGGTTGCTACGCGATACTACACTCAAAAGAGGTTCTCTTGAGAATATTATTAACCCCCGAGTCAGTCGGAAGGTTGATAATATCCGAAAGATGGGCTGATGACTTTGGGCACTTTTTAGAACCTTATTCTGCAGGTACAACTAACCTATAGTACACTCCTTTTTGGGATGGGTAGACCTTAACTCCGCTCGCGTACCGTTAACCTAGGACTTTGTGTGTTTTCATGCATTGCATCCATAAAGCATCATATTGCATTAAGATTTCATGGAGTTCAAACTCTATTTATGAACATTGCAGGATACCATGGATCACTCTAGAAGGCATACTTTGAAATTTACTTTTAAGGGTTTTAATTTGGAAGTCCTAGAGAAGCTAAGAGATTTGGTTCAAGATCAAGAAAAGTTCCAAAACAAATATGGAAGGCTATTGTCTTTGTTGAAGATTCAAGTAAACGAAGGACTTCTTGCGACTTTGCTACAGTTTTATGATCCAGATTATCACTGCTTCACCTTTCCAGATTATCAGCTTTTACCTACCTTAGAAGAGTACTCTCAGTTGGTGGGATTACCTATCTTGGATAAGTCTCCATTCCCTTTCTTGGAGGAAGACCCTAAAGAACGAGATATTGCTAAAGCCATTTGTCTAAGAATATCCGATGTCAAAAACAATATGATCATTAAAGGGGGATCTCCGGTTTTCCCAGGGACTTCCTAATTAAGAAGGCCCACTTTTATGCCGATCATAAAGACATGTGTGCCTTTGAGACAATATTTGCTTTGCTTATTTATGGGTTGCTGCTTTTTCCTAGTTTTGAGGGGTTTGTGGACTTAATGCAATCAAGACCTTCATGAGGAGAAATCCAGTTTCAACGCTATTGGGTAATACTTATCATTCAGTACATCTTCGAAACTTTCATGGTGGAGGAATGATTACATGTTGTGTGCCATTACTATACAAGTGGTTTATTTCTCACTTACCCAAGTCCGGTCCGTTCTGGAGACCTAATCAAGAACGTTGGTCGCAAAAAGTTATGGCTTTAACTCACTCTGATATTGATTGGTATAATCGTATGTACGATGGGATATCGATCATTGATAGTTGTGGAAACTTCAACAATGTGCCTTTGCTCAGTTTCAATGGAGGAATTAGCTACAATCCAGTCTTAGCTCGCCGACAGTTGGGATACCCCTTGAAGGAACCGCCTAAAGGTATTCATGTGGAGAAAATCTTTTTCAAAGACGACAAAAAGCTTCAAGATTAGATTCTATCCTCTTGGAATCATCTGCATAGGAAGGACAAGGAAAGTTTGGGAAGACCTAATTGTGTGTCCATGGAACCATACCTTCAATGGGTCCGAGGAAGAGCTATTGAGTTGAAGATGCCCTACTCTCGCCAAGATCCTTTACCTCAAAGAGAAGAACCTGTCCAGTATTTCATGACTGAAGCTGAGACTTTGAAGAGATCACAACTCGAAACAGAATCATGGAAGAACAAATACCATGTGATGGTCAGCGAGTACGAAGAACTTCAAAAGCAGATTCAGTTGAAGAATGATGAGATACAATCCTACAAGAAGAGAAGGCTCTACGAATATTTATTTTCCTCCGGATCTCCGTCTGCTCACTGAAGTTGTGGAAGATGCTTCTCTAGGATTTTCTAGGCTTTTATTTAGCTATTTTGGTTGCAAGAATATTATTTGTAATTTGTCTTCAATGAATTAAAAGTTTCCTGGGTATTCTGCAATATTCGTAAATATTTGAATTCCATGAAATCCTCATTTGCATTCACATTTTAGCATCATACTTTTGCATTGCATGTGTCTCCCGATTTCTCATATTCGGTTCTCTCACCTTCTAGTTTTGTCACCCTAAGTTCTCTGCATCAAGGCGACCCTTCAAAAGGATGGAAGATCAAAACCAAGAGATCAACCGTGTCAGCCATGAACTCGAAGATCTTCGAGGAAGTGTAGGGCAGATTTTGGAGATGTTACGAGCTCTTAATGTGAAGGTGGATGCTCAGTCTACTGTTGTTTCTGAGACTACTAATACCGTTATGGGATCTCAACCAGCTGTTACTGTCGAGAATGTACCTCCTCACGGTCTTCAATCCGGTTTGGTGCCTCCTAGTGCTCAACCAGTTCAACGAGCTACCCCTCCAAAGTGCAAAACTCCTAACTCTGACCATGGTAAAGGACCTGCACGTTCGAGGAACCGCAAAATGGCTACTCCTCAACCTTGGCAACATCAGCCTGATTATGTTCAAGGTTATCCGCTCTCATATGTCCAACAACCCTATGTAGCTACTGTTGCACCTCCTTTCGATCAGCAGTTTCCTACGTACCAGCCTGTGCAGTCAGCTCTGGTATATCAAGCACCGGTTTATCAACAACCTTCCGGTTATCCGCCCATGCAAGTTCCTGTCAACAGTCAACGAGTGCCCAACGCTCCTGTTCACCAACAATCACAGAATCAGGTTCCTTATCCCCGTAAGAGGCAGTATAAGCCTTGTCCTCCAATTCCGATAACTTTCACTGAGTTATACCCCCATTTGGTACAACAAGGTCTGATTACCACCCGTGCTTTGGGTCCTCCGCCTAATCCGTTACCTGCTGGTTACAACGCTGCCGCTCATTGTTTATTTCATGAGGGTGTGCCCGGCCATGATCTAGAGAATTGCTACGCTCTTAAGAACTTTGTCAGAAATCTGCTAGAAACAAAGAAGTTGTCTTTTAGCGATGCTCAGCCGAAGATCGAGACACCTCTCGGGGTTCCCCGCTTGTCAAGCTTAAATTCTGCAAAGTATGTTGTCCCCTCAGCAAATCAGCCGAATCCAGTAATTATTCAAAGGCCTAGCTCGCTTCTTTTCAGTAACCCTTAAGATGGTATGACCGGGATCAACAAAGAATCTGGGAAAGTTATTTTGAAGCAACGACTGAAAACTGTTGAAGATGTGACCAGCATAACTGAGGCAAACCATGACGACTCACAGTGATCATAAACCTGACGTCCTTTCCATTAAGGGTCCGCCAAAGGAAACTGTTACTATTGAATGCAAGATTTCATAAACATTTAGAAGGATTTTTCCGACAGTTCATTTGTTTATTTATATGTATTTCTCTTCGATTAAGCACATTTAGCATGCACGAACTTGTTTATCTTTGATTAATTAATGCAACGCATATGTTTGTCTTGAATCAATCCATTCGTTTCACTCATTCAAAAAATGTTTTCATAAATCATAATGCCAACTTTACCCGATTTCTTGTTCTGATGGAGAATTGGGAGGAGGATGACGAACCTAAAACGTCAGATTTCTTGTCGTATGCTTTCAATTAAAACCTGCTGATGATGTAAGGCATTGTTTCAAATCCCAAACAATGGAGATATAAGGATGTTAATCCCTAGTCAACCCTTTGAGCCTTGAAGTAGGAGTTTTTCTTTCTTTTAAGAACCTTCATCCTAACCTGGGGCAGGGTAGGTTTCAGTTAAACCGATCGAGCACTTAGACCCTAAAAAAGGAAGAGCAAACCTTCGAGAATTTATCCTTAGCATCTTAAGAAGTCCAATACAATGACTATCCCTCGGTTATCTAAGGAGTGGGGCAGTCACAAGCCTTTCAAAATATTTACACGACTTGTGCATAAAAGAATATTCAAAAAAATAAGAGCCCGCTAAGTCAAAACCTATGAAGGAGACTTAGGCAAAACTGGGGCATCCCGCTGGACTCCAAAGTCAGACCAAAAGACGTCGTCCAGGCAAAAGTTAGGGAATAAGAACAACAAACCAGTAGTTTTTTAGAATCCCTATAAAGAACAAAATCGTGTGAACAATTGCCATTAGAAATAGGTGAGTGACTGCCATGTCCAAAGCCTTGATAAGTTCTCGACCATAGCAAATCCGCTTGAGATATGCGCGTTCGTATCCGGTTAACTGAATTAGGATTGGAGAACATCACGAAGAAAGGGTGGGTACAAATATAACTTTGAGCCTATATCCTTTGTTTCTTAAACCGTGAACTGAGCCACGATACAACCTTTAAAAGACCTAATTGAAGTAGGACTTCGGTTGAAAGCATACTCGACAAGATCACGTTTCCTGACTCCTACGAGCTATGCTCAGAAAAATATTCATGTTGGCATTATAATTAAAACTTATATCCTGACTAGTGATTTCGGTCACAAGTTATTGCGATATCTTTTTCAAAACAAAAATTCAAGACAAATATATGTGTACATTGACAAACTCAGGATAGGCATTTCAGGCATGATGACTTTGCTTGATATCTTAGAGATTTACATATAGACATAACCCTTAGAACTTGAAGATCCTGCTAAACAGGGGCAGGCAGTTTCCCAGTCCGCTTACCAACGCGAGTCTAACGTTCTTAAGAGCTATTTCTCAAAGATTTCGTCGTAACACGATTAATTTTGTGCCAGTTACGTCGAGACCTGATGCATCTCTCAAAGAGTTTGAAAACAGTGGGGCAACCAGACTCCGTGTTCTCTATAAAATCCTCTTGAGATGACCATACCTCACAACGCAAGTATCCTGGGGCACCATGTTTTTTAAAAAAGGGAAACAAATGGCGACTACTATAGGATCCTTCAGGATCAAAACCAGGTGGTTTCACAACCTTTTCTTCATGCACCCGATGGATTTTACTCACGGCGGCCTTCATTCCCCAGTAAATCTCAGTGTTGCAACAGGCTCCTAAACTATTGCCTCATCGCAGTCCCCAGAGAGACTATAAGCTGACAACTTTTTCTTGGGTAACTCGAAAGTGTCCCTCAGGTTTTCTTCTCCCTATGTGAAGACGTGATACTATGCACCCAAGCAAATTACCTTCTCCCCAGAGAATTCAGAACTTTAAAACCAGATTTGGTTCTACCATTGATCCTTCTCACCCATGATTGACGTATTGATTGCAGAGAATGCAGGGTATCTCCGTCGAGATGTTTATTTCATCTCTCGTCCTGTCTCTAGTCTGTTTCGTCAGCATATGCAAGGGCATAAGCATCACATGCCTATTTCATACATTCATTTCACATACTCTTTACATACTCATTCCATTACATCCTGCATATTTAACTACATAGACATTAACATACATTCACATTAACATACGCAGTAACATATGCGTTAGCATTCACCGGTTCATTGTGTCTCTCCATCATTGGTTGTTACCGCCGAGTAACTGGGTTGGTCCATTCTCTCCAAATAGATCGTCAGCCCTAAGCATAAAATACATATGTGTTTCCAGTTTCCCCACAGAGCTCGATCCTCGTGGATGACGGTTATTTCAGCTATCTTTCCTCACCAGGATAAGATATTTACCCTTCGAGATCATTCCCTCGATGGAGTCTTGATTACCAGTCTTCTTTCTAGTTTGATCCTAGATTGAATCTCAGTCTTGTCGGTCACCGAGCCCAACCGGACGTGCATTTATTTTGCACCGTCTAAAAGTTTTTCACCATACCTTGGCAGATATGCGATTGTTCTCGCTTGAGAAGCTTATCACTGTACTCGGATGTGCATTTATTTTGCACTATCTTTCAAGAAAATCAATCACAATCCTTTACAGATACACACCAGTTCACGCCTGGAAAATCTATCAGTACATCCTACAGCATCGGTATGCGACTGTTCTCGCCTGAGAAGCCTATCGATATAACAAACCTACATCCTACAGCATCGGTATGCAACTGTTCTCGCCTGAGAAGCCTATCGATATCACAACCTTACACAACAAGATACGCAACAGTTCTCGCCAAGAGAAGCTTATCACAATCGATCAGCAACAGTTCTCACAAGAGAAGCTTATCACAATCGATCAGCAACAGTTCTCACCAGAGAAGCTTATCACAATCGATCAGCACCTGTTCTCACCTGAGAAGCTTATCATCGATCAGCACCAGTTCTCAGTTAAGAAGCTTATTGTAACGTTCTTCAGCAACGGTATGCAACAGTTCTCCGCCGAGAAGCTTATCATCATCTGTTATCACCTCTACAAGCAGTTCTTACATGAGAAGCTTATTATTGCCACTCTTGCAAATAAGCGACATTTCTCGCCTGAGGAGCTGATCCTATCTTCGTTATGGCTTGCAGCAAATGGCCATCTTCGTCAAGCAGTTGGGCTTCCATTTTCCTTGTCGTCTTGAAGTATAGGGAGGTTTGAACCGAATCATATTCAGGAGAGCATGAATCTTGAAGTATGAGGAAGTTCAATTTACCCTTTAGTAAAAGAAGGAGCGGAATCATATTCAGGAGAGCACAGATCTTGAGGTATGAAGAAGTTCATTTACCCTTTAGTAAAAGAAGGAGCGGAATCATATTCAGGAGAGCACAAATCTTGAAGTATGAAGAAGTTCATTTACCCTTTAGTAAAAGAAGAATCAGAATCGTATTCCAGGCGCCAACCTTAAATATGAGAAGATTTATATATCAGATAAGCAGCAGCCTCTTTATTTGAGTGCTTATCCATTTTGGCATTTAAGTCCCTTCCAACGATAAGTGACAGTTCTCCCTCGAGAAGCTTATCAGGGCATTTCCTATCAAAGTCCATTTATTTTGGCATACAGCCGGTCTTTACCCTGTATATTTGATACGGATTTCCGAAAAGTCCGTCCGATCCCATCACGAAGGATAGTTTATAGAGGCTTGGATGTTATTCTTTGCTCAATGCTCCAGCATTCTGTAATCGATCTTGCAATCGTGTAGATCCAGTTTTATTGTTAGACATTCCCAAGTGGAGGCCATCTCGTAGGTGCCATCTCCATTTAAGGATCTTATTCTTAAAGTCCATTTATTTTGGCATACAGCCGGTTTTTACCCTGTATATTTGCTACGGATTCCCGAAAAAATCCGTTTGATCCTGTCACGGGAGGTAGTTTACAGAGGCTTGGATGTTATTCTTTGCTCAATGCTCCAGCATTCTGTAATCAATCTCGCAGTCGTACTTGATCCAGTTTTATTGTTAGACATTCCCAAGTGGAGGCCATCTCGTAGGTGCCATCTCCATTTGAGAATCTCGTTCCAGTTCTAAAAATGACAATTGGTCGTGTTCGCACCAGTTGACCATCATTTTAAAATTCCCCAGTGTTGTACTGTGTCCCAGCGCGTCGTTTTCCCCAGTGTGTTCTTCTCGTAGCGTCTGTCCCTGTGTCGTCGTATTCGTCAGCATTTTCGCAATTCATCATTCCAGCATACGCATCATATCATTGTCTGCATTAGTCTGTTCTCGTTTTGTCTATAGCATTGCATATCGCCACATATAAGGGCAAAATTTTCGGTTATCTATATTTAAATACCTCCACCATGATTCCTCGAGTCTCCGTCACTCAAATCGTCCGGTGTAGCTATTTAAATAGGGGCAACTGTAATACCCCAAATTTTACCCTTACATTTAGTCAGTCATTTCGCATAGCATCTCATCTGTGCATCTGCTAACCACTATCAAGTCATGGAGGTGTTTGTTTTGCAGGATTGATTCCAGGGGTATTTTGGTCATTTTACGTGGATTCCGTTAATTCTTTGAAGACGGGCTGTTACTAAGCTTTGAGACACTTGAGACACTATTTCTAAGGGATTTATTTATCACATGGTTTGATTATATCAAGGCGTCAATCCGACGTGTTTGGTATCGAAAAGTTGTCGGACACAACTGGATTTAAGATCCATTTCATCGCTCATGGTTTATTTCCAGAGCATTTCCTTTTCTGTTAATAAGGCGCAGCTTAATTGGGTATTATTGGACTGTTGCTCATATCATTTGGTCAGTGGAATTCAATTACGGGCATTGTCATCGTTGATGCTGAATTTGTTGTGATTACGGTGCGTATCCGCGTTTGGTTAGAAAATGAGGAGAATATTGTTGGCTAGAATCTATGTTTGGTTGCTTGTGTGCATCGAGGTGAATGAGATTTAGGAAGTTACTTAATTCAGGATGTGTTTTCTTACATAATTATCATACAAGATATCCTACGTTTTGAAGGAAAGAGCAAAGCCCTGTTGAATATTCAAAGTTCAAAGAAACACTCATTTGACTTCAAAAAAAGAGAGAAATAATTGGAATATAAAAGTGCCGTGAATTTTTATTCAGAATATTTTTTTACAATTACAAGGAACTTCATTGAATATTATTTCCACTACAAAATACAAAAGAAGTAAATTACACATTTCCATTTTTCTCTAAAGTTCATAACTGTCCTAAAGAGTGTTTCCGGACATTGCTTTATGCTTCTCCGATTAAGTTCTCTAAATCTCCGCTCAACCTGCACAACAAAGACAAGACAAAACAGAATAGAAGAAAATGTTAGAAGTTGTTTGACACTCTCAGAACATCGTCATCATCGAGTGCCGGGAATGGCACGACCGAAGCCGCGTCCTACCCCCGTTACCAATCTGCGCCATCAGCATCAGATCAAGTGGCTACTGTTTCTTATCGATGCGGGACAACCGAGAAAGATGAAGAGGTAAAAGAAGTTCGGGCCGATAAACTGAAAAGGGTCTATGCCACCATCGAGTAAATCCCAATTTACTTTCCAAACTGATACAAGGGTAAAACAGCACAGCCAATTCGGACTTAGACCCGGATGTCGGCAGGTCTGAATCGCTTTGTTTTCCAACACCTGAAATTCACCACAACAGCATCAGTACAAAGTTTATAACAGAACTCAAAACCAAAGCAATTCATAAACTGCACCAAATTTGAACAAACATTATAAGTGCAAAACTGGCCCAAATTCAGAAAGGAAAAGAGGGACCAATAAGTCGTAAGTAGCAAACTCAATGCACGAGTGGAAGAGCAATTCAGGGAGTTGGGTTCAGTTCAGGCGCAAGAGGAAGAAAAGGGATTTGGTTCAAGAGTAAGAAAAATATCCAACACAGAGGCTCAGTTGAGGACAACATCATAGCCTCTTATCGCACAACAAACAGCACGAGTAATCCCGCCTTGTCATCATACAACAGCCAAACTAAAAACCCAGTTGGTAACAGTAACCGAACGTCAGCTTATCAGAAGAAACAAGTTCATGTCCAAAACTGTATCAGAACCTAAGAAAAACTGGATATCCACATCCGAAAAGAAGATTAAAACGAATCCAGTTATCAGATGAATCCGTATCCAACAAGCCAACAAATCAAGGCTCAGTCCATATCAATAAGATCCTGCAATCAGAAAAGACTGTCATAGACATCACAGTTGCAAGCATTGGGCTCAGTTCAACATCATTGCCCTGGGTAATTAGGAGTACCAGCAAAAAAAACAGGAAAAATCAGGTTATGGATATCAACATGAATCGCACCACAAAATATCAGTTCATCATAAGCAATTCAAACTGAAGCAAAACAGATCCATTTCTGAAAACAAGTCGAAGCAAATCCAGTCGTGTCAAACAATCGAAGACCAGGCAAGCAGCAATAGGAATTGTAGCATCATGTTCCGATGGCTCAGACAGAGTGTCATCATCGCCGTATACCCCTTCTCGGCAGTTTGGATTCAACCAAAGCATCCATACCAAATCTGAAAGAAGAAAAAGAACGTTAGTGAACTCGCAACAGGCAGGAATTTTGAAGTAAGACGTGACTCAAAACAAATATCAGACAAATCACAAGGGTCCACATCCGATAAAATCCGAGAATCCAATCAATCAAATCTGAAAAAAGGAAATCAGAACATATCAGAGATAAATCCCTAATCAAATCCAATCTCAGTTTCGAGTAAACCTGGAAAAGGAAAGGGAATCATATCAAATTTCCAATCAAATCGAAATTATGAATTTTATCCAAGCCCACAGATCAGAGAGAGTGGTATATAAAGGAACGAGCTCACCATGTTGAAACCCTAACGGGCTAACGGCGAAAACAAAGGGACAGCCGAGAGAGAAGACGGAGCGGCAGAGAATACCAAACGCGGTCGCTCGTCACGAAGCCCTAATCAAGAACCCCAAGTTTCGACGGAACCCCGGAGCTCCTCGTCTGAGGATCCTCAACGGAGTCAAACCATCGCGACCTCAGATTGAACGTCATCAACATTCAACATCATCGGCCGATCGAAGCTCTTCAAAGCTCAAACGCCAAAGGGTTCCAATGACGAAGAGAGATGGGAAAGACGAAGACGAAAAAGAACCCACCGAAGGAGGTCCGCCGGCGACGTTTCATTCAACGACGGGCAAACATCCGTCGAAGCTCAGAACGGACGTCATCATCGCTTTCGTTGACATGCAACAACCATCTAGACGGAGAACCAGAAACGAACAGATTTGCCCTCGAGTTCATGACCTCCGTATCTTCGACATCACCGGCCAAACGAAGGACATCACTTTTAAAGAAAAGGTAAGCAAGGATCGCACGATACCATCGGTGTTTAATGGGCTTTTATTTATTTTCAGGTTGATTGCAAACGAGAGACCAAAGGAAATGGAGAAGAACGAGAGCTCCGGACACAAAGGCACAACGGCGCCGCGAAGAGAAATAGGGTTTTGAAACCCTAGCTCTCATTTTTTACATTCACACCAACCGGGTTGGGTCCGGAAGTGATTACCAGCCCAACCCCTTTTATTTTTCTATTTATTTGTTTTTCATAATTAGTATTATTTTAAAACCTTTTTTTGTTTTTTAAAATAAATAGCATTAAAACTTTTTAAAAATAATAACTTTAAATCCTTTTAAAATAATAACTAAAGCCATTTTTTTTAAAATAAGAACAACATTAAAAGTAAAACCTTTTTTTTTAAATAATTAAATTAAAACTATTGTTTTGAAGATAAAACTCAATCTTTTTTTTTTCATGTTTAAACATCTTTTTAACTTAAATCAAAACCTTTTCTTTATAAATAACAAAAATCTCCAATATTGCACTTTTGTCTCATGACCCGTCCAATTACCGTCTGACTTTGCCTACTAACGCGTGTGTTCATTTTTGCAGCTTATTACGTTGTGTTTTTATTCAAATTTCACTATCATATTGTATTTGCTCCTCTCATGTAACCTCGCGAATCCTAACAATCGCGCTTTAGTTTCTGTCTTTAAGTTTTTGCTTGTATGGCTTACCGTCTGCATTTTTATTTCCGCTTGCATGATTTAAATCTCACACATTCATCAATACTCCTGTCACATTACACACTCCGAAGGAATTAGGTCTAGCCGTTTGACCGCCGTGTCAATAGTCCTCAACTTCAAACTCTTACAACTCTTACAAACCCTAATTTTCACAAATGCCTCGCCGCAGGCAAGATTACAATTTTACCCCTAGCATTAGGTCAAAGAGCCTCCGCGCTCATTTTAGGGTTTCCCGCCGCGGAATCCCTAACCTAATTTAACCCTAATTCACTTAACGATTCAACGTAGAGATTTGGAGTTTCTAGACTCCATGTAAGCGTGTCCTTAAGACATGTTTATTCCCCTTGAGACCTTGACCACAGTCAAGAAGTCTCTAACCTCCCTTTTGAGGGGAACTACGATTACTCTGATTCCACTCCCGTAAGGATACGTAGGCACAAGATGCGATGTCCTGCCGAGTAAACTTAGAATTAACCCCTTAGGTCTCCTTTCTCACTTTTAATCCCTTTGTACATATACCTTAAGCAAATAAATAAAGCAAAATAGTAAGCATTGAACAAAAGGTTCCTGTAGAGTACTACAGAAGTTTAGGGTGCTAATACCTTCCCTAAATTTAACCAACCCCCGAACCCTAGAATCTCCCCGCATTGTGTTTACGATGCAAAATAGGTTTTCCCTTTTTGACCTTTTCCTTCGGATAAATCAAAGAGCGGTTGTGAATTGAATTGCGATTCAAATTAATTAATAATTTGATATCCTATTTCCACCGCAACATCGTGGTCCATAAATCATCATACTTAGCAACATTACGATTCATGCACAACGAAGGAGATAGGTTATAAATCATGAGAAGAACAGGACACGAAGAATGGTTAGTACTCATATTACCAAAGGGGTTCATTCCATCAATGGCAAGCCCAAGCCTAGTCTTCTTGGCTCAGTGCCAAAATCTGGAAATAACAAATCAATTGTCTTCCATTACAAAGAATCAGCTACATGGCGTATGTTTCCATCATATTTTCTTTCATCTGCATGCCTACTAATGTTCTTTGCATCATCCGCATTAGCAAAAATTCTATTAAATCTTGAAATTATTTTCAGGTACCGTAACACTTTAGCAGGAGGCTTATTCCTACTAACATGGTCCTTGTCATTTTCATCACACTTGTTGTTCTTCAGCCTGTAACGCAATACCCCACAGTCCGGATATTGATCAAAAATTTCATACTCTTTCTTGTATAATATGCAGTCATTAGGGCATGCATGTATTTTGATATACTCCAAAACCATTAGATACAATATATTCTTAGCATCATAACAACGATCAGGAAAATTTTTATCTTCTGATACCATTTGTTTTAACAAATGAAGCAATTCCGTGAAACTTTTATCCGACCACCCATTTTCTGCGTTCAGGTTAAACAATTTTGAAATCGCATACAACCGTGTAAACAATTTTGAAACAAAACTCGGTGATGATTCTATAATCTGAGGGCTTGAAATTCAGTTCCTTCTTATTTAACTGCAGTTTTTTCATTGCTTTGCAGGTTTGTGAAGATGCCGAAGAAGCTTGAAGGTCTTCTAACTTCTTAGAATAGTCTTAGGATTTTGAATATTTTGTAGAAAAATGTTGTAATTTTGAATATTGTAATGAATCCACATGACTTGTAAGAACCCAATTTGTACATTGCATCCTTGAATTTTGAATGAACTTTTAAAATCCTTGAATAACCTCGACTTTGAATCTTAGAATTAAATTTGGTGCAATTCACGTAAAAACTCATAAAATGATGAATCTTCACATGAACCACTTATTCTCCAAAATCATGACCTTAAAATTGGAAAAAATATAGGTTTGAGTGGGTTGCAACATGACTTGATACATGAAATAAGGACTTGTGGTCTTGAATTCATGACCTTGGTATATTTGAATCTTGGACTTCTATTTGAGTCATTCATGCACTCTCCTTGCTAAAACTTGAACCAAAGGTTTATTCGAATTTCGCTACTTTAAAACATAATGAATTTCAACAAGTAACCAATTTAAAAGGAATTAACTTCATGAATACAGAAAAAGTCTTGTGTAGTAAGTCCTTTGACCATGAGGATACCATTTATAATACCATGCCCCACACATTTCAATCAACCCTTCCAATGACTATTCAAAAGAATTCAAACACGACCTTACAGGATATGAGCCAGATGAACATATGTACACAACCTTTATGATTTGCGTTCACCACAATGAACCTGCTTTCATAAAACAAAACAAGACAAACTGGTTAAAATGGTTAGTTAAAACAAAAGATGACTTAAAGGATATGCGGAAAAAAATGCACAAGGAGGTGGGATCTTGAGGTCAAAAATTAGGGTGCTACAAATGTCCCTATTTAAGTTTCTTCTATCCGGAGATATGGAGATTGAAATCTTCATCTAGGCGTGATAGGAGGGACTTAAATATAAACATTGCACGGATTTTTGGCCCTAAGATGCCACCGAATGCAATGATATGAAATGCAAGACAAGGGTCCCGTGAGGAAAATGATGTCACAGGGGAATAACTGGACGCGACACACGAGAAACAAAGGTTAACAAAGAACAGGCCCAACAAAGCGAGACTCCACTGGGAAAGAGACAACAAACATCAATGGTGAACCTCCAATAAAATAAGGACATGTAGTACATATTACCAAGAATATGGTAGCATGGACAATGGGCGAGAAACTTGAAATTGAAGGATAACCTACTACCAACGTGTGGTAGCCTAAGCAAAGGTATCCAGTTGAAACAAAGAAATGCATATTACCTACTATCAATCATATGATAGCCTAAGCAAAGGTAGCATGAAGATGAAAGATGACCTACTATCAAACCTGGTATCCTAAGCAAAGGTATCTGTCCAAAAAATACGGTATATTACCTACTATCAAACGTATGATAGCCTAAGCAAAGATAATAACCAAAACGAAGGTGCATTACCTACTATCAAAGCATATGATAGCCTAAGAAAAGTAATAAAATTGAAAGGAGAGATCACCTACTACCAAACATATGGCAACCTAAGAAAAGGTGTCTGACCAAGAGAAAGGTGTGTTACCTACTATCAAACATATGATAGCCTAAGAAAAGGTAAACACAAAAGGAAAGATGACCTACTACCAAACATGGTAGCCTAAGAAAAGGTATCTGACCAAAATGAGATAGACATATTACCTACTATCAAACATATGATAGCCTAAGAAAAGGTAATAGACTTGAAAGGAGAGATCACCTACTACCAAACATATGGCAGCCTAAGAAAAGGTGTCTGACCAAAAGAAAGGTGTGTTACCTACTATCAAACATATTATAGCCTAAGAAAAGGTAAACACAAAAAGAAAGATGACCTACTACCAAACATGGTAGCCTAAGCAAAGGTATCTGTCCAAAAAATACGATATATTACCTACTATCAAATGTATGATAGCCTAAGCAAAGGTAATAACCAAAACGAAGGTGCATTACCTACTATCAAAAAATATGATAGCCTAAGAAAAGGTAATAAACTTGAAAGGATAGATCACCTACTACCAAACATTTGGCTGCCTAAGAAAAGGTGTCTGACCAAAAGAAAGGTGTGTTACCTACTATCAAACATATGATAGCCTAAGAAAAGGTAAACACAAAAGGAAAGATGACCTACTACCAAAGATGGTAGCCTAAGCAAAGGTATCTAACCAAAATGAGATAGACATATTACCTACTATCAAACATATGATAGCCTAAGAAAAGTTAATAGACTTGAAAGGAGAGATCACCTACTACCAAACATATGGCAGCCTAAGAAAAGGTGTCTGACCAAAAGAAAAGTGTGTTACCTACTATCAAACATATGATAGTCTAAGAAACGGTAAACACAAAAGGAAAGATGACCTACTACCAAACATGGTAGCCTAAGCAAAGGTATCTGACCAAAATGAGACGATATATTACCTACTATCAAACATATGATAGCCTAAGCAAAGGTAATAACCAGCATAAGCTTCCACGATCAAGAATATGATTCAACTTCTTTAACTAAATGATTCATTTAGAAAGGGTAAATAAACTTTCCCATGCCTCAAGGTTGTATGCCGTGAACGGGTCTCAGTTTCTTCTTTTACTTGAAAAGGGTAAAATAAACCTCCCCACGCCTCAAGGTTGTATCCATAAACGGGTTTCAGTTTCTTCTTTTACTTGAAAAGGGTAAAATAAACCTCCCCACGCCTTAAGGTTGTATGCCATGAACGGGTCTCAGTTTCTTCTTTTACTTGAAAAGGGTAAAATAAACCTCCTCACGCCTCAAGGTTGCATGCCATGAACGGGTCTCAGTTTCTTCTTTTACTTGAAAAGGGTAAATAAACCTCCCCACACCTCAAGGTTGTATGCCATGAACGGGTCTTAGTTTCTTCTTTTACTTGAAAAGGATAAAATAAATCTCCCCACGCCTCAAGGTGTTATACAACGAACGGGTCTCAGTTTCTTCCTGTAATGACGAGTACTCAGGAGAGCATCTTCACAGGGGATTTAAACATCACTGAAGATTAAAGGCTTCAATAGTTAATGCATGATTTACTGTAGATTATAAAACTTCACCGGGGATCTTCAGAAGAGATGCAGGCCGATTGATTTGCAAATATGTCTTCTCAAATAAAGAGAGACCAATTATAATAGTATTCACCAAACTTCTCGGGAGAGATGTCATTTGATGGAATTAGACTTGTGTGATGGACTCACTGGGGAATACATTCCTGAGGAGTATCTTTGTTATAGCTGTAAAAATGTATGAAACCTTTGTAGTGAAAATTCTCAAATAAAGAGAAATATCTGTAAAGTCTTCGACAAACTTCTTTGACGGGTTTCCGGAGAGATTCCATTTAACGAGTAGATAATCTTGATAAGTTCACTGAGGATGGACAAACTGTCTTGTGGAGACTGCCATTTGTCATTAAAAATTGAAAACCTGATCAGAACAAGTTGCTCAAATAAAGAGGTCGTATGTGGTCTAGGTATAAATTGTTGAGAAAATCTGGTAACAATGCTGGAGAAGTACTTATCTTCAACGATGACCTTCATAATAGATCCTTTTTGGGGAGTCAAAGTGCAAAATAAATGCACGCTCAATCTTGGTTCCAAAAGTCTGGAGATATCCAAAAATTGTGACTGTCAGGGACCGAAGTTCAATTCAGGAGGTAGCTGAAGAGAAACTGTCAAGAAATACCCAACCATTGAGGTATGAACTCAAATGGGATTCAACTAAAACAACCGTCTTACACGAGGATCGAACTCCATGGGGAAATAGAAATATTGTGCTCTATCTGCCTAGGGTTGATGACTCTACTTGGAGGGAGAAGACAAACTTAGTCACTAGGGAATAAACATGGCCAAGGTGACAGAACAACAAACACAAAGATGCAAAAAAATGCACATGCCATGCTATCTACCTATATGTTATGTGTATGCCTATGCTGACAAAACAAACTTACAGAGGCAACTGGAGATGAAATAAAATCTCAGAACAAACATTCGGCCAATCTTTGAAGATAGAAGCATCACTAGGGATAGGTGGAGAACCAAATACAGGATCACAGTCCTGCTTCAAGGCTTCAAAAATCTTCTGGGGAATAGAAAATACTCCACTTGGGGGTATAATATCTTGATCTTACTGACAGATTTGTCAAGATGACTCTAGTTATCTGGTTGAAGATGACAATAAAGATCGACTATGAGCAGATTAAACTCGTAATTGGAGGAACTTCATGGATAAAATAAATATCTGCTTCACTAGAGAGATTCCCACTGGATTTGTAGATGGAGATATCCGAACTGAGGTCTCGCTGGGGATAAAATAATTAGCTGTTTCAATGGGGAAACCTGGGTAAAATAGCGGTTGAACCTGTCGGAGTCGAAACTTCAATGGGGATGAAATAAACATCTGCTTCGCTGAGGAAAATCGGCGTTGTGAAAGAGATCCACTGAGGAGTGAAATAACATCCACTTCACTCGGGAAGGTGAAACTTACGAAGATTCACTAAGGATTAAAGTATCATCTGCTTCATTGGGGAAGTGAAGTTAAGCAAACCACTGGGAATTCTTGCATCGAAAAACTTCATCAGAGAATGACCACCTGAAGTAAAATTTATCGGGTACATGAATGAAGAATATCGTGAAAACGAAGTAGCTTTGATCTTGATGAACTACGTAATAGTCGCCATTTTGAACAATAAGTGTTGGGTAACGTAATCTTTATTTCTCAAATGCCCCAGAGTACAGGCTTTATGAGAAAAAGTCGTTCCAGGAGGATTTTACAAAGAACATGGAGTCCAATTGCCGCACTATTTTCAAACTCTTGGAGAGATTCATTGAATCTCGAGGTAACTGACCCTGATTGATGGTATTATGTATAACTGAGTCTTCAAAACTCGCTCTTGAGGACAATCAGACTTGTAAATGAGCAACCTGGAAATAATTTGCCCCTATTCAGCAGAATCTTCGAGTTCCATCATTGATGCCTATATGTAAACTTTCTAAGATATCAAGCGAAGTCAACATGCATGAAATGTTAATCCTGAAACTGCTAATGCAACATGCATGTTTGTCTTGAAGTTTTTTTTAAAAAAAAGATATCACAATAACTCGTGACTGAAATCACTAGTTAGGATATGAATTAATTTTTATAAAGCCAACATCAAATTAAGCATAGCTCATAGGAGTCAGGAAACGTTATATCATCAACCATGCTTTCAAAATGAATCTTACTTCAATTAGGTCTTTTAAAGGTTGTATCGTGGCTTGGTGTCGCTACTGCGAAAATCGGCGCCGGCTAAACAAAAGAGTCGCCACCGTGCGTTATTTATCCCAAAGGAGGGAAAGGAAACGCTCGAAGTAAACCTACCGCAAAGACGGGAAAAGGAATGGTCATCGCAACCAAATCCTGGATTCGGGAGTCGGTTACGCAGGGGGAAGGTATTAGCACCCCTCACGTCTGTCGTACTCGACGAGATCCACGCTTGCTTGGTTTGTCTAAAGGATGCAAAACAATCTATCTACGGCTGCTAAATCTAAACGGGAGGAAATTGACTCGATAGAGCATCGCACTCTATGCCTACGTATTCTCAAGAGAGAAAGTCAGAGTCATCGTAGTTCGGGAAACTACAGGGAATTGGCTCGCCAAGACTTCGCGTCTTGTGCCTACGTACTTCCACACAGCATGGAAGATCATAGCTTACGTAGTTCAGGCTAACTACGGCTAGACAGGGTGTTCTCGATCACACAGGGGTGAAAGATTAAGTTGGTTTGAGAGGTACGGGAACCTAAGGGAACTAGAACTACAGTCTGGTCTCAAATGCGCAAGGGCAAGAGAAAAGGAAACATCAGTCGTCAGCGGGAAAGTCTCGATCGCACGACAGCGAAAGAACAAAGAGGTTAGTTGTTAGTGTGCTCGCTAGGATATCGCATCCTACGCCTACATATTCTCATTCGGCATGAGAAATCAGAGCAGCTGTAGTTCAGCCTACTACAGCTAAACGAGGAAAAAGGGAAAAGTCAAAAGGGAGCTCGCTAGGATACGGCATCCTATGCCTACGTACTCTCGTCCGGCACGAGAGATCAGAGCTAATGTAGTTCGACGGGAAACGAGTCTCGATTGCAAGGGAGCAAGAGAAGGGGTCTCGATCGCCTAAACGCGAGAGAAAAGGGGATTCGCTCGCACGGGGGCGAGAACAAAGAGGAAGCAGGCCTACGCCTAAACGGGAAGGAACTCGGGACACACACGCAAGAACCTAAGACGTAGGAGTGAATGCGTTGCATATCATCCTAAGGGTGATACACTAAACATCCTAGTTACGTGAGAGTGACCCTCCCGCAACCATTTCCTACGTATCTAACGATCTCACAACACTCGACGGTTGGTTAAAAGACTTGAATTAGATAGATGTTACCGAACGGAGTGGTTCCAATGACCCTTGACATGCGCGGAAGCTCCATTCCAATCTTCTCCTCTCTGGGTCGATGATGACGACGCTAGAATCAAGAACAATGTAACGCTTAGACCGTCATGGTTCGACTTATACGAGAAATCGAACTCTCAGAGGTAGCGTATTGATATCCGTGTCAAAGACAAGATAGAGAAGTGATATCGAAAATCATTCTCCAATTGAATCGTGTCACACGGCCAGTCAGAAATAAAATCGAAGGTAAAATCAGATAGAAACGAGATAGGAGAGAAAATAGGAGACAAATCCACTAACAAATGGAAATAAAAGTCTACTCCTAAAATACCTACTAATGAAAATATATCCTAAAAAGAACTAAGTCTATACATCTCCTTAAAAGAAAATATTACCTAACTATATTCTAAAAATATCTAATTCCTATCTTTATAAAGGAATAAATGCTGAATTCCTATTCTAGAAAATATAAAAGAGAACTCTAAGAGAAATATTATCTAAAATTTCCTAAAGAGTATAATCTGCTAATTACAACCTATTCTAAGAATTATATTATCTAAATTCTATTAAAAGAAAACATACTAAAAATTATAGTCTAAGCATATTAAACTAAACAATTCTCTAAAGAAAATTAAACTATAATCCTAACATGCTAATTAATATGCTAACTATATTCTAGAATTATTAAACTATTCTAAAAAAAGAAATTACAATTAAAATCATACAAAAATATTAACAAAAATGTACAGGGGAGGGGTGTATGATTTACAGGGGGTATGCAGAATTAATAAAAGAGACAGGGCCCAGCCCAACTACACACACGGGGAGGGGGTGCATAACAAAAACATGGAAGTGAATCATAGCAAAAAAAAAAGCCAATGGGCCTTCGAGCCCAGTTCACCATACAGCCACGTATCACTCTTCAGACAAACCCTAATCTCTCAACTTCCAGACACTGTTCACCCTGCGCCGTTTCACTCTCTCTCTCTCTCTCAATCTTCCTCTCTCATTCAATCTCTCAATCTCACTCCACCTCATAAACCCCTATTCTTATCAACTTCTTCTCCATCTTCGCTCTGAATCATCAATCCACAACAGAACAACAAAGAAATATACCACGAATCTCCGCACATAAGATTAGACGGTGGCTCGCGTGTTCGTGCTTGATGAAGATTGTTGGAGTTGTAGGACCCTGACGAAGTTCTTTGAAGAGATTCTTGAAGGCGTTCGCACGTGAGTCTCTTGACGAATACGAAGATTTGAAAGCGTCGATGATTCGTTCGTTGAAGGACGTTCTGGAGAAAAAACTTGGTTGACGGATGAATGTTTGAAAGTCTCCGTTGAATCTTGATGATTAATGAAGTTCGAAATTGAACGTTCTTGATGTTCTGATGAAGATTTGTGGACGTCTTTGAAGAATCTGGATGGAAACTGTTGGTTCCGGATGAACACAGATGAACTTCTGATGAACAGGATGAGTTTATCTGGAAAAACGGTTGAGGATCTTGAAGATTCGGATGAAGGTTTATCAGGATCGATGGTGAATGTTCTGGATCTACGAATTTCTGAGGATGAAGATGGGAAAATGAAGAGATTCCGGTGAGGTTTGGTGTTTCCGGCGAGATCTTCTTGATTAATTTCTGGAAGAAGTGTTGAAGAACTGGATGAATCTCGCATGGATGTTGATGAACACACGGTGAGAGTTGATGAAGATCTGCGGTGGTTTCTAGAAACAGTTGTATGAACATTCATACGAATCTGGAAAAAGATGACGATCAGATGAATATGGACGAACACAGATCAAAATCTAGAAAAACGGTTATGAAGATTGATGATCATTGAAATTTCTGGAAAAAAAAATCTGGATGATGATCGTACGAAGGTGATGAAGATCATGATGCATGTATGAAGATTGAATGTTTCCGGCGAGCCTTGGCCGTGCGCACCACCGTCTGATTTCTCCGGTGGAAGTAAACGGTTGTTTGCATGCGAGAGGTGTGGGAGCGACACCTTAGGGTGTTGCGTGGCAGGCAGAGACGGAGAGAGAGGGAGGTGAAGGACGCATGGCGTCCATGCAAGAGGGGAAAGAATGAGTGGGACAGGTGGCTAGTTCTGAGAGAGTGGGAGAGTGAGTGTGTAATGTGGCGTGATGGAAATGAGGTGGGAGCCAGAGAATGGAACGTGGCTGGCTTATATATTGACACATGGCACTGAACTGGGCTTTTCTGATTATGGATAATTGGCCCAATGACAATTCAGCCTAAATGTACTAATACATGATTAACGAAATGGTTAACTAAAAAATGGAAATTCATACAAGAAATGGTTAATGACACTACAAAAGATTAATCCTAATTAAAGAACTGTACTAATTGAACCCTAAACATAAAATCTATAATACTATAATATCTAGTTAAATTCTATTAAAATCTATTGAACTCTAAAAACTATTAATATCCTATATTAAAAATAAAAATCTATATCTAGAAAATTCTATATTAAAAACTATACCTAAAAATCTATTAAAACCTATTTAATTTTGTTATCCTAAAAAAGAAATATATTCTACAAACTATTTAACATCTATTATTCTATTAATATCCTATTTATTAAAAAAAGAACTTCATTATAAAATTCTATTAAAAATCTATTATTCTATTAATTCTATTTAAATTCTATTTAAATTCTATAAAATTAATAAAACCTATATCTATTAAAATTCTAGAAAAGAAAATCTATAGAAAACTATTAAATCTATAATATTCTAAAAAACAAAATAAAGCTCTATTTAAATTCTAGAAAAAGCTATAAAACCTATTTAAAGTCTATAAAAAGGCTATTAAATCCTAAAAATGCAAACAAAGGCAATCAACCCAAAATAAAAGAGGGTGCGAGACCAGATCGAAACAAACAGTAAACCCAGACACCAACAACTGCGTAAGCTGAAAACACCCGGGAAGCGCGTGACTTCTCAAAAATAACCTCCGATTATCCGAACCGGTCTGAAACACCCGAAATGTGAAAACAGGGCTGTAATCCCGATAAAATCAATATGACTGGACAAATGCACTGTATGCGGTATGCGAATGCGAATGCAAAATGCGTCGAACCATAAACCAAATAAGGGAACCGATTGGTCAAATTTTGGGGTGCAACAGCTTCCCCTATTCAAGCGGCTTGGATCTGAATGGTTGAAGAGCGAACAACTTTCAAACAATCGAGGTACGAGACGGTTGAATACCAAAGAAACCCTGAAATTTGCCAACCTTGGAGATAAACTGCACAAACTTCTTGAAGAACAAAATCCCCCAAATTATGCTCCATCTCTGCTATGGGGATTGATCTTATCAATACGCAATACAACTTCTCTGCCTATCGTTGCAGTACTTGATTCTGGAAACTCACTATATACAGTGTCTCTGTCTATTTACAGCAGCTTATCCTTTGATGCAAACACAACTAATCACAGTTTGTTTTCTACGTGACTCCATCAACCAAATGGATATGAATGATTCTGCTAACAGCATACAATCTTTCTGACGTTTTTTACTGGTAACTCTATCAACAACACCGGGAATAACTCTGGCAACCTCAACTGGGGAAATAACTCTGTCACCAATACAGGAAAATAACTCCGCCATCACTACGGGGAATAACTCCTCCATCACTACGGGACATAACTCCGCCATCACTACGGGCAATAACTCCGCCATCACTACGGGAAATACTCCGCCATCACTACGGGACATAACTCCGCCATCACTACGGGACATAACTCTGCCATCACTACGGGAAATACTCCGCCATCACTACGGGACATAACTCCGCCATCACTACGGACAATAACTCCACCATCGTTGCGGGAAATAACTCCGCCATCACTACGGGAAATAACTCCGCCATCACTACCGGAAATAACTCCGCCATCACTACGGGAAATACTCCTCCATCACTACGGGAATATAACCCCGCCACCACTATGGTAAATAACTCCGCCATCACTACGGGAAATACTCCGCCATCACTACGAGAATATAACCCCGCCACCACTGCGGGTAATAACTCCGCCACCACTACGGGACATAACTCCGCCATCACTACGGGCAATACTCTGTCAACACTACAGGACATAACTCCGCCATCACTACGGGCAATACTATGTCATCACTACAGGACATAACTCCGCCATCACTACGGGCAATACTCTTGAATACAACTTCTCTGCCTATCTTTGCAGTAGCTAACTCCATCAGTCAAATGGGTAACACATAATGGTCCAATCTTTCGATCTTTAATGCTGACACTGCAATAAATCTGAAAAGGACTCTACTGGGGATTTTCTAAAATCACACTGCCAGACACCTACTGCAACATAAGTGGCATCTTTCAAAAATCGATTCACGAAACCTTTTGATAACGTCATAACAACAATCTTGAAGAAATACTCCGCTGGAGGGGTAAGAGAAACTTAAACAAGCAACTCTGCAGGGGAACATACTCGAAAGCCAAGAGGTAACCAACCTGGTCTATGTTTCGACATGCGTATGTTTGATAATGATGCAATGCCCATAGGGCGTGGAAATGATATGCACATGTTTTGATAGATGCAATACCCCATACGGCATGGATATGCTATGAGTTCTAAATATGACAGTATATGCAAATGCAAATGTAAATGCAGGTTGCCAGAGAACACCGGGCCTGAAACCACTTGGCAAAATAAATGTCGAAGGCAAAGTCAACTCCACTGAAGGTAACTAGTTATCACAGAATCATCTCAACAAAATAAATGATGGAAAAGGGAAGGACGGCCCTGTACGGCGATATTCTTTCTAAACCACTGGCAAACTGATTGTACTCTGTGGGGATTAACCAAACTGGGGTTGATTGTGCACAACGCGCTGCTGGGAATGCCCCTTCTATCACGGATATCAACCTTAATCTGCGGAGGATACTCCTGATCCTACTCCGATGCGGGATAAAATACAATCTCAACTCTTCTGGGGATAATACGTGACTTCCGATCTGCTGAGGAAAAGGTACTCCTGATTTAACAAAATCCATAAGGAATGCAGAACATTAATCCGGGAACTAGTATCAATCGAGCTTCGTATCGGGGAATGTGACAACATGCGAGTCACTGGGAATTACCGTGTCGGATATTTTTTTAGGCTTTTTTCTGGTTTAGGGATGAGAATTGGTTATTTACAAAATGGAAGATAGGGAAAATACTAGACGAGAACTAGCATTCAAGGGTAGACTACCAGACGAGAACTGATAGCAAAATAGATTAGGTTATCGGACGAGAATTGATTTATGGTTTGAACGTCATACGGGGCTGACTGGATAATAGGTTAAGAAACAGATAACCAGACGAGAACTGGTTGAAAGCTAACATGCGCCAGATGAGAACTGGTACAACAAATAGGTTAAAGAAACGGTGACCAGACGGGAACTGATTAAAAGACGACATGCATCAGACGAGAACTGATGCTTACGGAAGGGTTGACCAGACGACCACTGGTTGAAAGACACCATGTACCAGGCGAGAACTGGTAGTTACGGAAACGTGGACCAGACGAGAACTGGTTACCGGTTTGCCAGGCGAGAATTGGACTTTGGAAACGACCCGATTACAAAATTCTGACACGTAACAGGTTTAAACTGTAGGATAACGATCCAACGAAGGTAAGGCCTTTTTCGGAAGGTCAAGGTTTTTGATGAGGGTAATGACACGATTCCCCGATACTCAACTCTGGCTGGGGATAAACAGACTTGCTTGAATAACTTGCCCCAGTGAGATTCAACCTGCCCCAATCTAACTCTTGGGAAGATCATTCTGAACAGCTTGCTATGAGACGACCTCGAGATTACTTGCCCCGGTATCTGTACGACAAAAGGATTCGACCTCAATTAAACAACTATCAACATAGTTAATTTCACTATCTCTGAAATGACGTGCCCCTGAACGAGCGTTGAGCGACTTAACTTGCCCTGATCACATGCTGGAAGGATCTATCCTCAAATCACAGCATTTTGAATGATTGCCCCTGATTGGCTCTCGAGAAGACTCACTTTTGGTCAACTGCTTCTTGCATAAACTGCCTCTGATCAACTGATACTTCGGGACTTGTCCTCAGACCAACTGATTCTGAACTCACTGAAAGTCAATGCCCTAGATTTACAGGGTTTCACAACATACACCATTCTGATTCAGACTGCTGAATTAGTCAGTCCTGTTCAATTATTCCCTGTTGGAATTTCCTTCCTGTCAGATACTGACCTGCAAATAAAATTGTTTAATCCCGAATGGTAATTTTAATGCAGTGTTCGTGCAGATTTTTTGAAAAAAATTGTGCTGTCACTCATTTATGGGTCATGATTGTGAGTGACGAATGAACCAAAGTTCAACCGTAGTGCTGATTTGATCGGTGCAAAATACAACAAGGATATGATTAGCAAATCAAGAAGGAGTCAGGTTACTCAACCTTATCGTAATGCGCTTTCAGAATAAACCCTACCTCAATTAGGTCTTTTAAGGGTTGTATCGTGGTCGGGTTCACGGTTCGTGAAACAAAGGATATTTGGGCTCAAATTTGATTTGTACCCACCCCCTTCTATGTGATGATCTCTGATCCTAAGGTTCAGTTAACCTGGCTCAAGCGCTCGCCTCTTTGAGAGGTATGTTGAATGGTAAGAACCATAGTTAGGGAACTCACAAGGTTTTTTCTCGGAGTGACAGTTACTCCTTTTCGTTTTCGGTGTCTGTATCCACACGACTTTGTCCTTGTTCGAGGATTTTTCTTTTTATATCCTTTCTTTTACATTCTTTTGATTCCCTAATTTTTTCCTAGACTGACTCCCTTTGAGTTCTTTTCAATTTTTTCTTTTGAAGTCCAGCGGGATGCCCTGATTTTTGCCTAAGTATTAGCTTTCCAGCTTTTTCATTTTTCTTTTTACTTAGCGGGCTTTCTTTTTTCTTTCTTTTGCTTGGAACAAAGTCGTGTGACACTGGTTGTCTTGATTGCTTCGAAAGGATTGTAACTGTCTCACTCCTGATTGGTGAGGTTTTAACCATTGTGGTTGACGAGGTATGACCTCTGGGGAAAAATAAGATGTGATTGGTCCTCGAAAGGCAACACTCCTCTATAAGACTTGAACGCTCGGTCAAGCTAACTGACAACTACCCTGCCCCGGGTTAAGATGTGAGGGTTTAAAAGTCCGAAAAAACTTATACTTCCTGGCTCGAAGTGGTTAACAAGGGACTAACTCCTTATATCTCCAGTGTTTGGGGATTTGAAACAATGCCTTGTACGTCATCGACAAGGTTTTATCTGAAAGCATACAATCATCGGTTATGAGTATTCAGTTTTCGTCATCCTCCCTCCAATCTTTGCTAATCATAGTGATTAAGGGGAGTAAATAAAATGCAAGTGTCAGTGCAATGCAATAAATGAGCGACAGCGACATGATTAATTCAGAAAAATGCATAGTCACTTTATCAATCTTACCATTCGAAACAAACAATGTTTAACAACAAGTAGTAACTAACAGAAAAGAAACTACGAATGCAAATGATATAAAAGTCTGAGGACTGCCAATGTTGAGGGTGCCTGCCTGTCTGAATCACTGGCTTTTTGAAAAAAAACTCCGAATCTACGAGCTTAGACAGCTGAGAAGTTGGTGTGAACAAACAGAAATCCTTCTCGAAAGGAAATGCAATCTTGGTCGATCAACTGTTGTACTTTCGCCTGAAACGCTTTACTATCTTCAGTTGAATGCCTTGGGGATCCGCCATGGTAACCACAATGAACGTGGGGATTGTACCCAGGAGGGTAAGGTTCTGGCACAGGCTTGAGAGCTTTAGGTTCCACCAAAGAACTCTGGATCAAAGATGGCAGTAGCTGGCTATACGACATAGGCACTGGGTAAGAAGGAGCATTCCTTCGTTCCAAGTTGTTACGAGGTCTATTCTGATTCTGGCGCTGATTCTGATAACCTCGGCCACGAGTTCGCTAATTTGCAAGGGAAGCGACATAAAGTTCCGGATAGGGTGCCCTAGGCACAGTGGTCTGTCAAGCATAACAAGACACAGGAGATGAAGGACCAACAGATTTCAACGACTCATCTCAAGGATATTCAACAGCTGGCATGATTGCATTGATCACAACTCCTTCTTCATCCTGATAGTCATAAAGAGATTCGGTTTCACTAGCCTGACCGTTTGAAATAACCTGAATTTTCCCGATTTTTATGGCATGCTCAAGGCGTTCTCCAAATTCTATCAAGTCAGAGAAATTTAATGCAAGTCCAAGCATTCTTTCGTAGTACGAACTCTTTAGGGAGTTTACAAACATGCTTGTTAGCTCTCGGTCTAAAGGCGGTGGTTGTACTCTGGCAGCAAATTCTCTCCATCTCTGAGCATACTTCCGGATGGGTTCATTGTTCTCTTGAGACAATTCTTGTAACTGCATGCGATGAGGAGTCACGTCTAGGTTGTAATCATACTGCTTCAGAAAAGCTCTGGCTAAATCCATCCATGATCGAATCTGATTACTCTCTAACTGCATATACCATCTCAAAGATGCCCCAGCCAGACTATCTTGGAAGCAATGAATCATCAATTTGTCATTTTGCACAAACGAAGTCATTCTTCGGCAGAACATCACTAAATGTTGCTTCGGACAGCTATCTCCTCTATACTTCTCAAATCTCGGCACTTTGAACTTAGGAGGTAACACCAGGCCAGGAACCGAACACATGTCCACAGCATTCAGGTTGACAGCATCTTTGACTTTCAAGGCTTTGACTTGTTCTTCCAACACTTGGAGCCTGCTAGCACACTCAAGAGCTCTTGGGTCTTCAATCCTTGCTACTGGGATCTCTCTTCGGATACTCGGCACAGGGAAAACAACACCTTGACTGTTGATAAGAGGAGGTCGTTCATTGCGGCCAACAAACTGCTCACGCCGATCCCGGTCCATAACAGGAGGTTGCACAAACTGGTCTACAGTAAGGTTGTTCACTTGCGGAAAGTCTGCCTCGGAAGTAGAACCATACAGAGGGTTGAACCCTGCCAAGGTGTGAGCAGACTGGAAGTTGCTCTCAGACATAGCTACCAATAACCTTCAACTGACTTCACTGCTCGATTCGGCTCAAATCTGCTTCCACTCCTTGGTCGTCTTCTAACAATCAACAGTTTCTTAAGCCAATCACCGGACAATCACCTTCAGCATCAAAACAACGGCTGGATCAGACTCTGGCTAGCTGGAGATTGGTATGCAGTATGATGCAACAATGTTTATGCAATGCAATATGCAGCAAATACGGGATCACAGCCCCCACACAATCTCTGAATACTGCTGCGCTGCTAACTGAGTACGTTCGCTCTGAAGAGAAGACCAAAATATCGGGTTGGGTGGAAGTCAAGTTTCCTGCAAAACCCTCCCACTCACGGGTATGAACCTAATCTGACAAGGTACGACATCCTATGCGGGTATCAACGTCACAGACTTTCAAGAGCGATGATACGATACCCAGAAGGTGTGGCATCATCATCCCTTGAAGAGGACTCACTTAGTCGAATTCCCAATTGATCGGTTCCCAGAGTCGACAATCCTCGGGTCAGATAACTTGTCGAGCCCTAAGGGCCAGGCAAGAAGCATCAAATAGAATCTCGTCCGAGTGAGATTTCGCGGCTAGCTGGTGCGAGCTAAGCAAGCAGGCTAACCACTACTCTCTCTCTAAATCTATGTGTGTACTCAAGCCTGGGTTTTGGCTTCTCTCTCAAAGGAACAACCACCCAACAGCACAACAGCAACAGATAATAATACAGTGCGGAAATTGTAAATACGGTAAAATACAACACACAAAAGGTAAACATCCAAAGACGAGCAAACAAGCGCTAGGATTGACTCTCTTAAGGGACGTTGGATCCCAAACGCATAGGGAACCATCGCAGTCCCCAGCAGAGTCGCCATCTGTCGCTACTGCGAAAATCGGCGCCGGCTGAACAGAAGAGTCGCCACCGTGCGTTATTTTCCCAAAGGAGGGAAAGGAAATGCTCGAAGTAAACCTACCGCAAAGACGAGAAAAGGAATGGTCATCGCAACCAAATACTGGATTCGGGAGTCGGTTACGCAAGGGGAAGGTATTAGCACCCCTCACGTCCATCGTACTCGACGAGATCCACGCTTGCTTGGTTTGTCTAAAGGATGCAAAACAATCTATCTACGGCTGCTAAATCTAAACGGGAGGAAATTGACTCGATAGAGCATCGCACTCTATGCCTACGTATTCTCAAGAGAGAAAGTCAGAGTCATCGTAGTTCGGGAAACTACAGGGAATTGGCTCGCCAAGACTTCGCGTCTTGTGCCTACGTACTTCCACACAGCATGGAAGATCAGAGCTTACGTAGTTCAGGCTAACTACGGCTAGACAGGGTGTTCTCGATCACACAGGGGTGAAAGATTAAGTTGGTTTGAGAGGTACGGGAACCTAAGGGAACTAGAACTACGGTCTGGTCTCAAATGCGCAAGGGCAAGAGAAAAGGAAACATCAGTCGTCAGCGGGAAAGTCTAGACCGCACGGCAGCGAGAGAACAGAAAGGTTAGTTGTTAGTATGCTCGCTAGGATATCGCATCCTATGCCTACATATTCTCATTCGGCATGAGAAATCAGAGAAGCTGTAGTTCAGCCTACTACAGCTAAACGAGGAAAAAGGGAAAAGGGAAAAGGGAGCTCGCTAGGATACGGCATCCTATGCCTACGTACTCTTGTTCGGCAAGAGAGATCAGAGCTAACATAGTTCGACGGGAAACGAGTCTCGATTGCACGGGAGCAAGAGAAGGGGCCTCGATCGCCTGAACGCGAGAGAAAAGGGGATTCGCTCGCACGGGGGCGAGAACAAAGAGGAAGCAGGCCTACGCCTAAACGGGAAGGAACTCGGGACACACACGCAAGAACCTAAGACGTAGGAGCGAATGCGTTGCATATCATCCTAAGGGTGATACACTAAACATCCTAGTTACGTGAGAGTGACACTCCCGCAACCATTTCCTACGTATCTAACGATCTCACAACACTTGACGGTTGATTAAAAGACTTGAATTAGATAAATGTTACCGAACGGAGTGGTTTCGCTGACCCTTGACATGCGCGCAAGCTCCATTCCAATCTTCTCCTCTCTGGGTCGATGATGACGACGCTGGAATCAAGAACAATGTAACTCTCAGAGGTAGCGTATTGATATCCGTGTCAAAGACAAGATAGAGAAGTGATATCGAAAATCATTCTCCAATTGAATCGTGTCACACGACCAGTCAGAAATAAAATTGAAGATAAAATCAGATAGAAACGAGATAGGAGAGAAAATAGGAGACAAATCCACTAACAAATGGAAATAAAAGTCTACTCCTAAAATACGGCAAAAATAATCTCCTAATGAAAATATATCCTAAAAAGAACTAAGTCTATACATCTCCTTAAAAGAAAATATTACCTAACTATATTCTAAAAATATCTAATTCCTATCTTTATAAAGGAATAAATGCTGAATTCCTATTCTAGAAAATATAAAAGAGAACTCTAAGAGAAATATTATCTAAAATTTCCTAAAGAGTATAATATGCTAATTACAACCTATTCTAAGAATTATATTATCTAAATTCTATTAAAAGAAAACATACTAAAAATTATAGTCTAAGCATATTAAACTAAACAATTCTCTAAAGAAAATTAAACTATAATCCTAACATGCTAATTAATATGCTAACTATATTCTAGAATTATTAAACTATTCTAAAAAAAGAAATTACAATTAAAATCATACAAAAATATTAACAAAAATGTATAGGGGAGGGGTGTATGATTTACAGGGGGTATGCAGAATTAATAAAAGAGACAGGGCCCAGCCCAACTACACACACGGGGAGGGGGTGCATAACAAAAACAGGGAAGTGAATCATAGCAAAAAAAAGCCAATGGGCCTTCGAGCCCAGTTCACCATACAGCTACGTATCACTCTTCAAACAAACCCTAATCTCTCAACTTCCAGACACTGTTCACCCTGCGCCGTTTCACTCTCTCGAATCTCTCTCTCTCTCAATCTTCCTCTCTCATTCAATCTCTCAATCTCACTCCACCTCCTAAACCCCTATTCTTATCAACTTTTTCTCCATCTCCGCTCTGAATCATCAATCCACAACAGAACAACAAATAAATATACCACGAACCTCCGCACACAAGATTAGATGGTGGCTCGCATGTTCGTGCTTGATGAAGATTGTTGGGGTTGTAGGACCCTGACGAAGTTCTTTGAAGAGATTCTTTAAGGCGTTCGCACGTGAGTCGCTTGACGAATACGAAGATCTGAAAGTGTCGATGATTCATTCGTTGAAGGACGTTCTGGAGAAAAAACTTGGTTGACGGATAATGTTTGAAAGTCTTCGTTGAATCTTGATGATTTCTGAAGTTCAAAATTGAACGTTCTTGATGTTCTGATGAAGATTTGTGGACGTCTTTGAAGAATCTGGATGGAAACTATTGGTTCCGGATGAACACAGATGAACTTCTGATTAACAGGATGAGTTTATCTGGAAAAACGGTTGAGGATCTTGAAGATTCGGATGAAGGTTTGATGAACTCGTTTGATGAAGTTTTAATCGATGGTGAATGTTCTGGATCTACGAATTTCTGAGGATGAAGATGGGAAAACGAAGAGATTCCGGTGAGGTTTGGTGTTTCCGGCGAGATCTTCTTGATTAATTTCTGGAAGAAGTGTTGAAGAACTAGATGAATCTCGCATGGATGTTGATGAACACACGGTGAGAGTTGATGAAGATCTGCGGTGGTTTCTGGAAACGGTTGTATGAACATTCATACAAATCTGGAAAAAGATGACGATCGGATGAATGTGGACGAACACAGATCAAAATCTGGAAAAACAGTTATGAAGATTGATGATCATTGAAATTTCTGGAAAAAAAAATCTGGATGATGATCGTACGAAGGTGATGAAGATCATGATGCATGTATGAAGATTTAATGTTTCCAGCGAGCCTTGGCCGTGCGCACCACCGTCTGATTTCTCCGGTGGAAGTAAACGGTTTTTTGCATGCGAGAGGTGTGGGAGCGACACCTCAGGGTGTTGCGTGGCAGGCAGAGATGGAGAGAGAGGGAGGTGAAGGACGCGTGGCGTCCATGCAAGAGGGGAGAGAATGAGTGGGACAGGTGGCTAGTTCTGAGAGAGTGGGAGAGTGAGTGTGTAACGTGGCATGATGGAAATGAGGTGGGAGCCAGAGAATGGAACGTGGCTGGCTTATATATTGACACATGGCACTGAACTGGGCTTTTCTGATTATGGATAATTGGCCCAATGACAATTCAGCCTAAATGTACTAATACATGATTAACGAAATGGTTAACTAAAAAACAGAAATTCATACAAGAAATGGTTAATGACACTACAAAAGATTAATCCTAATTAATGAACTGTACTAATTGAACCCTAAACATAAAATCTATAATACTATAATATCTAGTTAAATTCTATTAAAATCTATTGAACTCTAAAAACTATTAATATCCTATATTAAAAATAAAAATCTATATCTAGAAAATTCTATATTAAAAACTATACCTAAAAATCTATTAAAACCTATTTAATTATGTTATCCTAAAAAAGAAATATATTCTACAAACTATTTAACATCTATTATTCTATTAATATCCTATTTATTAAAAAAAAGAACTTCATTATAAAATTCTATTAAAAATCTATTATTCTATTAATTCTATCTAAATTCTATTTAAATTGTATAAAATTAATAAAACCTATATCTATTAAAATTCTAGAAAAGAAAATCTATAGAAAACTATTAAATCTATAATATTCTAAAAAACAAAATAAAGCTCTATTTAAATTCTAGAAAAAGCTATAAAACCTATTTAAAGTCTATAAAAAGGCTATTAAATCCTAAAAATGCAAACAAAGACAATCAACCCAAAATAAAAGAGGGCGCGAGACCAGATCGAAACAAACAGTAAACCCAGACACCAACAACTGCGTAAGCTGAAAACACCTGGGAAGCGCGTGACTTCTCAAAAATAACCTCCGATTATCCGAACCGGTCTGAAACGCCTGAAATGTGAAAACAGGGCTGTAATCCCGATAAAATCAATATGACTGGACAAATGCATTGTATGCGGTATGCGAATGCGAATGCAAAACGCGTCGAACCATAAACCAAATAAGGGAACCGGTTGGTCAAATTTTGGGGTGCAACACTTGGTTCACGATTTTAAGAAACGAAGGATAAAGGCTCAAATTTTATCTGTACCCACTCATTCTTCGTGATGTTCTCCAATCCTACATTCAGTTAGCTTGATACGAGCACCCATCTCTCAAGAGGATTTTGATATGGTCAAGAACTCATCAAGGCTTTGGTCCTGGCAGTCACTCACCTATTTTATTTTGGTGTTTGATCACATGACGTTATTCTTTATCGAGGATATTTCTTTATAATCCTTTGTTTGTTTGTTTTTTTTGCTTTTTTTTTTCATTCCCTAACTTTTTCCTGGACGAAGTCTTTTGAATTTGACTTTGAAGTCCAGCGGGATGCCTCAATTTTGCCTAAGTCTCCTTCATAGGTTTTGACTTAGCGGGCTCTTTTTTCATCATTTTTATTTCTGAACAAGTCATGTGACTCTAAGTTATTTTGAACCTTTTGAAAGGATTGTGACTACCTCACTCTTTAGATAGTCGAGGGATAATCATTGTGGTTTTTGACTTCCAGCCTCCTAATATGTTATGAATAGATAAAATGGATTCTCGAATGTTCACTCCTCTCTTTTAGAGTCTGGGCTCTCGATCAGTTTAACTGAAAACTACCCTACCCCAGGTTAAAATTGGGTTTTTATTTATTTGGAAAAGAAAACTCCTACTTCAAGGCTCAAAGAGGTTAAAGAGGGATTATTTTCCTTATATCTCCAGTGTTTAGGATTTGAAACAATGCCTTACATCATCAGCAGTGTTTTATTCAAAAGCATACGACAAGAGATCTTGCGTTTTTTGATTTCGTCATCCTCCTCCCAATTCTCTATCAAAGCAAGAGATTGGGTAAAATTGGCATTATAAATTATGAAAAAACAATTTTATGAGTGAATACGATGGATTTCTTCAAGACAAACACTTTACTTGCATTATCGTTCAAATAAACAAATTCTTACATGCCAATTATGCGTTTTATAATCAAAGAAATAAAATACATATAAGCAAATAAAATGAACAGCCGAACAAGCCCTTCTAAAGGATCAACACAATAGTGTCCTATTCAAGACCGGGATTTCTCTTCTGAAGGTCAACAATTTATCGTCGATCATCTCTTGAACTTTTCTTGGAAAACTTTGCATTCTTCAATCGGATGCCCCATTACTCCGTCATGAAATTCACAAATGGTGTTCGAGTCGGTCATCTCAGTATGAACATTCTGGGGATTTGGCATACACCGTGGAAATTGGGAATCCCTTTATTCAACTTGAACAAACAGGTTATCTTGCATAGGTTGAGATTGTATAGGAACATCCACTTGTTGAACATTGTCATCTGAGGGAAGATCAAATACCGAATTAGTCATCACCCTGAAACTGGTCATGGGATCCATATCCTTTGCTCTCTTTAATATCCTTTAGTGATTGCCTCGAGCTTGGTCAGGTGGTCAAGATGTCAACTGACGAGACAAAGACAGGAAGTCGGATGAGCCACAACAGAGGTACATGCATATGCAAATGCTAAATGAGGGATGCAAAAATGCAGATGAAAGATTTCATGGAATTCATGTATTTACAAACTTCACAGAGTACCAAAGAAAATTCATTTTTTATTTTTTTGATATTGAATTACAGATAATATTCTTAAAAGATCCCTGACATAGTAGCTAAATAAAAGCTAATAAAGTCCTAAAGGAGTCTTGCTTGTGCTTCTTGATCGACTTTTCTTGCTGAAATTTCTCGGATATAAGCTCGTTCATGATCAAATTCCAAGGAGTAGTCTGATAGGGGAAAATAAATCCTCCATCTCTTGCTTTTCTTGTCGGAAAAATTTGTTGTTCACTTGTATCTTTAGGAATAATAAAAGTTCCTTGTACTTGCATTTGAATTTTTCTGGATCTTGAAACGGAGCTTCAAACTTCCTTAGGACATCCAAATTAGGGCTCTTAGAAGAATGTTTCAAAGTATCTTCTTTTGTAATCCATATTGGTCCTACAATGTTTATAAATAAAATTTAATTCCATGAAACCAATGCGTTATGATGCTTTATGGATGCAAAGATGCACAAACACAAGCAAGCACACAGATGCACAAAGATGAACAAACAGGGAACTTAGGTTCGCAATGAGCATGGAGCAAAGGGTATACCCATCCCCAAAAGGGTGTGGACTAAAGGTTGATTGTACCTGTAGAACAAGGCTCTAAAAAGGTGCCTAAAATTATTAGTCCATCTTTCGGATATTATCAATTTCCCGACTACTCGGTGGTTAATAATATTCTCAAGAGATCCTCTTTTGAGTGTAGTATCGCGTATCAACTACTTTGGGACTACTCCCTCATAGTCATCACACTACATCCTAAGAAAGGCTAAAGTAAGGTTAAAGGTAACTACGGTCCCCAGTATCACAGACTCCAAGGTCGAAAGTAGTGAATGTTTTTATGATTACTCGGCTTGGTCGGGATTCAACTCCCTATAAGCCTCGTCGAATATATCACCTTCCTATAATAAGTTCACTCAAGTCCGGGTGTGGGACTTATCTCACCACACAAAGGGCACCAACCCAAAAGCAATTAGCAAATATAAGCAGATAAACAAAAAAACAGATATATATATATATATATATATATATATATATATATATATATATATATATATATATATATATATATATATATATATATATATATATATATATATATATATATATATATATATATATATATATATATATATATATATATATATATATATATATATATATATATATATATATATATATATATATATATATATATATATATATATATATATATATATATATATATATATATATATATATATATATATATATATATATATATATATATATATATATATATATATATATATATATATATATATATATATATATATATATATATATATATATATATAACAATAAACAAGCAAAATAAAACAAGTTAGGGAAACCCACAATAAAAAAACACAAATCCCTAGTGAAGTCGCTATTTCTGTCGTGGTGAGAATTGGATGTCAAATTATTAATTAACTTGAATCTTAATTCATTGGTTCACCACCGGTCTTTAATTTGTCCAAAGGAAGGGCAAATGATCGAATTACCCACAAGATGAAATGCGAATGCAAATCTAGAGAATCTAAAGTTCGGGGGTTGGTTAAACTTAGGGAAGGTGCTAGCATCCTAAGTTTCTATAGTACTCTACAGGAACCTCTTATTTTATTGGTGTTTATTGCTAAGGGTTATCTGCTTAAGGATAAAAGACCTAATGGTTTATTTCTAAGTATACTCGCCAAGATGTCGCATCTTGTGCCTACATATCCTGACGGGAATGGAATCAGAGTATTTGTAGTTCCCCTAAAGGGTTTGAGGAATCATTGACTGTTGGTCAAAGTTCCAAAGGGAAAGGGTTTTGTTGATTGATTGATTCTAGGAGAAAATACGAGTCATCATCTTAAGGGAGAATACTCGACTTAACCACCACAACTTGTAGGAGATGGTCTTTGCATCGTCTTGGGATAAGGGCTCAAACACTCGGATTCATCGACGAGTATGCCACTATCTTTCTCAAGCGGAAAAGATCTACATCACACGATAATATTGTTATGGGGCAGGAGAATTACATCTCAACTGTCAAGATGACTAACGTCTAATTCTCTTGTATGGAGAAATAGTTTGATTGAATTATATATGGTTTATCTATGTTGAAAAATAAAAGAGAAAATGGTCCTCCTAAAGGGTTAGGATCTAAGCCTAAGCTGATCAACTTGAGAACTCAAGGATCAAGTGGGAAATATGATGCAAATGAGGTGCAGTACGCACGACTTATGAAGTCATGCGCAAGTTCTTCCTTTGGACATGCATAAAACAATAACAAAAGAAACAGGGCAAGGTTGAGTTCGAATGGATATCTAGGAACAGTTAGATGCGGATTATGGAATCGTGATTAATTGGTGAATTATTTAAAAGAAGAATTAAATTGTTTTTGTGTTTTTTGAGAAAAATCGGATTAAGTGTAAATTAGCAAAATATTAAATAAAACCTAAAAGTTCTAAGTTATCTAAAAAAAAGGTTAAATTAATTAGAATAATAATAAATAAAGGTTTTTTTTGGATTTTTAACTAAATATTTTTTTATGGGTTTTTAACTTATTATGAAAAAAAATGAAATGAAATGAACCTAATCTAAACATTTTTTATATTTTTATCAAAAATTACTAATTCTAATTTTTATTTTATTTGTTATTTATTAAAAATTAGTAAATTAAAATAAATTTAAAAACAAAACCACATGAATAATTTTTTAATATTATTTTTCGTTTTTTTTATTTTTTTAATTATTTTTCAAATTTTATATTCTTATGTTAGTTGGTTAGTTTTATATTTATTTATTAATATATTACAAAATAAAATTAAAAAACGTAAAGACTAAAAAAGAAAAGATTGGGTTGGGCCGGGGTGATTATTTCCCTGGACCCAACTCGGGTCGGAAAAAGACAAGGGAGAGGGCAGAAAAAGGGTTTCAAATGAAACCCTAAATCTGGAGACCCAAACGGCGCCTTCTCTTTAGATCTAGAAATCTCTCTTCCTCTCACGATGCTCTCTCCTACACGTTTCTTCTTCTTCTTCTTTATGATTGATCGCGACTTTCTGAGTCGAATGTTACTAACTGCAAGTGCACAGTCTATCGCGTAGTAATAAAGATATCGATCCCACAGGGACTGGTAATCAAACTAGTGTTATCGGACTGTTACTATGTTTAGCTAAGGCGGAAGAAGTTTTTAGAATGTAAATGCTAAGTTAGGAAATCTAAAAGGGGCAAAAGGCTACGAGTTCTAGAAATATCGATATTGGGATATCAGTATGTAATGCCTTAGTTATCGGGGATTCGACAAGTCACCAGTTCTTTTTAGTTTTGCAAATACTTTTCAGAAGAAAATACTCGTTTAAAGACCTTTGCCTCATGCTGGTTGTTGACTCGGGTCATATTTTTAAGGCGGAACGTACGCTCTCACTGTCCCATTCGGGGTTAAAAATACTTTTTGAAAATAAATAAATTCTGATTAATTTTAAAGCGCTCTCGCTGTGTTTAAAATTAATGCCTAGTTTTTACTATCCGGTTCAAACCCCACGCTCTCACGTGCCGGTTCGAACCTTAATAAATTTCCCACTTTCGTGGCAAAACCATTGTAAATAGCTTCTCACTTTCGTGACAAAGGTTATTTAGAAAATTAGATTTAAAAACTACAGCCAGAAAGATTGTTTGTAAAAAGGAAAGGTGCACCGGTTGTTATCGAATCCCATCCTACTAATTTGATTACATACTGATATAATTGGTTTAGCTCGACATGTTAACTATTGCAGACATAAATAAACATAACCAATAAAATGGTAAAATATGCATACTGAAAAATAAAACAAGCATTGGATTAATAAGAACCTGTTAATGTAACTGATACTTAGTACTTGAGTAGTCCTCCACAATGTCGGCAGGATTCTACTATGGTGAAATAAAAGTGCAGAATAAAATAACAGTGCTCTGAACTAAAGGGAAAGGAAAGGAAAAACCAATAAAAATGGAAAATGACTTCAACAGAATTTTTGGCAGCAATTTGGTACGTAGAAAAAATGAAGCCCCCCCTTCAGGTCCAACTGCTCTCCTTTTATATCCGAGGTTGCAAGAGGAAATGTGAGGGAGAGAATTCTCAGGGAGGGCATACTGGATCATGCCTAAATTCTCTCCTCTTCATGGCCATGTTTCTGTTTTTAACATTATGACTGGTAATAGGATCATGACGGTCATGGCCATAATGTGACGGTCGTGACGCTTGTGACGATCATGGTGAACTGTGACGACCGTCACACCTCCAAAATCCTGCATTCTGTGGTTTTCTGGCTTTTTCTCCTCTTTTTGTCCCTTCCTTACGCGCTTTTCTATGTCTTGCTCATTTTTAGCATGAGAATGAAATATCTGTGAAAACACTTAGCAAACTTGTAGAATAATCAGAATTCGGGTTGAAATCATACAGTTAATCAATGGAAAATATGGAAATTATAAGGTACATTTTCGCGTTATCAACAATTCTCTTCTTCTACACGTTTCTTCCTCTTCTTCTTTCGTCTTCTTATCTGAAACAAACAACAATATGAAAAAAAACAAAATGTCAGTGTTTTACCCAAGTGAAGTGTTTGACGGTGATGTTGATGGTGGCTTTGAGTTTATTTGCGAGGACGATGATGAAAATGAGTCTTTCATTTTCTGAGTCTCTGTTTGACTCGTTTGTGGGTTTTATGTTTGTTTGCTTTTGAGATTTGGTCTTTGCGGTCCGTTTGTGTTGATGGGTTTGGTGGTTTTCTTGAAACCGGTTGTGGGTTTCTGATGGTTTTCGTTGATATTCTGGGTTTTGGATTTGTTGTGAACTACGATGGGTTTGCGAGTTGGGCAATGATGAATCATTTATGAGCCTATTGGTTTTTTGATTTCGTTGTTGACGATTTTATGATTTTGGTGTGATTTTCGGTGAAGCTGTTTGAGGGTTTTGGCGGATTTTCGAGCAATGAGGAAATTTTTTTCTAAGCTCTTTGGTGTTTTTTCGTTCGGGTCCCCCTCTCTGAACTTCTTCCCCTTCTTCTTATAGCTGAATTCTTTAAAATTGCCTTGAAGGCCTTAAATGGTTTTTCCTTTTTTAAAACATGTTTTGACATGTTTAAAACTTTCAATCTTTGTTTTCGAATATTGATGGTGATAATGTTTGTTGTCCATTTCTGGATTTGTTGATGATGGTATTTCCAAATTCATTTTGGGCCTTTTGACGGCTGTACTTCCATTTTCAGATTTTGGCCTTATTGATGATGATGTCTTGCTGTCATTTCGGATTTTTGATCTATTAATGATGAAATCCATTTTCAAATTTGTTTGGCTTAGTGGAGGAACTCTGAACTGTGTTTGACCTGGGAAAAATTCGTTTTCTTCATTCTTTTTCTTTCCATGGACAAGAACAAATTATGCCTGGTCTTAGAACGTGCAAGCTGGTGGTAGTTTTACTGTTGCCCTTACGGACCAAAACAAAACCCGGTGATGATTCTATAATCTGAGGGCTTGAAATTCATTTCCTTCTTATTTTACTGCTGTTTTTCATTGCTTTGCAGGTTTGTGAAGATGCCGAAGAAGCTTGAAGGTCTTCTAACTTCTTAGAATAGTCTTAGGATTTTGAATTTTTTGTAAAAAAAAATGTCGTAATTTTGAATGTTGTAATGAATCCACCTGACTTGTAAGAACCCAATTTGTACATTGCATCCTTGAATTTTGACTGAACTTTTAAAATCCATGAATAACCTCAACTTTGAATCTTAGAATTAAATTTGGTGCAATTCACGTAAAAACTCATAAAATGATGAATATTTCACATGAACCACTTATTCTCCAAAATCATGACCTTAAAATTGGAAAAAATATAGTTTTGAGTGGGTTGCAACATGACTTGATACTTGAAATAAGGACTTGTGGTCTTGAATTCGTGAACTTGGTATATTTGAATCTTGGACTTCTATTTGAGTCATTCATGCACTCTCCTTGCTAAAACTTGATCCAAAGGTTTATTCAAATTTTGCTACTTTAAAACATAATGAATTTCAACAAGTAACCAATTTAAAAGGAATTAACTTCATGAATACAGACAAAGTCTTGCGCAGTAAGTCCTTTGACCATGAGGATACCATTTATAATACCATGCCCCACACATTTCAATCAACCCTTCCAATGACTATCCACAGGAATTCAAACACGACCTTGCAGGATATGAGCCAGATGAACATATGTACACAACCTTTATAATCTGCGTTCACCACAGCGAACCTGTCTTCGTAAAACAAAACAAGACAAACTGGTTAAAATGGTTAGTTAAAACGAAAGATGACTTAAAGGATATGCGGAAAAAATGCACAAGGAGGTGGGATCTTGAGGTCAAAAATTAGGGTGCTACAGTTATACCAACCGTGATTAAATAAATTTCAAAAAATAAAAAATATATCAGGCACATCCAGTTTGCGATGTTACACAGGTGGAACGCATAACCGTAGTAGAATTCGTGTTATTGAAGGCGTATTTTGTAGTAGTGGAAGGTTTTTATCCAGTTGATCTCCCGAATCCTTTAGATGATTTTCAACTTTATAAAATTTAAGTAATATTAAAGTTTTTGGAAAACCTTTTTACTTAAACTTTTTTATCAGAAGTAAAGAATCTTTTTCTGAATCTCAAAGTCTAATAATTTTCATAAGCAATCATCTATCAGAGTCTAGTAGATCTGCACTTAGAGAGCGATATCTTCTGTCAGTCATCAATCTCCAAGATTCTATTTGAAACCAACATTTCCTCTTGAAGCAAGAGTCATGAGTGATTAAAGAATATTGAATTGTTTCCCTTGGTAGCTAACAAGTAGCGGTAACATCATAAAAAGTGAGGAAACTGTTTCCATAAATATGATCATCATCTACCTAATGAAATATTCGATATACATAAATATAACATTGTTTCTTCTTAAAGATTTCTAAAGATTCTTTCATCAAAAAAAATTCTCTAGAAATTTAACAGAGACTTTGTATTTACATATACACGAATATCTCATTGAATCAAGAAATAAGCTAGAAAAGAACATAACCCTTTTTTTGTTTTTTTTCTCGGTCAAACTCGTATCAATATTAAGAATTGACCATAAAGTCTGAACACTGCTTTGAGTGGATTCTGATTCAATGGTTGTTAAACCATTGACTCCACTTATTTCACCAAATTCAGTACCTTTAGCACTTGAGTCTGGGATGTAGGCTCTTCTTCCATAAAATGTTGTAAACAACCTTTGATTAGTACCATGGAAGATGCCTTTGCTCCTTTCTTCAATATCTACAGCAAATACATTTGAATGATGATACTCATATTCCTATGAGACCATACATGTAAGTCCAGACAAGATTTTTTTTGCCTTACGCCACATTCTGATAGCAGTACCATGATTCATTCCAGAGTATCAGTCTATGATAAGTCTTTATATGAACAAGATCTTGTTCTTAGCAGAATAATTGATTTCATTGTCTTGGATAAGACTTTGAATTCTTTGATAAGAAAAGAACCAAATGATGTTAGCTATTAGAGAATGGCATAAAAAAAATTAAAGCACTATCATGTAATTTCTTGCAGAACACGAATAAGAATTGAAGGTTTCTCATAGACTTGTCCTTTAATAAAAATTTCATGATGACCCTCAATCAAGGAGCAATAGAGTCTATTAAGATATCACCTTAAAGAACAGAGTCCTTATTATCAAATATTAAAGCAGGATAGATTTGGCATAATCTCTTTCTCTTCAAAACTTTATTTATTTATTTCAGGATTCAGATGCTTTTTCAGAAGCAATAATGATTGGCAGAGCCAAATTACTCTTTAATGTGAATCCTGCATTAATGTCAGCTTCAAATGAATAAGCATTGAAGACCTTCTGACATTAGGTTCTGGTAGTGTTTCTCATTGCTTTTAGATTTGGGAAATCAGTTTAAATACTAATCTTTCAGAAGCTCTTGAAGTTACTCTTCTATAACCAGATGTCACATTTCATTCAGCCAATTAAAAATTCTTCTGATTAGGAAGGTTAATTCCTCATCATCACACATTGCATATGAATATCCTTCAATAGGCTTTGTGAAAGATAATCTGTTAGATAGCTTTTTATCATCTAATTCCTTTTCTTTTCTTTGAAGATTTTAAGACAAATCGACAGAGCATAATAAATTCAAGTTGTATAACTTCTTTAATAACTATGACCTCAGGCTTGAATCCAGAATAATCTTCTTGGACTTTGCTTGTAAAGATTAGATGAAGCGTAACTGGACAAGCTTCGAAACTAATTCCCATAAATCTGAGCACAAGGATTCAAGGATAGTCCAAGAATCAGACATATCAATGATGTTTACATATTCAGAAGTGAGATATAGCACCTACCAGAATGAAACTACCTCTGAAGATATTCAATAAGCTTCTTCTGAGCTGGTGATAGATATTTTTAAACCATGATCATCTCTACACCATCATCTTCTATAGTAATCCTTTTCTCAATTAAAGGTGAAAAAAGTACACAAGAAGGAGGGAGGGGTTGAATTGTGTTTTCCGTTTTCTTAATTTGCGTCTGATTAGAGTTCATAATCTAAACGGGTGCTCAAATTCTAATTATACTAAGCAGAGAATGTTAACAAAAGCAAATAAGTAATAGCAGAAGACACAAAGATTTATAATGGTTCCTCCCAACTGAGAGTAGTCCAATCCTCTTTCTTCACAAGATATTTTCACTATAACCAAATCATGATTACAATCGCTTATGCATTGTGCATAAGTCTTTTACATTGCTCAGACCCTAGGTCCAAGACTTCTTGCTCAAGTCCTATAGACTCAAGACTTCTACTCCAGGTTCCATGAAACGAGCCTTCCTGCTCAAACCCCCTAGGTTCAAGACTTCTACTCCAAGTTCCACAAACCGAGCCATCCTGCTCAAGCCACACTGGCCTAAGATTTCTGCTCCAAGTTCCATGAAATGAGCCTTCCTGCTCCAAGTTTCACGAACCGAGCCATCCTTCTAAATCAATCTACTTGATTAAGAATTTCATTGCTCAAGCACATAGCATGAGACTTACATGGCTCAAGCATCTTGGCGAGAACTTCCTTGCTTGTATCCTAATAATACAAGACTTCTGCTTGATCAATCCACTTGATGAATACTTTCATGGCCCAAGAATGTAGCATGAGACTTACATGGCCTAAGCATCTTGGCGAGAGACTTAATCTAAATTGCTAAACAAGTTTAACATAATAGAGAATAAGGTGTACTTGATTCTAATATCAGAGGTACGAGAAATCACCATAACAAAGACCTAAAGCTCTTAAGATTTCTAAGATATTCAATGTATAAGAAATCTTAAGGATTTTACAATATAACCTACAACAGAAAATTTGCGTACACAATAGAATTGATAATTTCTGATCTTGTTAATCTTTCATCTGGTTAATCCTTGGTAAAGATTTAATATGAACCTTCAACCACTTATATAGAAGTTGCAACAGACTAGCCGTTGGAAGAGATATCTTGATCAAGTGTCTTTGCTTTACTCTATATTACAAGAGTCATTGAATATAGATACACCAAAAGATCTTGATCCATTGTGTAACATGTTTAACCATTGAGTATTCAAGAAGATTCTATATTATAGAGTCGTTGAGAGTAGATATCTATAAATCATGTCAACCTTTCTTGAGCCTTGTGAACTCAGAATCCAGTTGACAAATTAATTTGACAATGCAACTTGTTTTATGTAGTACTAACAACTTCATCTTTATCACCAACTCTGAATGATAGCAGAAGCCAATTCACATTTACCAAGTGTATAGACAATTATGTTGCTTCTTTTAATGCTGAGGCCTTCAGCTTTAGAATCAACACCAGACATCACTTAGCAAGTGTTCTTCAGATTATGCACCACCAAAAGCTAGTGATTTAACTTCTCTCAAGTGTGTCTTTGTATATCAAATTCTGTGTATAAATATTTACAAGTATTAGAACGTGCATACAAGAAACACACATAAAATATAACCAGTTTTTTAAATTCTTTGTTATCATCAAAACCCAAGGAATATATGTCATGAACAAATCTTGTTCTAAACGACTCGACTGGGAGTACCAACACCAAGTTACAAATCACATCAAAATTAAGTTTTGATCCGGAATCAAAATTATCAGTTACCATATCGCTATCTGCTGGTGGTTCTTCCATTACTACTTTCCCTTTGGTTTTTGTTGGTGTGGGGGAAATAGTTGTCTTCTGGCTAGCTTCTTAGCCTTGTAAGTGACAAGATTAGGATTTGGTATGTTGGTAGTTGATTCTGTAGTTCCTCGTTCTGTCTTTTTCTTCCTCTAGAACCTCCTCCATTGGGTTTGAGATATGAGATTTTTCCCTTTGTAATTGCTAGGCCCGTAGGACTGTTTCGACACTTGTAACTTCTCTCGATATAATAATGATGAACCTTTTCCCATTTCTAAACCTTTCCACTTTTTGTGGCTAGGTCCCTCTTTTCCCATAGGTTGCATCCATTTTCCCTTAGGAGCGTTGGATGTTATGATGTAGGTGTTTGGTTTGTTCTCCTGGTGAGTCGGGAAATTTTCTTGTTGCTTTTTCTGGGGCACTCCCATTTTTTTCGAAATAAAATTGTGGTTTTTCATTCCCACACTTCCCTTTCTGCTTAGCATTTTGGGCATTCTCCAAATCCTTAGTGGGTTTTTGTGTCAAAAATAGCGTTGCATCTCAAACATAACATTACATCAGAATCCTTGAGTTTATAGCAGTTGTGGAAGTCAATCAACTCCCCCTCTGCCCTTGGGTAAACTAGCTTCATTTGCTTCTCACCATTCTCGCTAACTTCTGCTTCGACTTCTATATTGAGATCTTCAGTAACCTCGACCATAGTGACCTCGAGGTCTTCAGTAACCTCGACCATATTCATCTCGACCGGTTCAGCAGAGTTGCCTTTATATATGCATTGGAAAAGAGTCAAGTTTCATTTGTGGCTTTCCTTTGTTAGTGAATTTTAGTCTTCCTTCCTTCAAAGTATTCTGGACAAGATCCTTGAAAAGAAAACATTGGGAGGTTTTATAACCCTAAAAATTATGGTATTTTCAAAATCCTCTTTTCTTCCTTTGCTCTAATGGTGGTATTTTTGCGCCTTGTGGCACCAAAATTTGGCCATCAGAAATTAATCAAGTCAAAAATTTTGTCGCGTTTGGTTACGACAAAGGTATAAGTTTTCTTTCGAAATTTATAATTATTTTCTAGTTCGATAAGGTTCTTGCCATTCGCTGGCGTAAGGAGTTTACACGTATATGAAGATCGTGACTTTAACTCAGCCAAGTTAACTTCCTTCTCCTTGATATCATTGTATTCAATGTCGGACCTTGGGTCATTCTCGTCTATGTCGATATAAGCCACCCTTTCTTTTTCATTTCTATTTTCCCTATCCTTTTCTGCATTTAGACATTTGACTTGTCGAACTCTATTCGCTAGTAGGGCCATATCCCTCAAATATTAGTTGTCCAATTGCTTCCTGATGGAATAATCTAAACCCTCTGCGGCCATCACAACTAGTTCATGTTCCGACACTTGGGTGAAGCACGTTGCCTTCAACCTTCGAAATCTGGTAAAGTAATCATCAATTGGTTTAGGTAACTTTTGCTTCACACTTTCCAATTCTTTCAGGCTAATCTTAGATTGCCCTATGTATAATTTTTCATGAAATAATCTTTCTAAATGAATCCGCCTATTAATCGAGTGTGTTGGAAGTGTCGTAAACCATGTGAAGAAAATTTTTGTGAGAGAATTAGGGAAATATCTCATTCTTAGATTCTCGTTGTTTTCTATATCCCCTACTTCATTCAAATATTGAGCGATATGTTCTACTGTGGAGTCACTAGTGTCACCATAAAATTTGGTGAAGTTATAGTCTTTCTAACCCCTTGGGAATTCTGTTTGTAGTATATATTCTGATAGAGGAGAAGTATAATTGGGACTATGCAGTCCTATGTTCAAACTATTATGGGCCATGATTCTTTTGACCATGGCTGCAAGATTATTTTGTCCTGCCGGATTTTCTTGCTGGGCTTAATGGACTATTTGGTTAGCATATTTATTTCTATTAACCAATAAAATTGGTGGATTCCTTTGTTCGAAACCCAAATGCATCAGTTGCTCGACCACTTGAGGCATAAACTGCTGACCATGTATCACTATTTTTTCTTTGTTAATTATTATTACATTCTGGTTTGGCCTCACCATCTGGGGTCGAATTTGACCCTTAGTAGAGCCAAAGAAATCAACAATTTGAGACATTTGAGTTACTAACTGTTGATAACTATGATTTGTATTTTGAATGATATAGTTAAGCATAGTGTCTATTTGTTGGGTGAGTGTGTTAACCATTTCATGGTTACTCTAATCCATTTGTTGTCTCACAACCATCATATAATTTGTGGTTACTGGTGGCATCATTGGGGGGATGAGTCCTGCTCCTAATTTTGATTGTAGGTTTCGACTATGATTGCTTATAGCAGATTTTGATGCCAAATGAGGATTAATTATAGACAACATAATTGTGTTACCATAATGTTGCTCTCGATTAAGCATATGCAATGTTAGATTTGGGCCATAAGGTCTAAAGTCACTTACCATAGATTTTGTAACCCTTGGTGATATCGGGATACTCGACACTATTGACGGGGGAATTATTTCTCCATCTTGTGCAATCGAAGGCGCAACTATCGTACTTGTAATGGAGGCACTTGCTCTAGTCAAAGATGCAGCGGTCGTGCCTCCGGTCGTAAAACGGGGCTGTCGTTCTTCATTAGTATTGGTATTTCTAGAATTTACCATTCTAACGTGTCTTCTTCTAGTTGGAATGGGAACTTCGTTATTGTTTATTTTATAACTTATCAATCTCATACATATAAAGCATTGAACAATTTAATGAATGAAGAACTTTGATAAGACAAATGTCTGGATAAGTAAAGAAAAAATAAGAAAAAAGCTTTGCACAAAAAGAGTCCTACCGGGTGTGCTAATTTATTTACAGTGAAATTTGGAAAACAAAGACAAGTTTGATTTTTCTTAAGTGATTAAACTGGAAATATCCTCAGCCGAATTTGTGCAAAAAATTTATGTTTCAACAACTGTCAAGAACATCAAATTAAAAAGATAATGCATTAAAATAAATGGATAAAAAGGAAAATTTAAAGGAAAATATTAGCTTTATAAATGGAATGCAAGTACATACATTTAAAACTCATTTCTCTCTTTCACAGTTAGATACTTTGAGTGTGTAATGTATAAAATTGCAGATCTCCAAAACTATAAACAAACACAGCTTATATACTAGTCCTAATATAATCGTCTACAACGATCGACTTAACAAAACTTAACAGACCTTCATTTTCACGTATCTCTCGTTTTTGAATGGCTTCCACGTGTTCTAAAATAATTGTATGATCTTAATTATATTCCCTTCGATACAACTATGTCACGTTAACTGAAAAGGAACCCCAAATCTTACTAAGTCCTTTAACTCGACCAGGGTATTTAGTGGACTTTTCGACCAATTTTTCCAAACCTCTTTCAACATGACTTGTTCATAAAGAACGTTTAAGCACTCTTCTAATCGAAAATAACTATTTTGACTATGGGTGAAACCTTAAACTCCTGTCATAGCCAAGTTTAATTTTAAATTCTCATGTCTATTACTTGTGTCAAATATATGAGGTAACTATATCTCCACCTTTTTCTCCCTGTATGAGATGGGTGTCTCCTAGTTACACATCACCACGTCCATATTTCTGTAGGCAACATATTTCACCTATTCAGACGCCAGAGATACTCGAGTCACCGGAGGTACCTGAGGCACCAGTGCCACCCCAAGAATAGGAAGGACCTTAGGCTGATGAGCCAGTGCCACCTCAGAATGATGAGGCTAATGATCCATTGCCATCTAAAGTATTTGGAGAAGGCCCGTTAGAGTTATCACTACTGCGTCTTTACCCAGACCATATTGCTAGGCGTATCTGGTACAAAAAGGTATAATTAGTTGGATTCATTCTTTTTAAATTACGTTTATTATTATATTACAAGTTTTTGACGATGATTTATTTTTCTGCAGGACAATGGTCTACTGAAATTCATTTACCATGGGTGGAAGATTATTGACTTGGATCCTCCAGCACTTCCCACAGATCTTCAACTGGTCGTGTGTACTGGCCTATATTGAGGATATACTGTGTGCTTCTATGTTTCCCCCGCTCAGGAGGAACCAGGTGATAGAATTTTTTCAAGTGTAGCTTTACCGCTTAGTTTCCAAAGATATGCACTTTAACAATTATGTTGATCACCGTGAGACGTAGCCATTTGAAGACATGGTGTTATACTCGAGATGGTTGGCTTGTGGTTCACGTCTGACATTTCCACACCCAGACTATTCCCAGACTCTCTGATGTCTCTGCTTCTCCTGCTATAACACGTAGAGATGTGAATGCCATGTTTGATGATTATCTTAGTCATCTGGTATCGGAGGAACCATAAAGCACCATACCTGAAAGCGACTGGAGCTATGTAGACGGGTACATCAAGTAGTTCTTCAGGATGTCACATTCATATATGGTGCAGTCTATTCCTGGAGATCCACCGAGGTTAGCTCGTCAAGAGATGTTATAGGAAGAGCATGCACAATTAGATCTGCACATGATGTGTTGTCTGGATGTCGTCGTATTGTGGAGATTGTGCAGTTAGACATTGACAAAGGTATTTTTTTTCTATTGGTTCTAAGGTGTGGGAGGTCCTAGATGTCATTATGACGGATGCACGATAGGGATTGATGTATAAGAGACAACATCAGAGGACTGGAGCAAAGGAGTTCGAGGAGCTCTAGTCTAGTATACATAGTAGCTGATAGTATTTATACTTTGAATTTATCATCGATTATACCTTATTTTGACTTATTTCGACTTTATTATGTATTTTGACTTTATTGTATATCGGTTGATGACTTATTTTGACCATCTAAGTTTATATATGTCATTATTTGCATATTGATTGTACTGATTAATGCTGATCACATAACATGGGCCTTAACATTTATAAATCGTCATTTTTATCTGAGTAACCATAAAACTAACTTAACTTGCACTGTTTTGATAGATTACGAAGATTCATCTCCGTAAACCCTAAACGGAGATGCGTCTCTAAATTAATAAATGTTTAAAATGGGGCTTTCGAAAAGAGATGCATGTGGTGTTTTGAAATATTTCGGAGATGCATATTCGAATCAGCTAATGTTTTGACTTAACACAATGAGCGTTTATAGATGAATCTCTGAAATTTGAGAAGCATTTTTTATAAGGTATTTTTCTACCCTATAGATTGATATAGGAAATAAAAAAAAAATTGGGGGTGAACTAAAGCTATGATGAGAAAAATAGACTTCTAGTTGAAAAATTAAAATTTTGGGATGTTATTATTAAAATAAAAGTTGTATTTTATAGGGAAAATTTACATTTTTAAGTCTTTCATTTAATTTGTATGTTTAGTCTTTTTTTGTATACGTTAGGTCTAACCTCCCTTTCAATTTAAGCTATGTATATTGCCACCTTACATATCAAGATTAACATACTAAATTTACCTTTTTTCTCAAAATTGATTGAAGTTTTTTCCTCTAAAAATTGCAATAAAAATCCTTCAACAATTATATATTATTGTTGGAAGTGGTTCAAAATATATTAGTTGAGACATTCTCACATATTTAATTTTTTTTAGTGATAAGAGAATTTAAAGTTATATATAGAATACAATTTTCTTTTTTTTGATAAAGAGAGAGTCTAATATTATATATTTATTTTTTAAATAAAGAAAGAGTTATGTATTGTAACAATTTTGACATAATATTATTTTCTCGTTGTTTATTGAGAACGAGTGAACGGGTGCGGTTTTTTCTCTTTGGTTTATTTGTTTTTTTCCAACAATTATTTAACTGAAAAACTCGAAGAACTTTGTTAATGTATAGTTTGCTGAAATTGTTTAACATATAGAATTGAACATCTAACATCTTTGAAGAGAAACTTTGTATATTGTACTCATAACATACTTATTCATATCATCATTGTTTTAATGTAATAATGTCACGTATATTCTGAATCACATTGGCATTTCCAAAATTAAAAAGGATAATTGAAAATTTTCTGGTGCATTAGAGTAATTTAAGGCTCAGTTTTTGCCTTGAAGTCTAAGAGTAAATGCCTGCAAAGATAAAAGAACTTGTTTTAACATGTTCTTGGCTTCTTCATCGATTAAATCGCCATCGTCGTTAAACTTTGCAGGAGGCTCAAATGCTTTAAGGAAGAACTCAGGTTTATTGATGAAATGGAGATCGGTATACACTCCAACTTGGCGTAGATGATAGTGCGATCTCCCTCCGCCGAAGTTTCCTCCGGCGCTTACTATTGCGGCGGCTTTGTTGGCCCAAACATTTTGAGGTCTGGATGCCCAGTCAATTGCATTCTTCAAAGGAGCTAACACAAAACAATGGTAAAGATCGAAACTACTTGATGTTAGAACTAACTCCAAACCGAATTAGTCGATGCAATAGACCGAAAATTGATGTTGAAAAAAAAACAGAATTTCAAGGGAACAAATAGAACGGACCAATCTAAATGAGCATAGCATGACAAGAAAATGGTACCTGTGAGAGAGTAATTATACTCAGGAGAAGCAAAAAGAACACTATCAGCTCGAAGAATCTTGTTGCGAAAAGCTTCAACAAGTGGTGGATAAGTTCCATTTTTCTCAAGATCAGTGTTCAACATAGGTAGAGTTGAAATATCAATGAAATCAATCTCTATACCTTCAACGGATCCTTTACTCAACTCAATTGCTGCAATCATCATAAACCAAATTCAAAGTTACAACAATTTATAAGCATATGAAAGAAGAAAAAATTGAAGAAAGAGATAGAGAGAGGGAAGTTGAACCGGCACGGATAAGGCCTGAGTTGTATGAATATTTTCTGAGGGAACCAGAAAGAGCTGCCACTTTGATAACTGCCGCTGGTGCCATAACTGTATGAATTGTTCTGTTCTGTTCTTTCCAGGAGATTATGTTATAAGTTTTGTGAATCATAAACAAAGTCAGAATTTGTAGGAATACTATTGATATAGTCTTGGATTGTGTGCTCTTCTCTACTCTACTAATTGCTTTTCAATTTATTGTATTTTGACTGCTCTTTTGTTTCTAATTTTAAAACATTTGTTTGTTTATATAAAATTAATATTTTTTTTATGTTAGTTGATTCAGTGGTAATTGACGTCAGATTTGACAGAAAGTAATGCGATTTGATTTATATATCATCTTATATAAATCTATTTTGTTGAAGATTTTTGTGAACAATAGCTTATATGGTAAGTTATTGTAGTTGCACAATTGTTGAGATGTATCATACATAGAGAATCATGGCTATTGTAGAATTAGTTTTTTCTGTTTGTAGGTTTGTTATAGTTAGTTACCTTACCTATCAACTATATATACATAAGTTGTAACTAACTTGAACTTTGATTCAATGAGAAACTAACACATTAATTTAATATTCACCATTGAATTCTCATCTTTTCTTAGACTTCATCATGGTAATTGAAAACTTTATGATGCTATCATAATTCTTTTGAGATCTTCAGCGCATCACCTTCCTCATTTCGTTTTGCTTTTGACGTACATGATGGTGTGTGGAGTTAATGTTGGCATCAATGGCGGCGGTAGCGTTGCAACACCGACTTCTCTAGTCCAAGATCCTTCTTAACAACCGTAATGTACTATGTGCATCCTTCACATGGTTCGTCCTCTGTTACAGTTACACCAATCTTAACTTATTTTAGTTAACATGCATGAGCAATATCCATGCGACGTGCATTTGACACTTGTTGCACTTCAAAATTTGCCCAACCTTTTCTCTTATCTTGACTTATGTTTCATAGCATCTTGCATTTTCATTTGTGCATAGCATTGGTGTAGACAGGGGATCAAGATATCTCATTCTTACTCAAGGGAGGAGTTCCATCTTTGAAGTTCACACAAGGATACATCTTCATATCTCAACATCACTTGGGACATCATACAAGAGAATCATTGGTCTTCCATCTTTGGTTCTCAAGTTGAAATTTGGGCATATGATGTCTTCATGAGCAAGGCTTTTGAATCTTCATTATCATTTCTCTTCACCAATCATCTTTTTTTAAGGGATTCTTCAAACTACCCAGGGGAAATGTGGTTTCAAGCTTGGGTCATTTTCTCTTGTCTTCATGCTTTTGAAATTAGGGTTTTGGATAAAATTGGTATATGTGTGTTTCTTTGAGCAAGACTTGGTTCCATGGTCCTCTATATGTCCTAGGGTATTTAAGGGTGAAAGATTAATCATCCGTTTCAACCAGAAGAACTTCAATTGGTCAGTCAATTACAAATCAAGTGAATTTGGGGAAAAGTCAATTGTGCAAGGAAAAAGTCAACTCCTGACTTTTTGAGGTCAAGATCATGTTCCTCATGTTCAACATGGCTAATGGATGAAAATTGATCAAGAAATGTCAAAGGGATCATGAAAAATCAATAAGTTGGAAACTTACCATTTTTGGAAAATTAGGATTTTAGAAACCTTCCATTTATAGAAAGTTTCATGTTTGAATCAACCATTTTCAAGGCCACTTTCCTTCATGATCAAGGTTTCAAATGAAGTTTTGGCCAACATCAAATTTATTCCCCATCCTCTGAGCTTTCTTTTGAGTACCAATTCATCATCATGTGATGTTTAGAGCTCAAGTTATGTGAATTCAAAGTTGGGATTTCAATTATGTTCAAATTCATAACTTAGAATTTTTCTAAGTTATGTAAAGGCAGATTTTGAGGCATGACATTCAAGCTTAATTTTCATGACTTTCCAAGTTGCAAATCAAGTTTCCCCCAACATGAGAAGTATTCCCCATCATGCTAGCTTTCTTTTGAGTCCAATTTCCAATCAAGAGGAGTCAAATTCATCAAGTTATAGGTGTTCAAAGTAGGTGATTTGGGAGATATTGAAAGGCATGATTCATGAATGATTTTGGCATATTTCTCAACCTAGCTTTGCAGCATTGCTTTTGTTTTAAGTCACACGCATGACACCTCCTTTCCATACCCCAAAACATTACCCAAACAAGACAAACAAGCCATGTACCTCTTATGTGATTTTTGAAATATCTTGGCCCAAAGAAGGGAAGAGGCAAGCCTGATTATCACACATTCCCTCAGATATTTCTCTCCACTCAGCCACATCAGCAACAATCCTTGATTCGTGCCATGATACAACATCCACCCTCCATCTCAATTCTCTCTCAAATTTGCATCATATATTACCTCTTGTTTTAACCACAGTGAAAATATTTTTAACCTCACAAAGGCCTCATATAAAAGCTAAAAAAACGAAACCCTAGAGAGGAGAGCCACCATTGTGAAGAATATCAAACCTAGCTCTCACTTTTCTCCCTCTGAATTTTTCTTCGAATCTCACCCCTCCTTGAGCTTTCCACCCAATCTCACCTCAAAACCTATTCACCATAACATTCTCCACCTTTTGTTTGCAAGAAAAACATTCTGCAAGCACTTTGTTTCATACCTGTTCAAAGTTGGTTGGAGGTTTAAGAGAAGTTTCAAGGCCTTTCAATTTCAGATCAAGATCCTTCAAGCTCTAGGGAAGCATTTTGCATCTTTTGGTGACTTTACAACAAGTTTTGAAGGAGCAGTAGACGTACTCCACTAGGTAATTTTCAGAGCTTTCTTCTCTCACTCTAGGCATATATTAGGGTCATGCTGGGTGCATCTGAAGTCCTCCTTAGGGTAGGCAATGTTTTCATATCATGATGGTTTGTTTTGATGGATTTTCAGTTTGAGTGCTCAAACTTTTCTCTCTCGATTCATCGTGTAAACGTGCTTGTTTTTAAAATGTGAGGCTGAATTTGATATCTGTGTGGAATTCTGAGTGTTTGTGTGTCCTTATTTTCCATTTCTGAGGATTTTTGAGGTTGCTCTGGTGAGGGTTGGCCGGAGAAGATGATCGGAACTAGGGTTCCGGCGTCTGGAGGTGGGAGATAAGATGATGTGGCCTTGGCACCTTTATTCGAATTTGAATGCAATGAGGTGTCTCATTTTCATTTGCTCGTGTGTATGACTGGCTGCCAGCTCAATTAATGAGCTCCAACGTGGCATCTGAGTGTGTCAAAGTTTGGTCTGGGCCTAGAATCTTTTGCTATCTGCACACCCTCATTTTTAGCCCAATTCGTGTGTTTAACTGTTTCTAGTTCATTTAATTTTTGCTAATAAACCCCCTTCACCCTTTTTCCTATTTTATTTTATTTCTTTTACCATTTCCATTTTAATTTTATTTTTAATAGTAAGAATCATTTTTAAAATTAACAAAAATTAGTTTCTGATCAATTGATATGTTGAGATATTTTTCACAATTTTTATTTTATTTTTTATTTTATTTTTCATTTTATTTTATTATTTTTAATCAATTTATTTTGCAAAGTGGTTTTCTTGTTTACCCGTGTGGATTAGGCTTCATGATTGACATCCTTTGATACCTCCTTGAGCCAATTTTCCTCTCACACTTTGGTGCTTGACTGAGGACTGTTTAGGGGTATTTTTGATGTCTTGTTGATCTTTTCTTGTTTGTTTTTCATTTGGTTTTATTTGACCCTTGATGTGTGCTCGATAAGTTGAGTGCCTTGTCTTGTTTGATGCAATTGAGGTGCTTTGATGCAATTTGTGTTGTGATCTTTTGTACACTAACTTTGGATTGACTTAACTTGACTTTGAAATTTTATTTTAATTTTATTTGGTTATGTTTCTATTTTTGGTTGATGCATCAAAACCTTGTTGTTTTAACCATGTGTGTATGCATGTCTTGACCTAATCCTTTGAGGTGGCTTCTTGTGTGATTCCATGAATGCTTATTGAGTCTTGTTTTCTCTTGATAGCATGTTAGAGGTTTTGATTTTCATGATTATGGGTCCATTGAATGTTTGTTTCATCTCATATGCTTTGTATGATCATGTATTCCTTTTGTGGTTGACTTGTGAGATGTTTGCATGACTTTGGTGTTTCAACTTGAGTATGATCCATTTTGACTTCGTTTGATAGTTTGAATTTGAACTTGATGCATATCACTTGAGTTTGCTTCTGACCTTGATGAATTGATACTTGATCTTGATGTTTTTGTGGCATGTGTCTTACTTTGAGAATGATGTGAATATTTGAACTTCTTTTGAGTTGTGTTTGGATGTTTTCTTTTGATTGATCATGAATGAATGTGTGACTTTGATAATCATGATGTGGTTTCTGCCCCACTTTCTCTCTCCCCTCGTTTCTTTGTTTGTGATTTGATGTTTGACATCATTCTTCTTAAGATGTTTAAGGCATGTGATCTTGTATGGTTACTTTGTTTGTCTTTGTGTTTTGATCTTCCATCTTGTTGACTTGGATATGACATGTGTGTGTCATTGATGTGTGTCTCATGTTTGCATGATCATTGTTGTCCGTGTGTATGCTTCTCTCATCTCCTTTAATCTTTCATGACTTGTTTAAGTCTTTCTTTCTATCTTCGTTTGTGATTGATTAGTGATGTGTTTACTTGTGTTTTCTCACATGATCCCTTAGGATTTCTAGTCCCTCTATTTAAGATGGAAGTAGGAGAAACATTAGGCTTTCAATCCTTTATATGATAACATTAGGTAGACTCCCCTTTCATCTCAACTTTAGGACCACTTTGCATGACAACATTAGGGTTCTTAGCTCCCTTTAGTGTCCTTGTGTCTTCTCTTCTCATCTTAAACTCCTCTAAGACACTTAATAAAGAATGATAAGTGTTGTACGCTACGAGCCTTAAGTACATGAGAAATGATACGTGGGGAGGTCTCTCTTCACATGTCTAGAGTGTTTAGCGTATGCCCTTTGAGAGATATGCAACGCATTCGCTCTTGTGTCATAGTATTTAGTGCAATATGAGTCTCAAATCAACTCAATTCACTTCTTCTAAAACTCACAAACAAAACCCAAACCTTTTCATCCTTCGGAATTGTTTCAAACTTCATTTTCAGAAAGAGTGTGTTATCTTTCCGTTCCATCGCAAACAAGCATCACCCCTAACTGTTGGAATTGAAATTTAGCGTTGCTCATAAAAGATACTTAACCAACCAGTGGTCTAGTTACCTAAACTACGTTTTCTCTGATTTCTCATACCAAATGATGATACGTAGGCACAAGACGGTGATGTCATGGCAAGCAACCTCCCCCCCTCCCCCGTCACCCGTAGTTTTCCGAACTACGTTGACTCTGACTTTCCCATTGCACGAGGGAATATTTAGGCATAGGGCGACGATGTCCTATCGAGTCTCTTCTTTCCTTTCATCCCCGTTTAGCAGTAGCTTTTAGATAGTTCTCACCCATAGATTAGACAATAAGCATGGATCCCGTTGAGTACAACGGACGTGAGGGGTGCTCATACCTTCCCCTTGCGTAACCGACTCCCGAACCCGAGATTTGGTTGTGATGACCTTGTATTTCCCGTTCTTTTAGGTTTTCTTCAATTGTTTCCTTTCCATCTCTTTGGGATAAATAACTTTTGGTGGCGACTCTTTTTGTTTGTTTTCGCCGGCCTTTTTCGTAGTTGCGACAACATTAAAAACAAGTTTGATTTCGTTGATGTTTTAGAATTCTACACAATTTTAAAATTTCTTTAGGAAGAATTTGAAACATATCTGTATATTCCTACTTGTTTCTGTTCGCATCGTTGTGTTTGCATCACAGATCTGAATAATGCAAAACATCAACATGACATTACATGTTCAATTCACTTTCTTACTGGCTTAAATAACTCATTTGATTTAGTTCATTCTAAAATTCTACTCATGAATACCCTACCTAATCTTAATAAGATTTTCAACATGAGTGCAAATTTAAGATGTCCATCGCTGATGAATCCAAGATCCTCATCAACTCAGCTTATTATCGTAAACCTTAAGGTACAAGTCGTGGCAATGGTTCTTTATTCATGCTTGGAACCAAGATTTTTACACATTGTGGAAGGAATGAGCACACTATTGATACTTGTTATACGAAACATGGTTTCCCTCCACATTTTGGTAAAAATCATGTTGTGGCTAACAAATCTTCCCTTGAATCGAATGATGAATGATGAAAGGAAAGATGCTGAAGAATCCAAAGGTTGCAAAGGTAATGAAAATTATGGATTCACAAAAGGAGAAAAACTATGGATTCACAAAGGAGAAATATGATCAACTTGTGAATTTGCTTCATGCATCAACTTCCAATGCAAATAATAATGCTTCAAATAGAAAAGTGAATATTGTATCTCATACAAATAATCATGTAGTACTGTAAACCCCAAATATTGATATTATAAAAACATTTTGATAATTTACTCAAAAACAAAGGTGTCACATTTTCTCAGCATAAATATCTTTCTCAATTATCATATTATAACAGCAGAAATAAATAATAACAACTCAACTTCAATTGTCTCATAATTAAAAATTAACTTTAGTTCATATCATAAAAAAATAGTTCAATAACTCTCATAGCATAAAACGGAAAGGTAACACGTCTAGTTTTACACTATCAAAGTGACAGGTTGAAACTAAAATAAACTCAAAAGTGATAAATGATAAAGAAGACTATTACGTCATTCTTCAAAATACAACACCAGTTAAGACTCCTCTACCTGAATATTTGTACCACAGGCGTAAAAAACAACACAGACACACAAACAGGGGGTGAGAATACATTCATATATATTAATGATGCATAAAACCGCAAGAATGTACAAGTAATATCAATCATCAATCACAATAATTATCCACAAGAATAATCAGTCACAAATATGGTTATGTATGCAATATATTCATCTATTCTACTCCAATGCATGTGGTACCAAGGTTTTAGATATCAGAGGTATGTTACTAATTAATCCACTCGTCACTGGTTCCTTTCTGAATCGGAAACTCGTCACTGATTCATCTTTGAACATGGTTCCTCTCTGAACCATGAACCTTGTCTATGGTTCCTCTTTGAATATGAGACTCGTCACTAGACCAAATTCCTACGTATCTTCGATATACAAGATGCACAAATGCAACAATCAAATACCATACTCATCTCAAAACCTCCAACTGGAATACTCATTATTGGTTCCTATTTAAACCTAAAATTCAGCATAAACATTGCCAATACAAGGTCGAAAAAATGGTTCTTCTCTGAACCAAACATCTCAACATTTTTCCTCCTCGTGAGGCATGCATTATAATCTCAACAATAATTTATTGACAATACTCATCGATAATCATCAATAGCATCAAACAACATCGAATAAATATCTAAAATAGAACCCACTCGAAAAATCGAGTCGAACAACCCAAAATTAGTCAAATAAGGGGTGACGGTCAACTCACCAGGCATGACGCTCGTCGCGTATGCCCGTCACCACTCTCTCTGACAAACCTATTATCATGCTGACGCTTGGGAAAGTAGCTTATCCTTGAGGCTATGACGGTCAGTCCGTCACCTTGCTGATGTCTACTGTTAGATGCCAAACTTTGCTTATTTTCTCTATCAAATGTTGGCATCTTTCATTCCTTTTTGTAGAGAAAATGTTAGAATCATTCTTGTTTTTATTGATATGCATCATTATGTGAAAATGTCTTGGTTGCTTTGATTTGTGTGCTACTGTGTAGGTATTAGACATGAAAATTTGAAGAGTAAGACACAAACATTATAACAAGGAAACCAAGTCAGCATGAAAACATCAACAAGTTCGCACAGTGAACTTGCTAGCGAATCTACCCGAAAAACATTAGCAAGTTCGCACATCGAACTTGCCAGCGAAGGCATTGAAAAGCATGGTACTGTTCATCCAGAAAGAAAAGGGACCTAAGTTCACTGTGCGAAGGAGATAGCAAAGTATTCGCTAGAGCGAAGAGGAAGCGAATGCCTAGAGAACACCGCCAGACTTGAGGCAGTAAGTATTTGGACAAGAATTCGTTGTGCAAAGTTTGTAGCAAGGCCTTCGCAGTGCGAAGGATTCTTCGCACATCGAACATGTGGAAATAGCTCAGGGGCGTCTTCACTGTACACTGGCACTTCAACTGCCATTTTATATTGTTCGCAGGCGAACATTTTGTTCGCAGTGCGAACATGACAGCTCAGCAGCATGTCTATAAGTAGTATGTGGTGCTTTTTGTAAAAATATCTTTTTTCTTGTACTTTTATTTTGAGAGATTTTTCAGAGAAAAAACCCTAATTTCTCCATTTCTCATCATCTCTTAGCGATCTTTCACAAAAATAAGGTGGATTCCTATCCAATCTCGATTATTCGACTCGGATGTTGATCAACCTTATTTTGTCATCAGCACAACAGTTATTTGTAATTTTTTGGAAGCGTTGATCCCATGTCTCTCCAAACATATCATCATAACATGTTTGCATTCTGGCATACATGTTCTTTTATTTCTAAGGATCTTAGCTTTAGGTCTCGTAGTCGAGCTGTCTATCTTTTCCTTGTGGTTTTCCTGTGAAAACTTGAATCAAAGCAGAAAGATTCCTTGGAAATAATTGAACATGACATTTGTGTTCTCATACTCATATGCATAGCAGTTGTTCAAGGATGGGGATTCTTATTCTGACTTGGTTTTCTCTCTAGAACTGCAAACCTGACTTCTCACCACTATGCAACTCGCAGCAACCAGAGGCGGATTATAGATCAGGTACAATCATAATTGTCAGAAGTCCAGACTCGTATGGCTCAGTTCATGGAAGTGATGTAAGGTATGGCTTAGCGTCAAGAGGAATCAAGGGTGCTTATCCACGGGGCTGCTGTTGTTATCCCATAGGCTGTTAATGGGAATGTTGTTAGTGGTAATCCTTTGGGCGGAGATGTGAATCCTCCACGTACTGATATTCTTCCACCTCCTCTTATGGGTCAACCAAGGAAAATGACTGATGAGATTCCTGTTCTTCGCCTAGAGGTGGTCAATCAAAATGAACAATTTTACGATAGTGAGATGAGTTTTCCTGCCCAGGCAGAAAAGAAGTTTCGTATGCTCGAGGAGAGTGAAGGCTTTTGAGAGTCAGAGTACTTTGGGTATGGATATGGCTGACTTAGGTTTGGTGCCAGGTGTGAAAATCCCTCCAAAGTTCAGGGTGCATGTTTTCGACAAGTACAAGGGAACCAGTTGTCCTAAGATGCACATTAGGGTCTATTTCAGGAAAATGCCTGCATATTCGGATGATGAGAAGCAACTGATGCACTTCCTTTAGGACAACCTAGCTGGGGCATCCCTAGAGTGGTATATGCAACTAGAGAGGACTCATATTCGTAGTTGGCAGGAACTCGTTCAGGCATTCGTCAAGCATTACCAGTATAACATAGACATGTCTCCCAATAAAACTCAGCTGTAGAGTCTTGCACAAGGACAAAACGAGAGCTTCAAAGAGTATGCCCAAAGGTGGCGTGAATTAGCTTCCCGGGTTCAACCTCCTATGTCGGAAAGAGAGCTTGTGGACATGTTCATGAGAACTTTTCAAGGTCCCTACTATGACAGGTTGGTTGGTAGTGCTATCATAGGTTTCTCAGATTTGGTAAGAGCTGGAGAAAGAGTTGAAAGTGGCATCAAAATGGGAAAGATTCAAGGTGCTACTGACTGCTCTGAAGATGTAAAGAAACATTATGATGAGTTCTCCAAGAGAAAGGAAGGAGAAACTAATGTTTTGTCTATTCCAATTGCTCAGCCTGTTCAGTACCAATAACCTTATGTTCCTCAGCAGCAAAATTATCAGCAACCAAGACAACAAAGGTCAAGAACGTCTGAGAGAAGGTTCGATCCACTCCCTATTCCTAACAGTCATGTTCTTGCTCGTTTGCTCGAAGGTTCTCTGGTTCAACTAAGGAAGGCCAAGCCTATCCTAGACCCTATTCCTCCTGGTTATGAAATGGATGCTAGATGCGAGTATCACTAAGGAACACCAGACCATTAAATGGAAGATTGCAACGTGTTCAAACACAAGGTGCAAGATCTAGTCGACTCAGAGGTCATCACATTCATTGCAGATGGTCTGCACATCAATTGAAGCCTCCTTTCTCAAGTGAGCAATTAGACTGTAAGTACGTCATCAGAAGTTATAAGTCCAGACGGAGTCAGACCTCCTCAACAATGGCAATCATTAGCTTCTTTACTGCATTTTCATTTGTATTTTTCATTGTTAATTCTCTGTTTGCATGTAAAAACTTGTTTTTGAATGATGATCTTAATGCAAGGAATATGTTTTTCTTGAAGTATTCTATTTGTATTCACTCATATAAATGTTTATATGCATTGCAATACCAACTTTCTTGCTTAAACTCTTTGAGGGAGGATGACGAAGCAAAAAGCGCAAAAATCTTTGGTCGCATGCTTTTGGAATTAAACTATGCTAATGATGTACAAGCATTGTTTAAAATCCCTAAACACCGGAGATATAAGGAAGATAAACCCTCGTCAACCCCTTTGAGCCTTGAAGTAGGAGTTTCTTTTTGTATGAAAAAAACCCTAAATCTTAACCCAGGGGCAGGGTAGTCTTCAGTTAATTTGACCAAGCGTCCAAATTTCAAAAGAAGTGTGCATCTAAGGATCCATTACATTTTATCCCTCACACATTAGGAGGTCATGGGATGTGAAACCATAATGGTTATCCCTCACTTACCAAGGAATGAGGTAGTCACAACCCTTTCAGAGAAATCAAGACATCCAGTGTCACACGATTTATTCAAAAAAAAAAGAAGAATAAAAAAGAAAAAGAGAAAGAGAGCTCGCTAAGTCGAAACTTGAAAACAAGTGACTTAGGAAAAAGTTAGGGTATCCTACTGGATTTCAAAATTGAAAAATTCAAAAGAATTTATCCAGGAAAAAATTGGGAAAAAAACAAAAGAATGAAAACGCAGAGAGTGAAAAGGATTACAAAAGAAAAATCCTAAATAAGAAGCAAAGCTGTGTGACCATAAAAACCAAGGACGAAAGGGGTGATTGCCACTCCGAAAACCTCGTGGGTCTTTTTAACTGTCAGTCCTTACAATAACCTTATAAAAAGTGAGCGCTTGTGTCGAATTAATTGAACGTAGGACTGGAGAACATCAAGGTGAATGGGTGGGTACAAATAAACGTTGAGCCATAAATACTTTATCTGAAGCCGTGAACCAGGTCACGTTACAATCCTAAAAAGTCCTAATTGAAGCAGGGTTTATTCTGAAAGCGTACTTTAACGAGATAGTATTCCTGACTCCATTGATTTATGCTATTAAGATCTTTGTTTGTATTGCATGTGCATAATGTCTTCCATTCAAAAATCAATGTCGTAACTAGTGAGGATGTGATGTCAGACACGATGTCTTGACATCACGGTAAGTTTATTTTGGTATAATTGTCTGCTCTGCATCATGATAGTTGTTTTACAAGAATGTTGGATAAGATGTTCTAACACCTTGTCTTTATCTCAGTTTCTTTTCTGAGTCTCTCTTTTGTGTCTTGTGATCTACGTTATGAACACAATTGTGTCTTGTGTTCTGAGTTACCCAGAGTTGCAAGTTGCTCCCCTGAGTCCTCATAGGATTAATTTAGGTTAGTGTTTGGTTGCTCCGGGGAAGCGGAATGGTCCTGGTTTTTAAGGGGAGTTGTGTGTATCTTCTTCCTCATATACATGAAGAATGAAAGCTTTCAACATAAGGGAGACAGGTCATTCGGCTGAAATAACCTCAGGAGTTTCTACTCCCTCTCTCCGTATCATCCTAGGTTTAGTGTGCAAAAGGTGTTTTAGCGAAAATTTGTCAAAAGGGGGAGATTGAAGGCTCTAAATTTTGACTAAAATTTTGGTGAAACATGATGTTGCACAAGATGTTCCAACAAGAAGAAATCTGCTGAAGGAAGACATGTAGGTCAAGATGTCCTAGCATTATGGACTCAACATCCTGATCTGGTGCAGCAGGTTTGTTGCAGATCTGGTCCAAGATTTAAGAAGAAATCAGAACATGGAACAAAGGAAGATTAAACAGATATTTCGAAGCCTATGGACAGCTGAAGGCTATAAAAGGAAGAATAAGACCTAGGGTAAAATATGAAGTCTTATTAAGACTTTGTTAAAGTAAAACATAAGGGTTTAGGTTTTGAAGAGTCATGTAAATTCTTGTGTTGTAAGTCACCCTTTGTATCGATTGATACATTGTGGTAGACATGGTTTTATAGATCCAGAAACCTGTAGGTAATGAATTGTGTATTGTTCTTGGAAGAAGCTTTTAAGCAAATTCGTGAATATTTGTTATTCAAGAGTCTTGACTGAATATTATATTGGAAGTAATGTCTTTCAATTGAACAGTCTGATGCAGTTGCTGGAGAATGTAACTGTTGGATATCACTGAGGTGATTTAGGAATTGAGATGGGGGTTCTCTTATCTAGATGGTGATTTCTAGATAGAATTGTACTGGTTAGTGATTAAGTGAGGAGTTGTAAATGGGAGAGTTTAGCTCTAAATTAATAATGCTAATAGTGAATTAATTCCTGGCTTGGTAGCCCCCAGATTTAGGTGATTTGTACCGAACTGGGTCATCATATCCTGTGTTATTATCATTTTGTTAGGTTATTTTCAGTTTGTATCTATACCCTGAAGTATATGTTTTGACAGATGTTGGAACATTTGTCATGACACTGTTTTGACCTTGAAGATTCAGAGTGTTCTTGTTTTTAAAAGAAAAGAATGTTTATGTCCATGTTCAGTTTTTAGCAGAGATCGATGTCTCGACATCTTTTAGGAAATTTGTAATATGCTTACAAGAATTTTAATTGGTATTAGAGAAGGCATTTTGTTCTATTTCTGGATGTGTTCTAGGGAAGATACTTTCTGGTCTTTTGAACAAGGAAGGAGTTTGGGTGATCAGATCATCCATTACTGTTGACCTCAAGGATATTGGAAGTTAGAAGGAGTGTGTTCTGAATCTGGCCTGATAACTACTGATGGTTGACTGAGTGCTATATGAAGATTTTTCTGCTGTTGCTTATAATGATACTTATGTTAAGCATGCTATCTTATAAACTGCTCTGACATTTGTCCTAACGTGTTGAAGATGATGCCGAAGTCATTGGTGTGCATTGGAGCTTTATCATCTTGTATGTGTTGATTGCTCTCTGGCTGGTCTTAAGGTTTATCTTAAGGGATTTTTGATTGTCGTGTGTGTTCATATCTTCTTCCTGGTGTCTCATCTAAGGTATTTTGATATGGTTATTCTAGAGTTCTGTCTGGGAAAGGGGGTGTTAGTACTGGAAGTTTCAGTCTGTTGGTGTTCCCACGTGATCAAGGACCTTGTGAAAGGTATTCTGTGTGGTTACTCTGAAGAAAAGTGTCTCTAGAGTGTGCTCCAAGGAGCCACATGATCAATTTTGTGGCTTGATAGTGCTGATGTACTTTGGCTCGAAGTGTGTTGTGCAATATGGAGGATAGAATAATGAAGGGCAGAGGAGAAGCAGACCTCGAAGAAAAGTCTGTTTTTTTTTTTGCTCAATGTATATCTTATACTTTTTTCATTCATTCTAGTATCTGTCAGAGGGAATATCCTATATGGATGCTTAAGGATTGGTGTTAACTTTGTAATGTCAGACATGACGTTTGGACATTGTGCTTCTGTAATATAGCTTCATGAGACTTGAGAGAGTTAATTTCACTGTGTGGTATTATGCCTCCTATGATGATCTATGAGTTGTTGCAAATGTGATTTGTTGAGATCCTCTTGTGTTCATTGCAAAAGGAAGTGTATGGATTACCATGTATAGAGTTATCATATGGATGTTAACTCTAGAACCAAAGATGATGAGGATGATGTTTTAACTTGTGTTTGAAACATTAATTTAGTTGTCTATCTCTTCAAGAAGGAAAGTTTTGGTTCTGACCAGTTGGATTAGAAGTGAACTATCTATTCATTGTTAAGCATGATCAAGACTTTGTGGAGTTTGATTTTCTATGTGCAGATGGTTGGTTCTGCTGGAAGTCTCCAGAAGAGAGTGTATCAGACTGAATCTTGAGAAGGGAGCAACCTGAGGAGTTTTTCTTCTTCTTTTAGTGAAGGGGTTTGATGACTTCAATACATGGATAACATCTTGATTAACCAAAAGTTTAGGAAAATATGTTTGTCTCTTTAGGGAATGAGAACATTTCAGGCTTGGTTGGTTTTACTCTCAAGAACAAGGTTCTATATGGCTGTAAAATTCAAAAGGAATTTGTAGAGTGGATGGATGTGTTCAGGAGGAGAGTGATCAATCGTGATTGTTTTTGATACAAGGAGTGTGGTCCTGGTATTTTTCTCACTTATGAGCAAGAAAATTCTCATGGGATTCTTGTGAGGATGTGATGTCAGACAAGATGTCGTGACATCACGGTGAGTTGATTTTGGTATAATTGTCACCTCTGCATGATAAGTTGGGCTATTAAGGATACTGAATTATATCAATTGTGCTCTTAATTCTTAGGGGAGACATGAGAAATAAGATTGAATATTGTCTTGGAGAATTTATTTTTCTCTGCAAATTAAGTTAAGGTTCTTGGGAGTCCTTGTTGGAAGATGTTGGACATGATGTCTTAACAACTTACAAGAGCATGTTGGGATTATCTGAAGAATCAGCGAATATGCCTCTGAAGCCATGAAAAGGACTAGACAAAGTCTGACTTGATGTCAGGACATTGTTTAGGACTTGTGGTTGTTTCCAAGAAGGCGTCTTTGGACGGTGTCCCTTATACAATGGATAGCGTGCCTTAGAGACGGTGTGTTAAACATGTGTCTTGAAACATGTGCCTTCTTTGGCGGTTTACCCTAAAGTTGAAACACTCAAATCCTAGTTGGGCAGTGCTCAGTCATTATTGTTGAAGTTACCTACATTAATTTATGTCTTCATTTAATTGTTTCTTCGGTAACTTCTATGGACCGTTAAATCCTGGCGTAACTGTTTGGATATTTAAAGGGGGTCGTTGCTTCTTGGTTCTCAGGTTGTGTTTCTTTTGTTGTGTCGTGTCTTTATGGCTTATGTACGGGTTTTGGTAAGTACCATGTAGGTATGGAACTTTGTTAGTTAATTTTGCCAAGTTTTTGCTAAAAAGGGGGAGAATGGGTGTGTGTTCATCTCGGTTGTGTGGTGGTCCGTACAACACATAACTAATATCCTTTTGGGTGTGGAATCCATTATTGCAGTTGTTTTGCGAGAATGTTAGATAAGATGTTCTAGCACCTTGTCTGTGTCTCAGTTTCTTTTCTAAGTCTCTCTTTTGTGTCTTGTGATCTGAGATATGAGCACAGTTGTGTCTTGTGTTTTAAGTTACCCTAAGTTATAGGATGCTTCCCTTAGTCCTCATAGGGATAATTCAAGTTGGTGTTTGGTTTCTTAGGGGAAGCAGATTGGTTCTGGATTTGAGGGGGAGCTATGCGTATCTTTGTCCTCATGTACAGGAAGAATGAAAGCTTTCAACATAAGGGAGACAGGTCATCCAGCTGAAATGACTTCAGGACTTTGTACTCCCTCTCTTCGTATCATCATAGGTTTATTGTGCAAAAGGTGTTTTAGCCAAAGTTTGTCAAAAGTGGGAGATTGAAGGCTCTAAAAATTTGTCTAAATTTTTGATAAAACATGGTGTTGCACAAGATGTTCCAACAAGAAGAAATCTGCTGAAGGAAGACATGTCAGTCAAGATTTCCTAGCATTATACACTTGACATCCTAATCTGGTGCAGCAGATTTGTTGCTGAAAATTCTGGCCAGCCCACGATGGATGTTACCATAGAAGTTATAACATCCACTGTGACATTCACTACAGACCTACTATTATGTAGTAATTATAAAGCAGTAAATAACACAGTTGGTTGTTGACCCAGTTCAGTGCAACACACTTACATATGGGGGCTACCAAGCCAGGGTGAAATTTCACTATCAGTAGAATTAATTCAGAGTCAAACCTCCAGTATGCACTCCTCACTTAAAACCTACCCACTGACAATTTAACCTAGAGACACTCTAGACCTGAGTATACCCACTCACTCACTACAATCAACTCAGTGATATCCAAAAACACTTACAAATTCAACAGTAGTAAGAAGAAACACTTCAACTACACACACCTTGATCTTACTTCAAAGCTTTGATCAAGTGACACACAATCTTGCTTAACAGCTTCGAGTGATACACAACCTAGAAACTACCTAACCAATGCAATCAACAGTTGCTTGGATTACAAGTGTTCCTAAGACACAATCGTGAAGGACAACCTCTTCACTTCTAAACCACTATAGCGATTTCTCTGTTTCTCTATCTTCAACAGCTGCCTTCTAGGATTATTTCTCCTGTTATTTATAGCAGCAGATCAGTCCTTGGGCCTGGGCGCACAATCTAGGTTTTTCATCACAAAACCTCTTCTTTAATTTTCTGCCCACTTGCCAATTCATTCAGGGACCTTTTAGGTCGCTTAGGGCTTCTAAACTATTTACTGAATCCCAGCTTGAGCTCCTACACAGTTTCCTGATTTTTAGCCTGAGAATCCTCATTCTGAGTACCAGAAAAACTACCTTGCCCGCTGGATGTCATACGCACATTGTTATGACATTTTGTATGACATTCAGCTCAACTAAGTTAATTTGTAGTTAACTTACCCTGCACACACATCATTAAGTATGTCCTAACAATCAGTATGACATACATGCGCATTATAAGGTTTTGCCACAAAATGCAGCCAATCAAGAGCACTTACAAACTCCCTCTTTGACAAATTTTTGGCTAAAACAACCTGTTAGCATATCAGAGTTTACACACAGCAGAAGACTTATGATGTGTCCGGTCATGCAGGATAGTTACTAGCTCAAACCCCTCTGAGTCCTCACAGTTAGATCTCACTTTGTCAACTATCTGTAGACTACTACTACAGATGTCACCCTTTGTTAATTGAGCAACAGAGTTACTCCCCCTCAACTGATGCACTTTATCAGTTGAACACTTCACCTGCAAACAGCCTGCAGTCACACATATTCATCCAGCCTGCTTTGGATGTTATGACATTCAGGATAACATCCTAAACCTGAAGTCACACAGATGTGCTACTCCCCCTAAAGGGATGCACTATGCTCTTATTCTGCTCCTGCACATAGTTCCTAGTTCTAGCATACATTGCATGCATATCACATCAGTAACAGCCCAGATAGCTGTTATCACACACACATCTCCTTAGCAGTACCTGTAGTTACCCCTGTACATCCTAATATCATATGCACCACGGTGCATATGCTCAAGCACAGCTCATGTCTGTCTTGTTCTTCCACCTGCTGTTACTACCACTACCACAAAACCTATGGTACACATTGGTTATAACCAATTCTTCCATCTGTTGTATAGCCCAAATAGTTGTATCTAACAATCTCTCCCCCTTTTTAGCCAGAAATTAAGATCCAACTAACACATAGCATAGATCAGAAATTGTATCAATACATATGTTTGGGGTTACATTACAACACTGCTCATAGTGAGCATCACAAAACATTCATGCTTGAGAAAAGAAAAATTGACCAGCAGCACACTTCATCACCTCAGTAGCAGTCTAAGGCACATACCTAATTCTCAATTTTCATCATCAAAGGAAGAACTGGAGTCACTGCTATCCAAATCTGAGAGAGAGATGTCTTGGTTTCCATCACACGAGTCTTCTTCTGGAAGATCCTCATCTGGACCCCGGCGAGCCAGGGGCACGGTGAAGCCCTTAACAAGAAATCCTTTCCTGATGTGTCAGCAATTTCCCCCATGGATTTATTCACGTAAGTTGTGCCTTCCCTGTTCATAATTCTCCTAAGTTCTTCTTCAGTGGGAGAGGGATACTTGCGGTTTGGTTTCTCAGCCGAGGGAGGTGTATCTTCGGTGAATTTGGGAGGGGACTTAGACGAAGATCCTTCATGTTGAGAGGCCATGGTGTTGTTGAGACTTAGGGTCTGGAAGAGATGCTGAATGGTAATGTGGGCAGAGAGGAATGTTTGTGTGGGATGGAAAGTTTTGTTGTTCAAAGACTTTGACTGCATTGAAAGCCTAAAACTCTCACGTGCCATTAATTGCTATGCATCCTCATACATGTAGATACCCAACTTACCTCTAAGATTTTCAAATTGGGCAGCATCTAGAGCCTTTGTAAAGATGTCAGCTAGCTGTAGCTCAATGGACACATGCTCCAAGGAAATCACTTTGTCTTCCACAAGGTCTCTTATAAAGTGATGCCTTATATCAATGTGCTTGGTTCTGCTGTGCTGGATCGGGTTTTTGGAAATGTTAATACCACTAAGATTGTCACAATATAATGTCATGAAATCCTGAGTGACATTGTATTCAGTTAACATTTTCTTCATCCAGACCAGCTGAGAACAACTGCTACCAGCTGCGATGTATTCAGCTTCAGCAGTGGACAATGAGACACAATTTTGCTTCTTGCTGAACCAAGATATTAGGTTGTTTCCTAAGAAGAAGCATCCACCAGATGTGCTTTTTCTATCATCAGTAATGCCAACCCAATCTGCATCACAATAACCAGACAAAATAGGGATACACCCATGAGAGTAGAGTATGCCATAGTCACAGGTTCCATTCACATATTTGAGAATCCTTTTTACTTGGTTCATGTGACTCACTTTAGGATCTGCTTGATATCTTGCACATACCCCAACAGCAAAGGCAATGTCTGGTCTGCTGGCTATTAGATATAGTAGACTTCCAATCATGCTTCTGTATAGCCTTTGATCAACACTAGTACCATTTTCATCTCTGGTCAACTTTAGATGAGTGGGGGCAGGTGTTCTTTTGTGACTGGCATTGTCCATCCCAAACTTTTTTACTATATTTTTGGTGTATTTACTTTGGGAGAGGAAGATGGAGTCTTCCATTTGCTTGACCTGTAGCCCAAGAAAATATGTTAATTCTCCACACATGCTCATTTCAAATTCAGACTGCATGTGACTGACAAATTTTTCACCATCCTTTCTGACACCCCACTAAACACTATGTCATCTACATAGATCTGAGCTATCATGATTTCTCCACCCTCATTTTTCACAAATAGAGTCTTATCAATTCCCCCTTTTCTGTATCCATCGGTGGTGAGAAACTCAGTGAGCCTTTCATACCATGCTCTAGGTGCCTGTTTCAAGCCATACAGAGCCTTCCTTAGCTTCTGGACATGGTCTGTCAGGTTAGGGTCCTCAAATCCCTTGGGTTGTGCCACATACACTTCCTCACTTAGATATCCATTCAGAAAAGCACTTTTCACATCCATCTGAAAGAGTTTAAATTTCAGAATGCAGGCAATTCCTAACATCAGCCTGATAGACTCAAGCCTTGCAACTGGTGCAAAGGTTTCATCAAAATCAATTCCTTCTACTTGAGTATATCCCTGTGCCACTAGTCTAGCTTTGTTTCTGACTATGATTCCTTCTTCATCTGACTTGTTCTTGTAGATCCATTTGGTTCCAATGATATTGGTTCCTTCAGGTCTAGGCACCAGTTCCCATACCTCATTCCTCTTGAACTATTCCAATTCATCTTGTATTGCCTTGATCCAGTATTCATCAGAGAGAGCTTCCTTTACATTTTTGGGTTCAACCTTGGACACAAAACAAGAGTTTGAGATGACATCTCTTGTTGTGGTCCTTACTCCAATGTTGAGGTCTCCAATGATCAGGTATTTGGGATGATCTTTCAGAAGTCTAATAGAAGGTTCCTTGGTGGTTGTACCTGGTTCAGTACTTGGACTTGCTTGGGTGTCTTCAGTCTCCTCAGATGAAGTCTCAACCAATGTTCCTACATCCTCTATGACATTGATTTCATCAATCTGATCATCGATGATAACATTAATGGATTCCATTAACACTTTATTTCTGGAGTTATATACTCTGTAAGCTCTGCTGTTGGTAGAATATCCCAAGAATATTCCTTCATCACTTTTGGGATCCATTTTCCTTCTTTGTTCACGATCTACCAAGATGTAGCATTTGCTTCCAAACACATGAAAATACTTCACATTTGGTTTTCTTCCTTTCCACAATTCATACAGAGTGGAGGATGTTCCCTTTCTCAGAGTTACCCTGTTGTGAACATAGCATGTTGTATTCATAGCGTCAGCCCAAAAGTGCATAGGCAGCTTCTTTGCATGGATCATGGCTCTAGCAGATTCTTGAATGGTTCTGTTTTTCCTTTCAACTACTCCATTTTGTTGAGGGGTGATAGGCGAGGAAAATTCATGGCTTATGCCTTCAGCTGCACAGAATTCAGCAAACTTGGAGTTTTCAAACTCCTTTCCATGATCACTTCTGATCCTGATAACCACACTCTCTTTTCTCTTTGGAGTTTGATACGCAGTTCTTGGAAGACTTCAAATACATCAGACTTTTCTCTAATAAAGCTTATCCATGTGAATCTGGAGTAATCATCAACCACCACATATGCATACCTTTTCCCACCAAGGCTTTTTATTTGCATTGGTCCCATCAGATCCATGTGCAGTAGTTCCAGAACTCTGGAGGTGGTTAGATGTCCAACCCTAGGATGAGAAGTCTTGGTTTGTTTGCCCACTTGGCATTCCCCACACACTTTTCCCTCATCAATAGTCAGTTTAGGTATCCCTCTCACAGCCTCCTTGGAGATCATCTTCTTCATTCCCCTTAAATGAAGATGTCCAAGTTTTTGATGCCACAATTTCACTTCCTTTTCCTCTTTTGCCATAGCACAAATGGTGGATTTACTAGTGTCCTGAGGCTGACACAGATAGCAGTTATCCTTAGATCTATGTCCTTTCATGACTTCTTTATTTCCATCATTTGTGACCACACATTCTTCTTTCGAGAACTTCACACTCAGTCCTTGATCACAGAGCTGACTGATGTTGATCAAGTTGGCAGTTAGCCCTTTTACCAGCAACACATTGTCTAGGGTAGGGACTCCAGGGCATTCCAGTTTTCCAGCACCTTTGATCTCTCCTTTTGCTCTATCACCAAAGGTCACATAACTTGTGGAATGTGGTTTGGTGTCTATCAACAGATTCTTTATGCCAGTCATGTGCTTAGAGCAGCCACTATCAAAGTACCAGTCTTCTTTAGCTGATACTCTTAGAGAGGTGTGAGCTATTTGTGAATCCTTCTTGGCAACCCATTTTCTTTTCTTGTTAGGCACCTCCCTCATGGGTTTGGCATGATGATTCCTCTTGCCATGCATACCCTGTTTGGTTTTTCCTTGGCTAGGAAATCCATTCAGCCATAAGCACACAGCTTTAATATGCCCATGTTTTCCACAGTGGTAGCATATATGCCCTTGGAATTTTCTCTTGATTTGATTCCAGTTTCTGTGTGGTGAATGTTGAGTCATTGGTCGTGACATTCGTTTTAACATTTGAAACTCAGGCTGCAACCTCTTGAGTTTCAATACAGGATTTTGTTTCTCAACAAATCCTATACCAGACCTATTTCCTGCAGTCTGCCCACTTTGAAGGATTTCCTCTAGGGTGTCAGTCCCAGAGTTGAGCATCCTTATGGATTTCGCCATTTGATCCTTCTCATATTTCAAATCATTTACCTCACCTCTGAGGGTGTGTATTGTGGCTAGGTGCTCTTTCCTTTTTGCTTCTAATACCTTGATGATTTCCTTCTGAAGCTCTCCTTGTTGGTACAGTTCTACACTTCTGATGTGAAGCTTCTGATATGAGGCTGTAGGGTCCTCAAAAGTCAATTCCTCTTCACTTGAATCACCATCAGATATGTACACACTGGTGGGTGCAGTGACATGTTTAGCTGTTTCTTCTCCTGATTCACTGTCAGAATCAGTCCATGTGACAATAGGCCTTTTCCCTTCTTCTGAGGTATGTTGGACATTCCTTTCTGATATGTCCATACCCTTCACATTCATGGCACTGTACTTTACTGACTTTCTCCTCAGCTTTTTCTTTGTCAGCAGGCAAGCTTTTGGAATAAGGTTTAAACTTGGCATCTATCCTTTTGACTAGTTTGTTGAACTGTCTTCCAAGCATGGCTATTGCCTCTGATAGATTTTCCTCTTTTTCATCATCTGAAGCCTTAGCAGAGTTTGAGACAAGAGATATACTTTTTCTCTCTTTCTTCACATCCTAATCACACATCCCCATCTGAAAGGCTTGAAGGGAACCAATGAGTTCATCCACTTTCATGTGGCATATGTCTTGAGCTTCTTCAATGGTTGTTACCTTCATGGAAAACCTTTTAGGTAGTGACCTTAGAATCTTTCTTACAAGTTTCTCTTCAGTCATCTTTTCTCCCAGAGCTCCTGAGGTGTTTGCAAGTTCAAGAACATTCATGTAAAACTCATGAATGGTCTCCTCTTCCTTCATTCTCAGACCTTCAAATTTGGTGGTCAGCATTTGAAGTCTTGACATTTTGACCTTGGAGGTTCCTTCATGAGTATTTCTGAGAGTGTCCCAAACATTCTTTGCTAGTTCAAAGTGGTGGACCAGTCTAAAGATGTTTTTGTCTATACCATTGAAAAGATCATTCAATGCTTTAGATTTCCCAAGAGCCAATGCCTCTTGCTCTTTGGACCATTCCTCTTCAGGAATTTGCACAGATACTCCATCCTTGTCAGTCTTCACAAGATGTTCCCAGCCAGAGTTTGCAGCTCTCCATGCCTTGCTGTCTAAGGACCTTAGGAAAGCAATCATCCTAGGCTTCCAATAGTCATAATTAGAACCATCCAGAATTGGAGGTCTATTGGTGAATCCAATATCTTTATCCATAGTACCAGAATTTAATTTCCCTAGATCTCACCCAGAATAAACAAGCAGGGTGCCTGCTCTGATGCCAATTGAAAATTTTGGCCAGCCCACGATGGATGTTACCACAGAAGTTATAACATCCACTGTGACATTCACTACAGATCTACTATTATGCAGTAATTATAAAGCAGTAAATAACACAGTTGGTTGTTGACCCAGTTCAGTGCAACACACTTGCATCTGGGGGCTACCAAGCCAGGGAGAAATTTCACTATCAGTAGAATTAATTCAGAGTCAAACCTCCAGTTTACACTCCTCACTTAAAACCTACCCAATGACAAGTTAACCTAGAGACACTTTAGACCTGAGTATACCCACTCACTCCCTACAATCACCTCAGTGATATCCAAAAACACTTACAAATTCAACAGTAGTAAGAAGAAACACTTCAACTACATACACCTTGATCTTGCTTCAAAGCTTTGATCAAGTGACACACACTCTTGCTTAACAACTTCGAGTGATACACAGCCTAGAAACTACCTAACCAATGCAATCAACAGTTGCTTGGATTACAAGTGTTCCTAAGACACAATCGTGAAGGACAACCTCTTCACTTCTAAACCACTATGGTGATTTCTCTGTTTCTCTATCTTCAACAGCTGCCTTCTAGGATTGCTTCTCCTATTATTTATATCAGCATATCAGTCCTTGGGCCTGGGCGCACAATCTAGGTTTTTCATCACAAAACCTCTTCTTTAATTTTCTGCCCACTTGCCAATTCATTCAGGGACCTTTTAGGTCGCTTAGGGCTTCTAAACTATTTCCTGAATCCCAGCTTGAGCTCCTACACAGTTTCCTGATTTTTAGCCTGAGAATCCTCATTCTGAGAACCATAAAAACTACCTTGCCCGCTAGATGTCATACGCACATTGTTATGACATTTTGTATGACATTCAGCTCAACTAAGTTAGCTTGTAGTTAACTTACCCTGCACACACATCGTTAAGTATGTCCTAACAATCAGTATGACATACATGCGCATTATAAGGTTTTGCCACAAAATGCAGCCAATCAAGAGCACTTACAGTTGCAGATCTAGTCCAAGATTTAAGAAGCAACCAGGTCATAGATCAAGGGAATATTAAATAGATATTTCGAAGCCCATGGATAGCTGAAGGCTATAAAAGAAAGAACAAGACCTAGGGTAGAATATGAAGTCTTATTAAGACTTTTGTAAAGTAAAAAAAAATAAGGGTTTAGGGTTTGAAGAGTCGTGTACTTTCTTGTGTTGTAAGTTACCCTTTGTATCAATTGATACATTGTAGTAGACATAGTTTTACAGATTCCGAAACCTGTAGGTAATGAATTGTGTATTACTCTTGGATGAAGCTTTTAAGCAAATCCATGAATAATTGTTAGCCAAGAGTCTTGACTGAATATTATATTGGAAGAAATGTCTTTCAATTGAACAGTCTGATGCAGTTGTTGGAGATTGTAATTGTTAGATATCACTGAGGTGATTTAGGAATTGAGATGGGGGTTCTCTTATCTAGATGGTGATTTCTAGATGGAATTGTACTGGGTAGTGATTAAGTTAGGAGTTGTAAATGGGGGATTTTAGCTCTAAATTAATACTGCTAATAGTGAACTAATTCCTAGCTTGGTAGCCCCCAGATGTAGGTGATTTGCACCAAACTGGGTCATCATATCTTGTGTTATTATCATCATGTTATGTTATATTTAGTCTGTATATATACTCTGAAGTATATGTTTTGAAAGATGTTGAAACATCTGTCATGACACTGTTTTGACCTTAAAGGTTCAGAGCATTCTTGATTTTAAGAGAAAAGAATGTTTTTTTTCCTTGTTCAGTTTTTAGCAGAGATCGATGTCTCGACATCTTTTAGGACATTCGTGATATGCTTTCAAGAATTTCAATTGGTATCAAAGCAGACATTTTGTTCTGTTTCTGGATGAGTTCTAGGGAAGATAATTTCTAGTCTTTTAAACGAGGAAGGAGTTTGGGTGATCAGATCATCCATTACTGTTGACCTCAAGGATATTGGAAACTAGGACGATAGTGTTCAGAATCTAGCCTAACAACTATTGATGGTTGACTGAGTGCTCTATGAAGATTTTTTTGCTGCTGCTAATAATGATACTTGTGTTAAGCATGATGTCTTATAAACTGCTCTAACATTTGTCCTGCTATGTTGAAGATGATGTTGAAGTCATTGGTGTGCATAGGAGTTGTATCGTCTTGTATGTGATGATTTCTCTCTAGCTGGTCCTAAGCTATATCTTAACCTTTGTGAATCATGCAATGGCAACAGCTCAAGGGAGTGTTGATTGCATGGTGTGTTCATATATTCTGCCTGAAATCACATCTAAGGTATTTTGATATGGCTGTTCCAGAGTTCTGTCTGGGAAAGGGGTGTTAGTACTGGAAGTTTCAGTCCTGTTGGTGTTCCCACGTGATCAAGGACCTTGTGAAAGTTATTCTGTGTGGTTACTCTGAAGAAAAGTGTCTCTTGAGTGTGCTCCAAGGAACCACATGATCAAGTATGTGGCTTGATAGTGTTGATGTACTTTGGCTCGAAGTGTTGTGGGCAAAGTGGAGGATATAATAATGAAGGCCAGAGGAGAAGCAGACCTCGAAGAAAAGTATGTTTTTTTTGCTCAATGTATATCTTATACTTTTGCCAGTCATTCTGGTATCTGTCAAAGGGTATCTCCTATGTGGATGCTTCAGGATGGGTGTTGACTTTGTAATGTCAGACATGATGTCTGAACATTGTGCTTCTATAATGAAGGTTCATGAGGTTTGAAAGAGTTTATTTCACTGTGTGGTATTATGCCTCCTATGATGACCTATGTGTTATTGTAAATTGTGATTTGTTGGGATCCTCTTGTGGTCATTGCAAAAGGAAGTGTATGGATTACCATGTATAGAGTTATCATATGGATGTTCTCTCTGGAACCGAAGATGATGAGGATGATGTTTTAACTTATGTTTGAAACATTAATTTAGTTGACTATCTCTTTAAGAAGGAAAGTTTTGGTTCTGACCAGTTGGATTAGAAGTGAACTATCTATTCATTATGAAGCATAATCAAGACTTTGTGGAGTTTGATTTTCTATGTGCAGATGACTGGTTCTGCTGGAAGCCTCTATAAGAGAGTGTATCAGACTTAATCTTGAGAAGAAAGCAACCTGGGGAGTTTTTCTTCTTCTTTTGGTGAAGGGGTTTGATGACTTCAATACATGGATAACATCTTGATTAACCAAAAGGTTAAGAAAATATGTTTGTCTCTTTAGGGAATGAGAACATTTCAGGCTTGGTTGGTTTTACTCTCAAAAACAAGGTTGTATATGGCTGCAAAATTCAAAAGGAATTTGTACAGTGGATGGATGTGTTTAGGAGGAGAGTGATCAATCATGATTATTGTTGATACAAGGAGTGTGGTCCTTGTATTTTTCTCACTTATGAGCAAGAAAATGCTCATGGGATTCTTGTGAGGATGTGATGTCAAACAAGATGTCGTGACATCACAGTGAGTTGATTTTGGTATAATTGTCAGCTCTGCATGATAGGTTGGGCTATTAAGGATACTGAATTATATCAGTTGTGCTCTTAATTCTTAGGAGAGACATGAGAAATAAGATTGGATATTTTCTGAGAGAATTTATTTTTCTCTACAAATTAAGTTAAGGTTCTTGGGAGTCCTTGTTGGAAGATGTTGGACATGATGTCTTAACAACTTACAAGAGCATGCTGGGATTATCTGAAGAATCTGCTACTATGCCTCTGAAGCCATGAAAAGGACTAGACAAAGTATGGCTTGATGTTAGGACATTGTTTAGGACTTATGGTTATTTCCAAGAAGGCGTCTTTGGAAGGTGTCCCTTGTACAATGGAGAGCGTGCCTTAAAGAAGGCGTGTTAAAAATGTGTCTTGAAACATGTGCCTTCTTTGGACGGTTTACCCTAAAGTTGAAATAGTCAAATCTTAGTTGGGCGGTGCATAATCATTATTGTTGAAGTTACCTACATTAATTTATGTCTTCATTGAATTGTTCTTCGGTAACTTCTATGGACCGTTAAATCCTGGTGCAACTGTTTATGTATTTAAAGGGGGTCGCTGCTTCTTGGTTCCCAGGATGTGTTTCTTTTGTTGTGTCGTGTCTTTATGGCTTATTTCCGGGTTTTGGTAAGTACCATGTAGGTATGAAACTCTGTTAGTTAATTTTGCCAAGTTTTTGCTAAAAAGGGGGAGAATGGGTGTGTGTTCGTCTCGGTTGTGTGGTGGTCCGTATAACACATAACTGATATCCTTTTGGGTGTGGAATTCATTCTTGCAGTTGTTTTTCAAGAATTTTGGATAAGATGTTCTAACACCTCGTCTGTGTCTCAGTTTCTTTTCTAAGTCTCTCTTTTTTGTACTGTGATCTAAGTTATAAACACAATTGTGTCTTGTGTTTTAAGTTACCCTGAGTTGTAGGCTGCTCCCCTGAGTCCTCATAGGGATAATTCAGGTTGGTGTTTCGTTGCTTGGGGGAAGCAGATTGGTTATGGGTTTTAGGGGGAGCTATGCATATATTTTTCCTCTTGTACAAGAAGAATGAAAGCTTTCAACATAAGGGAGACAGGTCATCCGGTTGAAATGACTTCAGGACTTTCTACTCCCTCTCTTCGTATCATCCTAGGTTTATGGTACAAAAGGTGTTTTAGCCAAAATTTGTCAAAAGGGGGAGATGAAGGCTCTAAAAATTTGACTAAAATTTTGCTAAAACGTGATGTTGCACAAGATGTTCCAACAAGAAGAAATATGTTGAAGGAAGAAATTTCGGTCAAGATGTCCTAGCATTATGGACTCGATATCTTGATCTGGTGCAAAATAGATTTGTTGCAGATCTGGTCCATGATTTAAGGAGCAACCAGAACATGGATCAAGGTATGACTAAATAGATATTTGGAATCCAATGGACAACTGAAGGCTATAAAAGGAAGACCAAGACCTAGGGTAGAATATGAAGTCTTATTAAGAATTTTGTAATGTAAAAAAATAAAGGTTTAAGGTTTTGAGATTCGTGTACTTTCTTGTGTTGTAAGTCATGAAGGTGAGAAAATACTTAGAAGGGGGGTTGAATAAGTATGACAGAAAATAATCAAAGATAAAAACTCAAGTATTTTTATCCTGGTTCGTTGAACTCAACTACTCCAGTCCACCCTTTTCAAGAGTGATTTGCCTTTCTCAACAAGGACTTAATCCACTATTCAAATCAACTGATTACAAATAGCAACACCTAAGAACAACTGTTCTTAGTCTTCTCAAGAGCTACTGATCTAACCTAGATCCTCTTAAGGAAAACTTCCTTTACAAATTAATGTAATACAATGTAAGAGTAATAAATTGCTTCTATGAAAGCTATAAACACAACTGTGTTATTTCTCTAAGTTTAGAACAAAGTATGAACTATAAAGAATATGAGAGCTTGAGAGTTTCTTCGCTTGAGAGTAAGTTTTTCAAAATTCGTCACTGAAGAAAGTGCTATATATCCTTTATATAGCCACTTGAATATTGGAGAGAATATAATACCGTTGGAGAAGATATTTCCAATATCAAATAGTACTGTCCTTTGTACTATTGCAGCAGAGAGACGGCGCACAAAATGTGGGTGTAGCAATTGTCTGCTGAGCTGTGAATTTACCATATATGGAATGTATCAGAGGAATAATCTTCTTGCAGAGATTTATGTCTATCCCAATTAAGGAAAGATTTGCTGGCATATTCCAACGGATATATTAAAATAATCTTCTTCAAATAATTCTTCAGATAGTTCAGATCAACAATCAATATCAGAGTCTTCAGTCTTCAGAATCTTCTGGAAACTTCAGAGCCTAAGATGTTCTTCAGATGTTGCTGAATCAGAGTCTGGTGCAGCTGTGTGCTTGAAGCGTAACATGCTCTTAGATCAGAGTCTTCACTCAGATCAGAGTCTTCTCTCATTCAGAGTCTCTTCACTCAGAGTCTTCTTTCATTCAGATTCTTGATAATATATGCAGCGTGTTGTATCTTCAGAATCTTGATGACTAAGCTCTTATACTTCAGATTCTTCTAATCTTCAGATGCTCTTGAGCCATTCAGAATTTATTGTTCACATCAAATTTGCTCTTTAAGATTAAAATCTTTTGTGCCTGTAGAAAACAGTTTAGAACAAATTTAGAGAGTATAATTCTTGTATACAAATTATCATTAATGTTATCATCAAAACATAGAGATATTACTAAGACACAATCTGTGCTCTTACAATCTCCCCCTTTTTGATGATGACAAAACATGAGAAATTTGTTCAATAAAAATATGAATTAAAATTACTCCCCCTGAGATTTACAATCTCCCCCTGAAATGAATACTCTAATGGAATTAGATACTTCCCTTTCTGGTTGAGTACATTTCAGATTCAGAGCCTGATTGAAGCCTGGTTGACATATGTTTGACTTCTAGAGTCAAAGCTTGATGCCATATTAAAGCTTGATGCCAGATGAACAACTTCAGAACACCTGGTTGTTTATCTTGCCATTTCCTGTCTTGAGTTATCTTTTAGATCATAGTACTCAAGGTTAGATATCAGAGTCTGGTCTACTCAGATTTAGCTATTTTTGATCAGGTTCTGAAAAGATAGATCTCAGGAAAAACTTCAATGAAATTTGTCAGATTTTTTAATAATATCTGGGACACTTAAATTCAAAGAATGTTAGTAACATGTCTGACTTAGTTCAGATAATTGCTTATAGATTTGAACAATCAGATTCTATTTTGTTTCTCCCCCTTTTTGTCATAATCAAAAAGAATTTTAAAAGACAGTAAAGATGCAGAAGAAACACATATCCAGATAAGCAAAAAGATCATTGTCATTAAGTCAAGAGAACATCCAGATTCAGATAAAAGCATACAAAACATATCAGAAGAAAATCAAAACAAAGCAAAACATGAAAAACTTGTGCAAAACATCAAGTAGGTTTAGCAGATGAGGCTTGTTGAGAAGCAATGAGTTGCAGCAGTGCTGTAATCCTTTCTGAATTTTCATCTTGCTTAGCCATCCAAGTTTTCATTTCTTCATTTGTTTTCTTTTGATCAACCATAAAATCCTTAAGTTCTTTGACATCCTTCTGAAGATCTGTAGATTCTGAAACAGTAGATTCTGAAACAGTAGATTCTGAAACAGGCTGAGTAACATCAGGTGCAGGAATTTCTGGAGGTGGAGGAGCTTCTAGAAGAAGAATAGGAGGAGTGTTTCTCTTAATCCGTTTTTGATAAGCAGCAAACCTTACTTTTGACAATCTAAGACATTGAGTCCTGATTTTCAAAGCCTCCCTATTCAGTCTGTAAAGATATTTCTTCCAAACAGCGTCAGCAGCCTCTTTGTCCATAGTAGTCATGCAAACATCCATAATGTCAGCAAAGTCTGAGACATTATCCTTATCAAAATCTCTTAACAGAGTATAAACACGTGATCCCAATTCTGCTTCATCAGGGATTCTGGGTTTTCTTGGTTGGGTTAGTTGTGTTTGTGGTGTTTGTTCAGAAGGTTGAGGTTGTGAAGATGGATGTTCAGATGTTTGTGGTTCAGAAGGTTGAGGATTGATTTGTGGTTCTTTGAAAGTGGTAGCATTCTTGGTAGTAACAGCGTTTGAAGTAGATGCCATTGTTGACGATGATGAAGAAGATGAAGGTTTCTGAGTTCTTTTAGGGTTTGCAAAGAGAGAGAACAACAAACAAAAGCGCATATGTGTTTGAGAATGTGAAAAGTGTGAATGTGTTATGAGAATGGTTTATATAGACAAATAAAGCAAGCATGGGAAACACAACAGACACACATAGGACACATACGCACGTTTGCATTAAATGAAAAGTAATCATTTTTAATTATGATATGACATTTGGGGGAAAATCAAGACAGATTGAGATTTTCAAAGCAATACCTTAAACGTCATAATCAGTAGGTGTACTCCATCTTTTCAGATTCTGAGTGACACGTGTTTGCTTGCATGTGATTCTATAACTCTTAAGAAATGAAACGTTTTCAACTTTCAGATCCTCTGAGATGGTCAGTTCAGAGTTTCACACAAAAAAATAATTCACAGATAAATTAAACAAGCAAGACAGATGAAATACTTCAGAGTGTTAAACACTTAGCATCTGAGAAGTTGACTCTGAGAAATATTACTCTGGACAAAAATCCATACAAATATTTTTCAGAATAAACTTAAACCTATCTTCAGCAAGGGGTTTTGTGAAAATATCTGCCCATTGATGATCTGTATCAACAAAGGCTAAATTTATTACACCCTTCTGAACATAGTCTCTGATGAAATGATGTTTAATCTCTATATGTTTGGCCTTAGAGTATAAAATTGGATTTTTGGATAAACATATAGCAGAAGTATTATCACAGAAGATAGAAAGATTACTCTCATAGATTTGATAATCTTCTAGTTGACTCTTCATCCAGAGCATCTGAGTGGAACATCCAGCAGCAGCAATGTATTCTGCCTCTGTGGTTGATAGTGCAATTGTTGGTTGCTTCTTGCTGTACCACGAGATCAGATGACTTCCAAGAAACTGACAGCTTCCAGAAGTACTTTTGCGCTCAACTCTATCTCCAGCATAGTCAGCATCACAGAATCCAACTAGTGAATATTCGTCAGATCTTCTGTAACACAAACCAACATTAGCAGTACCTTTCAGATACCTTAGAATCCTCTTAACAGCAGTTAAGTGTGATTCTCTAGGATCTGATTGGAATCTAGCACATAAACAAACACTAAACAGAATGTCTGGTCTAGAAGCAGTCAAATAAAGAAGAGATCCTATCATACCTCTGTAGAGTTTCTGATCTACCTTCTTACTTACCTCTTCCTTACCTAGAGTGCTTGTAGGATGCATTGGAGTCTTTGCCATTTTGCTATCCAGCATGTTAAACTTCTTCAGAAGCTCTTTAACATACTTGGTCTGATGTATGTAGGTGCACTCTGGAGTCTGATTTACTTGGATTCCCAGAAAGAATCTCAGTTCTCCCATCATGCTCATCTCAAATTCTGCCTGCATACATTTAGCAAACTCCTTTCCAAGCATAATATTTGTTGATCCAAAAATAATATCATCTACATAAATTTGACAAATCAACAAATCTTTCTTAATGGTTTTACAAAATAGTGTGGTATCCACTTTTCCTCTGATGAAATTTTTCTTCAGAAGAAAATTACTCAACCTCTCATACCAAGCTCTGGGAGCTTGTTTTAGTCCATAAAGAGATTTTTTCAGTTTGTAAACATGATCTGGAAAATTTTCATTTTCAAAACCAGGAGGTTGGTGGACATACACTTCCTCTTCTATAATTCCATTAAGAAAAGCACTTTTAACATCCATCTGATAAAGAGTGATGTTATGTTGTGCAGCAAATGAAATAAGCAAGCGTATAGACTCTAACCTTGCAACAGGAGCATATGTTTTTGTGTAGTCTATGCCTTCTTGTTGACTGTAGCCTTGAGCAACCAGTCTTGCTTTGTTCCTTTCAACTTCTCCTTTCTCATTAAGTTTATTTCTGAAAACCCATTTTGTTCCAATGACATTGAAACCTTTAGGTCTTGGAACCAGATCCCAGACTTCATTCCTTGTGAATTGATTCAGCTCCTCTTGCATAGCTAAAATCCATTCATTATCTTCCAGAGCCTCATCAACAGATGTTGGTTCTATAATTGACACTAAGCCACAGAAGGAAGATTCAGAAGTTCTGAGAAATGCTCTTGTCCTTATTGGATCATCTTTCTTTCCAATTATCACATCCTCTGGATGAGAAGCTTTCATTCTGGAAGAAGATCCTCTGACTGTTGGTCTTTCAGAAATATGCAGATTGTCAAGTTGGGAAGTTAGAGGCGTAGCATCTGGGTTTGCTTCAGAGTCTTTGTCTTCAGTCTTGTCTGCCTCTGAGCCTTCAGAGTCTGTGAGAATAACTTCTCTATCTGCAGAACTTTCAACTTGCTTTGGCTTTTCAGAGCCAAGCTTATCATCAAATCTAACATGAATAGATTCTTCCACAATCTGTGTTTCAGTATTGAATACTCTGTAGCCTTTAGAGCGTTCAGAATAACCAAGCATGAAACACTTCTGTGCTTTGGAATCAAACTTGTTCAGATGATCTTTAGTGTTAAGCATATAACAAATACATCCAAATGGATGAAAATAAGCAATGTTGGGCTTTCTGTTTCTCCACAATTCATAGGGAGTCTTTTCCAGAAGAGGTCTTACAGACACTCTGTTCTGAATATAACATGCTGTATTTATTGCTTCTGCCCAAAAGTATTTTGCCAGATTTGTCTCGTTGATCATGGTTCTGGCCATTTCTTGCAATGTTCTATTTTTCCTCTCTACAACTCCATTTTGTTGTGGAGTTCTAGGACAGGAGAAATCATGTGCAATTCCTTTTTCAGAAAAATATTTTTCAAAATATTTGTTTTCAAATTCACCACCATGATCACTTCTGACTTTAATAATTTTGCATTCTTTTTCAGTCTGGACTTGATTGCAGAAGTCAATGAACACAGAATGAGACTCATCCTTGTGTTTTAGAAACTTTACCCATGTCCATCTGCTGTAGTCATCTACAATGACTAACCCATACTTCTTGCCTCTGATGGATGCAGTTTTCACTGGTCCAAACAGATCAATATGAAGTAATTCCAATAGTCTAGAAGTGGAAACAACATTTTTTGGTTTAAAATGAGATTTTGAAAATTTACCCTTTTGACATGCGCCACACAGAGCATCTGAATTGAACTTCAGATTAGGGAGTCCTCTGACCAGATTGAGTTTATTAATCTGAGATATACGTCTCATATTAATATGTCCCAATCTTCTATGCCAGACCCATTGCTCATCATTCACAGATAAAAGGCATTTTACATTTTGAACTTTAAGTTCTGAAAGGTTAATTTTGTAAATGTTGTTTTTCCTCTTTCCACTGAATAGGATTGAACCATTCTTTTGACATACAGCTTTGCAACATTTTTGATTAAAGATGATATCATAACCACTGTCACTTAATTGACTTATGGACAATAGATTATGTTTCAATCCTTCAACTAACAGAACATTAGAAATAGAGGGTAGGTTACCATTACCTATTGTACCAGAGCCAATGATCTTGCCCTTCTGGTTCCCTCCAAATTTCACGTCCCCTCCAGATCTAAGTTCCAGGCTTTGGAACATAGACCTTTCGCCCGTCATATGTCGTGAGCATCCAGAGTCCAGGTACCATGATTGGTGTCTGGATTTTGCTGCTAAGAACATCTGCAACAGGTATTATTTTACTTTTAGGTACCCAGATCTTCTTGGGTCCTTTGGGGTTAGATGTTCTGTGGTTTTGCCTAAACTTCTGTTTTTCAACATAGTGTTTATTCTGGCTAGCCCTTGGCTTAAACACATAAGTACTCTTTTCAGAGCTTGTATGTTTAATATCATTCAGATGACCAAACTTAAAATGAGAATACAGAGGAGTCTTCTTGATGAAGAGTTTATCAACAGATTTTGGATTGCTTCCAGAGGAAGATTCACATCCAATGCCTCTTCTGTTGTTCCCACTAACACCATAGATCATAGAAGCCATTTTGCTTCTGTCTATGCTTTTAGTGAGGAATCTTTTAAAACTGGAGTCATATTTTTCTAAAATATTTTCACTTGACTCTGTTTCAGTATCAGATTCTTGTTGAGTTGTTTCTAAATCATTTTTGAGTTTTAAATTTATTTTTTTTTGCTCAACAAGTTCTGTTCTCAGAAGATCAATCTCAGATTCAAGATTGCTTTTCAGCTTCTTGTATTTGAGTTTAATCTTGCTGTAGCTTTCCAACATGTCAGATAAACTTTCAACAAGTTCAGCTCTGGAGAGTTCAGAAAATACCTCTTCAGAGTCAGAGTCTGATTCTGACTCAGATTCAGATGATGACGTTCCTTCATCTTGATCATTTGTGTTGGCCATCAGCGCAACATTTGCACATTCTTCCTCAGATTCAGAAGATGATTCAGATTCATCTGAGTCATCCCATGTAGCCATCAGAACCTTTTTCTTTTTATCAAACTTCCTTTTGGGTTTTTCCTTTTGAAGTTTGGGACATTCACTCTTGTAGTGTCCAGGTTCTTTACATTCATAGCAAGTGACCTCTTTCTTGCCAGATCTTCTGTGTCCAGAAGATTCTCTCTTTTGATCAGATCTTCTGAAGTTGTTGAACTTCTTCCCTTTGTGCTTCCAGAGTTTGTTGATCCTTCTGGACAGCATGGATAGTTCATCTTCTTCTTCAGAAGAAGATTCCTCAGAGCTTTCTTCATTTACCTGCAAAGCTTTAACAGATTTGTTAGATTTAAAAGCTAAGGATTTACCTTTATCTTTCTTATGGGGTTCATCTTCCTCCAGCTCAATCTCATGACTTCTCAAAGAACTGATGAGTTCTTCTAATGAGATTTTGTTCAGATCCTTGGCCAGCTTCAATGCAGTCACCATAGGTCTCCATCTGGTAGGAAGACTTCTGATGATCTTCTTGACATGATCAGATGTTGAGTAGCCCTTGTCCAGAACTTTCAACCCAGCTGTTAGAATCTGAAATCTGGAAAACATAGTCTCAATGTTCTCAGATTCTTCCATCTTTAACGCTTCATACTTCTGTATCAGCGCCAGAGCCTTTGTTTCTTTCACCTGAGAGTTTCCCTCATGAGTCATTTTGAGAGACTCAAACATATCATGAGCAGTGTCTCTGTTGGTAATCTTCTCATACTCTGTATGAGAGATTGCATTAAGAAGTATGGTTCTGGCTTTGTGATGATTCTTGAATTCTTTCTTCTGCTCCTCAGTCATTGATTTTCTATCAATCTTTTTGCCATCCTTAGTAGGATGTTCATATCCATCAATGACTAAATCCCAGAGATCAGCATCATACCCCAAGAAAAAACTTTCAAGTCTATCTTTCCAATAATCAAATTTTTCTCCATCAAACATTGGAGGTTTGGTGCTGATTCTGTCTCCTTCATATTTGTTGCTTGATGTAGGAATATCACCCATATTAGCAACCAAATAAATAACAGAGTATTCTTCTCACTGGATCTTTATCTGTCACGGTTAAGTGAATGCACACGCAGAACCGGAGCTCTGATGCCAACTGAAGGTGAGAAAATACTTAGAAGGGGGGTTGAATAAGTATGACAGAAAATAATCAAAGATAAAAACTCAAGTATTTTTATCCTGGTTCGTTGAACTCAACTACTCCAGTCCACCCTTTTCAAGAGTGATTTGCCTTTCTCAACAAGGACTTAATCCACTATTCAAATCAACTGATTACAAATAGCAACACCTAAGAACAACTGTTCTTAGTCTTCTCAAGAGCTACTGATCTAACCTAGATCCTCTTAAGGAAAACTTCCTTTACAAATTAATGTAATACAATGTAAGAGTAATAAATTGCTTCTATGAAAGCTATAAACACAACTGTGTTATTTCTCTAAGTTTAGAACAAAGTATGAACTATAAAGAATATGAGAGCTTGAGAGTTTCTTCGCTTGAGAGTAAGTTTTTCAAAATTCGTCACTGAAGAAAGTGCTATATATCCTTTATATAGCCACTTGAATATTGGAGAGAATATAATACCGTTGGAGAAGATATTTCCAATATCAAATAGTACTGTCCTTTGTACTATTGCAGCAGAGAGACGGCGCACAAAATGTGGGTGTAGCAATTGTCTGCTGAGCTGTGAATTTACCATATATGGAATGTATCAGAGGAATAATCTTCTTGCAGAGATTTATGTCTATCCCAATTAAGGAAAGATTTGCTGGCATATTCCAACGGATATATTAAAATAATCTTCTTCAAATAATTCTTCAGATAGTTCAGATCAACAATCAATATCAGAGTCTTCAGTCTTCAGAATCTTCTGGAAACTTCAGAGCCTAAGATGTTCTTCAGATGTTGCTGAATCAGAGTCTGGTGCAGCTGTGTGCTTGAAGCGTAACATGCTCTTAGATCAGAGTCTTCACTCAGATCAGAGTCTTCTCTCATTCAGAGTCTCTTCACTCAGAGTCTTCTTTCATTCAGATTCTTGATAATATATGCAGCGTGTTGTATCTTCAGAATCTTGATGACTAAGCTCTTATACTTCAGATTCTTCTAATCTTCAGATGCTCTTGAGCCATTCAGAATTTATTGTTCACATCAAATTTGCTCTTTAAGATTAAAATCTTTTGTGCCTGTAGAAAACAGTTTAGAACAAATTTAGAGAGTATAATTCTTGTATACAAATTATCATTAATGTTATCATCAAAACATAGAGATATTACTAAGACACAATCTGTGCTCTTACAATCTCCCCCTTTTTGATGATGACAAAACATGAGAAATTTGTTCAATAAAAATATGAATTAAAATTACTCCCCCTGAGATTTACAATCTCCCCCTGAAATGAATACTCTAATGGAATTAGATACTTCCCTTTCTGGTTGAGTACATTTCAGATTCAGAGCCTGATTGAAGCCTGGTTGACATATGTTTGACTTCTAGAGTCAAAGCTTGATGCCATATTAAAGCTTGATGCCAGATGAACAACTTCAGAACACCTGGTTGTTTATCTTGCCATTTCCTGTCTTGAGTTATCTTTTAGATCATAGTACTCAAGGTTAGATATCAGAGTCTGGTCTACTCAGATTTAGCTATTTTTGATCAGGTTCTGAAAAGATAGATCTCAGGAAAAACTTCAATGAAATTTGTCAGATTTTTTAATAATATCTGGGACACTTAAATTCAAAGAATGTTAGTAACATGTCTGACTTAGTTCAGATAATTGCTTATAGATTTGAACAATCAGATTCTATTTTGTTTCTCCCCCTTTTTGTCATAATCAAAAAGAATTTTAAAAGACAGTAAAGATGCAGAAGAAACACATATCCAGATAAGCAAAAAGATCATTGTCATTAAGTCAAGAGAACATCCAGATTCAGATAAAAGCATACAAAACATATCAGAAGAAAATCAAAACAAAGCAAAACATGAAAAACTTGTGCAAAACATCAAGTAGGTTTAGCAGATGAGGCTTGTTGAGAAGCAATGAGTTGCAGCAGTGCTGTAATCCTTTCTGAATTTTCATCTTGCTTAGCCATCCAAGTTTTCATTTCTTCATTTGTTTTCTTTTGATCAACCATAAAATCCTTAAGTTCTTTGACATCCTTCTGAAGATCTGTAGATTCTGAAACAGTAGATTCTGAAACAGTAGATTCTGAAACAGGCTGAGTAACATCAGGTGCAGGAATTTCTGGAGGTGGAGGAGCTTCTAGAAGAAGAATAGGAGGAGTGTTTCTCTTAATCCGTTTTTGATAAGCAGCAAACCTTACTTTTGACAATCTAAGACATTGAGTCCTGATTTTCAAAGCCTCCCTATTCAGTCTGTAAAGATATTTCTTCCAAACAGCGTCAGCAGCCTCTTTGTCCATAGTAGTCATGCAAACATCCATAATGTCAGCAAAGTCTGAGACATTATCCTTATCAAAATCTCTTAACAGAGTATAAACACGTGATCCCAATTCTGCTTCATCAGGGATTCTGGGTTTTCTTGGTTGGGTTAGTTGTGTTTGTGGTGTTTGTTCAGAAGGTTGAGGTTGTGAAGATGGATGTTCAGATGTTTGTGGTTCAGAAGGTTGAGGATTGATTTGTGGTTCTTTGAAAGTGGTAGCATTCTTGGTAGTAACAGCATTTGAAGTAGATGCCATTGTTGACGATGATGAAGAAGATGAAGGTTTCTGAGTTCTTTTAGGGTTTGCAAAGAGAGAGAACAACAAACAAAAGCGCATATGTGTTTGAGAATGTGAAAAGTGTGAATGTGTTATGAGAATGGTTTATATAGACAAATAAAGCAAGCATGGGAAACACAACAGACACACATAGGACACATACGCACGTTTGCATTAAATGAAAAGTAATCATTTTTAATTATGATATGACATTTGGGGGAAAATCAAGACAGATTGAGATTTTCAAAGCAATACCTTAAACGTCATAATCAGTAGGTGTACTCCATCTTTTCAGATTCTGAGTGACACGTGTTTGCTTGCATGTGATTCTATAACTCTTAAGAAATGAAACGTTTTCAACTTTCAGATCCTCTGAGATGGTCAGTTCAGAGTTTCACACAAAAAAATAATTCACAGATAAATTAAACAAGCAAGACAGATGAAATACTTCAGAGTGTTAAACACTTAGCATCTGAGAAGTTGACTCTGAGAAATATTACTCTGGACAAAAATCCATACAAATATTTTTCAGAATAAACTTAAACCTATCTTCAGCAAGGGGTTTTGTGAAAATATCTGCCCATTGATGATCTGTATCAACAAAGGCTAAATTTATTACACCCTTCTGAACATAGTCTCTGATGAAATGATGTTTAATCTCTATATGTTTGGCCTTAGAGTATAAAATTGGATTTTTGGATAAACATATAGCAGAAGTATTATCACAGAAGATAGAAAGATTACTCTCATAGATTTGATAATCTTCTAGTTGACTCTTCATCCAGAGCATCTGAGTGGAACATCCAGCAGCAGCAATGTATTCTGCCTCTGTGGTTGATAGTGCAATTGTTGGTTGCTTCTTGCTGTACCACGAGATCAGATGACTTCCAAGAAACTGACAGCTTCCAGAAGTACTTTTGCGCTCAACTCTATCTCCAGCATAGTCAGCATCACAGAATCCAACTAGTGAATATTCGTCAGATCTTCTGTAACACAAACCAACATTAGCAGTACCTTTCAGATACCTTAGAATCCTCTTAACAGCAGTTAAGTGTGATTCTCTAGGATCTGATTGGAATCTAGCACATAAACAAACACTAAACAGAATGTCTGGTCTAGAAGCAGTCAAATAAAGAAGAGATCCTATCATACCTCTGTAGAGTTTCTGATCTACCTTCTTACTTACCTCTTCCTTACCTAGAGTGCTTGTAGGATGCATTGGAGTCTTTGCCATTTTGCTATCCAGCATGTTAAACTTCTTCAGAAGCTCTTTAACATACTTGGTCTGATGTATGTAGGTGCACTCTGGAGTCTGATTTACTTGGATTCCCAGAAAGAATCTCAGTTCTCCCATCATGCTCATCTCAAATTCTGCCTGCATACATTTAGCAAACTCCTTTCCAAGCATAATATTTGTTGATCCAAAAATAATATCATCTACATAAATTTGACAAATCAACAAATCTTTCTTAATGGTTTTACAAAATAGTGTGGTATCCACTTTTCCTCTGATGAAATTTTTCTTCAGAAGAAAATTACTCAACCTCTCATACCAAGCTCTGGGAGCTTGTTTTAGTCCATAAAGAGATTTTTTCAGTTTGTAAACATGATCTGGAAAATTTTCATTTTCAAAACCAGGAGGTTGGTGGACATACACTTCCTCTTCTATAATTCCATTAAGAAAAGCACTTTTAACATCCATCTGATAAAGAGTGATGTTATGTTGTGCAGCAAATGAAATAAGCAAGCGTATAGACTCTAACCTTGCAACAGGAGCATATGTTTTTGTGTAGTCTATGCCTTCTTGTTGACTGTAGCCTTGAGCAACCAGTCTTGCTTTGTTCCTTTCAACTTCTCCTTTCTCATTAAGTTTATTTCTGAAAACCCATTTTGTTCCAATGACATTGAAACCTTTAGGTCTTGGAACCAGATCCCAGACTTCATTCCTTGTGAATTGATTCAGCTCCTCTTGCATAGCTAAAATCCATTCATTATCTTCCAGAGCCTCATCAACAGATGTTGGTTCTATAATTGACACTAAGCCACAGAAGGAAGATTCAGAAGTTCTGAGAAATGCTCTTGTCCTTATTGGATCATCTTTCTTTCCAATTATCACATCCTCTGGATGAGAAGCTTTCATTCTGGAAGAAGATCCTCTGACTGTTGGTCTTTCAGAAATATGCAGATTGTCAAGTTGGGAAGTTAGAGGCGTAGCATCTGGGTTTGCTTCAGAGTCTTTGTCTTCAGTCTTGTCTGCCTCTGAGCCTTCAGAGTCTGTGAGAATAACTTCTCTATCTGCAGAACTTTCAACTTGCTTTGGCTTTTCAGAGCCAAGCTTATCATCAAATCTAACATGAATAGATTCTTCCACAATCTGTGTTTCAGTATTGAATACTCTGTAGCCTTTAGAGCGTTCAGAATAACCAAGCATGAAACACTTCTGTGCTTTGGAATCAAACTTGTTCAGATGATCTTTAGTGTTAAGCATATAACAAATACATCCAAATGGATGAAAATAAGCAATGTTGGGCTTTCTGTTTCTCCACAATTCATAGGGAGTCTTTTCCAGAAGAGGTCTTACAGACACTCTGTTTTGAATATAACATGCTGTATTTATTGCTTCTGCCCAAAAGTATTTTGCCAGATTTGTCTCGTTGATCATGGTTCTGGCCATTTCTTGCAATGTTCTATTTTTCCTCTCTACAACTCCATTTTGTTGTGGAGTTCTAGGACAGGAGAAATCATGTGCAATTCCTTTTTCAGAAAAATATTTTTCAAAATATTTGTTTTCAAATTCACCACCATGATCACTTCTGACTTTAATAATTTTGCATTCTTTTTCAGTCTGGACTTGATTGCAGAAGTCAATGAACACAGAATGAGACTCATCCTTGTGTTTTAGAAACTTTACCCATGTCCATCTGCTGTAGTCATCTACAATGACTAACCCATACTTCTTGCCTCTGATGGATGCAGTTTTCACTGGTCCAAACAGATCAATATGAAGTAATTCCAATAGTCTAGAAGTGGAAACAACATTTTTTGGTTTAAAATGAGATTTTGAAAATTTACCCTTTTGACATGCGCCACACAGAGCATCTGAATTGAACTTCAGATTAGGGAGTCCTCTGACCAGATTGAGTTTATTAATCTGAGATATACGTCTCATATTAATATGTCCCAATCTTCTATGCCAGACCCATTGCTCATCATTCACAGATAAAAGGCATTTTACATTTTGAACTTTAAGTTCTGAAAGGTTAATTTTGTAAATGTTGTTTTTCCTCTTTCCACTGAATAGGATTGAACCATTCTTTTGACATACAGCTTTGCAACATTTTTGATTAAAGATGATATCATAACCACTGTCACTTAATTGACTTATGGACAATAGATTATGTTTCAATCCTTCAACTAACAGAACATTAGAAATAGAGGGTAGGTTACCATTACCTATTGTACCAGAGCCAATGATCTTGCCCTTCTGGTTCCCTCCAAATTTCACGTCCCCTCCAGATCTAAGTTCCAGGCTTTGGAACATAGACCTTTCGCCCGTCATATGTCGTGAGCATCCAGAGTCCAGGTACCATGATTGGTGTCTGGATTTTGCTGCTAAGAACATCTGCAACAGGTATTATTTTACTTTTAGGTACCCAGATCTTCTTGGGTCCTTTGGGGTTAGATGTTCTGTGGTTTTGCCTAAACTTCTGTTTTTCAACATAGTGTTTATTCTGGCTAGCCCTTGGCTTAAACACATAAGTACTCTTTTCAGAGCTTGTATGTTTAATATCATTCAGATGACCAAACTTAAAATGAGAATACAGAGGAGTCTTCTTGATGAAGAGTTTATCAACAGATTTTGGATTGCTTCCAGAGGAAGATTCACATCCAATGCCTCTTCTGTTGTTCCCACTAACACCATAGATCATAGAAGCCATTTTGCTTCTGTCTATGCTTTTAGTGAGGAATCTTTTAAAACTGGAGTCATATTTTTCTAAAATATTTTCACTTGACTCTGTTTCAGTATCAGATTCTTGTTGAGTTGTTTCTAAATCATTTTTGAGTTTTAAATTTATTTTTTTTTGCTCAACAAGTTCTGTTCTCAGAAGATCAATCTCAGATTCAAGATTGCTTTTCAGCTTCTTGTATTTGAGTTTAATCTTGCTGTAGCTTTCCAACATGTCAGATAAACTTTCAACAAGTTCAGCTCTGGAGAGTTCAGAAAATACCTCTTCAGAGTCAGAGTCTGATTCTGACTCAGATTCAGATGATGACGTTCCTTCATCTTGATCATTTGTGTTGGCCATCAGCGCAACATTTGCACATTCTTCCTCAGATTCAGAAGATGATTCAGATTCATCTGAGTCATCCCATGTAGCCATCAGAACCTTTTTCTTTTTATCAAACTTCCTTTTGGGTTTTTCCTTTTGAAGTTTGGGACATTCACTCTTGTAGTGTCCAGGTTCTTTACATTCATAGCAAGTGACCTCTTTCTTGCCAGATCTTCTGTGTCCAGAAGATTCTCTCTTTTGATCAGATCTTCTGAAGTTGTTGAACTTCTTCCCTTTGTGCTTCCAGAGTTTGTTGATCCTTCTGGACAGCATGGATAGTTCATCTTCTTCTTCAGAAGAAGATTCCTCAGAGCTTTCTTCATTTACCTGCAAAGCTTTAACAGATTTGTTAGATTTAAAAGCTAAGGATTTACCTTTATCTTTCTTATGGGGTTCATCTTCCTCCAGCTCAATCTCATGACTTCTCAAAGAACTGATGAGTTCTTCTAATGAGATTTTGTTCAGATCCTTGGCCAGCTTCAATGCAGTCACCATAGGTCTCCATCTGGTAGGAAGACTTCTGATGATCTTCTTGACATGATCAGATGTTGAGTAGCCCTTGTCCAGAACTTTCAACCCAGCTGTTAGAATCTGAAATCTGGAAAACATAGTCTCAATGTTCTCAGATTCTTCCATCTTTAACGCTTCATACTTCTGTATCAGCGCCAGAGCCTTTGTTTCTTTCACCTGAGAGTTTCCCTCATGAGTCATTTTGAGAGACTCAAACATATCATGAGCAGTGTCTCTGTTGGTAATCTTCTCATACTCTGTATGAGAGATTGCATTAAGAAGTATGGTTCTGGCTTTGTGATGATTCTTGAATTCTTTCTTCTGCTCCTCAGTCATTGATTTTCTATCAATCTTTTTGCCATCCTTAGTAGGATGTTCATATCCATCAATGACTAAATCCCAGAGATCAGCATCATACCCCAAGAAAAAACTTTCAAGTCTATCTTTCCAATAATCAAATTTTTCTCCATCAAACATTGGAGGTTTGGTGCTGATTCTGTCTCCTTCATATTTGTTGCTTGATGTAGGAATATCACCCATATTAGCAACCAAATAAATAACAGAGTATTCTTCTCACTGGATCTTTATCTGTCACGGTTAAGTGAATGCACACGCAGAACCGGAGCTCTGATGCCAACTGAAGGTGAGAAAATACTTAGAAGGGGGGTTGAATAAGTATGACAGAAAATAATCAAAGATAAAAACTCAAGTATTTTTATCCTGGTTCGTTGAACTCAACTACTCCAGTCCACCCTTTTCAAGAGTGATTTGCCTTTCTCAACAAGGACTTAATCCACTATTCAAATCAACTGATTACAAATAGCAACACCTAAGAACAACTGTTCTTAGTCTTCTCAAGAGCTACTGATCTAACCTAGATCCTCTTAAGGAAAACTTCCTTTACAAATTAATGTAATACAATGTAAGAGTAATAAATTGCTTCTATGAAAGCTATAAACACAACTGTGTTATTTCTCTAAGTTTAGAACAAAGTATGAACTATAAAGAATATGAGAGCTTGAGAGTTTCTTCGCTTGAGAGTAAGTTTTTCAAAATTCGTCACTGAAGAAAGTGCTATATATCCTTTATATAGCCACTTGAATATTGGAGAGAATATAATACCGTTGGAGAAGATATTTCCAATATCAAATAGTACTGTCCTTTGTACTATTGCAGCAGAGAGACGGCGCACAAAATGTGGGTGTAGCAATTGTCTGCTGAGCTGTGAATTTACCATATATGGAATGTATCAGAGGAATAATCTTCTTGCAGAGATTTATGTCTATCCCAATTAAGGAAAGATTTGCTGGCATATTCCAACGGATATATTAAAATAATCTTCTTCAAATAATTCTTCAGATAGTTCAGATCAACAATCAATATCAGAGTCTTCAGTCTTCAGAATCTTCTGGAAACTTCAGAGCCTAAGATGTTCTTCAGATGTTGCTGAATCAGAGTCTGGTGCAGCTGTGTGCTTGAAGCGTAACATGCTCTTAGATCAGAGTCTTCACTCAGATCAGAGTCTTCTCTCATTCAGAGTCTCTTCACTCAGAGTCTTCTTTCATTCAGATTCTTGATAATATATGCAGCGTGTTGTATCTTCAGAATCTTGATGACTAAGCTCTTATACTTCAGATTCTTCTAATCTTCAGATGCTCTTGAGCCATTCAGAATTTATTGTTCACATCAAATTTGCTCTTTAAGATTAAAATCTTTTGTGCCTGTAGAAAACAGTTTAGAACAAATTTAGAGAGTATAATTCTTGTATACAAATTATCATTAATGTTATCATCAAAACATAGAGATATTACTAAGACACAATTTGTGCTCTTACAAGTCACCCTTTGTATTGATTGATAGATTGTGGTAGACATAGTTTTTCAGATTCAGGTACCTGTAGGTGATGAATTGTGTATTGTTCTTGGATGTAGAGTTTAAGAAAATCCATGCATAATATTTAGTCAAGAGTCTTGAATGAATATTGTATTGGGAGGAATGTCTTGCAATTGAACAGTCTGATGCAGTTTCTGGAGATTGTAACTGTTAGATATTACTGAGGTGATTTAAGAATTAAGATGGGGGTTCTCTTATATAGATGGTGATTTCTAGATATAATTGTACTGGTAGTGATTAAGTGAGAAGTTGTAAATGGGGGAGTTTAGCTCTAAATTAATACTGCTAATAGTGAATTCATTCTTGGCCTGGTAGCCCCCAAATGTAGGTGATTTGCACCAAAATGGGTCATCATATCCTGTGTTATTATCATTTTGTTGTGTTATATTTACTCTGTATCTATACTCTGAAGTATATGTTTTAACAGATGTTGAATCATCTGTCATGACACTGTTTTGACCTTGAAGGTTCAGAGTGTTCTTGATTTTAAGAGAAAATAATGTTTCTATCCTTGTTCATTTTTTAGCAGAGATCGATGTCTCGACATCTTTTTGGACATTTGTGACATGCTTGCAAGAATTTCATAACATGTAAAAATAGTATTTGTTATGTGCTAATGAAGATTCAAAATCAACAGTGGATATTTCACCAAAAGTAAAATGTTGAGCATAATGTCCCTAACGTCATGTCTCATACTCTTTTCTTTGAGCGCAAGATAAATTGAAGTATATCTCTTCCTTTTAAGATTTGTTTCATTTTTTATTCTATTAGAGATATAAGTGTGTTAGCATGTGTATGGATTTGAAAAATATATATATTTAGCATGATTTATTTTGGTGTTCTAACTTTTTCAAGATTTGTATCAATTAAGGATCTCAATCTCCATAGTAAAGATTTGATTAATTGTGTGAGTTTTTTAGGGAGATATGATCGGAATCAAATACAACAAGATTGAAGTTGTTATATTTAAGAGATTTGGATTTATTCAAGGTGATCAATCAAGAATGACAATCATCATTATTGAAGATTGATCTCATGTCCTTTTTGGATTTTCCAACTGAGTTCATGACAAAACCCTTCAGTTTGGATTCCTACCTTTTTTAGTAGTTCAACTAATTTGTTCATCTTATCTACAATTTCATTCTATCTTAATTTTTCTTAAAATTCATGAAAGCTCCCATGTATTAGTTTAAGAGTTGGATTGAAATTTCAATTCTTAATTCTCATATTTGTTAGTAACACATTTTTCTGCAAACTTTCCAATACTTATAAATTTAGAAAAACAACCAAGATTATTTTCTTTGCACGTGTGTTCATCTTTTTGTGTTTAATACTTGGAGAATCTCCATATATCAGTTCAAGAGCATCCCACATTTTCTTAGTTGTATTACAATGATGAACATAGTGAAAAATAGTGTCATTTAAAGACATTATTATAAATCTTTTGGTTTTGAAGTTTATTTCAAATTTTCTCTTTTCTTCTTCGATATACAAAATAGGATTTATCTAATATTTTATCGTTTACTTGATAAGTAGAGATAAACAGATTATTGACAATTGTTTTTATACTTTTAAGAAAAAAAGATTTTAAACCTAGCTTGCAAGAATAAAAAATATCTATCTATTTGTGTTTAAAAAATCTCTTGTCAGAAGTCATCTTCCTCCAAAGATGATTAGTCCTTAAACAAGTTTTAGGCTTTGATGCCACTTGTTTGACAAATGACTTCACACACAAGAGGAGGGGGTGAATTGTGTGTTTGGAAAAATACGGTTTTGAAAAACTATGGGAAATAAAATCAGAGTTTTAAGAACATTTGAAGAAATTAGCGGCAAAAAATTAAAATGATGAAAATAAATTGCATAAATAAAAAAGAATTAAGGGAAAAGAGGAATACTGAAAATTATAGAGGTTCAGTAAAAAAAAAGAACCTAGTCCTCTCCCAAAAAAATGATCTTGAGAGTTTCCAATAATACTTTGAGAGCTTTTAGTAGGAAGGACTCACGAACACCCTTATACAAGGAAATGGTGATTGATCTTTAATCACAATACACAAGACGATGGATGTGTGTGTTTTCTTATTTTCTTCATAGTAAGCTTGAGAGTGAAGGGGCCATTATTCCTTCCCAACTGGTGGGTTGAAGCGTTTATTCTTCTTTCCATAAACAGAAACCTTGGAATGATCACTCTTCAAGTTACATAACCTTTGAGATTAATACATTGGGTTAAGTCGGGCTAAAAAAACTAGTGAGATTTTAACACTAAGTTGATCTCGAACCTGTGAAGCTTTTAAGTACCGGGCTGAGCTACAATCTATATTGGTTTTAATACCGGGTTGACCAAGAACCTAGAAGATTTTATCATAGGCTTATCTCCAGTCTAAAATAGGAATGAAATACCCCATCCCAAGAAAAAGCTTTTTACGTGTTTAGCTTTAACCCATACAAATCCTTAATTGGAAAATATTCAACCAAGATATACACAAAAGGTTTCCTTGGTGAATTTTACAATTCTGTCCATTCTAGAATTACAAAAATGGTCTCACTCACAAAAGGACTTTTCTTACAAAAGCACTTAGGCTAAAAACATAGTGAGAGAAATTTAAAGAAATGTTTAGAGAGAGAGAGAGAGGGAGAGAGCTAGAGAAAGATGAAAGTATCAAAACATGATTCTAGATAAATTGCAACAAGAAATGGAACCTCTATTTATAGGCCTGAGTTTGACTCAGAAAGAAAATTTCGTTTAACGCATTTTGGAAAAATATAATTAATTAACAAATATTCTTAATCGATTATGAGATATAAATAATCATTTGTAAGTTCTCAAAAAGGAAGTTTAAGATATCTAGCCTTGCACATAATCAAGGCGCTTTAAGATAGCTTGGGATTTAAGTTTGTGCATTTCTTATCTAGTGGAATAATGTTCTACTTGATTAGAAAAGTAAAAAAATTTCCTATAGCTATTTTGACTGCTCATAGTTCACTTGTCATAACTTCTAGATGTTTTTTCAAAATAATTTCTTTTCGTAAATTTTTTTAAAAATTATTTGTCTGTGTGTGTGTGCTTTAGCCATATGCTTTTATGATAAAGTCCTTTTGTCTTACAATCGTTCACTCATTACTAAAATAGAAGATCACTAATACTAAGTTAGGAGATCACCATATATTCTTTCAAGCCTTTGTTGGATATTACTCTTTATGTTGACACAAGATTGAGTGGCTTGAGATGAGGCTTTAGTTGTATTCTTTGTTTGCCATCATCGGATCGTCAAGTTTATGAAACCCTAAATATAGGGTTGCATCTTTATTTGTTTAACAGTTCATGCTTGACTTATCGTAATACTTTAGTTGTCATTACTAAAATTTGATGTCTTTGTTAAAAATATATCACCTGCAAGACAATGTTCCACATATTGCCCTAGAAATTGGTAAGATTATGTATGGCATTTAGATGTTTTTGGTTTAGTAAAAAGTCCTGAAGAAAATTCAAGGTCTGATTCACATAGTGGAAACCATGTGAATCCATCTGTGTCTGATCCTAGATTTATGGATGTCAATATTAGTAATGGAGTTATTTATTCTGGTTTTTTGAATCGGGAGGATGATGAAGGAGAGATTTAGGAAGAAGATAAATTACAAAGCACATATCAATTTGCTTGGGGGTGGAAAGTATTGGGTGTGTGTCAAGTCGTGAAAGGTAGAGAAGGGAGTTCTCTTTTTGGTGCTCATAAACTAGATGTAGCTGAAGCTATGAAAGCTCCAAATCAATTTGAAATGGAGGAGGTAGAAGATAGGGAAGAGGTTGTAGTAACATTTCACACCAACTTAATTTTAGCTAAAGATTTGTTGGACGAAATGGTACGAAGAAGGACTACATATACTGTTGTTTCGAAAATGTCTATGGCCTTTCACATGTTCATGTTGTAACGCCTCATTTTATTTTAAATTATTTTTCGTAGTTTAATTATATGAAGTTCTGTGTATAATGTGATTACGTGTGTTTTGTTGTGTTTGGGGATGTCCTTGTTGTGAGGTAGTAACCTTAAGAGTAGACCTTGAGGGTGGGGATGTGTGTGAGAAATTGAGTAGAAAGTGGTGGTGGTAGAAGTAAAATTAAATAGAAATATTAGTAATGATTAGTTAATTATTTAATATTAGGTGGGTATTAGTTTAATTAGATAATAGCTAGAAATTATTATTAATATTTTAATTGGATGGGATCAATAATAATAATAATAATATAATGAAATAAATAAAATAAGATATTAAGTGTGTAGAGATTTAAAGGGCGGGATAGTAATTGCATGAAGATGAGTAAGGGTAAATGAGAAAAACCATAGTTGAGGGATTTTATAAAGGAATTGGAGAAGATTGGAGTCAGTTTTTTCACCGTACATGACTTTAGAACTGAAAGTGAAAGAGGCTAGGGCAAGGAAGATGAAGAACTCCATTAGAGAAGGGAAAAACTCATCAATCTAAGGTAAGGGTGGGGTTCTGATCTTCTAAGGGATATTATGTTGAATAATGGGTAAGGTTTAGGTTTTTATATTATGGATTGTGTATTGTTCTATATATGATTGTTGTGAAGTAATTGATGATGATATTGCTTAACTGGTATGTGATGAATGATGATTTATTTAATGGCTATGTGAGTAATTTTGTTGCCTATATGTGTGACAACTCTGCTTTGGTTTGTTGATGAGTTTCCTCCATTGTTGAGTTATGAAGGTTCGAGTCATAGGTAGGAAATTCATGATGAAATGATGTTTATCTATAAGTAAAACAAGGAATAATTGAGTTTTAGAATTTTAATTTAGTATAAAATTGAGTCTATGATGATAGAGTTTCGTAGCATAGGTTCTGGTATGATAAGCTAGTGTGAAAGTGCTTTAAAAAAAAAGTGATTTTTGAGGTTCAGAACAACATGCGTCGACCTGAAGCTTCCATAAACGAATATTTTGAAAACTGAAACAGCATGCATCGAACTGAAGCTTTCATGCATCGACTCATGCACTCAGCTTTTCCAAAAAAAAAATGTTAAATACAATTTTGATCATAACTTTTTAACCATATATCCAAATGACGAACCGTTTAAAACGTTGGAAAGCTAATAAGTAGAAATTTAACATGGTATAAGTAGGTGAATAATTTTCCAAATATTTATATGTATATTATCTTGATGAATGTGCTTATTACTTGTTGTATACGTTAAGAAGTCTTGTTGTGAGTGACGAATCTTGAGTGTTGTTACAAAGATGTTGTTGTGGTGTTAATGGTGGTAATATGGGTATATTTTAATGATGTTGTTGTGGTTTCATAATATATATATATATATATATATATATATATATATATATATATATATATATATATATATATATATATATATATATATATATATATATATATATATATATATATATATATATATATATATATATATTGTATGAAATATATTTTATACTTATTGGCCAAATTGGTTGGTGTACAATAACTGTGGTGGTGAGTTATTGTGCACGATGATGTTGTTGTTGTATGCATAAATAGTCGCATTGCATACATTTGTGAAAAACGGCCAATTGTTGGTGAGCCTAAAATCCCACTGTGTGGATTGGGCTAGTAGCTAATTCAGAGGTAATGGATTAGTGACTGATTCTGATTCTTGGAGGTGGGGATCAGAATGGTCAACCTGAGAGTTCACAAAATTTGTTACCACATGCATAAGCATTGAGTCAGGTATGAGTCTCAATGCATTAGATATTATATATATATATATATATATATATATATATATATATATATATATATATATATATATATATATATATATATATATATATATATATATATATATATATATATATATATATATATATATATATATATATATATATATATATATATATATATATATATATATATATATATATATATATATATATATATATATATATATATATATATATATATATATATATATATATATATATATATATATATATATATATATATATATATATATATATATATATATATATATATATATATATATATATATATATATATATATATATATATATATATATATATATGTTTCTATGTTGCTAAATATATGGTGTTGTGTGATTAATTGATTGGTTATCGTGTGATTTCATGTTGGTTGGTGAATAATTGGTGATGATAGTGTTGGTCGATTAATGTGAGATTTTTATTGAATTGTTGTTGTGTTAACCTGATGCATACCATTTAACGTGCTTTATTTTATATTATCATGATATTTCACCCCTTTTGTTTGAATATTGTCTCTACGTGGGAAATATGCAGATACTCCCTAGTAGGACTCAGTGTGAGTTGAAGATGGAGTTTCCTTACCTTTTCTCTATAGTTTGGCGTCTGCTTTGATTGTAACATTGGGGAGTCGTGGGAACGCTTTTATAGTTTATATTTCCTTTGGGATTGTGGACATTTCCTTTATCATGTTTAATTATTGTTTGATAGATTATGTGGTTCCACGACGACTTTTACATATTATGAACTAATAAATGATTTTATGATTTCGCTGCAATAAAAGTAATGTTCAGGTTTTTGTGATTGCGCAAGAATATAAGTGTTACATAGTCAGTTTGACGAGCAGGTTTTGTATGTTGGTCGTAACATCCTAAGTTGTGTATGTTTGATTTAATTACTCTGATGTTTTATTTAAAAATATTGTGGGGTTTATTTAGGGTGTTACACATGCAACATGGGATCCACCTATTCTTGGCAACAAACCATTGATCAACTTTCTGTGTTGCTTGGAATGAGAAGGTTGCATGTTAAAAAAAACATGTTTCTCATCTAGGCCAAAGGCATGGAATCAAAGTGGGATTACTTCTTTTTTTGAACCCAATTTTGTAAAAAGGTCAAATGTATTATGAGAGGGTGTGCCCAAGCAATATACAGTGGACCCGGTGAAATCTTTAGGGCAGGCAGATTCACATCGTCTTTTGGATGTATTTTTACTTAAGTAGATCCCCATAAAGCTTTTTGGTATCCCATTAGATAAGAAATCCAACTTTCCTAGTTTAAACAAGATTATTGGTTCCCCAAATGGTTTTGCTAATATCTATGATTCTTTTGAAGAATCTTTAAATGGGGTTGTTAATTGTGCTCAGTGTTTTTCAGTTATTGGAAACTATTTAGATCCTCTACCTTAACGATTAGGGACGACTACTATTTATTTTATTTTAGAGGCGTTGATCGGTGGTTTTTATGTTTTATTTTACCGTATTCTTAGTTAAGTATATCTTGTTTTTGTTTGCATTTTAATTAATTTATCGTATGTTATGCTTGGTAGTGTTGTTTTTCCTGTTTTTCAGGTACAAAGAAGCAACTTAGCAAAAATCGAAAAGAACGGCTAAAAAACAAAGAGAATTCCCCATATACCAGTGGCCTGGTACGAGCCATAGCAAACAAGTTCCTAAAAACTAAAGAGAAGCTATAAGAGTCAGTGAGCTACTACGGGCACCCGTAGCAGCTGCATGATCCCAAGTGTGTTTCAAGAAGCAAGACCCAGTGGCCTGCTACAACCACCCGTAACAGGCAGGTGAGAGAAAATTATTCTTTCCTTTTTGTGATCAGATTTGGAATTGATTGGGATTTGGACAACTTTCAAGGAATATTTTTGATATATTAGGCATTGTTTGGCTAGGTTAATTTCTTGTTTTGCTTTTACGATAACAAATATGAAGTTTTAGAATCAGAGAGTTCTGGAGAAGACGACATGATTCATCGGGATTGAAGATCAAATTTCATCTATTATTCTTGTAATGTTCATACTATTCTCAATGTGTTATTTATTTCTATAAGTAGCTAAACCCCCAATGCTAGGGGTGTCCCTAATTTGTATCTAAACACGGATGATTTCCTCATTGCAATAATAGTTTGTTTCTCATTGTTAATTAATCTTTTGATGTTTGTAATGCTTTCTCTTTCAGAAAAACTGAGATTGGTATATGATTATGAGTTATGGTTGACCACCATTCATAATGTGAATGAACCTAAATATTCTTGATAATATATTGTTTAACTTTGCCGACAAATTTCTACGGACATAGAGATTAGGGGGTTGTGGTTAAAAGTTTTCTCTCTAAGGACTTAGGAGAAAATAATATAAAGAATTGGTATTAACGATTAAAACTTGTGTTGCAATATCGAGTTAGTAGTGTTATAGGAACAAATTATACACCTTCCCTAGCATATTTTTATCATTTGTTTTATTCAAGAATTTTCTTTCCTTGTCATCGCAATTTACGTTACCAAAAATCATTCTAAAACCCCAAACGGATTTTGTTTAATTGAACAATATTTTGAACTAGATATTCATACGCAGTCCTCGAGATTGATACTGGGGATTTCCCTTATTATTACTACATTAGCAAAAATAGTACACTTGCTATTTTTATGAACAAGTTTTTGGCGACGTTGCTGGGGACTGCCAAAATATAGAGTTTGATTAGAGTTCAATTGAACTTTTGTTACTCTGCGACTAAAAATTTATTTTCTGTATATTTTTATAAAAAAAATTTATCACTAATCCATGTCTAATCTGTGCATGCGAGGAAAGACCTCGGCTGAATTTCCTTTTGATGCAGAACCAGAGTGATCCTTGCACTCGAGGCTTAGAAAAGCTAAACAAGCAAGACTAGAAGCTTTAGAAGTAGAAACTTCAGTTTCTGAACATGAAATAGTGCAAAAACTATCTGATCATTCCGATAAAGAGTCAGACCGAGAAACCATCATGACTGAACCGCAAGAAAGACTTCATGGGGACTATGGTGGAGAAAATACTCTGGCAGGTCATATGACCATAGTGAATCAACTGATGAACGTTGCAAATTTTTAGCTGCTGTCATACCCCAAATTTGTCCTACTTGTGTACAACTTCCATTCTGTACATTCGTCCATTGACCAATCCTCCAACAAAATCCAAAAATATATATATGTTGCTTTTGTTTCATTGTCTTATTGTCTAAACTCAAGGTGTTTCAAGGATAGAAAGTCAAGAGTGTATGGTATGGATTGATGTTCATGATCAAGTCTAGGGATGCATAATTTGAGTGGTGCTTGTCAGAGGTTGCAGTTAGGGTTTCTTTCAAGCTATCTGAGTTCAAAGGCTATGAATATCAGTTGTTTTACTGTTGAAGATTATTAAGGATTAGATCATCTTTAGTAAGTGTTTTAATGCAGTTCTAATACAGTTGGTACCAAGTTACTACCGGATGATCTCAAGGCATTGAGAATGTGATTCATGGTGAGAGATTGTGTTTCATTTGTGATTCAAGTAGCAATAGTGTAAGTCGTTCAAGTTACAAATTAATTTAGACAAGTTCTTCAAGTCTTTATGATCACAATTTCGAATTTCATATCACAAGCTTCAAGTTTATGTCCTCCCGAATCCATTCAAATACCAAGTTCAATTTTAAACAACCTCAAATTTAGTTCAATTTTGTTTTTAACCCAATACAAAGTCTATTTACAAAGTTGTTTGAAAAGAGAGAAAGAGAAAAATTCATACAAAAAAAGGCCATTACAAAATGAAGCCCATCACCATTTTTTTATATAGTTATAAGTTTCTATTAATTTCCACATAAACATACTAAAGCCCACATTCAAGTTCATCATAATTTCCACACAAAAAAAGAGAGGTCCATTTTTATGACAATGTTACAAAACTATATAGGGACAAAAGTATATTATCCATTACACAAAGCAAAAAAAAAGGGAGGATTCATAAAGGAGCCACAGGGCCCATCGTCTTTCATTCCCAACCACGCACCACTCCTTCGGTTCTGCAAGTCATGTATGCACCTGTGCAAGTAAAAAAAAGATATTCAAACCATCACACACTTTTGCGAAGCATTACGAAAAGCACAAACAAACACGAAACTACAGCCAAGATGCAACGCACCATTGAAAAATTCTCTAAGCCTTCACAAGTCGACAAAACCTGCTACCAAATTTTGTACAACCTGCACAAAAGAATAAAAACACCATTCATACAAGCATATGACTCCAACACCTCAAAAAATATTGCACAATGTTACCAAACCTCACATAAGACCAACCTCAGCTGCAAATAAGACTCGAAACATGAAATCCCAAAACACAGCAGTAAGGTACCCTTTTTCACACAACAACATCCTCTCCAAGTTTTCAAAAAATACCCGTAGCCAGCTCTGATATTCTTCTTCATATAACACCCTCAGTCGCCCCATAATAGAGGAACCCAAGGCCAACGAATAAATGAGAGAAACCAGAGGAACCTTTCAAATTTTTGAGAGTTAGAACTTGCACATGGGTTTTGCGAATGATAAAACAAAAATGGTTTTTTCCATTCTCTCATAATCCTTCTGCTCATCCCTTTCCTTGAATCTCCTTCTTCTTTCCTCCTAAGCCAAACCCCCAAACATTCAAACCTCATCACAACGAACACCACCCTCATCGTACATCCTTCCCCAACTTTCTCCTTCACTCGTCGACCTTTTTTTTTCAACCAAAACAATTTTCCGCTAATCTCTCTCTCTCTCTCTCTCTCGCAGCAACAATTTGTCCAAACTTCACCTTCCTCTTCCATTAACCCGAATCTTAAAACCAACAACCATAAACCCATCTAAAACACGTAACAGAGAGACTGAGATGAAGAAGGTTTGAAGATGAACAAAAACGAAATAGAACTAAAAAACCAGAAAACAGAGAGATGAGTTTGAGAGAGACCGCGAAACAAAAGCTGAAAGGGGGTACGCTGAGCGAATGTTTTTTTCGTATGGAATGTCGTTTTCATGTTTCTGTTGTTGTCGTTCCGAAATTTGGAATGGAATTGTGACTTTAGACAGTGTTTTCTTCGTGCCATTTCCGCCTTTTCCCTTCCATTTTACCGAAAAGAGAAGAAAGCCGAGAATATGAATTCAGGGTGTGAGAAACCCAGCTGTACCATGTGGGCTTGGCCCACTTTAGTATGCCATGTTCTCTTTTTATTTATTTTTATGGCTGATATGAAAGAAAAAACGTGTGAGTGATGGGCCTAAAGGCCCACATGATCTCACTCTTCTTAAAATCATTATTTCTACACTACCTTTTTTTATATACAAACCCCCTCCCTATTGCTTTAATATATCTTTTTTCTAGATTTAGTTTTTAGAATAGTTAAAAAAAATTGTTCTAATAAATTTTTTTGAGAGTTTATAATATTTTTTTCTCTAAATAAGTTCTTAGAATTTCTTTTAGTGATTTTTGTAAAAAATATAAAACGCTTTGCTAAATATCTTTGTTTTTTTAAGTTCATTAAATCATTCTTGATGTTCTTTTATACCACTTTCTTCACCTTGTCTTGATCTAGTCTTGGATTTATTTTAGTTTCATTTTGCATCGATGATGGGACCTCTAAAATCATTATCGGTCAAATTATTGATAGATAAAGGTTTGCCCGAGACCACCTTCTTTTCTCTTCCAATTTGCTCTTCATTTTTTATTTTATTCAATTTTCTCGATCTATGAAGTCTTTCGATTCGTAAGCGTCGATTTATCGAAGTCGATAACCTTCGCAATTTCAAATCTATGGAAAATGGCCATTTGGGTCATTCTCTCTACTTTGGGATCGTGATAGGCTACCTTCGATTAATCGACATAATGTTTACAATCAAGACGAGATCCCACCCTTCTTTTGTCTGTGCGACACGATTTAATCGGAGAATGGTCCTCTCTATCTTGTCCATAGCACGTATATCAATTTACAGGACCCCCTATAGTTTGACTTTCATCATAAGTAGAGCTACGACGGTTTAGCGTTACATTTTATCCTGATTCAATTCACTAACAAACTAACCACTAACTTTACTTTTTGTCAAATATACCACTGTTTTATTTTCAGTCGATATTATCTTTTACATATACTCATTGACATTTATCTCGATATATTATTGTGAATATTCTTGTATATACTGTTATACATCCTGTATATTATTCGTATCTTGTATATTCATATTTCACTTGTACATTCTTTCAAAACACCTAATACTATCGAAACCATAAAACCCTAAATTAGTGGACTATTGTTGGTTTATCTAAATGTTGGATCATTGGACATTTTTAGGAACTCTAGCATGAAGTTGTGCCCGAATTTTGCTCAAGGCGTAGTATAAGACACATTGCACACACACAGCTTTCCCTTGGGCTACATGACAATAAGACCTTTTATTTCGTGCAATCCCGTGTAATTTACATGTACCCTTCTCCCATTTCTGATGTACGTATTTCGTATATCTTTGACTGTGACTTATCTTCTAGGAGCACCCCCAGGGACTAGTATAATCGTTTTCAAACTAATTCTCAATTTGTTGTCAAGCCACTTTCAAACACCTCCCTCTAAGTCGAGTGCTCGTCCGCATTCGCCACCAACCTATCGCACACACTGTTGCACTTCATTGTGAACTCGATATTAGGAGCAACCCTAGGGACTAGTATCGTTTCTCATGCCTAAACCCTCGACTCTTTGTCGAGGTATTTTCAAACTCATTTTCATTCCACCAAGCTTTTGCATGCAAATACAAGTCAAACCCTTGATCCAACGTCAAGCGGATTTTCTCAACCAACTTTCAAACCAATTCACCACTTCTTCTTTTACAACTTTTCTCCTAAAACCTTGGTCTCGTACCAAGCGCATTTTCAAACTCTTTTCCTAAATAAAACTCGAATGGTTGTGGAGTGGTTAGGCGTAGGCCTTCTCCTATCCCGAGTGCTTGACATTACCTTTAGGGTTCACTGTCGCAAAGCGCTTACCGTTCAAGATCAAAACATCTTTAATAAGAGAATGAAGTTATCTTTATATTGAACTAAAGAGAGAGGATTGAGTGCATAATTCTTCCTCTCCGAGTGTCAGGATACTCAGTGTAGAGTGTGTGGTCTCGTTACTCGTCTTTCAATACGATGACGTAACTGTATTTGCCACTCCTTTTCACAATAACTCTTTTGACATAAAGAATTGGGTACTACCCGCAAGGGGTTACTATCTAAGGATCTATTTCACCCCTAAAAATAACTTCCACAAATCAAATGTGATATCTTGCCTCGAAGGCGAAAATTAATCTTTTCAAAAGGATATGTCATATCCGTTCTACTGCAAACAGGTAACGCCTAAGACTCTACAAGCGAGCTTCAATACACCTAACTGCTAGAATGTGCACGTTAGCATCATCCACATAAACACCAGTTAACCGTTCCCCGAACTATGTTTGCTCTGATTTCTCATACCAGATGAGAATACGTAGGCACAAGACGACGATGTTTTGGCAAGCACACTTTTCCACCTTTCACCCAGAGTAGGCCAAACTACGGCTGCTCTGATTCCTTATTCCCTAATAAGGATACGTAGGCACGAGGATCTCTATCCTTGACGAGCACTCTAACAACTAACTTCCCCTTTCTTTTTCCCCAGTGCAATCGAGACCAACCTGTTATTCAAACCTTTTCTCTCGCCCCCGTGCGATCGAGACCTTTTCCCGTAGTTTCTCGAACTACGTTTGCTCTGATTTCTCATACTAGATGAGGATACATAGGCACAATACGGTGATGTCTTGGCGAGCAAACTTCCCCCATCACCCGTAGTTTCCCAAACTATATTGACTCTGACTTTCTCATATCTGTTGAGAATACGTAGGCCTAGGACCGCAAAGTCCTACCGAGTCTCTCTTCTCCCCCGTTATCTCTCCTTTCTATGCTTCTAACCTTTCTCTTTATCCCTTGGAACACTCTTAGAAAGCAATAACCTTTAGCAAATATCTTCACGCGTAGACAAACAAATGGTTCCCATCGAGTACGATGGATGCGAGGGGTGCTAATACCTTCCCTTTGCATAACCGACTTCCGAACCTGTTCTCTTGGTTGCAAGACCATCTTATCCATTTCCTTCTTGGGGTTTAGATGTTTTCCCTTCCCCTTATGGGATCAATAAAGTTCGATGGCGACTCTTCTGTCTTTCCGTTCTCGCCTCTCCGTCGTTGCATTTTTGAGTAGCGACAGCTGAACCCAACAACGATCCGACAGTTCGAAAAGAGACCTTTCACGGGAAAGATAAACAAAGACGCAAATAAGCATTTGCAAAGGTTTCTTACGATGAGCACCACTTTGAAGATGGATGGGCATTCTGAAGAGGAAAATAAATTAAGAATGTTTCCGTTCACTCTAGTCGAAGATGTCGAAGAGTGGTCTTACTCCCTACCTACGGGAAGTATCACTACTTGGGAAGAGATGGAGACAACCTTTCTGAATGAGTATTTTCCCGCCTCTATTTATATTCATAAAAGATGTGACATTGTGAATTTTAAGTAGAAGGAAGGAGAATCACTTGGAGATGCCAACAAAAGGTTCAAGAGGTTATTGGTAGCCTGTCCTTCTCACAACATGCATCAAACTGAACAGATGCGGATGTTTGTGAATGGCCTCAGAATGAAGACTAAGCAACTCATTTATACAGCTTTCGGTGTCTCATTAAACTTTACAACAGCCACTGGTATTAAGAAGATCATTGAAGCCATTGCTGCAAATGAGCATTTGGAATTATACGACCGTAGCGTGAGTAAGCATGAAGGAAAGAATACTGAAGTGGAAAGAATACTTAAGGCGATGAACATAGGTACTCAAACGGTCGCCTAATTTCAACCTGTTTAAGCTTTTAGTTACGAGATTTGTGGTGAACCTCATTTTGCTATGCATTATGTTGCAACTGCACAACAAATTGAGGCGATTAATTTTTTGAAGCAAAATAACCCTTATTCCAACACATATAATCTAGGTTGGAAGAATCATCCTAACTTCTCTTGGAAAGATCAACAAGGGAATGTTCAAAAATAAGGACCAACTCAATACCAGAATCAGCCACATTAGCAATAGCACTGACCACAGTAACAACAACAACCACAACCGTCGTACTAGCAACAATACCAAAAACCACAACAATAGTATCAACAAGAAGCACCAAAGAAGGCGTATTGGGAAATTGCCAATGAGAAGATGGCTGCTCAAAGTTCTCAATTCCAAGAAGAGACCTAAAATAATCAGAGGAAGACCACATCTTCCTTCAAAAATATGGAAGTGCAGATGGGTCAGATAGCATAACAACTTGCAAATTCTCAAGCACAAGGTGCTCTACAAAGTGCAACTATGACAAATCCAAGAGATCATAATAATATGAGTTAACCACGAGATTGGGAAATCTCTTGAAGTTTTTTAGGAGAAACCTGAAAATGTAGACCAATTACTTGAAGTAGATCTTGAAATCAAAGAAAATGAGATCATCAATGAAGAAGTGGTTGGATCTAAACAGGTAATGAAGGAGAAACCAATTGATCCAAAAACCCATCATAAAGCTCTTTTTCCCCATAAGAAACAAGAAAAAGGGACATCATGAGAAAAACTTTGAAAAATTATTAGACATGTTCCGGAAGCTGGAAATTAATATTCCATTCTTGGAGGCGCTTGAGAAAATGCCTACTTATTCCAAGTTCATAAAGGATATAATCTCCAAGAAACACATAATTGATACTGACCCTATTATTCTAACCGAAACTTGTAGTGCTATTTTGCAGGGTATGAAAATTCCGATGAAGAAAAAAGATGATGTTGGTATGAAAATTCGAAATACCATGAAGTACAAAGATGATGTTGGTACCAGTCATACAGTAGAGGTGATATATCAAGTTATTGCCTAGGATAGTCCACTGAACGCACCACGGTTACCTTTGGAACGAGTGTTGAGCTTGTTAATTTTTGAAAGTGATCAAGAAGTGGACGAGGAAGAGTCAGAAGTGCTATTCATGATGGAAGCATAACCTCCATGGAAGGGATCTTGACCACACTGGTGGGAAGATCTAAGGTAACCTCAGTCATCAGAAGAGAATCGAGAGTCTAAAAAAGGGACGAAGTTGAAATAGATGCCCGAGAATCTAAAATATGTTTTCCTCAACACAGAAGGTAAATGCCCAACTATAATAAATTCCAGCCTCAAGAGTGCCCAAGAGGAAAGACTCATCCAAGTACTAAAAAAATACAAGGGTGTTATTGGATGGGCCATTAAAGATTTGAAGGGTATTAGTCCTACAGTTTGCATGCACAAGATTCTAATGGAGGATGATCATAAGTCGGTCATCCAACCACATAGGAGACTAAGTCCCGCCATGAAAGAAGTGGTTCGAAAAGAACTGGTGAAGTTATTAGACGAAGATCTTATCTATCCTATATCTGATAGCTCATAGGTTAGTCCAGTGCACGTGGTACCCAAGAAAGGGGGAACTACAGTCATCATGAACAAGAAGAATAAGCCAATTCCTAGAACGATGGTTACGAGTTGGAGAGTGTGCATTGATTACAGGAGGTTGAACATTGCAACTAGAAAAGACCACTTCCCTTTTCCATTCATTGATTAAATGTTGGAAAGGTTGGTTGGTCACGATTATTATTGTTTTCTTGATGGATATACAGGGTATAATCCGACTGCAGTTACTCCTGAAGATCAAGAGAAGACATCGTTCACTTGCCCCTATGGTGTTTTTGCTTACAGAAGGATGCCATTTGGGTTGTACAATGCGCCAACCATATTTTAACGATGCATGACATCCATTTTTGCTAACATGCTTGAAAAGCATATGGAAGTGTTCATGAATGATGTTTCTATTTTTGGGTCTTCTTTTGATAATTATTTGACTAAACTATCTATTGTTTTAGAAAGATGCCAACAAACCAACTTGATTCTCAACTAGGAGAAATGCCACTTCATGGTGCGTGAAGGTATAGTTTTGGGTCACAAAATTTCCCAAAAAGGAATTGAAGTGGACCAAGCAAAAGTCGAGGTGATATCCAATCTTCCACCTCCGGTGAATGAGAAAGGTATAAGAAGTTTCTTGGGACATGCAGGTTTTTACCGCAGGTTTATAAGAGATTTCTCAAAGATAGCCAAACCTCTAACAAGTGTATTGGTTAAAGACAAGCCTTTTGTGTTTGATAAAGAATGTTCTGAAGCATTTGAGACATTAAAGAGTATATTAGTGTCGGCACCTATTGAGTTTGCCTTAGATTGGTCTCACCCATTTGAGATCATGTGTGATGCAAGTGATATTGCAGTGGGGACAACTTTAGGACAACAGAGAGAGAAGCAATTAGATGTGATTTTTTATGCTAGTCATGTTCTAAATCATGTTTAGATGAACTATACAACTATCGGAAAGAAGTTGCTAGCAGTGGTTTATGCTTTTGATAGGTTCAGGAAATATCTATTAGGATCTAAGGTAGTTGTTTATACCAACCATGCTGCTTTGAAGTATTTGTTTGCTAAGCAGGAATCGAAGCCGAGACTACTGAGATGGATCTTACTCCTTTAGGAGTTTGATGTGGAAATTCGGGACAAAAGATGATGTGAAAATACCGTTGTTGATCACCTATCTCGGATATGCCCGATTGAAGAAATAGAAGAGAAACGTCCAATCAAGGATGAGTTTGCTGATGAACACATCCTAGTTGTTACTGGTGTTCCACGGTTTGCAGACTATGCAAATCATTTGGTAGGTGGTGTGCTCCCTGATGATTTTTATTATAACAGAAAAAAATGTTTTTGCATGATTGCATGTTCTATTTGTGGGATGACCCATTCTTATACAAGAAAGAAATAGACGGATTGGTTAGAAGATGTGTCCCTGAGGATGAATAGAGGAATGTTCTTAGAGCATGCCATGAATCAAAATATGGAGGACACTTTAGTGGTGATAGAACAACAACAAAAGTCCTCCAGTCTGGGTTATACTGGCCCACACTATTCAAAGATGCCCAATACGTAGTCTAGAAGTGCGATAGATGTCAAAGAACAAGCAACATTTCAAAGAGAAATCAGATGCCTCAGAATACCATGTTGGAGGTTGAGTTGTTTGATGTTTGGGGCATAGATTTTATGTGAAAGTCAAAGTGTGTGAAACAGTTGAAAATTGCGTGAAAGATGCATCGATATGAGAAATGGTACCCGAATCCACCAACCAACCCCAAGTAACCACAAAATCACAAAAATTAGACCTAGACCAAATACCTGCTTCGGTCGTCCGTACTGCGAGTTATGAACCATAGCAAGCCCTCCCACGACCAAGTTTAAAAACACAAAAATTTGACATATTCCAGCAACCTGCTACAGTCGCCCATAGCACACGCTACGACTCGTAGCAGGCCCAGCGAAAACCACTTTAGAAAATTTCAAATTCTTTTGAATTTTCCTAATTTCTCTTAGCTACATCCCACCAAATCATCCACTTCTTAATTCACCAATCAAATCCCCATCAAATCTCATTACTTTTCAACTTCCCAATTTTTTTTCAATCATCATTCATTAAAAATAGAATATTATTTTCTCTTCCTAACTTTTCTCATTATTATTCATCTTCTTCACTAACTCTCTCTTCCTCAAAAAACCCAACCTTAATTAACAACCAACCAAAGCTCGCACATTCCACCTCATTATCACTCAAATCCCCACACTTCCTTCATGAAAACCTCTCAATTTTCCATACTAATCATCATTCTGGGTACAGTATTTCCATATCACAGTTTTGAAATTCGTTACTTTTCTGCTTGGATGAAAATGCCCCCATGTAAGGTAGTTAAAGGAAAGCAAGCTGCTGAGACATCTCGAACTCGGGAGAGAGGAGCCAGAGCACCCAACCCTCACAACATCTTCTTCGACGACGAGGAACATGCAATGAAGTACTCGGTATTAGCTCACCGAAAAATCACGCCGACGAGGTATATGTGCGAGCAAACCCTTTTTAACTTAGGTTTAAAAGATGAAGTTGATCGAATGTTTCACTCAATAGGGTTATTAAAATACATGTATTTTGAGGCAGCGACGTATGAGTGTTTCACTCTAGAACTTTTGAGTATGTGGGATTTTCGTTTGCAGAGAAAGTGGGTTGGTGAGGTGAGATACTTTTACGCTACTCTTAAGTTTCGTCTTTATGACCAAATTCACGAGTTATCGATTGAGGAGCTTGGCACTATACTTCGGCTGCCCATTTACAGGTACGGTGATGTTCTGGATCAATTTCTGATAATTCAGATTTGGAAAGACCTTACGTATAGTTAGGATTATAATTCAGCCAAGGCTAAGGCATCCTTGATCCAAAACCTGTGTTTCCGTTATGTGCAAAAAGGCCTGGCTTATACCTTGTTTGGTCGAGGAGACATCACTGGTATCGTCACTCAGAGGGAGTTGTTTTTTATGTATGTGATAGTTAATTATGATATGTTGAATGCCGTTACGTTTGCGGTTAATTACTTAGGCAAAGTTGCTTGAGCACCCACTGGAGGCATTTCTGTGGGGGATATGATAACCCAACTTGCTGAGCACTTCGATTATAACCCTGCTGCTCTTCATGATTCTTTAGTTACATGAAAAAAATTGATATGGAAGCCTTGATTTATCAAGGAATGATCATTGTTCATCGCGACGCCTTCTGGTTGACGACCCACAACCAATTCCTTCTTGAATTGCCCAACTCTGCTTGGGTAAGTATATATGAAAAAGCTAACTAGTTATATGCAAGTGTCGTCCCAAATGATGAGGACGGCTAAGATGTTGAGTTTGTTTCAGGTATTGTAATGGAGGAAGATGATACAGACCAAACACAAGTTGCGCCACCACCACGACACACCTATCATCAAGCCACCGACTCTTCGTCAATGAATTAAGATCGATGGGAGTGGATCCAATATGAGCTGGATGGGATTAGAGCAGAGCAAGTGAGACAAGGTGAAGAACAAGCGAGACAAGGGTGATGATGGATCAAATGCAAGAGATGATACAACAACTTATGTTGCATTTTCTGCTGCCTCCGTAGTAAGAATCGATGTGAGTCTCCTCTCTCTTAATAGTGCAAAAACATTAAGGGCAATGTTTATTTCAAGTTTGGGGGAGGATTTTACTGTTTTTAGTTTTCTTATCTATTACTTTTAGTTGTGTTTTCGTGTGTTCTATGTATTTGTTTTATTGGAAAAATTATATATCTTATGTCTGTTTAAAACCACTTTGAAGTCTTCCCCAAATTAGGATTGTAGAAATTTCTCTTGTGAATACTGTGAATTTAAGGTAGTTGAGAAAGTATATAAAGCCCGAGGGAAGAGAAGTTAGAACTAGGGACACCGGGAAAATTTGAAAACATAGGTATGACCCGAACACCCAAGGTCCTCTGGAGTAAGGTAACGAGTCCAACGTGTAGATTTGTACCATAGTACTTGGATTTGAGAAGTAACCCCCGATTAGTTAATAGTGATCGTCTAACATGACTGAATAGAATTACATGTAGAAGGTTGATTTAGAAAATGAGTTAACGCACAAAAAAATGAATAATGATGATAAAGAAAATTGTCCCTCTAAGTTGGGTAACCCTCACCCAGTTACTTAGCCTAACAACAGTTGAGTCTCAATTGTCATCCCAAAGCGGACTAATAAACACTAATGTGCGTGAAAAAAAGAAGAGAAAAATGCCTAGAAATGTCTTGATCAATCTTTTACATGTGAGAAAATAGGATCAAAATGCCTTAATTTGATTATTTGAATGAAAAGGGGGAGAAAATCGAAGAAAATACTTAAGCCCAAAGCATAGTTAGAGATGTGGCCAAAAGGGAGGATTTAGGTATATGGTTTACCACTGTATGTGTTCTTGTAATACCTTTGTTATCATATTACTACCGAGAGAACTAGGACTAGCCGATCGGAACAAAGGTTCACGTATAAGTAACGACATACCTTATTGTCACAAGTTTTCAATGGAGGATGCACTGTTTGATCTTAAAAGTGTTATGAAAGATTATTGCTTGAGGTCAAGCAACAGTCTAAGTTTGGGGGAGTTTGATCGGTGATTTTTATGTTTTGCTTTACCGTATTCTTAGTTAAGTATTTCTTGTTTTTGTTTGCATTTTAATTAAGTTTACCGTATGTTATGCTTGGTAGTGTTATTTTTCTGTTTTCAGGTACAAAGAAGCAACTTAGCAAAAAACGGGAAGAACGAATAAAAAATGAAGAAAATTTCCCATGTACCAATGGCCTGCTACGGCCACCCATAGCACCTGCTACGGGCCGTAGCAGGCAAGTTCCCAAAAAATGAAGAAAATCTACAAGAGTCAGTGAGCTACTACGGCATCCGTATCACAGGCTACGAGCCGTAACAGCTGCACGACCCCAAGTTTGTTTCAAGAAGCAAGATCCAGTGGCCTACTATAGCCACCGTAGCACGGGCTATGACCCGTAGCAGACAGCCAAGAGAAAACTATTCTTTCCTTTTTAGGATCAGATTTGGAATTTATTTGGATTTGGACAACTTTTAGGGAATCTTTTTGATATATTAGGCATTGTTTGGCTAGGTTAATTTCTTGTTCTGCTTTTACGATAAAAAAATAGGGAGTTTTAGAATCAGAGAGTTCTGGAGAAGACAACGATTTTCATGATTCATCGAGATTGAAGATTAAATTTCATATATTATTCTTGTAATGTTCATACTATTCTCTATAAGTTATTTTATTTTTATGAGTAGCTAAACCCAACAATGCTAGGGGGTGTCCCTAATTTGTGCCTGAACACGGATGATTTCCTCATTGCAATAATAGTTTGTTTCTCATTGTTAAGTAATATTTTGATGTTCGTAATGCTTTCTCATTCGAAAAAACTAAGATTGTTATATGATTATGAGTTAGGGTTGACCACCATGCATAATGCTTTCAACAGATTATCATACAGTAGATAATTCCTAGGACTAGGGTTACCCTATATGAACCTAATTATTCTTGATAATATATTTTTCAACTTTGCTGGCAAATTTCTACGGACATAGAGATTAGGGGGTTGTGGTTAAAAGTTTTCTCTCTAAGGACTTAGGAGAAAATAACCCAAAGAATTGGTATTAACGATCTGAACTTATGTTGTAATATCGAGTCAGCAATGTTACAGGAACAAATTATACACCTTCCCTAGCATATTTTTATCATTTGTTTTATTCAAGTATTTACTTTCCCTACCATCGCAATTTATGTTACCAAAAACTGTAAGTGCTCTTGATTGGCTGCATTTTGTGGCAAAATATTAGAGTTTGCACGTATGTCACACTGAATGTTAAGACATACATAATGATGTGTGTGCAGGGTAAGTTAACTATAAGTTGAGTTGAATGTCATACAGAATGTCATGACACTGACCGTATGACATCCAGCGAGCAGGTTAGTTTTTCTGGAATCTAGAAATCAGGAAACAAATCAGGAGCTCAAGCTGAAAGACAGGAGACATTTGAGAAGCCCTAAAGTGAAACAAATGCTCCTTAATTAAATGGCATGTGCGCAAATGATTGAAGAATAGGGTTTGTTATGGATAAACCTAATTTATGCGCAAAGGCCTAAATGACTGACTGCTACTATAAATAACAGAAGGAGCAATCCTAAAAGGGCAGCTCTTGACAGAAGAATAGAGAGTGCTATTAAAGAGTCCTTGTGAATGAAGAAGGTTGTTCTTCACGTGAGTATTGTGAGTAAAGAAAGTGTGTTCTTCACGTGTGTATTGTGTATTAGGAATACTTGTTCACCAAGCAATTGTATGTTGCATTGGTTAGGTAGTTTCTAGGTTGTTGGGTCACTCAAAGCTTTTAAGCAAGAGTGTGTGATCCTTGATCAAAGCTGTGAAGCAAGATCAAGGTGTGTTTTTGAAGTGTATCTTTATAATTCTCTGTAACTGTAATTGGATATCACTGTGGTGTGATTGAGGGGGAGTGAGTGGGTATACTCAGGTCTAGAGTGTCTCTAGGAATAAGTGTCATTGGGTAGGTCTTAAGTGAGGAGTGCAAACTGGTGTGTTTGACTCTGAATTAACTTTACTGATAGTGAATTTCCTCCCTGGCTTGGTAGCCCCCAAATGTAGGTGTTGTTGACACTAAACTGGGTGAACAATTGTTGTGTTATTTACTGCTTTTACTTACAGTATAATTATTAGTACAGTAGTCAATGTCACAGTGGATGTTATAACTTTGGCAATAACATCCATCGTGTGCTTGCCAGAATTTCAATTGGCATCAAAGCAGGCACCCTGCCTGTTTATTCTGGTGAGATCTAGGGAAATAAATTCTGGTACTATGGATAAAGATATAGGATTCACTAATAGACCTCTAATTCTGGATGGTTCTAATTATGATTATTGGAAGCCTAGGATGATTGCATTCCTAAAATCCTTAGATAGAAAGGCTTGGAGAGCTGCAAACTCTGGCTGGGAACATCCTGTGAAGACTGACAAGGATGGTGTATTTGTGTTAATTTCTGAAGAGGAATGGAACAAAGAGTAAGAGGCCTTAGCTCTTGGGAACTCTAAAGCATTGAATGCACTTTTTAATGGTATAGACAAAAACATCTTCAGACTGGTACACCACTATGAACTAGCAAAGGATGTTTAGGACACTCTCAAAACTACTCATGAGGGAACTTCCAAGGTCAAAATGTCAAGACTTCAAATGCTGACCACCAAATTTGAAGGTCTAAGAATGAAGGAAGATGAGACCATTCATGAGTTTTACATGAATGTTCTTGAACTTGCAAACACCTCAGGAGCCTTGGGAGAAAAGATGACTGAAGAGAAGCTTGTAAGGAAGATTCTCAGGTCCTTACCTAAGAGGTTTGCCATGAAGGTCACAACCATAGAAGAAGCTCAAGACATATGCAACATGAAGGTAGATGAACTCATTGGTTCTCTCCAAACATTTGAGATGGGTATGTATGATCAGGCTGTAGAGAAAAAGAACAAAAGCATAGCTCTTGTTTCAAAATCTGCAAGTGATTCAGATGGTGAAGATGGTGAAAACAAGGAGAGTCTGTCAAAAGCAATAGCCTTGCTTGGAAGACAATTTAACAAACTGATCAAAAGAATTGATCATAAGTCTAAACCATACACCAAGAACAGCCCATCTGAAAGCAGCAGAAGGGATAAGTCTGAGGAAATTTCCAATCAAAGCAAAGGAGTAAAATGCCATGAGTGTGAGGGATATAGACACATAAGAAAGGAATGTCCCACCTATCTCAAAAAGAAGGAAAAAGGCCTAACTGTCACTTGGTCTGATGGAGATTCTGAGAGTGGATCAGAAGATGAGTCTGCAAAACATGTCACTGCTCTGAACAGTGCATGTGTGTCTGATGGTGACTTAAGTGAAGGTGAGTTGACTTATGATGAACTTGCTGATTCATTTAAGAAGCTGTGCAACAGAAGTGGAGAATTATATCAGCAAGGAGAGCAACAGAAGAAACTCATAAGCGAGTTAGAAGCTGAGAAGGTGGAACATCTTGCAACAATAGAATCTCTCAAAAGTGAAGCCAACTTGTTGAAATCTAATCTTGATCAAATTTCAAAATCCATAAGAATGCTTAATCCTGGAACTGACACCCTAGAAGAGATTCTACAGAGTGGTCAGAATTCAGGAAATAAGTCTGGACTGGGATTTGATAGACAAAATCCTGTTGTGAAACTCAAGAGATTACAACCTGAGATTCAAAAGTTAAAAAGGATGTCACGACCAATGTCACAACATCCACCACACAGAAACTGGAACCAAGTCAAAAGACCATTCCAAGGTTATAGATGTTACCACTATGGAAAACTTGGACATATTAAAGCTGTGTGTTTCTGGCTGCATGGATTTCCTAGTCAAAGAAAAGCCAAACAAAGTACTCACATCAAGAGAAAGCATCATGCCAAAACCAAAAAGGAAGTTCCTAACAAGAAGTGACAATGGGTTACTAAGAATGTGGCTCTAGTGGCTCACACTTCTCCTAGGATGCCTACCAAAAGGGATTGGTATTTTGATAGTGGTTGCTCTAGACACATGACTGGAATAGAGAAGAGTTTGTTAAACCTAAAGTCTCATTCCTCAAGTCATGTAACACTTGGTGATGGAGCTAGAGGAGAAATCAAAGGTGCTGGAAAACTAGATGGACCTGGTGTTCCAAGACTCGATGATGTCTTGTTGGTTAAATGACTGTTAATCTCATCAGTATCAGTCAGCTTTGTGACCAAGGCCTCAATGTAAAATTCACTAAAGATGAATGTGCTGTCATCAATGAAGAAGGTAAGGAAGTTATGAGGGGATCTAGAGCCAAGAACAACTGCTATCTATGGGAGCCTAGGAGTAACCTCAATGTACTGGAAGAAAAGGATCAAGTATGGCTGGAGAAAGGAAGACAAGTTATAAAAATAGAAAGGACCATGTCCAAAACAATAGCAAGAGGAACTTCAAAGGCTACTTCAAGTAGTAGGACAGGTTGTGGTAAAAGTCATGTGGACAGGCAAGCCACGAAGGGATACCTAAAGAATGGTCATCAGGGAAATCTAGATAGGTTATATTGGAACCTGGTGGAGTCCATGGAAGCTACTCAGTATACAGAGAGAAAAGTCACTCAGAATGTCATAACATCGTCTTGTGACAATCTCAATAACTCGAACTGCTATCCTAGTCAGCCAGAGAAAACTGTGAAAAACTCTGACTGGCATCACCTTGGGAAAGAATGTGAGGAACCAAGAGACTCAGGAGCATACAGTGATCACAAGGGTACAAGAGGCCTCAATAATACTCAAGTTAAAAAATCTCTAAGGAAGTTAAGGTCCTCTATTAATGATGGATTATAGCAATTAAAAGTAATAGGGAAGTACTTTTTGAAATTTGATCATTTACGGTTCAATCAAAAAGGTAAGTTCCCTCCTATTGGGAAATCGTACCTCTCTACTACATATACGATACACCCCTTCTATCTTTGGTACCCTCACAAACTGTTCATCTTCCATTCATCCTTCAATAAGCACATAGAATCCTCTCTCTCACGATCAAAGTCACAAAAAATGTCTCAACATCCACAAATTTTCCATTCAAGAAGATGCCAACCAGCTCTAACCCAGATTTCGCTGCTAACCCTAAAGAGGTTCTTGAGATAGCTCCTCTGAGAATGCTAACCCCAGAAGGATTGATGGTGAAGAAACCACGAACTTCACATGCAAGAAGACCTAAAGAACTGGTAACAGGTCAGGCTTCTCACTCCTCATGAGGAAGAGGCTAGGCAAATCCACTCCGTCATTGCCAACTTGGTAACAAGGGTTCTGATTGAGCCAAATGAGGTGCCAAGGATAGCCATTCCACCTACCTCTAAGAGTCCTGCGCATAATTTGGATAATCAAGACAATGTCACGCACGATGTTGAAACATTGGAAGCCACTTCACAAGAGGGCAATAACAAGGGTCACGGTTCTGAGAATATGGATGTTAACATGCAAGGTGATCAGAATGATGATGTGACTGACACTATAGATCTTAAGGAGTACTCTGATGATGATTTTATAATCAAGAGCAATCCTGGTATAGCCAAAAGGCTCATGACGAGGAAAGGGAAGAAACAAGTTATGCAAAGCAACCCCAAAAAGAAGACTGTAGCCAAGAATACCCATGTTGGGCCTGCTAAAGCATGGAGTAAGGTGGTTCCAAAGAAGAGGAAGGCCCAATCCAGTACTGAAACTGATTCTACTTCAGATGATAATGATGATGTATCTGAAATTCCATCAAAGAAGAAACCAACCACTAGCAAGCTTGCGAGTGTCCCTGAGGTTCCAATTGATAACATTTCATTTCATTACCCCTCATGTGTAAATAGATGGAAGTATGTTGTTCAGAAGAGGCTGGCATTGGAAAGGGAGCTCAGACAAAATGTTCTTGAGAGAAAACAAATCATGAATCTCATTTATGATGCAGGATTGATGAAAAAAGTTAGTCAATTCTCACAATACTATGAGTTACTTGTCAAAGAATTCATTGTTAATCTTTCAGAGGAATGTGCTGACATGAAATCTAAAGAGTTTGGCAAGGTGTATGTAAGAGGGAAGTGTGTTACTTTTTCTTTAACAACAATCAACAAGTATCTGGGTAGATCAGAAAGAGCTCATCCTGATGTAACTGTCTCTGAAAATGAAATGTGTAAAGTGATAACAGGCAACCAGGTACAAAGCTGGCCATGAAAAGGAAAGCTAGTTACCAACAAATTGAGTGTCAAGTATGCAATGTTGCATAAGATTGGTGCTGCAAATTGGGTGCCCACAAACCATAAGTCTACTGTGGCAACTGTTCTTGGAAAGATCATCTATGTTATTAGGACCAAGGCCACATTTGACTTTGGGACATATATATTTGATCAAACTATGAAGCACGCGGGCAGCTATAGCATCAAAGGTCCCATTGCATTCCCTTCATTCATCTGTGGCGTCATTTTGAAATAGTATCCAAACATTCTCAAGAAAAGTGATGCTGCAAGCAAAAGAGAAAACCCCTTTATCATTCCATCCCAAGCTGTTTCTAGGAACTCATGTTCCTAACATTGTTGTAACATCAGCTGAGACATCCAAGTCTAAATCAAGAAAAGCTTAAGTGATTGCCATGCTAACGGAAACTTGTTAGGATCTGGATGCTAGGGAGAAAACTCTTGAAGCATTAATCAGGACCCTTGAGCAAAATGAAGATGCTGAGTTCACTGATGAGGATAGGCAAAATGATGGGTCAAAAGAGAATGATAGCCAGACAGCTGATTCAGAGAAAGATGCTGCCAGCTTAGAGGAACACTCTAAAGGAGAGGTCAGTGATGAAGATGGCTCCCCTGATGCTGAGGATACTAGTGATGAAGAATCTGAGAAGGTTAGGTCCAGTTCTGCCTCTGAGGAGGAAGAATGACATGTGCTGATGAAGTGTTGTGGAGCTCAAGCTGCTTGTTGCTGAGCTGTTTTCGTGAGCTATTGTTTTGAATTTTTTTTGTCTAAGTTCTTTTGGTTAGACTTATTTGACAGCAAGAATTGTATTGTATTTGTGATGCTCTCTATGAGCAGTTTGTATAATTTGCCCCTAACAACTGTAATGTTACAACTTTTGGTCTATGCTAAGTTATTAGTTGGATCTTAATTTGTGGCTAAAAAGGGGGAGAGGGTAATAGAATATAGCAGGTACAGACAGAAGGCAGTAGGTGATAAAGTACATGTGTGGATAGCTGAAGACTTAGCTTAAAGACTTGCTAGAGCATATGTACCATTGTGCATATGATATATGTGTGATAACAGCTGCCTAGTGTTGTTAGTAATATGTTGATGCAATATGTGTGTGAATTCCTATGGTGTATAGGAATATTTGTTAGAACTGAATGGTTGATTGTGTATGTTGCTAACCCTATGTGATCCTAGAAGGTGTTTAGGAGTTGTAGCAGAGTGTGTTGTGCATCTCTTCAGGGGGAGTAGCACAGGTGTGCGTGTAACTTCAGGATGTCATCCTGAATGTCATAACATCCAGAGCAGACTGGATGAATATGTGTGACTGTAGGGTTGTTTGCAGGGTGTGTGCTCAACTTAGAGGATATGCTTCAGTTGAGGGGGAGTAACCCAGTGTGTTACTCAGCAAAGTGTGACATCTGTAGTGGTAACTAACAGATGGTTAACAAGGTGAGTTAGAACAGTAAGAAATAACTGTGAGGACTCAGATAGTGTTGAGCTAGTAACTTTCCTGCATGACAGGACACATCATAAGTCTTCTGCTGTGTGTAAACTATGATTTGTTAACAAGGTGTTTTAGCCAAAAATTTGCCAAAGGGGGAGTTTGTAAGTGCTCTTGATTGGCTGCATTTTGTGGCAAAACATTAGAGTTTGCATGTACGTCACACTGAATGTTAAGACATACATAATGATGTGTGTGCATGGTAAGTTAACTATAAGTTGAGCTGAATGTCATACAGAATGTCATGACACTGACCGTATGACATCCAACGAGCAGGTTAGTTTTTCTGGTATCTAGAAATCAGGAAACAAATCAGGAGCTCAAGCTGAAAGACAGGAGACATTTGAGAAGCCCTAAAGCGAAACAAATGCTCCTGAATTAAATGGCAAATGCGCAGATGATTGAAGAATAGAGTTTGTTATGGATAAACCTAATTTATGCGCAAAGGCCCAAAGGACTGACTGCTGCTATAAATAACAGAAGGAGCAATCCTAAAAGGGAAGCTCTTGACAGAAGAATAGAGAGTGCTATTAAAGAGTCCCTGTGAGTGAAGAAGGTTGTTCTTCACGTGAGTATTGTGAGTAAAGAAAGTGTGTTCTTCATGTGTGTATTGTGTCTTAGGAATACTTGTTCACCAAGCAACTGTATGTTACATTGGTTAGGTAGTTTCTAGGCTGTTGTGTCACTCAAAGCTTTTAAGCAAGAGTGTGTGATCCTTGATCAAAGCTGTGAAGCAAGATCAAGGTGTGTTTTTGAAGTGTATCTTCATAATTCTCTATAACTGTAATTGGATATCACTGTGGTGTGATTGAGAGGGAGTGAGTGGGTATACTCAGGTCTAGAGTGTATCTAGACAGAAGTGTCATTGGGTAAGTCTTAAGTGAGAAGTGCAAACTGGTGTGTTTGACTCTGAATTAACTCTACTGATAGTGAATTTCCTCCCTGGCTTGGTAGCCCCCAGATGTAGGTATTGTTGACACTGAACTGGGTGAACAATTGTTGTGTTATTTACTGCTTTTACTTACAGTATAATTAGTTAGTACAGTAGTCAATGTCACAGTGGATGTTATAACTTTGGCAATAACATCCATCGTGTGCTTGCTAGAATTTCAAAAACCATCCCAAAACCCCAAAGGGTTTTTGTTTAATTGAACAATATTTCGAACTAGATATTCATACGCAGTCCTCGAGATCATACTAGGGACTTCCCCTATTATGACTACATTGGCAAAAATAGTACACTTGTTATTCTTTCGATCAGATGCCATCTCCTAATCATGTGGACTTCCAGATTGGTATTGTTACATCTCAACGTCCGATTGACCTTTAGAATTTAGAGCTTGCTGCTCCGGCTTCATCTTATGAAGTTTGGGTGTCAGACTCAATCTGATAATCTATTATAGATCAGGTGCCTTCGGTTCCCTCCTCTCATCCTCTTGAAATAATTATTTTTGAACCTTTTACCTCTATTGGTTTTTGTTTTTAGGGTAGTATTCCTACGTCTGTTCTAGAAGGTGGTTTGAGTTCTCAGTGCTTTTATTTATTTGTATGCCTCCAAGGATATTCTTCTCCATCGACTCCTAATTTTATGACTCTGATTCGATCTTTAGTAGGGGTTTCTAGTGCTTTTAAAAAATTAATGGCATCTAGTATCCTTAGGTTGACCAAATAGTTAGAGTGTTCTATAGTTATGAATGATGATGTTGAAACAAAAAAGTTAGTGGATCGAGAAACAATGAATAAAAATCATAAGATATTTTTATCAACTAGGGGTTCACATTGAAGTTAGTTTTCTACTTTAATTGTAGATGTCTGGGGGTAGGATTAAGAAAGATGAAAGTGAGGGATCTTATATGGGCTTATTCTTTAGTCTTTATAGCCATTCAAGAGACTAAGTTCTCAGAGATTCCTCACACACTGCTTTATTCTTTGCGGGGTTATTAGTTGTGTGATTAGAGTTTTGTACGTCTGTGCGAAGAAGTGGTGTCCTTCTTTCGATTTGGTGCAATTTGAAAGGAAGTACTCTTTTTCTTTTTCTGGTCCTGGTTTTCTGGGTACTTGTCTAGAGTGGGGCTATTCTAACTTAGTGTGCTTTTTTGTTAATGTTTATTCTAGGTGTGCTTTAGCTTATAAGAGTAATACATAGGCATACATCTCTCTAGGAAATCCATATTTGGTGTGTTATGTGGGACTTTAATTCCATATGCTCCACTTCTGAGAGGGTCGCAGTTGAAGTTTCTTCAGAGATGTGTAGGAAAGCAGAGTTTCTAGAGTTTTCTAATTTTATATCTTAGATGGAGGTTAGTGATTTGCATCTCCTGGTAGAAAGTTTACTTGGTTCCAGCCTAGTGGGAGGGTGACTAGTAGGATTGATCGTATTTTGGTTTCTACTGGGTGATGGAAATTTGGGGGAAGGTATCTCAATGGGCTCTTCCTAGGGATGATTTTGATTATTGTCTTATTATCTTGAAGTATAAAAACCAATTGTTGGTTCCAAAATCTTTTAGATTTAATAATCATTGGTTAAGTCACAATACTTTTCCCGAGTTAGTTATTAATTTTTGGAACACTAGAAAGGTTTGGTATTGGAAAGCTTTTGTTCCTTTGGAGAAACTTAAAGCTCTCAAAGAGATTCTTAAATCTTGGAATAGATGTGTTTTTAGTAATCTTGACTCCCGAATTGATAGGTTGAGCGAGGAAGTTAGCAAGGTTGACTCTTTAGCTGATTTTGGTGTCTTATATAGGGAAGAGATTGAGACCAAAGCCAAAGTGATAGCTGATTATTGTCCCTTTTAGGATTAAGGATTCCCAATTGATATAGAGATCTAGATCCAACTAGCTCAGGGGTGGTGATACTAATTCTGGAATCTATTACGCTTCTATGAAGAGTTGGAGTAGGAGGGCTGATATTTTCTTCAAGAGTAATCTTATTTGGGTTAATTTAGGTCTTGTATTTCTTAATTTAGTCGGTAATTTTCTTTACTGTGAGATATCCTCTCTCCCATTTAAGTATCTTAGGCTGTTAGTTACGGTGAATCCTTGTCTTAAGTCTACTTGGGGTCATTTGGTTGCTTGTTCGAAAAAAGACTCAACTTTTGGAAGCATGGATATGTGAGTCTATGGGGTAGAATGGTCCTTCTTAATTGAGTTCTTAATGTTATTAATATATTGATCTTGTCCTTTTTGAAGTTACATCTCATGGTCTGGAAAAAGATTGTGGCTTTACAAAGAAGATTTCTTTAGGGAGGGGGGATTTGTATAAAATTCTTTGGGTGAATTGGGATATGTTTGTAAACCTAAAAGTAAAGGGGGTTAGGAATGAGGAAATCTTTGGATAGTTAATATTACTCTTTTGGCTAAATGGAGATGGCAGTTGCTTGTATGGAATCTGCCAGAACAATATCTTGGTTCTGCATATAATCTCTAGTTTTGATGATAACAATGCATATATTTTATATGTAATAATTTTGTACTCTAATTCTATATTACGTGTGCATATATATAATTCTCACTGGAATCAACATCTAGTGCAACTCAACAAGATTCTAATAGAGACTAGAGTTTCTAAAGAAGAAAATATGTACTCCTCAAGAAAGCATTTGTTTCTAAAGAAAGGATTCTGAAGACTCTAATCAATGTTAAAGTTCAAAATACATGATAAGGATCAAAGCTCAAAGTCAAATAAAAACGTGAAAGCCAAGAATCCATACAAGTGGCTCTTTCTTAAAAAAGTCTAAAACAGAGATTTTGCTCAAAATTGACCAATAAGCTTTCAAGCTTGTACTACTTCTGCTCTCCAAGGACTTTACCATTAAAGACAGCTAGCCTAGCTCAAATACATTGTTATCCCTCAACGTATATCTCTTGAGGTAATAAATAGAAGATTATGCTGCATTGCAATCAACAATGATTCACAAGTCAAAAACGCTAAAGTACATACTCTATCAAAGAATCTCAAAACACATAAAGTTGTTGCTTATTTGTGTAGAAATACTACTCTTAAATTTGTTTCAACCTGCTTGTTAAGAAGCCCTATTGTGAACATTTTTGTAACACTTTTTAAGTGATATTCCTTGAGTGACTAAGTGTATTAGTCAAGAGACTCGAGAGGGCTATGTTGTTGTTGTTGAACAATTTAGAGGTTGGTTGTAAGTTTTCCTTGAGTGACTAAGTAGTCAGTAAACTCGAGAGGGATAAGTCATTGATGACTTAGAGGTTGTTATTATCTTGTCAAAGATTAGCTGATTAAGTCCTTTTGATAAGGAAAAATCACCTTGGCAGGTGGAATAGATTAGCTTCGTTGACAGTAAACCAGGATAAACCAATCATGTTCTTTCTTTTTGTAGTTCATACCTTTGTTTGCGTGTGTGTGTGTTACATAGTCCATTAAAAAAATTTTAAAACCTAATTTAAACCCCCTTTCTTGTGTTTTTCTCAACCTTCAATTGGCATCACAGCTTTGGCTCTTTTATTGATTTTCATATCAAACACTTAACCGTGTAGAGAGATCCAGCATGAGGAAAACTCTATGGCCACTTCCAATATAAACGAAAGAGACAGCTACAATGCCAAGCCTCCTATATTGGATGGAGAAAAGTTTGACTATTGTAAAGATAGAATACAGAGTTTCTTTTTAGGTTATGATGCATGTCTTTAGGATATAGTGACAAATGGTTACAAAACACTGTTTTCTGCTATTGGAATGCCCATTCCAAGAAGCAAAATGAGTGATTAGCAAACGCAAGACTTCAAAAATAATCACAAAGCAAGAACCATTCTTCTAAATGATATCTCATACAATGAGAACGAAAAAATTGCTAACAGAGATACATCAAAGGATATTTTTGATTCCTTAAAAATGACACATGAAGGAAATACTTAAGTCAAGGAAACTAAAGCTCTTGCGTTGATCCAAAAACATGAAGCCTTCAAGATGGAAGAATATGAAACTATTGAATCCATGTTCTCAAGATTCCAAACCTTGGTAGCGGGACTCAAAGTTCTGGACAAGGGGTATACTACTGCAGATCATGCTAAAAAATTGTGAGAAGTCTTCCTAAAAAATAGAGACCAATGGTTACCGCACTGAAGTTGTCTAAGGATCTGAACAATATAAGTCTTGAAGAATTAGTTAGCTCACTCAGAAGTCATGAAATAGAGCTAGAAGAAGATAAACCTCAAAAAAAGGTAAATACGCTGCCTTAAGATCAAAACCAGAAATAAGTAAGTCCGAAAAAAACAAGGTCAATCAAAATGAAGATGAAAACTCCGATTGTGAAGACTCTGATGACGAGGATGAATTGTCTCTCTTATCCAAAAGAGTCAAAATACTTTGAAGAAATAGACAAAATAACTTTTGAGGATCTAGAAACGTAGGAGATCATCCAGAATCATCTTCAAGAAGAAAACCAAGTAATGAGATAACTTGTTTTGAATGTAAAGAACCTGGACACTACAGACAAGATTGTCAAAAGCTCACAAAGGAAAGCTTCAGAAAAGAAAGATTCAAGAAGAATATGTTTAAAGGGAATAAGAAAGGTCTTATGGCAACATGGGATAATTCTGATTTTGAATAAAAAATGTTTAAAACTCGAAGAAACTCTTTCTAAAGTTATTCCTTCTTCTGAAACCATCTTATATAAGTATGATAAGGTTTTTCAGAAATTCTTGAATAATAGTATAGATAGAAGTAGAATGGCTTCTATGATCTATGGTGTTAGCCACAGTGGAAAAAGAGGAGTAGGTTATGATTTTGACAATGATGATCAGAAACCTTCTCAAGAAAACAAACATGTAGCTCATTTTTCTTACCATTATGCACCAGCACAGACACAAAAATTTAATGCTGCAAGAAAACCTCGGTTTATCAAAATCTCTAGGAACACTAATTTAAAAGGATCCAAAAGTTTATGGGTACCAAAGGATAAAATAGTATATGTTAGAGATATCTTATGCAGCAGAGTTAAAACACCAGTCATGGTACATGGACTCCGGATGCTCACGAAACATGACAAGAAGAAGGCATATGTTCCAAAGCCTGAAACTTAAAGATGTTGGATACATAGGGTTCGGAGGAGACCAGAAAGGAAGAATCAAAGATTCTGGAATAATGGGTAATGGATCTCTTCCTTTTATATCTAATGTACTCTATGTTGAGGGATTAATGCATAATCTGTTATCCATAAGTCAATTAAGTGATAATGGTTATGATATTATTTTCAATCAAAAAATGTGTAAGGCCGTAAGTCAGAAAGTTGACATTGTTCTCTTTACTAGAAAGAGGAAAAACAACATTTATAAGATTAAGCTTTCTGATCTTAAAAACCAAGATGTTGGGTGCTTAATGTCTATTAACAAAGAGTAATAGGTGTGGCATAGACGCTTGGGTCATATTAGCATGAGGAGAATTTCTCAGCTAAACAAACTTGAGTTAGTCAAAGGCCTGCCTAAGCTGAAGTTTAATTCAGATGCACTCTGTGAAGCATGTCAAAAAGATAAGTTTTCGAAAACATCTTTTAAATCTAAAAATGTTGTTTCCACCTCCAGACCTTTAGAGCTTCTACACATTGACTTGTTTGGCCCCGTCAAAACGACTTCAGTCAGTGTCAAGAAGTATGGACTTGTCATCATTGATGATTATATTTGATGGAAATGGGTAAAATTTCTTAGACCCAAGAATGAGTCGCATTCTGTGTTTACAAGTTTATGTTCTCAAGTGCAAAATGAATTCAATTCTAAGATTTTTATAGTTAGAAGTGATCATGGTGGCAAATTTGAGAATTAACCGCTTGAAGAACTATTTGATTCTAATGGTATATCTCATGATTTCTCCTGTCCTATAACTCCACAACAAAATGGAGTTGTAGAAAGGAAAAAATAGAACATTGTAAGAAATGGCCAGAACTATGACCAACAAAACTAATATGGCTAAGCATTTCTGGGAAGAAGTTGTGAAAACAACATGTTATATCCAGAATAGGATCTCTATTAGACCCATTCTGGAGAAGACCCCTTATGAATTGTGTAAAGGAAGAAAAGTGGATACTACTCTTTTTTGTAAGAACTTTGGAAACGACCTCACAATATGCCAAATCTATGTAGGTGATATAATTTTTGGTTCTGCTAATACTTTTGTATGTCAAGATTTCTCTAAGCTAATGTAGGAAGAATTCAAAATGTGTCTAATGCAAGAGTTAAAGTACTTTATGGGAATTCAAATTAATCAAACTCCAGAAGTCACGTTTATACATCAAGGAAAATATACTAAGGAACTTCTAAAGAAGTTTGATATGACAAAAAGCAAACCAGCTAAAACTCCCATGCATCCTACTTGCATTCTAGAGAAAGACGAAGTAAGTAAAAAGTTTTGTCAGAAGCTCTATCATGGTATGATAGGCTCTTTTCTCTATTTGACTGCCTCACGACCAAATATTTTATTCACTGTATGTCTTTGTGCTCATTTTCAATCAGATCCAAGGGAAAATCATTTAACTGCTATTAAGAGAATCCTAAGATATTTGAAGGGAACTTCTAACCTTGGCTTGATGTATGAGAAAACATCATAATACAAGCTATCGGGTTTCTGTGATGTAGATTATATTGGAGACAGAATAGAACATAAGAGTACTTCTAGGAACTGTCAGTTTCTGGGTAGAAATCTCGTCTCATGGGGAAGCAAAAGACAATTTACAATTTCTTTATATACTGCAGAAGTAGAATATATCTTAGCATCACTTTGTTGCACTCAGATGATCTAGATGAAAATTCAGCTAGAAGACTCTTAGATATATCAGAGTAACATTCCTATCTATTATGACAACACTGCAGCTATTTGTTTAAGTAAGAATCCTCTTTTGCATTCTAGGGCTAAACACATAGAAATCAAACATCAATTTATTAGAGAATATGTTCAAAAAGGCACTATCTCCTTATAATTCATTGATACAGATCATCAATGGGATGATATTTTTACAAAACCCCTAGCTGATGATAGATTCTTATTCATTCTGAAACATTTGAAAATGGAGTTTTGTCCAGAATGAACCTTCTATTGTTTAGCACCTTCTGTAAAATTGTGATTCTGATCTTATGCATTTTAATGCGTTTCTGATCTCTTGAAATTCTACCAGTTAGAAACTATCTTAATCATAAACATCACAAGTCAAAAACCTTTTTGGTTTTCTTATCCTTGAGAACATTAAACGGTGAAAATTTAAACTGACGACTATGATTTACTCTTACACGTGTAAATCATATTCTGATGATTGACTGACACCTTGAGCATTGGAATTTCTTGAGAGTAGGTTGAAATCATTATTACTTTTTTCCCTTTTTTGGTCTTTTTCAAGAAACATTAATAAATTCTTTTCTTTATTACTCATTATTTTCTTCATCACACACTATTCACTTCACTTCATACACTATAAACCTAAATTTCAAATCTAACTGTCTTCTCTGAGAAACTTCTTCATTCATGGATGCTCAACAACAAGATCTCTATAACTTCTATAAATAAATGGAACAATAGACAGGCTCTTCTCAACAATCTGGTACAGACTTCATATCTCTGATATCTCAAATCATGCCCCAAACAGTGGTTGCTCCTCAACAAAAGCATATTCAAATTCTAAATTGACCTGAAGCACTCTATCTGAAAATAGCCCCTGAAGAATTAGAAGTTTGTTGTGAACTTTTAGTTGATTTCGAAAACCTAAAGGCAAATGGTGTGGATTTGACTACTGATGTAAAGAATTAAGGCTGGGAAAATTATTTCAAGCGTCTTTTCGGCCCCGTTTACACCACTCTGGTAAGAGATTTTTGGGTTCATGCTAATGCTGATGATCATTATGTTGTTTCTGATGTTAAGGGAAAAAGGGTTGTCATCACCGAAAAATCCATTGATACTCTACTGGAAATGGAATTCAATAAGGGCAAGTGTGTCTACAACATGAGTAGCAAGACAATTTTCCTAAATCAAATGGTTATACCTTCTATCTACACTCAACACTCTGATGAGAAATCAAAACCTAAGGCAACATATTTGTCCAAACACCTTCGCATTTGGTTCAAGATTATTCTGAGTTGCATTCACACCAGACCTTCAACAAGTTCCTCCGACTATGCTAAACTGATCAGAAGTACATACTGTACTTTCTGAAGCAAGGAGTGAAAATGGATCTTCCATCCATTCTGTTCAAGTTCCTTCGAGACTCTATCAGAGACTCTAGGGATAAGCCAAAAGGGCATATTCCTTTGGGCAGACTCATTTCAAATATTCTGATGGAAAATGGTCTTGTGGATTATCTGGTTAAACATAACTTAATCGGTGATATTGGTGAAGATATTGAAAAACCTTTCAATATCAAGAATGTCAAAAGCATGTCTATTATCAAAGAGATCACTGTTGAACCCACTATGGATATAGACTTTGAAACTATAAAAGGACGAAGGAAAATTGTTGACAACTATCCTCTTTTCACCAAAGTTAATCCACCATACGTCTTACAAGATTACTTAGACCAGCTTAAAAAAGAGGTTCATGATGTGTCTGGAATCTCGTTTGACCAACTCCTAGCTGAACCACCAAACCTTCACAAAAGGAATCACGTTTCTTTAAAGGTCATGACTGTAGAAGCATGCTTCAATCTCTAGTTTTGATGATGTCAACACTACTCAAGTTCATCTCTTGGTTGCAAAAAGTTAAGTCTTTCAAAGGAATCAAGATCAAGTCAAGCTATCTTTCAAGTCAAGCTACATATGGAAATGTGATTCTTCAAGACTTGGACGTATTGCGGGTATATCAAATTCTACCCTTATAATTGCTATACAAGTGTTCAAAAACATCAAGCATTTTAACATAATACATGAGCATGTTTTTGAAACTGTAAAATTGGTATAAAATTATTTTTTAAAAGCTTTTTTCTGAAAAAATAGCAGTGTTAACCGATTAACCATATAGGTTAACCGGTTAACCATTTCAAATTTTAAATAATCTGGGCTAACGTTCCAGTGTTAACCGATTAACCATATAGGTTAACCGATTAACACTGAACATACAGTGAAAAATGGCTTTGCTTCAAGTTCAAAAATTGTTTGAAAATTACACCATTTCATTTTTTGAAGTCTACTCAAAAATACCTTTTTGAAAGGGTATTTTACTCATATAAATTCTGAGTGTTTTCAATTTTGAAAAAACACCTCCAAAAACACCTCCAACATTCATTTTCAAATTTTCTTAGAATCAAATTCACCATTTTCAAAATCTTTTCTAAGTGTTCATATTTGCATAAAATATTTCATATTCATCCGTTGAACGCTTGTGTTGAAAATTATAAGAGTGAATTTTGATCATTTGGAGAAGATCAACTTTGATTGATATTATTATTCTCAAAACAAAATCATTACAAGTATTTGTATTCTGACTTGTGATCCAGGATTGTTGGACACAAGGGTGAGTGTTTACAAGAGGATTATTCTTGTACACTTGTTAGTTTTATTGTTTGATAGTAGGCCTCACCGGTTGATGGTGTGATAGGTTGTACTTTATTAAACAATAGTGAAAACTCTCTTTCGTGTTGAAAGGGGAGTGGAGTACTCTCGGATTGTGAGGGGAACCACTATAAATCCTGGTGTCCATTGTTCTTTTACTTTCTACTGCTTTCATAACCAAGAACACAAACCAGTAAAATTTCAAGAAACCATAAAAACCGGAAAAATTTCTAAAGTCCTAATTCACCCCCCCCCCTCTTAGGCATACTCTGTACTTCCAATTGGCATCAGAGCAGGTTAAGGTAACCTGTTCCTATCGATCCTAATGGCTTCCGCTAGTACTAACCCGGTTTTCAAAGATGGTGGAAGTAGTAACAAGCCACCACTCTTTTCTGTAGAATACTTCGACTTTTGGAAAATCCGTATGAAGGCACATCTTGAGGCTCAAGGAGATGGTATATGGGAAACCGTAGAAACTGGTCCACATGTTCCTACAAGTGTGGTAAATGGTGTTGGAACCCCAAAGATTAAATCCTCATATGATGAAGATGACAAAAAGAGAATCTTGAATGAGAAGAAAGCAATCAACATACTTCAAAGCGCTCTCAGTATGGATGAATTCTTTCGCATATCACAGTGTCAATCGGCAAAATAGATTTGGGATACCTTGGTAGAAACGCATGAAGGAACAGCAAAAGTAAAAAGATTAAGACTTAACACGTTAAGTCAAGAATATGAGATGTTCCGTATGTAGCCCGGTGAATCTATTGTTGCCTTGCAAAAAAGGTTCGTTCATCTAACAAATCATCTGATTGCTCTCGGGAAGACCTTCACCAATGATGATCTCAACTTAAAAGTCCTAAGATCCTTGACAAGAGAATGGCAACCGAAGGTGACCGCCATTTCGGAAAAGAAAAGTCTTTCAACAATGACATCCGCTTCATTATTCGGGAAACTTCAAGAGCATGAACTGGAACTTGGAAGGCTTGAGAAACATGAAAGTCAAGACAAGAAGTCCAAAGGAATTGTCTTGAAGATTGACACAAGGGATGATAAAAATGACGAATCTTCCGAAGACGAAAATTTCATGCTTCTAGTAAAGAAGCTTGGTAAGTTTTTTAATAATAATAAAACTTCTTCTTTTTCTAAAAAGAATAGACATTTCAGGAAAAAGGAGGCACCCACATCAAACCAAGAAATTACATGTTACGAATATGGGAAACAAGGTCACATAAAGCCAGATTGCCCGAAACTCGCAAATAAAGGAAAATTCAAAGGCAAGAAGGATTTCAAAACGAAGAAGGCTTATGTCGCATGGGACGACAACAAAGTGAGTTCATCATCGGAATCAGATAACGATGAATGCGCAAATCTGGCTTTAATGGCCTCTCACCATTCCGATGACGAAAATGAGGTTAGTAGTAATTTTTCTGTCTATGATAATGATGCACAAGAAGTTATAGATGAATTTCTAAAAGAGTGCAAGACTTTGTATAAAGACATCTCATCACAAAAGAAAAGAATTCTACTTTTAGAAAAACAAAATTCTGATTTCTTGAAAAATATTGAAGATGAAAAACAAAAAGTGATGGATGAAAAACAAAGTCTTGTATGTAAGAATTGTGAGTCTTTGTCTTTTCAAATTGTTCAACTTAAAAAAGTTTTAGAAAGATACGAAAAAGTTCAAATTGGCTTGGAAGAAATTCTTAAACATCAAAGGTATCCTAATGATAAAAGTGGATTGGGATATTCTAAATTTTCAAAACCAAGCACCAATAAGACCGTTTTCGTAAGAGCAAGTGAACAAATTGTTAAAGAAGAGACAAGCACTTCTAAAATTCAGCATCAAAATCATAACAAGAAAAGAATTGATAAGAAAAAGAATTATATTCCTAGGTATAGAAGTCATTTTCAACCTACGTGTTTTTACTATGGAATTAAAGGGCACACACCTAATGCCTGCTATGTACGTAATATTGGTATTGCAAAGGGGCATTATGTGTGGGTTGAAAAGGGTACTAACTATCAAGGACCCAAAGCAATTTGGGTACCTAACACTACCTAATTTTGTTTTGTAGGTATGCTTGAAGACAACCACAAATCAATGGTATCTTGATAGTGGTTGCTCGAAGCATATGACGGGAGACATAAACAAATTTTCAAGTATATCATTAAAGGCCAAAGGATACGTCACTTACGGTGATGATAATAAAGGAAAAATTCTTGGAGTTGGAACCATTGGTACACCTCCATGTACAATCATCGAAGACGTTCTTTATGTTGAAGGCCTTAAGCACAACCTGCTTAGCATCAGTCAATTGTGTGACAAAGGGTTCAGAATCAACTTCACAAAGGAGGAATGCTTGATCGAACACGAAGTCACTCATGACATTCTGCTAAAAGGTAAAAGATATAATAATATTTTTATGATCTCTTTTGATGATTCTTCCTTGAAGGTAAAATGTCTTATGGCAAACAACAACTAGGCATGGCTTTGGCATAAAAGATTTGCTCACATTCACATGGAACATCTAAACAAATTAATAAAACATGATCTGGTTGTTGGGCTTCCGAAGATAAAATTCATCAAGGATAAATTATGCGATGCATGTCAAAAGGGAAAACAGACCAAGACAACTTTCAAATCCAAGCAAGTGGTTTCTACATCAAGACCACTTCAATTGTTGCACATGGATCTTTTTGGTCCATCAAGAACAAAAAGCTTCGGAGGTAGTATTTATGCTTTAGTTATTGTTGATGATTTTTGTCGATATACCTGGACAATGTTTTTAGTACAGAAAAATGATGCTTTCAAAGCATTCAAAAAGTATGCAAAACAAATTCAAAACGAGAAGTCACTCACTATAGCCTCCATAAGAAGCGACCACGGTGGAGAATTTCAAAATTCAGACTTTGAAGAATTTTGCAAAGAGCATGGAATTTCTCATAATTTTTCGGCACCAAGGACTTCTCAACAAAACGGCGTCGTAGAACGGATGAATCGTTCACTAGTGGAACTTGCCAGAACAATGCTCAGCGACACAAATCTTCCAAAATATTTTTGGGCAAAAGCAGTAAGCACGGCGTGTTTTATAAGCAACCGCGTGAATATTCGACCGCTACTCAAAAAGACTCCGTATGAGTTGTTCAAGGGAAGGAAACCAAATATATCATTCTTCCACATATTTGGCTGCAAATGCTTCGTTCTCAACAACAATAAGGACAATCTCGGTAAGTTTGATGAGAAGTCCGACGAAGGTATATTTCTTGGTTACTCTCTTTATAGTAAAGCATTTAGAATTTTTAATAAAAGAACTCTTACCATTGAAGAGTCTATTCATGTTTCGTTTGATGAGACTAACCCCTCGAAAGAGGATAATATTGTTTTGGATGATGATGATAATTTTGTAGATACTCCACAAAATAAAGAAATTGCTTCAAATGATCAAACAATATTACGAGAAGATGTTACTCAAGAAAATCAAGATCTTCCGAAAGAATGGAGAACACACAGAGATCACCCAATTGATAAAGTTATTGGTGATATTAGTCAAGGCGTTGCAACTCGACTTAATTTAAAGGATGCTTGTCTCAACATGGCGTTTGTATCTCAAATTGAACCATCAAAGATCGATGAAGCTTTATGCGACGACCAATGGATTATAGCAATGCAAGAAGAACTTAATCAATTTGAAAGAAATCAAGTTTGGACCCTTGTACCAAGACCAGATAATACGCATATCATAGGAACCAGATGGGTGTTCAAGAACAAACTTGACGAGAATGGGATTATAGTTCGTAACAAGGCAAGATTGGTCGCACAAGGCTACAACCAGGAGAAAGGAATTGATTTTGATGAAACATTCGCTCCGGTAGCAAGGTTAGAAGCAATTAGATTATTGCTTGCTTACGCTTGTTCTATGAATTTTCAGTTGTTCCAGATGGATGTCAAAAGCGCTTTCCTGAATGGGTACATTAATGAGGAAGTCTATGTCAAACAACCTCCGGGTTTTGAAGACTTCAAAAATCCCCCACATGTTTTCAAACTGAAGAAGGCTCTCAACGGTTTAAAACAAGCACCACGAGCATGGTATGATCGCCTTAGCAACTTCTTATGTGAGAAAGGATTTACAAAAGGAAAGGTTGACAAGACGCTGTTTATAAAGAAAATCAAGGGTAACACCTTGTTGGTACAAGTCTATGTCGACGACATCATATTCGGATCAACAAACAAAGAACTTTGCGAAGAATTCTCACTCATGATGCAAGGAGAATTCGAGATGTCCATGATGGGAAAGTTAAATTATTTTCTTGGACTACAAATCAAGCAAACCAAGGATGGAATCTTTCTCAACCAATCCAAGTACTGTAAGGAATTAATAAAGAAATTCGATATGGATAGTTGCAAGATGATGTCTACTCCTATGGGATCCGGAACGTATGTTGATCAAGATGAATCTGGTACTCCAATTGATATTACTAAATATCGAGGTATGATTGGTTCATTACTATATTTGACGACAAGCCGTCCTGACATTATGTTTAGCGTTTGTTTGTGTGCGCGCTTCCAAGAAAATCCGAAGGAATCGCATCTCACTGCTGTGAAGAGAATTATCAAGTATCTCAAAGGAACGACCAACGTCGGATTATGGTATCCTAAAGGTAGTACTTGTTCTTTAGTTGGTTATTCTGACGCTGACTATGCAGGATGCAAAACCGATAGAAAAAGTACAAGTGGTACATGTCACATTCTCGGAAATGCTCTAGTATCATGGGCCTGTAAGAAGCAAGCTTGTGTAGCACTCAGCACCGCCGAAGCAGAATACATCGCCGCGGGAAGTTGCTGTGCACAGATTTTATGGCTGAAACAACAACTTCTGGATTATGGTGTTGACCTCGGATGCATTCCTCTACGATGTGACAATACTAGTGCCATAAATATCACGAAGAATCCGGTTATGCATTCCAGAACAAAGCATATCGATATCCGACATCACTTCCTTCGAGATCACGTATTGAACGGAGATCTCGATGTTACTTTCGTCGACACACACAACCAACTCGCCGACATCTTTACCAAGCCTTTGGCGAAAGAACCATTCTACAAAATTCGGAGAGAACTTGGGATTCTTGATGAAGGTGACATCTGACCTTTTCTCTAATATGTGTATGCATTATTTGTGATATGTTTTCATGTGTATGAATTCTGTTTTTTAAGTATTTTTCAAAAATTCGAGTGTGTTAATCGATTAACCATATGGGTTAACTGATTAACACTGTTAATTTTTCAATTCTGATTCAATTTTTTAATGTGTTAACCGATTAACCTATATGGTTAACCGATTACACTGTTAAATTTTCTAAAAATCAGAAACGAAAATTAATTAAAATTTTTAAAATATTATATATCATATGTATTTTTATGTGGTCCATATTCTCTTAAATATCCAAATCCATATCCAAAATCCATATTCCCTCTTCAAACCCTAACTTCTCTCTCCCACTCTCTAAAGTTGGAAAACTCCTCATAACCATCCCACAACTTCTCAAACCCTACCTTCCTCAGAACCCACAACCTCAGTTCTCTCAAACTTTCATCCATGGCTTCAGCATCAAACCGCGGCAAGGGAAAGGTACCAGAACATCATTCTGCATCTGATGAAGAAGATATCCCTATGGAAACAACCAAGAAGCGCAGAATGGATTTCAAAGTCCGAGTTCGTTCCATCCTCCCGGTAAAGTATGTGAATCTTAAGGCTTTTCCAGCATCATCTTTTGATTTTCCTACTTTGCTCAAATATCAGAGGATCGATAAATTTGTGTCGGATTCTGGAAACTGCTATCCGGATCTTGTCAAATCCTTTTTGCATAAACTGTCTGTGTTTATAAATGCAAATGATGAGCATATTATGAAAACAATTGTTAGAGACTGTGTTGTGGAAGAAAATCTGTCTGATGTTGCTGCAATGCTGAACATACCATCATCTGGGTATTTTCTGAGAAAGGGAGTTAACCACGTGGAAGGACCGTGGTCCAACTACGACAAGATGGAGTTCTACTATCAGATCTGCAGATTTCCAAAGGAGATGATTATCGCCAACCAACGCACTGCTCGTCTGTTGTGCTATGCAAAGAATCTTACCGTTTCTGATCGGATGCTTCACTACATAATCTGTTATGTGCTGATTCCCAAGGATTCGAATCATGCACAAATTAATGATCTGGAAATGCAGATCCTTTTCGCCATCAAGAACAAGATTCGTGTCAATTGGATTCTGACCATCATGTATCACCTTCAACAACAACTATCTCTTTCAACCCGTCTTCCTTATGCACGGCTGGTATCAAGAATTTTGGAGTTGACTACTTTGGATCTTAACCGTGAACCAACCATCAAGATGAAATCAACCACCAATGAGATCAACGAGATTACAATTGTCAAGAATACTGGAATTTTTAAGGATACTGACGGTACTTACAAGTATTCAGATGAAGGAGCCAATGCTAACCAAGCCTATCCCGTACCTGAAGGAGGCATTACAAATGAGTTCCTTTACCAAACTATAATGACTCAGCATAGAGAAACCTCCCGGGCCATTGCTTCTCTCCGGAACCTTGTACTTTCCTCTCACCGCACCAACCCTGACAACCTTGTTGTATCTGATGAAGAAAATGAAGGACAAGAGGAAGAAGAGGAGGAGGATATGGCGGATGAGGATTTTTAGAGAATATGTTGCTATTGTTGTTTTATTGCTTTGCTTTCTAGTTTCAGTTTTAGATTTCCAATTTCCATTTGAACTATGTTTTATTGTAACAAGTACAATTTCCGTTTTGCTGCATTTTATACTACTTTTATGCTATGTGTTTACTTGGCTTTGCATGTGCTTACTTCTATATATGCTGCTATCTTGTGTTTTCTTTGAAAGCTCTTCCTTTTTGCTGATGACAAAGGGGGAGAAGAGCTTGGTTCTGTTAATGTCTCTCTGTGTGCAGATTTTTTTTCTCTGTTAAGATAGGGGGAGTTGCTAGACATAGGGGGAGAAACATATCAAGAACCAAAAGATATCGCACAACACTTTTTGATTGCCATCATCAAAAAGGGGGAGAATGTAGAAGCATGCTTCAATCTCTAGTTTTGATGATGTCAACACTACTCAAGTTCATCTCTTGGTTGCAAAAAGTTAAGTCTTTCAAAGGAATCAAGATCAAGTCAAGCTATCTTTCAAGTCAAGCTACATGTGGAAATGTGATTCTTCAAGACTTGGACGTATTGCGGGTATATCAAATTCTACCCTTATAATTGATATACAAGTGTTCAAAAACATCAAGCATTTTAACATAATACATGAGCATGTTTTTGAAACTGTAAAATTGGTATAAAATTATTTTTTAAAAGCTTTTTTCAGAAAAAATAGCAGTGTTAACCGATTAACCATATAGGTTAACCGGTTAACCATTTCAAATTTTAAATAATCTGGGCTAACGTTCCAGTGTTAACCGATTAACCATATAGGTTAACCGATTAACACTGAACGTACAGTGAAAAATGGCTTTGCTTCAAGTTCAAAAATTGTTTGAAAATTACACCATTTCATTTTTTGAAGTCTACTCAAAAATACCTTTTTGAAAGGGTATTTTACTCATATAAATTCTGAGTGTTTTCAATTTTGAAAAAACACCTCCAAAAACACCTCCAACATTCATTTTCAAATTTTCTTAGAATCAAATTCACCATTTTCAAAATCTTTTCTAAGTGTTCATATTTGCAAAAAAAATTTCATATTCATCTGTTGAACACTTGTGTTGAAAATTATAAGAGTGAATTTTGATCATTTGGAGAAGATCAACTTTGATTGATATTATTATTCTCAAAACAAAATCATTACAAGTATTTGTATTCTGACTTGTGATCCAGGATTGTTGGACACAAGGGTGAGTGTTTACAAGAGGATTGTTCTTGTACACTTGTTAGTTTTATTGTTTGATAGTAGGCCTCACCGGTTGATGGTGTGATAGGTTGTACTTTATTAAACAATAGTGAAAACTCTCTTTCGTGTTGAAAGGGGAGTGGAGTACTCTCGGATTGTGAGGGGAACCACTATAAATCCTGGTGTCCATTGTTCTTTTACTTTCTACTGCTTTCATAACCAAGAACACAAACCAGTAAAATTTCAAGAAACCATAAAAACCGGAAAAATTTCTAAAGTCCTAATTCACCCCCCCTCTTAGGCATACTCTGTACTTACAATGACTGGAAAGAAAAATAATTTAAGGCATAAGGAATCGGGAAATTCCTCTATGAACTCTGAAGTTGTTGTTTCCTCCGCTTCAACAAGTAAAATTTTTGACTCCCCGACATTGGTTGCTTCTGGGTCAGATACCAGAACCCTTGTTTCACAAATTCCTCCACTACCACCATCATTCTCAACCATAGTCACTACCTTCGCCATCCCACTTACACCACCTTGTGTTTCTTCTCCTCTTGAAAAATCCAAAATAACAACCTCTTCAATAACAACCATCTCCACCACTACTGCTCTTGTATCTGTTATGATGAGAATCAGATATCAAGATATTAATTAACTTGAATCACAAATCTTTAAAATTCACCACTGAGCTTTGATTTATCCAAAGGAAAGGGAAAAGAAGGAAAAAACCCTAAATGCAATGTAAAGACAATGTAGGAGATCTAAGGTTCGGGGGTTAGTTATACCTAGGGAAGGTGTTAGCATCCTAAGCATCTGTAGTACTCTACAGGAACCTCTTGTTAGTATTTGTATTATTTGTTATCTATCTGCTAAGGGAATAACCTAGGGGTTTATTTACTAAGTGTGCTCTCAAGACATTGCATCTCGTGCCTAAGTATCTTGACAGGAATGGAATCAGAGCATTTGTAGTTCCCCTCAAGGGGTGAGGAACTCTTGACTGTGGTTAAGGTTTCAGAGGGAAAGGTAGGTGTCCATGGCAAGACACTTACGTGGAGTGGGGTGACTCCAAACTTAAAGCTAAGTTGAAAGGGAGGTAAGTGAGGGTAAGTATTCGTGGTAGGAACTTACATGGAGTGCGGCGACTCCGATCTTAAGGCTAGGATGAAAGGGAATGATAAGTGAATGTCCATGGCAGGATGCTTGCATGGAGTGCGACGACTCTGATCCTAAGGCTAGGATGAAACGGGAAGGACCCTAACAAGGTCTCAAGGGAATGATGGACAAGACTGTCCTAAATATGACATGGCAATCAACAGGGGGAATTAACAAGAACATTTGTCAAAACTAACAACCAGATTAATAAAAGACTATCCTAAAAATTAAAATCCAAATTCAATCAACACCAAAGTCGAATTTTAACGATATCAAAAATAAATATGTAATCGAGAATTAACACCAAGGTCTATCACTAAAAATTCTAATCAAAACCAAGATCAAAATAAAATTAAGATTAGCATCTAATCAAAATAGGTCAAAATTAATTAGAATTTTAAATAAGATTAACGTCCAAATCAAAATTAACCTCAGAATTATAAATAAATAAAATAAAATAAAATAAATAAGATCTAAAACTAAACTAAAAAACTGGGGTGTAAATAGTGAGTTTAGCAGGAGTGAATAGCAATTTGGCATGGGCCCTTGTTCTTAAGTCCAAGAACTTTATTAGAAAAAACATAGGGTGCACCAATAATTGATGGTACTTTAAAAATGAAAAACAAAACAGGCCGAAGCCCTTCGGCCCACCCAAATCACCTCTTGATGGAGGATATGAAGCAAATTCATCAGAACTTGTTTTTTTTTCTTTCACTCTCTTCTCCCTCAGCTCGCGTTCTCCTTCTCTCATTCCCGCACGATGTCTTTCTCTTCCCTGGTCTCAGCTTTCACCGTGAAAACAAAACCTCTAAAACGAAGCTCCCTAGCCACGCCATGGCCTATTGGCTCCCCCCATTCATTTCTCTAGCTTGGCCTATCCTTAGTGAATCTTTAGTATGATTTCTCTCAAATTGTATATGATTCTCACTTTGCTGCTTGCGTGTTGTGGATTGTGGACTTTTCTTCTCAACTTTCCTTCAATCGTGTGTGTGTATGTGACTTTTTCTGTTGTGACTGTATTCTGTTTTCTCAATTCTTTTCGACTGTGTCTGTAAATGTGGCTGAAAAACTTGTGTCCTCCATTGTGTCGTATGCATTTCCGCCGCCACTATTTCTTCAATGAGTATATATTTTGTTACTAACTTATATTCATTGTGTCTTCAATGAACATGTACACGTTCTGTTACTAACTTATATCTAACTTATATTCATTGTGTCTTCAATGAACATGTACGCGTTTAGTTACTATACTTTATATTCATTATATCTAACTTATATCTAACCTATATATTTATTGAGTCACTGTTTTATTTTGGTTTAGATTATATTTTTCGGATTAAATTACGTCGATACGCTGTTTGCATATTTGTGTACATGATACGTGACATTTGTGTTTAGTTTGACCTGATTGCGATGATCGTATTTTTGCGTTAGCAATATTATTGTTTTAAAATGTTCTAAAAAAAAAATTTGCTTATCTTTTTTTGTTATATTTAGATCTGCACGATTTTGATCCACGTTGCAATGATCACGTCAACTGTAGCAAGCCAGTGGTGAATTTTATCGGTTTATGTGTGGTATTTTTTTGATTAATTATCATTGTGTTTCGACTTTTTACACGCGGCCGATGGTTTAGCCTAGCAGCAATCTGCTTTTTATGCGCTTACCAATTCGAGATTCGATTTGCAATCTTGTGCTATTTAATTATATTGTTGTTTCTTGATGCGACGTGCGATGACCACTAATGCGGTATCAATCTGCTATTTTAATTTGTATTATTTTTCAGTGATTCAACATTGTTATCGTTATTATTGGATCCAATTTCTTATGATAGTCTTTGCACGTCTTCGCATACGTGACTTTGATTTGCGTATTTGCGTCATGATTTTAATCCGTGCTCTTTTGGTTTCAATTTATGTTTTGATTCATTTGATGTATGATGTTAATATTGTGTATGCATCTTATTCCCGTTCACAGCTAAATTGTTTTAAAAACATTCTTGATTCATATATCAAGCCATACCCCTAACTTGTAAGTCGACTGCTTTTTAGCACCGCCATCAACCTCATGCCAACATTTTCTCTCTTTCTTTGGTTATGGTTTTGTTTGCTAGGAGCACCCTTAGGGACTAGGAATCAACCTAAATTTTTCTCAAACCCTTGATCCAACCTCAAGTGGTTACTTCCCTCATAAGTCGGTTGCCTTTTGCAATCGCCATCACGCAAATTCAAACCTCGATCTTTTATCGAGTATTTTTTTCTTAAAACTAAAATCTGTTTTTTTCAAAAAATCCAAAAATACTTTATCTTAGCTCTAACCTCTTTTTCAAACTCTAAAAGAAATTTAACAAATATTAAACCTTTTTGCCTCTTGGCTTTTCGTTAAAAACTTTTCAAAAAGAGCATGTTGCCTAGCATCGTCCATAAAAAATACAAAACAAACCAAAAAACATTTTCAACATGAACTACGGAGTTCTGATTCCCTCTGGGATATGTAGGCACTGGGTTGAAAACTCAGACAAACTCAATAATAAAATTCTTTCTTTTTTCCCTCAAGTATTCATCCATTTTCCCTTAGCAAGCTTTAAGATATCGAATACCTTTGATGCCTAGATAACTTAGACGGTTCCCATCGAGTACGATGGATGTAGGGAGTGCTAGTACATTCTCCTTACATAACCGACTTCTGAACCCAACATGGTTGCAATGACCATACCCTATCCTTTTTCCCTATAGATTTTCTTGATATTTTCTCTTTCCTCTCGTGGGATTAAATAAAGTTCGGTGGCGAATCTCGTAAGTCCATCCGTGATCATGCAAACCCTAGCTTTATGCATCGCAAAGATCATATTTTTCGAGGTATGACATATGGCGACTCTGCTGGGGATAGTTCACTCCTTAGCAAGTCAAGCCTAGTATATGTTTCTTTAGCATGTTTGAGTCTTTGTTTATCTTTCTTGCTTGCTTATATTTCTTTTACTTTTAATTGCTTTCCATATTATATTCGTGGTTACTTGGTACTCTAGATGGAAGCTTTGATTGTAAACCTTGAGGGAAAGGCTTTCTACCCGAGTCTAGAATGTAAACACATAAGATAAGAGAGGTTGAGTAGTATGGGGCAGTGGGGAATTTCTCCTCGTGTAGTTCGATACAAAAACCTCACTTAGAGTAGATTCTGATGAGAATATTGGCGACTGTCAAACCTTTGGCATGGATGACCAACGTTTTCATCGGGATCCATGACTCTAAAGACCTTTTAGAACCTTAAACCATTTGGCCAAGAACTAGGATTGATGGTCGCGCAGTATAGGGCACCGAGGTTTACTCCTCACGTAGTTCGATACGAAGATCTCAATCATAAGAGACTTGCTTGATCGATTCGTTTGTCTGGCAATCACTAACATACGCGATGACCAGTCAAGGAAGTCCATGACTCTGAAATCCTTGTCTAGAACCCTTTGTCGATGGTCGCGTAGTATGGGGCACCGAGGAGTTCTCCTCGTGTAATTTGATGCGAAGACCTCGCCCAAAATAGATTCATATGACGAAATCATTAACTGTCATGTTCATGGTGTGGCTTATAAACAGACGTATGAATTTGTGACTTTGGGGTTCCTTTAAACTCTAGATCCTTCATGGTGAGAACCTTATGTTCAAGCAATCAGCCTTTATCCTCCATCCGTGCCTTGGATCTGTATCTGGGAATAACCTAAAATATGCATTGCGCTTACTTGCATATCATTTCATTTGCATCTCATTTGCATTGCATTCTCCCAGCAGAAACTCATTCCATCCTCTGTTCATCACTCTAATTGATTTTTTGACACTCATATTGAACTTGTGGTAGCTGAAAAGCATGTGAAGAAAGTTTAGTCAGAGATAAAAGGAGGATAGGTAACTTGAAAGGCCAGTCAGATAAACCAAGTTAGAAGTTGTTGTAGCCATGTCAGAAAACAACTTTCAACATGCTGAGATGAATAATCTTGATCCCCCATCAGGTTTCACTATGTCGACCAATCCACTGTATGATCTTCTGCCAGATGATATTCAAGTGAACAATCCTACTCGGTCTCAGATGGTGCCATTGACTAATGCTATGAAGGAAAGGTTTCATGGCCTTGAGAAGAAAGTCTGAGCTTTGAAAGTGCATGATCCGCATGTGTTCGATCTTGTTGATATGTGCCTAGTTCCAGACTTGGTGATCCCTCCAAAATTCAAAGTACTCAACTTTGAGAATTACACTGGTCTTAGTTTCCCAAAGCATCATTTGGTGATGTTCTTCCGAAATATGACCTCTTATATCCACGATGATAAGTTGATGATTCACTATTTTCAAGACAGTTTGAGTGGAACATCCTTGAATTGGTACATGGGCTTAGAAATAAGTTGTATCTAATCATGGAGAGACTTATCCAATGCATTTTTGAAGTAGTACAAGTTTAACTTGGACAAGACTCCAGACTGTATGCAATTGCAAAACCTATCTCAGAACAGCAATGAATCCTTTAGAGGATATGCGCAGCGAGGAGGCAATTGGCAGCCCAAGTGCAACCTCCACTCTTAGAAAATGAATTGGTTGATATGTTCATGAGAACCTTGCAAATCCCATACTTCGAAAGGTTAAAAAGTAGTGTGGTATCATACTTTTCTCATCTAGTGACAATTGAAGAACACATCGAGAGTGGTTTAAAAACTGGAAGAATCCAAGACGCTTCAAGTAATCGAGCTAGTGAAATTGAGTCTCTCAACAATTACCAAGAGGGAGATAAGGATGAAATCAATGAAGTCATAGCAAATGTTGATTACTTCCATGGAGCACCAATAAATCCTTATGGTCCCTCATCTTTTCAGCAGTCATCATTTCCATTGTCATGATATCCTTACGGGCAACCAACCATGCCTAGAGCGCCATACCAGAAGGCTTGAACCGCTTCTCATGCAAATCAACAAGCCCATGGCCGAGGACATCAGAATCAGTGTCAGAGTCAGCATAGGCCTCAAGACAATTTGGAAAGAAGGAATGGCCATCTTCATCCAGTTCCCATGTCATACACTCAACTTTTGCCATATCTAATTTGAAATTGACTGATAGAGCCCAAGTCTCTCAAGCCGTTGTCAGAACCATACCCACCTGGGTATAATCCAAATGTGATATATGGATTATCATGTTAGGTCAATAGGGCACTCAACTGAAGACTGCAACGCTTTCTAAGCCAAAGTACAACAGTTGATCGACAAGAAGTACATATCCTTTCCCGAAGGAACCTTGGTTGTGAACATCAACTTCTCGCCTGAATGAGTTTGAAGACTTCAAGAGGCATCTTCTAAAGCCAGTGGTTCAGACGGGAAGACATTCTCCTTGGAAATGGCAATCATTGCATTGCTTTTTATCATTTGCATTTGTAGTTTCTTTCTTGTTAAATTCTACTTGTTCTTAAACATTTTTATTTTGAACGGTAATGTTAATGAAGTGACCGTGCATTTTTTGAATTAATCATGTCGCATTCGCTCATTTTTCTTCACTTATATAAAAAAAACAATAAATACATTAATATACCTCTCGTCCACTTGTAGTACCCCAAAATTTTTCCTTTCGTTTTAACCTTTATTGGCTTATGTTTCTTTGCATTTCTCATTTCTGCAAATCATGGCATTTTTTCTTGAGGCACGATATCAAGGTGTTTTTGTGGCTCAGGGTTCCCTTTTAGTGAAAGAGTTTAAACAGTAAGCATCAGAGGCTCAGGCATTTATTTTTCCCATTGATCAAGCGGTTGATTTTATTTTATTCAGCAGGTTAATTTTCAGCTCAGGAGACAATACACAGGTTATCTCAGGCGTTCTTACAGTTATAATATCCAAGGGCAAGTTTCAGAGGTATAACGGAGCTCAGAACAGGTGGCAACGGGCAGTTGTACAGGATTCCCTCCACATGGTGCCAATATGGGCATTTTTGAATGTGGTAACCAATTACTGCATATAGGGTAACCAGTTACTTCAAACGAAATTGGCCAAAGAATTTGAATTTTTAGCATGTGCAATTTCCAATCATTCTCAACCATTGATTTCACTTGATCATATTTGGAAGGATCTAGCATTGTTTCAACTTTCACCATTTCCCTCCAAATTTCAAACATTCCATTCCTAATTCCGCTCCTAATTTCCATTCCAAATGCTAATACTCACTCCAAACCATATTTTGATCCCAAACCTAGAGCTTATTTAAGTGAATTTGCTCCAAACCTCACACAAAAAACCCTTCATTTTCAGATTTCACTCTTATTCTTGAGAATTTGCTCTCAATTTTCTCTCCACTGTTTCACTCCCAAAACCTCCATTAAAGCTCTTTCACTTGAGTTCTTTGATTCTTCATTGGAATCATAGAATTCTAGAGCTAAACCTCCATCATTCATCTCCATTATCTTCAATTCACCATTTAATTTTCGTTTGGTTTTGGATCTGAATTTGGAAGCTAGATTGGAAGTGCTTTTTGTGGATTATTTTGCTTGATCTTGCTTGTTCTTCATTTCTACCACAAGGAAACCCTTGAATCTTGAAGAATCTCTGGGTTTCTAGCTTGGATCTGTTAGTTTCAAGTAAATCAACACATACCAAAGCAAATATCGGCTTTGAAGGTTGGTGAATTCTAGATCTAATCCAATTTTGAGCTTATTTGAATAATCACAATGTAGGTCTATTGCTTTTGATGCTTTTTGATCTATTTTGTTGATTCGGATCTTTGTGATTTCATTGTTTGATTGTGTTTACATGATGTTTGTCGCTGTTTCTTGATGATAATTTTGTGCTTGATTGATATCATGTTCATATGGATGATTGGAGAAGTTGTTTGATGCTGAATACTGATTTTAAAAACTGATTTTCTGCTTTTGGTTCAGTGGTAACCGGTTACCCTATATAGAGTAACCAGTTACCCTATCAAATTTCACGTTTCTGGGCTATTTTTCATCAAGTAACCGATTACCATATATAGGGTAACTGGTTACCTTATCCCATCAGGTAACCCGTTACCTTATATAGGGTAACCCGTTACTCTGGGCAGATTGCCTATTTTTTGCATTTTTGCATTTTTTGCTTGTTTGAGCTCCTTTTTCACATGTAAACTTCATCGATTGATGTGATGAATTTATATGGGTTGTCTTTGATATATTTCATCATTCTTGAATGTTAGATCTCGGTTCTTCGACGTGTAACTTTTGGTTTACGTTTTGAGCGCTTAACATGTTAATGTTGTTTGCTTGATGAATGATTCTTGTAAGATGCATTGTTGATTGATTATGTTTGATTGGTGAAGCATGTTCATACTTGTGTGATGTATATTCGTGATTGTTGTTTACATTTGATTAATTGCATTCAAACATGCTTGTTGCCCTACTTTCCACAACTATCCATGCTTTGAACTTGCTTGTTGTCTTTGCTTTACTTGCTTGATGCCTAGCTTTTCACACCTGTTTTTGTGTTGAAACATGTGTTGTTATATGTTGTCTTGCTTGTGTGCTGGATTTTATTGTTGTCTTATGCAGGAGGCGCTGTTGTAGCTGCTGCTTTTGCCTTGCTTTCTTGTTTTTTTTCTTTTCCTTTACATGTTCCCTTAGGACTCTTATTCCAATTTAATTTGGAGTAGGATAGACATTAGGAGTTTAACCCATGCATGATAAAATATAGGCTAGTCCCTTTTAACCTCAACCTTAAGTCCATCTTTTGCATGCTAACATTAGGATAGAATCTCCTTTCGCATCCCGACCTTAAGACCACTTTGCAAGACAACGTTAGGGCCGAGTTTCCCCTTAGACCTTTTGTGTGTGTCTCTTCTCATCTCAAATCATTCTAACTCAGCTAATAAATATGATAACTGTTGTATGCTACGAGCCTTAAGCATGTGGGAAATGATGAGTGTGGGGTCTCTCCTCACTCGTCTAGAGTGTTTAGTGTATGCCCTTTGGGCGATATGTGACGTATTAGCTCATATGTCATAGTCTTTAGTGCGACATAAATCACAAAGCAAGCTAATTCACTTCACTAAAACGCACAAACAAAACTCAAACCTTTTATCCTTTGGGATCGTTATTTCAAACTTCATTTTCAGAAAAGAGTATGTTACCTTTTCGTTCTATCGCAACCAGGCATCGTCCCTAACTGCTGGAATGGGAACTTATCATCACTCGTAAAAAACACTTAATCAACCTATGGTTTCGTTTTTCCGAACTACGTTGACTCTGACTTTCCCACTGCACGAGGGAATAGGTAGGCATAGGGCGACGATGTCCTATCGAGTCTCTTTCTTTTATTTTTATTTTGTTCTCGTTTCCATTTAGTAGTAGCTTATTGTTGCACCCCAAAATTTGACCAACACTTATTTACCAAGTTTGTGGTTCATTGTATTCACCATCTGCATCTCATTGATATGTGGGCAGTAGGTCAAGAGGTATGGTTACCTAGCAAGAGTTATATGAGGCTTTGAAGCTAGCCAAGAAAGTTATTTCAATGTTCAAAGATTGATACCTTTGTCAGAGAATTCAAGAGATCCTCAGAGGAATTGGTTGAAACCAAGATTGTGTGCCTCATAACTTGAGAGTTGTGGGAGCTCCTCAGATGATTCTGAGACTATGAGAATGGACTTGAAGCTTTGAGAAAGCTTATTAGATGTCTTGAAAGCCATCATGAAGCCTAGAGAGGTCATTGTACAAGAATTCAGCAGATTCAGCCATGAGTGGTGGAATTAGGGTTTGACTGGGTCAACCCTAGGTCAACTGATGATTTGGAGAGGGTTGAGACCTAATCCAAGATTCATGTGATCATGGAATGATGCATTGAGATGCTATGAGGATGATTCCTAGACCAAATCATCATGATTGAGGAGTTTGAGAAGTTTTAAGCTAGGGTTCCTAAGGATTGACAGTGTAAAATCCCCTAGTTTGATCCCTATCTTCAAGGCAGTTTTAGCTCAAGATGTGATTATCATCTCATCTTCCCCACAACATGAATGTTGTAGATCTTGTTATTAGCTTTAATTTGAGTACTATAAGTCCTTTATAGGATTTGTAGAGCTCAAGTTATGGTTTTGACAAATTACAGGTCATCTGAGGTATGTGAATCTGGGTCCTTGAAAGTCACCCAACTTGCATCCAACTTTTGCCCTAGTAGGATGATTTCTATGAACTCTTGGTCAACATGAATGTTGAATAGCATCTTCTTAGATTTCTATAGAGTAATAGAAGTCCTTGATAGGATTTGTAGAACTCAACTTATGGCTTTGACAAGTCAAGGGCATTTTGGTCATTTGGAAGTTATAAGTCATTTCAAGCATAAGGCCATATCTCCTACTTCCAAGCTTCAAATGGAAAAATCTTCAACATAAAACTTGCTTAGAATGATGTTTTAAGGCTAGTAGGGAGGTCATGAGATGTTGAAAAGGCTCATATCAAAAAGTGATAAAAATGGCCTAAAAATGAGGCATAAGTTAATTAAGATGAAATTGAAAAATGGAAATCCCAAGTTATAAATCCAAACCATGTCATATAATAGGTCATTTTGACTCCAAATGACACTCTAAGAATAATGGTTCATCCACAATTTTGATTTGAGGCTTGGATCATAGGGCTGCTTTGGAAATGACTTACTTGCATCTTAAGGTACCAAACCAAAACTCAAAAGAACTCAATGTACAAGGTAGTTAAGCATTGTAACTCATATTAAATCTCATGTGGGGATAAATTCAAGTCAGAATGGTAGGTTACAAGGAGCTTGACATGAGATAGCATGTAAGGAGAATGAGAAATCAAAATACCATGACATGAAAAGTTCAATTTCTCATTAGATGATCCTAGATGGTTCTAGATGATTCTAAACCACTCTATAAGATGAATGTAACTTGCTCAGATGCAAGGTTGGTGTGAATTGGTGTAGAGAAGAGAGAGTGAGATCCAAATTCTTCCATTACAAGTCAAATTCAATTTCTTCATTCTTCTTCATTCCCATCCCTTTTTTCTTCACAAACACTTTCCATAGATCCCTCTGAGTGTGTGCATACTGAATTGAAGCTCCATTGATGGAAGATTGAAGGTTTTCCCATTAGATTTGCAAGAAGCCATTCATCATCGGATCTTGAAGTGCAAGCATTCTTCCTCCATTTTTTTGCAAACAGTAGAAGTTTCATCATCCAAGGATCATTCTTGAAGAGTTTCAAGCCTTGAAGGGAAGGATTTCATCATCTGCCATATCAAGAAACCAGGTTTGCAAATTCTCCCCTACATCATTATTTAGGCATGGTTAGGTTGAATCATTAGTGTAGAATGGCTAGAGACACCTAGGTGATGAATTCTGAAGAGTTTAGGATCATTTGATGAAGTTTCAGTTATGGACACCATTTCTTTATGGAGCAAGAACTTGTGATATAGTGAGTGATAATGCAAGGTTAATAGCTGGTTTTGATTAGGGCAATGTGGTGATCATTTTAATACCAAGAAATCTAAGTTTGGTTGAAGTCGAGGATTGATCATATGTTGAGGTGCACCATCGGGTTCTATGGTAGAGACCATTTCAATGTATTCTAATGCCATGAGCATGATCAGGGTGAAAAATGGATCGATTTTGTATTTTAAACTTTGAGATTTGGTGCTGATTTGAGGAGGTACGAGTTGGTAGAAATCTGAGTAGGGAGCTTTGTTCATGGAGTTTCATGGCCAAACCCTAGGTTGGAGGAAGAAGACGACCACCAAGCCGTTGGATCATGAGTGGACCAGTTGACTGAGTGAGGATCCAATGGCCCATGTTTAATCTCACGTTTGGAGGGAATTCTGAAACACCATGAAACGATGCGTTTCATTAAAAGGAATTTTGGGCTGGACTACTACCAACACCCCCTTCATGAGGCCCATCCAAATTCTAACTGAAAATCATTGATATTTACACCGTGATCTTTTCTTTTTTCTTTATGTTTATTAATTGTTTTTCTGGTTAATAATTGGGCCCCAGCGTGCTTGCTTTTCAAACCCCCATTCTGGGCCCAAGCGCATATTGCCCTATATCTTGTTGCTGATTGCACCCCATCTCATATTTCCATTTTTATTTTTCTCCATTTTCTTTCATACTTTGGAAAATCATATTAAATGGAAAATTAAATATTTTTTAATGGGAGTTTTTTTCTCCTACTTCATATTTTTGTCAAGAAAAATATAAAATAAAAATATTTTCCTTTCATGCATTTTTAGTATTTTTTTGTATATTTTCTTCTTTTATTGCATTTTAATTCTTTTATGTTGATACCTTAATTTGTAGAATTTAGTTTAGGTAGTTCCCTTAATATTTTTAGACCATTCTTTTTAGGATAGTTAGATATATGTTTTAGCTTCCCCCTGGATTTATTCCATGATTTTGTGATGATTTTTAGGGTAGTTTTGATTAGATGACATTAGGTTGTGTAGAATTAGGTTAAACTTCAACATAGGTCCATAATAACATTAGAATTTTGGGTTTTTAGGACAAATTAGACTATGGGACATATATGGGTATTAAGGGTAGGTATGTAGGATCCCTTAGAAATTATATTAGGATTTAATATAGTAGTATACTATTTTTAGTTGATTTTTGTATTGGTTGATTGTTTGTGTTGCCTTTAGGGCATGTTTGCTTTAGTTGCTTTGCTTGGTGAGCTTTGGAGAGCTTGGTCTTGTTCTAAGGAGCATTGAGGAGCATAGTAGAAGACTTGAAGATGCATTGAGGAGCTTGAGAGCTTGATCTTTTTTGTTTTGTTATTGTTTTTAGGGTTAGGGATTAGGAAGAGTTTAGACTTAGATAACTTCTTTCTCAAACATGGATGGTATCTGTCACCTCCATTCCTCCCTGTGATTCAAAGTCCTTCCATGGTAAACACCTCTCTCCTTTGGAGGGATAAGTGAGGTACCTAGGAAGTAGAACTTTTGAGGGAACCCTTCATTTGATGTTGAACCCTTATAGGTCACCTTTGGTGGTCAATAAGCAGTTCAATATCCCCCAGCTTGTCCAGTTAGTGATTTCCTATGGTTTGATGGTATTGAGAGATGTTGAGCTTGGGCTTGAAGGTGAAGACTTCAATGAAGAGTGTAGAAGAGTATGAATCCTTGAGTATTTCCATTCCAGCTGAAGCTTGAAGAGCAGCAAGAGCAAGTTGATACTTGAAGACCCATGAAGATGAAGTAAAGACTGAAGGATGAAGTTGACACTTCTAAGTGATTGAGATTGATTCTGAAGAGCTGAAGCTTGAAGAACAAAGGAAGTTGATATTTGCTTTGATACCTGGAGATCCTGAAGGAGCCAAGTTGGTACTTGTGATTGAAGTGAAGCCTGAAGGTGGAGCTGATCAAGAAGCTGAAGCTTAAAGGAGAAGATAAGTTGAAACTTATGTTGAAGGGTTGAAACCTGAAAAAGCAAATTGATATTTGTCTAGAGTGTTGGAAGTCTGAAGACTGAGTTGCTGTTGGAAGAGCTGAAGAGAGGAGTTGATCTGCTTTCTTTTTCTTTTCTGTATTGCTGTGTTTTGCTTGACTCGCTTGATGCATTAGAATAAGTCCATATCTAGAATAAGTAGAATCTAGGAGCATGATTGCACTAGAGGTTGAGTTGCTCCCTCTGCTTGTATTGTTACTGTGTGGCTTTGCTTGCGGGTATTCGGTAGAGCCCAGCTCCCTTGCCCATGTGGTTTGTTTGCCTGATGGCATTTCATTTCATTCTTTCTGTATGATTGCAGTTTACTGTTATTGCTTGATAGCATGTTGTTTTATATTTCAGTATGATTACTGTTATCCATTCTGGCTTGAGGTTGAGATGAGCTTGTGGAGGCTGAAGCCCCACACACATTTCCTCCCTCACTTGCATTGCATGCATTTTACTGTTAAGCTGATGCTTTGTCTGTTTTGGTGTATCATTGACATGATCCCTTAGGACTCTCATTTCCTTTGATAAGGAATTGATGATAGAATTTTAGGTTGAAACCTACGCATGACAACTTCTAGGAGTTCCCTGTTCAAACCTCAACCATAGGATGAATCCATGGCATGACAACAGTAGGACTTGATAGTCTCCCTCCTAGTTGGGCCTGCTCTCTTCTCATCTCAAAACAATTTAAGATACAGTAATTATGAATGATTTCTTTCGTATGTTACGAGCCTTAAGCTATCTGAGAAATGATTGTGGGAGAGTTTCTTTTCCACGGTTTGGATGTTTAGTATGGTACCCTTTGGGTGACATGCAACGCATTCACTCTCAGGTCATAGTCTCTAGTGCGATTGAAATCACAAACACAATAAAAAACACTTCTTTCGTAAAAGACAGGAAATAAACCGTAGTTTCCCGAACTACGTGAGCTCTAATCTCTCATACCTGTTGAGAGTACGTAGGCACAAGATGGCGATGTCTTGGAGAGCTACCTTCCCCCATAACCCTTCGTAGGCCGAACTACGTTGACTCTGATTTCTCGTTCTCTGATGAAAATACGTAGGCATAAAGTGCGACGCTTTGCCGAGTCATTTTCTTTTCCTTTTCAGCCAGCCTTGATAGGTAGATAGAATAAAACCAACCCGTCCAAGTAAACCAACAAGCGTGGATCCCGTTGAGTACGACGGACGTGAGGGGTGCTAATACCTTCCCCTTGCATAACCGACTCCTGAATCCAAACAACGGTTGCGATGACCTTGTCTTACCCTTTTTCGTCAGGTTTTTCCGATCGTTTCCTTTCCCGCTCTGAGGGATAAATAATGAAAGGTGGAGACTCTTCTGTTGTGCCGGCACCTTATTTTCGCGCAAGCGACAGCTGGCGACTCTGCTGGGGATGCTTCACCTTATTTTCGCGCAAGCGACAGCTGGCGACTCTGCTGGGGACTTCAACGGTTCCCTGCGAGAGTCAATCCTAACGCTTGTATGTTTACTTGTTGGGTTGCGTTTATTTATCGCATTTTATTTCTCGCACTTTATTTCCCGCATTTTATTTTCAGTATAATATGATTATCTGTGCTGTTGTGGGATAGGAGTTCTGATGAGTGAGAAGCCAGACCCAGGCTTGAGTGCACTATAGACTTAGAGTGGAAATTAGTGGGCGTGTGCTTGCTTGGCAGGCACTAGTGTCTCATGAAATCCACGCTCAGACGAGGTTCATCCGGTTGGCTTCACTTTCAACCCTTTGGGTTGAGACGGTTGCTGGTTTGGTGGATTATCGACTCTGGGGACCGATCATTTGTGATTCAGCTAAGTGAGGCCGCTTCATGAGCTGGTGATGCCACACCTTCTGGGTATCGTATCACCCCTCTTGAAAGTCTGTGACGCTGATGAACGCATAGGATGTCGTACCTTGAGTCAGTTTAGGTCCATACCTGTGAGAGGGGTTGGGTTTATTGCAGGAAACTTGGACCTTCAGACACCTGGTTTTCTTGACAGTGAATCAGTTTTGTTGGTACCAGGGTTCTCAGTTGCAGATTTGTCTGTTCTTGATAGAGCAGGTTTCGATCAGAGGATCTTGTCATCAGGTGTATGTCTGTTCTTGATAGAGCAGGTTTTGATCAGAGGATCTTATCATCAAGTGTATGTCTGTTCTTGATAGAGCAGGTTGTGATCAGAGGATCTTGTCAGCAGATGTTGTTTGTTCTTGATAGAGCAGATTTTTGGGGTCTGAAGATCTCATCAGCAGGTGTTGTTTGTTCTTGATAGAGCAGATTTTTGGGGTCTGAAGATCTCATCAACAGCTGTATGTTTGTTCTTGATAGGGCAAATTTTTGATTTGGGGTCTGAAGACCTCATCAGCAGATATTTCTTGATCATACATCCGAGGTCCTTATTATCAGACATTTGTTCTTGACAGAGCAGAATTATGATCCTATGTATATGGTCCTATCAGATGGTTGGTCTTGACAGATCAGATTCGTGGTCCTACACCGGGATTCTCTTATTACCAGATGCAGTGGTTGTTCTCGATAGAGCAAGATTACGGTTTTTTTGATACAGAATCTCCACAGCACCAGTGGCCTGGATCTCCTATTGCATGATTGCATTTTGTATTAGTTTGCATGTTCATTTGCATTTCATTAACGTGTGTCTGTGTTGCAGGTACCGTTTTCCCCGATCCAGGATTTCTTGCCTCCTATTGTATTGTTATGGGCTCTCTAAGGAAGATCGTGGCCTACAAGTTCCCTACCCCTGATGTGGTTAAGTTGACTGGTTTGATAGCTCTAGCAGATGATTCTGTGAGGGATGAGTGTTGCACCCTAATTTTTGACCTTAAGATCCCACCTCCTTGCATTTTTGTGTTTCTCGTTGTTTTACTTTGTATGTACGTGTGTTATGACTAACAAGGGTGCGTAGGTACATTGACTTCAGGTATAAGCGACGTTATTTATCGAGGTCATGCATCACAGGATCAATTCAAGGAAGGCTTTATTCTTATCCAGGAGGATTGAACCATTATCATTTTGGTTCTCTTAGCTTTTAAGGGAGGAAGTTATTTTATTACTGGCAGCTTGTAGGCAACATGAGATTTTGGGCATCTTGAATCTTGGATTGAAGTAAATTTTGATCTGATGCATTGTTGTACAACTCCAAGTTTGACGTGTTCATTCAGGTTACAACACTATCCCACTCTCAAATTCAACAATGCAAGGCTCCACCATTTTCAAGTTTATACATTGTAGCACAAGGTTGGTTCAACCCGAGGCCCCACGTCTTGGATTTACGGAATGCATTTGATATGATAGTGACTGAATCCAAGATTTTACAAGTTCATGATACAAGGATTCATTATACAAAACAAGTTTGTTACTGATTAAAGGGGGTACATAAATCAAGCATATAATTTACGGGGGATTATAACTTAGTCTATGAGTTAGGTTTCTTCTAAACACAAGATGCCGTGCATAGAAGTCAAAGCATCCAACCGAGTGACTCACGAGACTTTACATCGCTGCTACTGTGAGAACAAAATGTTCCCATATATTTTAAATTAATACAAATCATTACAAAGCATTGCAAACAAGACATGGTGCTAAAATACTAGAAATTGTTACAACTTGACTGCAACCATTTTGGACCTCTATGCCAGGACAAGTACAGCTTCTTGATCGAAACGACACCTCGGTATAAAAGTTGTTATGATTCAACCAGCTCTGAGTTGTTTTCACTCCTTCGACTTGTTCGTAGCATCCACCTTTTCGTAAAATAAAGCAGTAACGGTACTTTGTCTTTGACGACCTACAAATGAGAAAGACAATTATCAATATTCAGGACGGAACCGAAGCTCCAATCAAAGGATTGATCATGATTCTTCTCGCTCTACCGGAAGGACCGATGAAGATGTCATCTAGCCAAAGCAAAGCGGTTAATACTTATACCAATCCTCAGCTTTCACACCTGCAAGGCACATGGTTTGGTGAGAATTTTCACAACAGCGAGTCATAACTCTGGATCCATCAAATCCTTAAATTAATCACGCCAGCAGGTTCAAGCGGAACTTCTTGAATTTTACGGTATCAGGATTTGTGGACAACTTTATTCTAAGCATTATTTTAACGTAAAGAAAGTCAAGATCATCACCTCTCAATCACGTGAAGGAAACCATTTGTCGTTCAAATGTACACTTATTGTTCCCAGCCTACATCAAACCACCGGTTTAGCAATATAGCTATTATTTCCTTCATTTCCGATAAGATTTAAATTAACATATACGGAAACCATGTTGTCCTCCTTCATACTCAACAAGAGAAACAACCTGCAAGGATCATCGTCAGAAGGCAATCTTTTTTTCTATTCGAGTACGGAATTGAAACGTGTCTCTGAACCAAAGCGGTAATGCACATACCTTCAACTGGCAGATGAACAGAAGTAGAACCTGTCATTGGGATCCGAAATATTCCATCAACAGTAGACCCTGTCCAATCCTCTAACCAATTCGAAGGATGATCTAGTTTCTCGTTCACCCGCTATTACTAAGGAGAAATCCCTTCATTTTCAAATTCAATTCATTGTAGTGAATCAGTAAGCTAGACGTGAACGTAACTATAAGAGTAGGCTCGGCAGAACACTCACAGGAACCGTACTTGGCCAAGACCACAATTGGAAACCCCCCAGATCCGCCACCATGTTATACCTCATCATCGCATTCCTTGTGGTTTGACTCACAAAGAGAAGATCAAATGAGGAAAGGCATCAAAGCAACACTTGATGATTATGCTACAAATTGGTCTAATGATAAATCACATATGCAACTCGCCCGGAGCACCTGCGCAGAGCAATAGTAATCACGAACTATTGAAAACAGTTTCAGATTTATTTGGTTCATGAGCTTTTCCTTGTGTATGAAAATAAGAACATCATTCAAATTACCTTGTCCAGAAACGGAGCCCTCGTCTTCGCATCTTCGGAAGTGTTAGTCTTCCACTCGCAATGTTCACATCAACGAAGAATATCAATTCCTATGTTAATTGGTTGACGTGCTCGTACCTACACGTTATCAAAAGACAGTATTGGCAAGTTCAGTGAAATACAATTTCGGCACACCACTGCTGCAGGCACAAAACGAAAAATTTATCAGTACCACTTCAAATTAATTTCCACAATCCCAAAGGAAATAAAGCTATGAGGCAAGGGAGTGACTTGCTATTACAAGAAAACTATGCCAAAATCTAAGTAAACAACTGCACTTGAGGTGCAAATAAGGCTACTTATTACCTTCGTGCTTGTGAGCCTCTCATTAGCATACCGCGACCTTCGTATAACCTATCAACATTACAAAAGAAAACTGCATGAATGGAATTGATAAGAAAAGCAATTCATAGCACGAGACGGTAAACGCATACCAGTTCGAACCAGAGAAATAGAGATAGAGGTTGGAAAGTTTACCCTGCAAACACATGCTACCGCTGCTCCACGTCACCAGTTTTTCTGATACACGCACCAAACGCAAAGCCTCTATTCCTTCTTTTGGCCCAAAGCCACCTGTACCTGCCAAGTCAGAAAAACAACCGATTAGGGAATATTCTTGGAATAACAGAGGATTCAGAATCAAATCCTATCTCATTTGAACCGGAGATTTGAAAATCATTTAAGCGAATCATTACTACAATCATTTGAAAAATGGGAAAGTTTCAATTTGGTTCAGCCCGAAAATGGAATATCCTTAATAAGTTCACAGACATGCCCAAGCAAATTCGGAAGGTATTCATAATGGCATTCAATCCAAAACTCAAGACTCGATTATAAAAGGGGGACGATTCACCATCCCTAGAGACAGAGAAATCGATTCACAAAGTCACGAAATCCACAAAAGAGAAACCCCAACGCACATCAATTCTCAAAAATCCCCAAAATCAAAAAAACCTAAAGCAAGAAGAAGACTTATCTGCGAAGCCGCCGCTGCGAGCCCTCAATCGACGAATTCACCGCAAATCCACTACCGCATCCGTGCTCCAACTGTCACCGGAGATTACCTATTTTCGTCACCGTCAACCATCCTCGACGAAATTGACGAACCTACACAATCGACGCCGGCCATAACTCGCGGTAATCCCTCTGTTTGAATCAAATCTATTGAAATTTTTGAGATGTTTGTCTGTGTTTCAGGTCTGAACGCGAGGAGAAGAAAGAAGATAGCGATTGAAGTAGAAAAGCGAACGAGAATTTGAGAGAGGGACGGGAACGATTCGCCGAGAGAGAGAAGACGCGAAGAGGGAGGAAGACACGGCGAGGCAAGCGAAGAAAGAGGGAATCTCGTTAATTAGGGTTTTGTTTTATTTTTTTCATTATTTTGTTGTAATTGGATATAATATGTGCACACACATGATCACCTCACACCACACTAATCACACGCTAATCACCATAACCTCCCCAATCAAACCTTTTAATCTACACTTTCTTTGATTCAACTAAATTAATTAATCAGATCTTTTTTTAAGCAAATTAATAACCTTTTATTAATCAAAAATCAGTTTTTTAATTAATATAATTAACCTTTTAATAATTCATACTATCTAACTATTTATTAAATCAACCTCTTCTTTCAAAACAACTGAAACCAACTTAAAATATTCCATTAACTCCTATAAGAGTATTTTGCTAATTTAATTTGAATCTTCTTAAATTATTAACCTTTTATTTAAAATTAGATTAGGTATTTATTCAAATAAAAAACTTCTGGTCATAGTAAAACCTCTAGCATTTAATCCCTTTTTAGGAATAAATAATAAAATTAATATTAATTTAATCAACTTGATTTAATAATAACCGTAATAAAATAATCCCCTCACTTAAGTTTTCATAATAAATTAATCATTTAAGATTTAGGATTGTTCTTATAAAATTAACTCGTCTTAAGGTCAATCTCGTCTAAGACTAATTCACTCAAATCAATATCATTTTAAATTAATATAATAAAATCAATTCAACATTTTCAAACTAAATCAAACGATTAAAATCAATCAACATCGCAAAGTACAAATCAATCGTGCACTCACGACACATGCACTCACACTCAGCGCTTTCATGCGTATACATTATTTATCTTTATCTGCTTTATCTTATTCACAATGCACACACACCCACTTAGCGCTTTCATGCGTTCGTGTATGGTTTACATTTCTGCAATTTACTCTCACGCAATTTATTCTATTGCATTTACATTATCCTATTTATATCCATGCATCGCATTCCGTCCAAAGGAAAAACCTACACATAATTCAACGTTGTGTGTAGTTGCAAATCATAAGCATCATATTCCCCTCGATCCTTGAGTCCATTCAAGTTGATCACTTAGGATAGATCCTACCCCATAGGAAGGACCTTGTCGTTATTCTTTACAACTTAGACAAACACAAAACAACACAATACAACTCTTACGAACACATTAGAGAATAGATGTTAATCATCTTAAGTGAGATATAATCTCCACCCCCCACAAACAATACAATCAAACATGTAGGGACTTTGCCTTAAGAACGACAAAGGCATGCTTGGCGACCATCCGAGTATGTAAGACCTTTTCTTAAGACGATGCAAAGACCATTTCCTACAACCTCCTTTACATTTGTGGCGGTTATCTCTCCCTTAAAATGAAGACTCATCTCTTCTCCTAAACCCAATCAAACAACTACCCTAAACCCGTAGGAACTTTGACCACAGTCAAAGAGCTCCTCTAACCCTTTAGGTGAACTACAGATACTCTGATCCCACTCCCGTAAGGGTATGTAGGCATAAGATGCGACATCTTATCGAGTATACTTAGAAATAAACCCCTAGGTCTTTAAACCTTAAGCAGATAAACACATAGCAACAAAACATAAAACAAGAGGTTCCTGTAGAGTACTACAGAAACTTAGGATGCTAGTACCTTCCCTAAGTTTAACCAACCCCCGAACCTAAACAATCTGACCTTGCATTTGCATTACATTGTGGGAATTTCGATCTTTATCCCTTCCTTTGGACAAATCAAAGTTCGGTTGCAAATTGAATTAACGATTCAAACTAATCAATAGTTTGGTATCCAAATTCACCGGCGACAGAAATGGCGACTTCACTGGGGAAACTCAGTGGGTTTCCCTATCTTGCTTTATTTATTGCTTTATATCTGCCTATTTGCTTACTTGTTTATTGGTGTTCTTTATTTCCTTTTGGGTTATCATCTTTGAGTGGTGAGACAAAGTTCTACACCCGGACTTGAGAGAAATTAAGATAGGATGGTGATATATTCGACGAGGCTTATAGGGAGTGAGTCCCGACTAAGTTAAATCGAGAATCCCGCTCAATTGAGGCCCTCTCGAAATAGTACTGTTGAACGAGTAATCGTGAAGACACTCACTATTTTCGACCTTGGAGCATATGATATTGAGGACCGTAGTTACCTTAACCCAACTTTGGCCTTTATTAGGACGTAGTGCGGGACTATGAGGGAGTATTCCCAAAATAGTGCTACGCGATGCTACACTCAAAAGAAGTTCTCTTGAGAATATTATTAACCCCCGAGTTAGTTGGGAAGTTGACAATATCCGAAAGATGGGCTAATGACTTTGGGAACCTTTTAGAACCTTGTTCTGCAGGTACAATCAACCTTTAGTCCATAACCTTTGGGAATGGGTATACCTTTGCTCCATGCTCGTTGTAAACCTAGGGCCCCATTGCTTGTTCATCCTTGTTTATCTATGTGCCTACTTGTGTTTGCTGCATTCATACAACATCATATTACATTGGTTTCATGGAATTCCTAGTTTATAAACATTATAGAACCAATAGGGATTACAAGAGAAAATATTTTGAAATGTTCTTTTAAGAGTCCTAACTTGGGTGACCTAAGGAAATTAAAGGCGCTAAATCAAGAAACTCAGAAGGACAAATGCCAAAGACTTCTCTTTATTATCAAAGAACAGATTAAGTTCAAAAGACTCTCACTAATACTAAAGGTCCGAGAACACAAGGGATTCATTCCACACTTTCCAACAAGTACAAAAGAAGAGATGGAGGATTTATTTTCCTCTATCAATTTAATCTTTAGACGATCCAAGTGGAGGAACAAAGCAACAAGCGCGATGAAGGACTTCCTTAAGGCTTTACTAGCTTTTATTTAGCTATTATGTTAGGACTCTTATAAGGATATTTATTTGTAACCCGATAAAAAAAAATATATGCATAAAAAATATTAAAATGATTTTCTTTGGTACTCTGTAATATTTATAAGAACTTGAGTTCCATGAAACCTCTCATCCTTACATTCTTGCATTAGCATTATGCATTCTCGCATCATGCATTTAAACATTAGCATTTGCATGTGTCTCTTCTCTTCTGTGTCCTCATCCGGTTTTCCCTCTTTGTCTTCCAGTTAACATCTTGACCATTCGACCAAGCTCGAGGTATTATTGAAGGATAGTAAAGAGAATAAAGATATGGATTCCGCGACTGGTTTCAGAGTTATGACTAATCCGTTATTCGATCTTCCTTCTGATGACGGTGTTCAACAAGTGGATGTTCCTACGCGAGCTCAGCCCGTGCAAGATAATTTGGTTGGTCAAGTTGATAGAAGAGTTTCTCGGTTTCCACAGTTTATACCGAATCTTCAGAATGTTCATGCTAAGACGAAGATGGACGATCCCAGATTTATAGCAATGGAGAAAGAACTTCGGAATTTCAAAGAGCAATTGAAGATGACAAAAGGAGCTAATACATATGAATTTAATGCTCGTGACTCATGTCTGGTTCCCGGTGTAATTATTCCTCTGAAGTTTAAGATGCCTGTCTTTGAGGTGTATAAGGGTACTTGTTGTCCAAAAGATCACTTGACGATGTTCTGTCGAAAAATAGCTGCTTATGTTGACAACGACGAGTTGTTGATTCATTGCTTTCAAGAGAGTTTATCTGGGGCATCCTTGATGTGGTATACGAAGCTACAAAGGAGTCGTATTCAGTCTTTTAAAGATTTAGCTGATGCTTTTATAAAGCAGTACAATTATAATTTGGACGCGGCTCCAGACAGTGATCAATTGATGGACATGAGTAAGAATGATGATGAATCTTTCAAGGAATATGCCCAACGATGGAAGGAGTTAGCATCTCAAGTTCATCCACCACTTCCCGAGAAGGATTTAAGCAAGATGTTTCTAAGAACACTGCCAGACTCTTATTATGTTAGAATGGTAGGAGCTGTACCATTGGATTTCTCCAAGATTATAGAAGTTGGAGTAAACATCGAGAATGCGCTCAAAAGTGGAAGAATTCAAGATAATTTGAATAACCAAACTGACGAAGAGATTTCAGTTGATGATTCCCAAGAGGAAGGAAATGTTGACGTCAATGCAATTCAGGACTCCCATCAAATCCTGTCAGATCCAGATCTAGTACCTCAACATCAATATGCAGCGCCTGCTCAGCGCGAGCAGCGACTACCTCATAAACGAAGATTGACTCCTCCAAATCAACATCAGAATCGACAAGTTCGAAGACGGTTTCAGAATCAGAAAACACCTCTGAGCGTTTCGAAGGAAGGAACTCGTTGGTTTGATCTTATCCCAATGACTTACCGTCAGCTATGGTCCTATTTTGCTAGAAATTCGGTAATGACTCCCAGAAAGACTAGAATTATGAAGTCTCGTCCACCGTGGTTCGACCCGAACGCCAGTTGCGAATTTCATGATGGAGCGTTGGGGCATTCAATTGAAGAATGTAAAGTTTTCCAAGGGAAAGTGCAGGAAATGATTGATAATGAAGAGCTGACTTTCAAAAGAGGAAACCCAGTCTTGAATGGAACGCCGTTATGATCAGCTGTTTATTTGCTCTTGTTATTTTCTTTGGTTAAAAGCATAATTAGCATGTGAGGACTTGTTTATTTTGAATAAGTAATGCAATACATGTTTGTCTTGAGGAAACCCATTCGTTTCACTCTTTTAAAATGTTTTTATAATGCCAAAATCACCCGATTTCTTTCTCACTTCGGTGAAGAATTGGAAGGAGGATGACGAATCAAAAAACGTAAGGTCTCTCGATGTATGCTTTCGAATAAAACCCTACTGATGATGTAAGGCATTGTTTCAAACCTCCTAAACACCAAAGACATAAGGAAGTTAATCCATTTTTAACTCCTTCAAGCCTTGATTAAGGATCTGCTTTATTTCTCCTTTCCAACTTCATTTTTAAACCTGGGGCAGGGAAATTTTCAGTCAGCTCGATTGAATACTTGAAATTTCAAAAAAAATTGGGTGGGCACAAATAAATTTTTGACCCTTATTCCTTTTGTTTTACAAAACGTAAACTAAACCTCGATACAACCTTTGAAAGTCCTAATTGAAGTAAGGTTTACTTCGAAAGCATACTCAATAAGATAACGTTTCCTGACTCCTATGAGCTATGCTCAACTATTTATATTGGCTTATAAATTAATTCATGTCCTAACTAGTGACTTCGTCACAAGTGGTCGTGATATCTCTTTTTTCAAAACTTCAAGACAGACACATATGTTGCATTAACAGTTTCAGGAATAACATTTCACGCATGTTAATTCGGCCTGATATCATAAGAAAATTACATACAAGCGCCATCATCAAGTGTATCCTAGTGGAATTCGAAGACTCTGCTAAACTGGGGCAAGTTTGTTTCCAAATGTTCCGCTCAAATTTGACTTCTTCTAAAGATCTACTTCTGAAGACTTATTCATAATACCGCCAATCAGGGTCCGTTATGTCGAGATTCAGCGAATCTCTCTAAGAGTTTGAAAACAGTGGGACGCCTTGTTTTCTGTAAAATCCTCTTGGAATGGCTTCTTCTCATGACTTGGGGCAATTGAGATGCGAAGATTATCTTTCCCGCATAATAAGTTTTGTTCAAATGGCAACTACTACGCAATTCATCAAGCCAGAATTACCTCATTCTTCATGTCCCCAATAAATTTTATTTTTGGTGGTCATGACAATTCTTCGATGAAACTTTTCGATGCAAGAACACCTAGTGATTTGCTCAACTTCACTTCCCCAATGAAGTAGATGTTATCCGCAGTAAAGCTTCTCTAACTTCACCTTCCTCAGTGAAGTAGACGTATTTTACTCTTCAATAGATCTTCTTGAACTTCATCTCCCTAGTGAAGTGGTTGTTACTGTACACCCTAGTGGATCTCTACAATGTTAATCTTCTCCAGCGAGGCGGATGTTTATTTCATCCCCGTGCAATTTTTACGACGTATTCAACTACCATGTTATCCAGGGTTCCCCTCTGAAGTGGATATTTATCCCCATGAAACCTCAGTTCTTCAAGAGAGATCAAGTTGTTATATCCCCAAATGGATTAATCTCTATCCTCCAGAGAAGTTTCGGAGCCTTGAAGCAGGAATGGGATCCTATATCTGGTTCTCCGTATATCCCCAGTGATACTTCTATCTTCGAAGATTGGTCGGATGTTTGTTTCGAAATGTTTATCCCATCTCCAGTCGTTGCTTTCGTCTGTTTTGTCAGCACAAGCATACGCATATCATATAAGTAGATAACATAACATTTGCATTTGTACATCTTTGTGTGTGTGTTATTCTGTCGCTTTGGTCGTGTTTATCCACAAGTGGTTGGGCGTGTCTTCTCCTTCCAAATAGAATTGTCACCCATAGGCAGGAAAAGCGCAATATTTCTATTTTCCCCACGAAGTTCGATTCTCGTGGAAGACGGTTGCTTCAGTACATTCTCATTTGAGTTCATACCTCTATGGTCGAGTCTTACGTGACAGTCTCTTTTCAGTTATTTCCTGAATTGAATTTTGGTCCCTGACAATCACATTGGTGGATATCTCCAAACTGCTGAATATGGACGGAGTATGCATTTATTTTACACTCTGCTCCACAGGAAAGGTCTTCATGAAGACATTTGTTGAAGACAAATATTTCTCCAACGATATTACAAGACATTTTTCCAACAATCTACATCTGGTTTGCAAGTAACCTCTTTATTTGAGCAATCTCTTTAGTTGAGCAACTCGTTTTGACCAAGACGACAAATGACAGTCTCCTCAAGGCAGTTTGTACATCCCCAATGGGTTATCAAGATTATCAACTCATGGCATCTCTCCGGAAATCCATCAGAGTGGTTTATCAAAGACTTCACAGATGTTTTCTCTTTGTTTGAGAAATGTTCACCTCAAGAAGTTCACATACTTACAACTACAACAAGATATTCTTCAGGAATTTATTCCCCAATGAGTCCATTATACAAGTTTACTTCCTTCAAGTGACATCTCCCCGAAGAAGTCGAAGAAGTTTATCACAATAGTCTCTCTTTATTTGAGAAGACATACACTACAACTCAACCGGCCCACATCTCTTCCGAAGATCCCCGGTGAAGCTTTACAAACTACATTTACAATTTACAACTACAGTTACATCTACAATCAACAAATTTACAACCCCTCTTTGAAGACGCTCTCACGAGTTTCCATCATTTTGGGTAGAAACCGAGACCAGCTCATGGTTCCCATACCATGGAGCAAGGGGAAGTTTGACATCAGAAACCGAGACCAGCTCATGGTTCCCATACCATGGAGCAAGGGGAAGTTCTACATCTACAACAACAATTTACAACTACAGTCTACAACGACAATCACTCAAACATGTTTCATTTTCTGGTTAATCTTGACCGTAGATTCCCAGAAGACCTCGACAGTAGGTAGTACCATTTCATTTCCTGGTTAATCTCGACAGTAGATTTCCAAAAGACTTCGTCAGAAGTACTTCTCCAACAGACTTCAACGCAGAATCTCGACAGTAGATTCCTTACAGATTTTGACAGAAAATATTTTGACAAAAGTATTCTCAATTACAGTTACAAGCCTTGACAATAGACTTCTCTTGCTGGTGTCTTGAATCAATTACATTTTACATATACAATAGGTTCTTCAGGTGGATTTTCTTGCAAGCTTCTCCACAGCACATTTACAGACACTTTGTGATTGTCAACCTCCCCCCGCGGAGTCTTGTTTTGTTCTTCCCGTGTGTTGTACCTGTTTGCCCTCCTGTGACATCATTTCCTCTCATATCATTGCATATCATTTGCATTCGGTGGCTTCTTATGGCCAAAAATTCGTGCAATGTTTATATTTAAGTCCCTCCTATCTCGTCGAGACGGAGATTTCAATCTCCATATCTCCGAATAGGAGTAACTTAAATAGGGGCATCTGTTGCACCCTAATTTTTGACCTTAAGATCCCACCTCCTTGCATTTTTGTGTTTCTCGTTGTTTTACTTTGTATGTACGTGTGTTATGACTAACAAGGGTGCGTAGGTACATTGACTTCAGGTATAAGCGATGTTATTTATCGAGGTCATGCATCACAGGATCAATTCAAGGAAGGCTTTATTCTTATCCAGGAGGATTGAACCATTATCATTTTGGTTCTCTTAGCTTTTAAGGGAGGAAGTTATTTTATTACTGGCAGCTTGTAGGCAACATGAGATTTTGGGCATCTTGAATCTTGGATTGAAGTAAATTTTGATCTGATGCATTGTTGTACAACTCCAAGTTTGACGTGTTCATTCAGGTTACAACACTAGCCCACTCTCAAATTCAACAATGCAAGGCTCCACCATTTTCAAGTTTATACATTGTAGCACAAGGTTGGTTCAACCCGAGGCCCCACGTCTTGGATTTACGGAATGCATTTGATATGATAGTGACTGAATCCAAGATTTTACAAGTTCATGATACAAGGATTCATTATACAAAACAAGTTTGTTACTGATTAAAGGGGGTACATAAATCAAGCATATAATTTACGGGGGATTATAACTTAGTCTATGAGTTAGGTTTCTTCTAAACACAAGATGCCGTGCATAGAAGTCAAAGCATCCAACCGAGTGACTCACGAGACTTTACATCGCTGCTACTGTGAGAACAAAATGTTCCCATATATTTTAAATTAATACAAATCATTACAAAGCATTGCAAACAAGACATGGTGCTAAAATACTAGAAATTGTTACAACTTGACTGCAACCATTTTGGACCTCTATGCCAGGACAAGTACAGCTTCTTGATCGAAACGACACCTCGGTATAAAAGTTGTTATGATTCAACCAGCTCTGAGTTGTTTTCACTCCTTCGACTTTTTCGTAGCATCCACCTTTTCGTAAAATAAAGCAGTAACGGTACTTTGTCTTTGACGACCTACAAATGAGAAAGACAATTATCAATATTCAGGACGGAACCGAAGCTCCAATCAAAGGATTGATCATGATTCTTCTCGCTCTACCGGAAGGACCGATGAAGATGTCATCTAGCCAAAGCAAAGCGGTTAATACTTATACCAATCCTCAGCTTTCACACCTGCAAGGCACATGGTTTGGTGAGAATTTTCACAACAGCGAGTCATAACTCTGGATCCATCAAATCCTTAAATTAATCACGCCAGCAGGTTCAAGCGGAACTTCTTGAATTTTACGGTATCAGGATTTGTGGACAACTTTATTCTAAGCATTATTTTAACGTAAAGAAAGTCAAGATCATCACCTCTCAATCACGTGAAGGAAACCATTTGTCGTTCAAATGTACACTTATTGTTCCCAGCCTACATCAAACCACCGGTTTAGCAATATAGCTATTATTTCCTTCATTTCCGATAAGATTTAAATTAACATATACGGAAACCATGTTGTCCTCCTTCATACTCAACAAGAGCAACAACCTGCAAGGATCATCGTCAGAAGGCAATCTTTTTTTCTATTCGAGTACGGAATTGAAACGTGTGTCTGAACCAAAGCGGTAATGCACATACCTTCAACTGGCAGATGAACAGAAGTAGAACCTGTCATTGGGATCCGAAATATTCCATCAACAGTAGACCCTGCCCAATCCTCTAACCAATTCGAAGGATGATCTAGTTTCTCGTTCACCCGCTATTACTAAGGAGAAATCCCTTCATTTTCAAATTCAATTCATTGTAGTGAATTAGTAAGCTAGACGTGAACGTAACTATAAGAGTAGGCTCGGCAGAACACTCACAGGAACCGTACTTGGCCAAGACCACAATTGGAAACCCCCCAGATCCGCCACCATGTTATACCTCATCATCGCATTCCTTGTGGTTTGACTCACAAAGAGAAGATCAAATGAGGAAAGGCATCAAAGCAACACTTGATGATTATGCTACAAATTGGTCTAATGATAAATCACATATGCAACTCGCCCGGAGCACCTGCGCAGAGCAATAGTAATCACGAACTATTGAAAACAGTTTCAGATTTATTTGGTTCATGAGCTTTTCCTTGTGTATGAAAATAAGAACATCATTCAAATTACCTTGTCCAGAAACGGAGCCCTCGTCTTCGCATCTTCGGAAGTGTTAGTCTTCCACTCGCAATGTTCACATCAACGAAGAATATCAATTCCTATGTTAATTGGTTGACGTGCTCGTACCTACACGTTATCAAAAGACAGTATTGGCAAGTTCAGTGAAATACAATTTCGGCACACCACTGCTGCAGGCACAAAACGAAAAATTTATCAGTACCACTTCAAATTAATTTCCACAATCCCAAAGGAAATAAAGCTATGAGGCAAGGGAGTGACTTGCTATTACAAGAAAACTATGCCAAAATCTAAGTAAACAACTGCACTTGAGGTGCAAATAAGGCTACTTATTACCTTCGTGCTTGTGAGCCTCTCATTAGCATACCGCGACCTTCGTATAACCTATCAACATTACAAAAGAAAACTGCATGAATGGAATTGATAAGAAAAGCAATTCATAGCACGAGACGGTAAACGCATACCAGTTCGAACCAGAGAAATAGAGATAGAGGTTGGAAAGTTTACCCTGCAAACACATGCTACCGCTGCTCCACGTCACCAGTTTTTCTGATACACGCACCAAACGCAAAGCCTCTATTCCTTCTTTTGGCCCAAAGCCACCTGTACCTGCCAAGTCAGAAAAACAACCGATTAGGGAATATTCTTGGAATAACAGAGGATTCAGAATCAAATCCTATCTCATTTGAACCGGAGATTTGAAAATCATTTAAGCGAATCATTACTACAATCATTTGAAAAATGGGAAAGTTTCAATTTGGTTCAGCCCGAAAATGGAATATCCTTAATAAGTTCACAGACATGCCCAAGCAAATTCGGAAGGTATTCATAATGGCATTCAATCCAAAACTCAAGACTCGATTATAAAAGGGGGACGATTCACCATCCCTAGAGACAGAGAAATCGATTCACAAAGTCACGAAATCCACAAAAGAGAAACCCCAACGCACATCAATTCTCAAAAATCCCCAAAATCAAAAAAACCTAAAGCAAGAAGAAGACTTATCTGCGAAGCCGCCGCTGCGAGCCCTCAATCGACGAATTCACCGCAAATCCACTACCGCATCCGTGCTCCAACTGTCACCGGAGATCACCTATTTTCGTCACCGTCAACCATCCTCGACGAAATTGACGAACCTACACAATCGACGCCGGCCATAACTCGTGGTAATCCCTCTGTTTGAATCAAATCTATTGAAATTTTTGAGATGTTTGTCTGTGTTTCAGGTCTGAACGCGAGGAGAAGAAAGAAGATAGCGATTGAAGTAGAAAAGCGAACGAGAATTTGAGAGAGGGACGGGAACGATTCGCCGAGAGAGAGAAGACGCGAAGAGGGAGGAAGACACGGCGAGGCAAGCGAAGAAAGAGGGAATCTCGTTAATTAGGGTTTTGTTTTATTTTTTTCATTATTTTGTTGTAATTGGATATAATATGTGCACACACATGATCACCTCACACCACACTAATCACACGCTAATCACCATAACCTCCCCAATCAAACCTTTTAATCTACACTTTCTTTGATTCAACTAAATTAATTAATCAGATCTTTTTTTAAGCAAATTAATAACCTTTTATTAATCAAAAATCAGTTTTTTAATTAATATAATTAACCTTTTAATAATTCATACTATCTAACTATTTATTAAATCAACCTCTTCTTTCAAAACAACTGAAACCAACTTAAAATATTCCATTAACTCCTATAAGAGTATTTTGCTAATTTAATTTGAATCTTCTTAAATTATTAACCTTTTATTTAAAATTAGATTAGGTATTTATTCAAATAAAAAACTTCTGGTCATAGTAAAACCTCTAGCATTTAATCCCTTTTTAGGAATAAATAATAAAATTAATATTAATTTAATCAACTTGATTTAATAATAACCGTAATAAAATAATCCCCTCACTTAAGTTTTCATAATAAATTAATCATTTAAGATTTAGGATTGTTCTTATAAAATTAACTCGTCTTAAGGTCAATCTCGTCTAAGACTAATTCACTCAAATCAATATCATTTTAAATTAATATAATAAAATCAATTCAACATTTTCAAACTAAATCAAACGATTAAAATCAATCAACATCGCAAAGTACAAATCAATCGTGCACTCACGACACATGCACTCACACTCAGCGCTTTCATGCGTATACATTATTTATCTTTATCTGCTTTATCTTATTCACAATGCACACACACCCACTTAGCGCTTTCATGCGTTCGTGTATGGTTTACATTTCTGCAATTTACTCTCACGCAATTTATTCTATTGCATTTACATTATCCTATTTATATCCATGCATCGCATTCCGTCCAAAGGAAAAACCTACACATAATTCAACGTTGTGTGTAGTTGCAAATCATAAGCATCATATTCCCCTCGATCCTTGAGTCCATTCAAGTTGATCACTTAGGATAGATCCTACCCCATAGGAAGGACCTTGTCGTTATTCTTTACAACTTAGACAAACACAAAACAACACAATACAACTCTTACGAACACATTAGAGAATAGATGTTAATCATCTTAAGTGAGATATAATCTCCACCCCCCACAAACAATACAATCAAACATGTAGGGACTTTGCCTTAAGAACGACAAAGGCATGCTTGGCGACCATCCGAGTATGTAAGACCTTTTCTTAAGACGATGCAAAGACCATTTCCTACAACCTCCTTTACATTTGTGGCGGTTATCTCTCCCTTAAAATGAAGACTCATCTCTTCTCCTAAACCCAATCAAACAACTATCCTAAACCCGTAGGAACTTTGACCACAGTCAAAGAGCTCCTCTAACCCTTTAGGTGAACTACAGATACTCTGATCCCACTCCCGTAAGGGTATGTAGGCATAAGATGCGACATCTTATCGAGTATACTTAGAAATAAACCCCTAGGTCTTTAAACCTTAAGCAGATAAACACATAGCAACAAAACATAAAACAAGAGGTTCCTGTAGAGTACTACAGAAACTTAGGATGCTAGTACCTTCCCTAAGTTTAACCAACCCCCGAACCTAAACAATCTGACCTTGCATTTGCATTACATTGTGGGAATTTCGATCTTTATCCCTTCCTTTGGACAAATCAAAGTTCGGTTGCAAATTGAATTAACGATTCAAACTAATCAATAGTTTGGTATCCAAATTCACCGGCGACAATGAGTTCAAAAAATCTTATGGCAGGTTGCTCAGTTTGGTTTGCAAGCCTTCTGTGTTCGAGTTGAATGGGTTGCACGCCCTGCTGCAGTTCTACGACCCTCCGCTGAGATGTTTCACTTTTTAGAACTTTGTTCTCGCACCCACGCTGGAAGAGTATGCTGATTTGCTAGGTGTGCCTATCAAGAGGCAGATGCCTTTTGTTCACATGGATGCTGAGCCTGATCTGGCTGGTTTAGCTCCTTCACTTCACATGGACGCCTTCGAGTTAGTACTGACTAGTTAGAACAAGGTTCCTGGGTTCTCCTTACAGTTTCTGGTGGTTAAAGCTCAGCAGTGTGCCAAGGACGGATGTTGGGACGCGTTCAATGCCATCCTCGCTCTATGCATATATGGCATTGTTCTGTTCCCCAACATGCCCGATTTTGTAGACTTCAACGCGTTTCACATCTTTGCTTCAGGGAATCCAGTCCCTACCTTGATAGGAGATGTCTATCACTCAGTCCACTACAAGAATGAGAACAGGAGGGGGAATAATGTCTCGTGCTGCGTACCCTTGCTGTATAAATGGCTTGATAGCCATCTGCCTAAAAGGGGTCCTTTTGTCTTGTCTGCAGCCACAGCTGAGTGGCCTGAGCGTCTGATGAGTTTATCTACAGAGGATGTTGACTGGTTCGATAGAGACAGGTTGGGTACTGAGGTGATCTTCAGTTGCAGCGAGTTTCCAAATGTGCCTCTGATAGGCAGGAAGGGCTGTATAAACTACAACCCGTCGTTGCTGGTTCGACAGTTCGCGTATGCTTTGAGAACTCCGCCGAAGGAGGAAGAGGTACAGGAATCTCTATACCTCACTGGTATTCTAGAGGGGGATTTGCTGTCCAAGCATCAGCGCGCATGGAATGGTATCAGTAAGCGAGGAAAGCCTTTGCTGGGAAAAAGCAACAATCAAGCCTACCCTCCGTATTCAACCTGGATCAGAGCCAGGGCCAATACTATAGGGATGCCGTTTCCTCATGCCAAGCCAGAAAGTCCTCCAATGATCGAAGAGCCTACTACTGTGCCCATTCATCAGCATAACCAGGTATTAGCTGAGCGGGATGAATTGAAGCGGGCGAACAAAGAACTGGAGAAGGAACTAGCTCAGCTTAGAAGCGAGAGGAACGAAGTCGTCCATTCTTTCAAAAGGCAAACAGAGTTGGTGAACCAGCTAGGTACAGACCTGACTAAGCAGATGGCCGAGCGTGAGCACATGGGTCGAGACTTCAAAGCTGTCAACGACGTACTGGCTACGAAGAAGCAACACTTGGACGAGGCATATCGGAGGATATCCAAGTTCAACCAGCACTGGAAGGCTTCCCTGGCCACCAGGAAAGAGCGGGAGGATAAGCTGATGCTGCAGATCTCCAAGCTGGAAGCCGAGGTGAAAGACAGTGAGTAGAGGTTTGATGAAGAAACCGCCCGCAGATACGCCGCCGAAGGCCAGCTCAACAAAGCTCTCGCTAACCTGAAGGAGCGCAAGCTGACGTTTGAGTCCAAGAAGCGGAAGTTAGAAGATTGCTTCGGCGAAGGAGCATGGGAAGGTTCGATCGAAGGACTTCAGTATACCATTTGCAGAGAGAATTACTCGTCGAGGGGTTGCTCACTCTGCCAGATCATCCAGAGACGAAGGAGTTGTTAGAAGAGTATCGCGCCCGTGGCCGTACTTGACTAGTTGTATTCCTTTTGTTTTGATCATTGTTGTATGCTGACCATTACCAGGCTTGTTGGCTGAGGTCACGCTGTTGATTCGTCTTGTACTTGCTGATGCTATGTACTGCCTTGATAGGCCTTCTTTATATATGAGATTGTTGTTTCCATGATTGGACTCGGACTTCTTCTTCTTATTATTATCAGCACTGGCACTCAGGCACTAGGATCGGGGGAAATCTCCCAAATACACATGCACACGCATGCATTTGCATGACGAGCATTTTGTTGTTTTTCCTAACCTTCAGTGTTTACAGGTTTTTCAGGTTTACAGGTCCCAGGCTGTTTCCGGTGACTCCAGGATTGATCAGAGACTAATTCACCGCTATCCAACTCGAGCTAATCAGACCAGGATCATGGACCAAGTGCAGACAGATGTTCAGGAGCTCCGTGAGAGGATGGATCGCTTTATGGAACTGATGCAGGTGGTCGCCAATGGTCAAGACCAGCTCAGGACTTTGGTTCAGCCTTTGATCTCTAGGGTTGATAGCAACGACATACTTCACGGCGGGGCTGTGCATACTCCTCCACCAGTTGATACTCCGCAGAATGGTGTCCCCGCGGCCGGGGGCAACGACAGTGCTAATGGCAATGTGATGGCCAACATCGGACTCAATACGACGGGCGTCGGTAATGGGAGTCTTGGAGCTAATGTCAACATCGGGCCGGTCAACGGCAATGCTGGCGTCGGGAATCTGTTGGTGCCTCAACCGTGGCTTGAGGATCATCAGGATGATGTGTTCTCTCAAAGAGGTGCGGAAGGGGAGCTGAATGCTGAAGCACGGCTCAGATTCAAAGCACTTGAAGATAAAATGAGAGATATCGAGAATCATAATACTTTGGGCGTTGATATGTCCAAGCTGGGGTTAATTGCTGATTTCAAGGTACCTCCTGTAACAGCCCAAAGTTCATTAAATAATTAATTATAGTAATTAATTGATTTAGTGGGATTTTTATTAATGTTGGAAATTAATTTTTATTAATTGGAATTAATAGAGAATTGAGAGGGAAATTGGAAGGAAGGAAAATAAAGGAAATATATAAGAGAGGAAAGAAAAGAAAAGAAAAGAAATAAAAGGATATAAAAAGGGGATTGGAGAGAAAGAGAAAGATAGAAAGAAAGAAAGAAAAGAGAAAGAAAGAAGAAGAGGAGAAATGAAGAGGAAAAAGGGAAAAAGCTTGGAGAATCTTCAAGAACCAATTTCGAAGCTCCGATTAATCGAGGTAAGGGTGAGAAATATTTCTATTTGATCATTGCATGATGTTATGTATGTTGGGTTGGGGTTTTAGTAGAGTTTTCATCACTTTCCAATTAGGGCAAATGTTGGATAATCGGTAGATTGATGATTTAATCGGTTGAAACTGAGTAATAATGCCGTAGAATAGTCGGGTAACATGTATTGATGTTGTTTATACTAATTTGGATGTGTAAGAGAGGGTTGATGATGGATTGGTGAAGGAGGAACAGAGTGTGATTCTGTTCTGCGCAGGTTCGCTGGCTCTCGCCAGGCGAGCAAAGGCGAAGCTTCGCCAGGCGAAGCCTAGCGAATAATTATAAGTTAAATCCCAGTGGACTCCGCTGGCGAGTTCGTCAGGCGAAGTTGGATAGAGAAGGTTCGCCCAGCGAAGGTGCTGGCGAATGGAGGCGAATGAAGTCAGTAGCTACTGACTTGGGCTCGCTGGGAAGTCTCGCCAGGCGAAGCCTAGCGAGTGTTCGCTGAGAGAGTTCGCCAGGCGAAGGCCAGGCGAAGGCTCGCTGCGAGGGTTCGCCAGGCGAATGAAGGCGAATGTGACATCATTTTTCTTTTGCTGTGTTGTTCATGTGGAGATGGTTTGGTTGCTCCTCATAGGTTAATACCTCTATGATATGATATAGATATGATCTATTGTGATGATGTGTGCTGTGGGTAGCCTACGGGCGTGAATCCTAGTTGATGTGTGATGCGTATTAATTGTGATAAATAGAAATACATGTGAATACGATGATGAATGTATGTGTATTGTCTAATGAACTTGCGAATGCTTAATGGGTATACAATTATGTGATGAGTATGCATGAGAACATTGTGGATATGTGTGCATGACTTATAATTGTATAAATGGTATTGTGATGTGAATACCTTGATTGTGTGATATATGTTGTATGTACAATCATTGTGTAATTCTTGAAGTGATGAATTATGTAAATGCATGAGATTAAGATGTCGGTCTTAAGTGCATTTGTTGTGGTTGATTGTACATGCATCATTTAGTCAAGAGGCAATGTCTGTTAGTTTCGTGGAAACTAGTGGCTTGTCCCAAACCTAGAAGTGTGGGTTTGAAGGCTTAGAGGACGGGCCTTTGTGGTTATCGGTCTAGAAGTGTGGACCCGGTTTAATGTAAAAACCGAAAAAAGATAACGGGTTATCGGTCTAGAAGTGTGGACCCGGTTTAATGTAAAAACCGAAAAAAGATAACGAGAGTCGGTACCGCATTGCATGAGTTGCATTGAGTTGCTGAGTCACATTGATATATGACATATGCATGAAGTGATGCTTATGTGTGAATGATGAGATTGTGGAAATTGTAAGTGTATACATAATGTGGGAATGCTTTGTGGATATCCATGTTTGTATATATACATGTGTGGTAAATATATATGACTAAGAGAATGAAGTGTGGTGAGAAATGTGAATATGTGTTACATGATTACCTATATATATATATAATCTTATGCTTTGATTATTATGGTTATATTTCTCACCCTTCTGCTGTTTTATAATGCTCTATGAGGCATTGCAGATTAGGATGCTGGAGTCCTTTTGTGAAGTTAGTCTTCATTCTTTTGAGTCGGCTGCTCTGATATGTAACACCGGGTAGTTAGACTAGTATAGTCATTCTTTTGTGATACATTGCGATGTATCAGCTGATGTGGTTTTGTAATCTAACTGATATGATGTATTAATCTGGATGACTTATGTGCATTTGAATTAATATTTTGGAACTGATTAAATGATTTGATCTTCCGCTTAACTTTGAAAATGTTACATATCTTATGGAGAAAAATGTGAAAGTGTTTTATTGGTGAAATTGTGGCATTCTTCTTTTATACCTTATTATAAAACCTTTTTTACTCTGATAATTTGTATGTGCTTAATTGTTTTATATGTACTTATTTGGGGTATAGAAGGGGGTGTTACACCTCCTAAGTTCAGGGTGCCTGACTTTGAGAAATATAAGGGCACCACCTGCCCTCGTGTCCACCTTAGATCGTACTACAGGAAGATGTCTGCCTATTCCGAAGACGAGAAGTTGCTGATGCACTTCTTCCAAGATAGTCTTTTCGGGCCATCCCTCGAGTGGTATATGGGTCTAGAGCCCACTACCGTGTGCACCTGGAAGGATCTCGCTGAAGCGTTTGTCCACCATTACCAGTACAATAGCGACTTGGCCCCGAACCGAGTCCAGCTCCAGAACCTTTCGCAGAGGAATAATGAAGGATTTAAGGAGTACGCCCAGTGGTGGCGTGAGTTAGCAGCTCGGGTTCAACCGCCGATGGTTGAGCGCGAGCTCGTGCAGATGTTTGTTGCCACCCTCCCGGGGGTTTACTATGAAAAGTTAGTACGTGGTATGTCTGGGACGTTCTCAGCTCTTATTACCATGGGCGAGCACGTCGAGAATGGTATCAAGATCGGGAAAATTCAAGGTGAGTCCTCCTCAGCTGGAGGAGGTGGAAAGAAACCTTATGCTGGTAAACAACGAGAAGGAGATGCGAGCGCTGTGACCAATGCTCGAAGAAAGGGTAAATGCCCTCAGCAGCAGGTAGCCAGTATAAATATCCCAGCAGCAGCAGCGGCAACCGAATCAGCAGGGATATAGAAAGTACCAGAATCGGGCATCTTTGACAAACCGTTACTTCGAGGCACCGCCCATGTTGTATGCGCAACTCTTGCAGACTTTGCTTCAGCTTCAGTTGGTTCAGAAGAGGATGATGGCTCCCTTGACAGGGGCACCTCCACCAGGGTACGACGCAAATGCCACTTGCGATTTCCACTCAGGGGCACCTGGCCACACAATCGAGAACTGCAAAGCCTTTAAGCACAAGGTGCAGGACCTGGTAGACGCCAAGATTATTAACTTCTCCGACAATGTGCCCAATGTCACGAAAAACCTATGCTGAATCATAGGGGAGGCGGATTGAACGCTATTATCGAAGAAGAAAGTGCAAATCTGTTGACTGATGTCAAAGACCTAAAGACGCCGCTTAGCTTCGTCAAAGCTAAGTTGTTGAAGAAAGGGTTCTTTCCAGGATGCGGAGAACTATGCATGGACTATGCCACACATTCTGATGGGTGTGAGCAACTGGTAGAAGGAATCCAAAGTCTGATGACTGAGGGTATTCTGCAGTTCAGCCGGAGGGCTGAAAGTGTATCAGGAGAAGTAGTGTTGAAGCAGGCCGATGAAGTCGCCACCATCACCATCCCTCGCCAACCAATAACCATTTCTGCGCCCAGACCGCCCACCATCACTATCACCAAAGCTGGGCCGATACCATTCGAGAGCACTAACGCCGTTCCGTGGCATTATGGGGCTGAAGTCTATTGCAACGGTCAAAAGTTGGAGCTGGAGCCGTCTGGGTCGACTGTGGAGAATCTCGCAGGAATCAGTGGTATTACCCGTAGCGGAAGAGTGTTTGCACTGCCAGAGGTCGTGGCAGATAAAGCGGTCAGAGCTGATGCGGCCGATAAGGGTAAAAGCAAAGTCGTCGAAGAGGCCCCGTGTGGGGTAGAGAAAGACTTGCTGGTCAAAGATGCCGAGGAGTTTATGCGGTTGATCAGAAAGAGCGACTACAAGATTGTAGATCATCTCCATCAGACGCCTTCGAAGATTTCTATTCTCAACCTGTTGCTGTGTTCTGAAGCGCACCGCAACGCGTTACTGAAGGTATTGAACGCTGCCTACGTACCGCAAGAGATATCGGTGAATCAGCTAGAAGAGGTGGTAGCCCACGTTAATGCTGGCAATGGACTAGGTTTCACAGATTTAGAGCTGACACCTAAAGGGAGAAATCACAATAGCGCCTTGCACATCTCGATAGAGTGCAGAGGCACAATCATGTCACACGTCCTGGTGGACACGGGTTCGTCGCTTAATGTTCTTCCGAAGAAGGCATTAATGAAGTTGGACACTCGCGGATTGCTTTGCACGCCCAGTGATCTGGTGGTGAAAGCGTTTGACGGAACTAAGCGCCACGTTTTCGGAGAGTTGACCTTGCCGATCCAAGTTGGTCCAGAAACGTTCGACACGGTCTTTTATATCATGGACATCATGCCTGCCTACAGTTGCCTCTTAGGCCGGCCATGGATCCATGCTGCTGGTGCCGTGACCTCCACGTTGCACCAAAAGCTCAAATATGCTGTCGGGGGAAGCATAGTAACCGTGTGTGGCGAGGAGGACATAATGGTGAGCCATTTGTCATCCTTTAAGTATGTTGAAATGGATGGCGAAATCCATGAAACTCTCTGCCAGGCATTTGAGGCCGTCAAAGTGAAAGAGGTAGCTCCTGTAGTCACAGAGAAGCCAGAGATGAATCTCTCCTCATCCAAAGAAGCTCGGGCCGTCGTCGAAGCCGGATCCACCCCAGGCTGGGGGCATATTTTGGAGATACCAAACAAGCAGGATAAGTTTGGATTGGGGTATTCTCCCGAAGCTGAAGCTTCTTCTTCTTCGTCTAGCAGCGCGTCATGGGGTAAGGGGCCGATCCTATTTACCAGTGGTGGAGTGATCTTCGAAAGCATCAACGCGGCGTCTAAAGACAGCGGGGATAGCGATTGTGATCTCGACTCTTGGATTCAGCCAAGCAAACCGGGCAAGGGCCTCAACAATTGGACCATCAAGGATATCATCCCGATGAAGTGAAGAGTAATGATTTACTTTTTCCAATCATTGTACAACCCTATGTCCTACCCGGGGCATAGCAGTTTTATTGTCAGGGCCTTGTTGGATTATGTACATGCATTTTGTTAATAAATCAAAAGCGTTTTCTTCGTATTCAAATATTGTGTTCTCTGTTATTCCTGTTTTATATTTGTTTTGAAAAACAGTAAAATGGCAATGGGGTTTGTGCTAACCTGCATATTCTTGTTTTAAACTTAACCCTTGTTATTGCAGGATCCACATAACAGATGACATCGACTCTGGACCTTCTACGGCTCACTTCGACTTCGATTGCCCGATCTATCAAGCCGAAGAAGAGATTGATGAAGACGAAGACCTTCCTGAAGAGTTGGCCCGCTTGTTGAAACAAGAGGAGAAGGTTATTCTGCCTCACGAGGAGGAAATTGAGATCGTAAATCTGGGTTCTGAAGAGCTCGTCAGAAATGTCAGGATAGGGGCTGCATTGCAGAGTGATGTCAAGCAGAGATTGGTCGAGATGCTTCGAGATTATAGTGACGTCTTTGCTTGGTCATACGAAGATATGCCCGGACTTGACACGGACATCGTGGTCCACCACTTGCCGCTACGAGAAGATTGCCCTCCCGTCAAGCAGAAGCTTAGGAGGACGAGACCGGACATGGCCGTTAAGATCAAAGAAGAAGTGCAGAAACAGCTTGATGTTGGCTTCTTAGCGGTCACCACTTACCCTCCGTGGGTTGCTAACATAGTGCCTGTACCGAAGAAGGACGGTAAGGTACGCATGTGCGTCGATTATCGGGATTTGAATAGCGCGAGCCCTAAAGATGATTTCCCGTTGCCTCATATCGATGTGTTGGTCGACAACACAACCCAGTTCTCCGTGTTTTCGTTCATGGATGGCTTCTCCGGTTACAATCAGATCAAGATGGCGCCGGAGGACATGGAGAAAACGACGTTTATCACCCCCTGGGGAACGTTTTGCTATAAGGTAATGCCCTTCGGTCTGAAGAACGCAGGGGCCACTTACCAACGAGCAGTGGTAACTTTGTTTCATGATATGATTCATCATGAGATCGAGGTCTATGTTGATAACATGATTGCGAAGTCCCAAACGGAGGAAGAGCATATGGTCAACTTATTGAAGCTTTTTGAGAGGCTTAGGAAATTCAGGTTGAGGCTGAATCCTAACAAATGCACTTTCGGAGTGCGGTCCGGATAGTTGCTGGGGTTTATCGTTAGTGAACGAGGCATCGAGGTTGATCCTGCGAAAATAAAAGCCATTCAAGAAATGCCAGCGCCGAAAACAGAAAAAGAAGTTCGTGGTTTCTTGGGCAGAATAAACTACATTGCAAGGTTTATCTCTCAGCTCACGACCACTTGTGAACCGATGTTCAAGCTTTTAAAGAAAGATCAGGCGATTACTTGGAATGAGGATTTCCAGAAGGCATTCGATAAGATAAAGCAGTATCTTCAAGAACCTCCAATCTTGATACCCCCAGTGGCTGGACGACCATTAATCATGTACTTGACAGTTCTGGAGAATAGTATGGGGTGCGTTCTCGGTCAGCACGACGAGACGGGCAGAAAGGAGCATGCTATTTACTACTTGAGTAAAAAGTTCACTGACTGTGAATCTCGATACTCGATGCTGGAGAAGACGTGTTGTGCACTAGCTTGGGCTGCCAAACGTCTACGACAGTACATGCTCAACCACACCACTATGCTAATTTCGAAGATGGATCCGATCAAGTACGTCTTCGAGAAGCAGGCTCTTTCGGGTAGGATTGCCAGATGGCAAATGGTGTTAACAGAATATGATATTCAGTACGTGTCCCAGAAGGCCATCAAGGGAAGCGTATTATCTGATTACCTTGCCGAACAGCCGATCGAGGATTATCAGCCGATGAAGTTTGAATTCCCTGACGAGGATATTATGTTTCTCAAAGCGAAGGATTGCGATGAGCCGTTGCCCGACGAGGGGCCAGATAGGAAATCCCAGTGGAAGTTGATATTCGACGGGGCGGTTAATTCCTATGGAAGTGGCATCGGGGCAATCATCACGACTCCCCACGGATCCCATATCCCGTTTACTGCGAGACTGACGTTTCCAGTCACCAATAATGAGGCGGAGTACGAAGCATGCATCGTGGGTCTAGAAGAGGCAATTGATTTGAGAATCAAGAATCTATACGTATATGGTGACTCAGCGCTTGTGATCAACCAAATTAAAGGGGAGTGGGAGATTCGTCAACCGAATTTGGTGCCGTACATGAATTATGCCAGAAGGCTACTTCCGTTCTTTGATCGAGTGGAACTCCATTATGTGCCCAGAGCGGAGAATCAGATGGCTGATGCCTTAGCTACGTTGGCTTCAATGTATAAAGTCAATTTTTGGAATGAGGCTCCAAGAATTGTCCTTTCGTGTCTTGATAGACTGGCATTTGTCTTTGTAATCGAGGATGCCGTCGACGGCAAGCCATGGTTCCACGACATCCAGACTTTCCTTATGACTAAGGAGTATCCTGCGGGTGCGTCAACCCAGGATAAGAAGACTCTGAGGAGGCTCTCTGGCAATTTTTATCTCAATCCTGATGGAGTGTTGTATAAAAGAAACCACGATCTCGTGCTACTCAGATGTGTAGATGAGAAAGAGGCGAGTATACTCATGGAAGAAGTCCATGAAGGCACATTTGGTACGCACGCCGGCGGGCATGCTATGACGAGAAAAATCCTGAGAGCAGGATACTACTGGCTGACGATGGAGTCAGATTGCTTCAGATTCGCAAAGAGATGTCGTAAGTGCCAGATTTATGCTGATAAAGTTCATGTGCCGCCGTGCCCGTTGAATGTCATGTCCTCCCCGTGGCCGTTCTCCATGTGGGGCATCGACATGATAGGCAAGATCGAGCCCACTGCATCCAACGGTCATCGTTTCATTCTGGTAGCTATCGACTACTTCACCAAGTGGGTGGAGGCAGCCTCGTATGCTAATGTGACCAAGCAGGTGGTGGCTAAATTCATAAAGAGGGACATCATCTGTCGTTACGGAATTTCCGAGCGGATCATTACTGATAATGGTTCGAATCTGAATAACAAGATGATGAAGGAGCTGTGCCAGAGTTTCAAGATTGAACACCACAACTCATCTCCTTACCGGCCGAAGATGAATGGCGCCGTCGAAGCCGCCAACAAGAACATAAAGAAGATTGTTCAGAAGATGGTTGTGACCTACAAAGATTGGCACGAGATGCTGCCGTTTGCACTGCACGGTTATCGTACGACGGTCCGCACATCAACCGGGGCAACTCTTTTCTCCTTGGTGTACGGTATGGAAGCTGTCCTACCATTAGAAGTGGAGATCCCTTCTTTGCGAGTTTTGGTTGATGTGAAACTTGACGAGGCAGAATGGATTACGAATCGTTTGAACCAACTCAGCCTGATGGACGAGAAGAGGTTAGCGTCGATTGCGTTTGGTCGTCTGTACCAAAGCCGAATGAAGAAAGCTTATGCTAAGAAGGTGCGTCCTAGAAGCTTTCAGACGGGTGATCTCGTCCTGAAGAAGATTCTTCCTCCACACTCCGATCACCGGGGCAAGTGGACTCCGAATTACGAAGGTCCGTATGTCGTCAGCAAGGTCTTCTCGGGAGGAGCTTTGTTGTTATCCACGATGGATGGTGAATATTTTGCATCCCCGGTGAACGCGGACGCAGTTAAAAAATACTTTGCTTGAAAGCGACCCGCTGGACAAAAAAGGAGAGTCCAGGCAAAAAAGGGGCATCCCGGCGAACCAAAAACAGAATAAAAGGTTCGGGCAAAAATTAGGGATATAAATTGAAAAAAGGTACACCCGCGGAGTCGAAAACCTACACTGGGCGGCTTCGGCAAAAAAGGGTATCCCGGTGAACTAAAAACCCGCAAAGGGCGGTTCACGCAAAAGTTAGGGATTTGAAAAAGCAAATGACTGCGTTCCGCGTGTGGACTTTCTTTGTTTAGTGGTTCGGAGGACCTGAGGGCCATTTATCTGAATCAATCTCTTCCGAAGCTGAAGCGTCGGAGAAGTATCAAAGTCGAGTGGGTCATAGAGGGATTAACTCATGGTGTTCGTCTACGCCTCGTTGCCGACATTTGTATATACTGATGTATATTTATGCTTTATTTTTGCGCGGTTTCCTCATTCCAGGAGCTTGCATCTGTTGTAAAACATTTTCTACCCATTCAGGGGTTCGTTATCAATAAAATGCATACTATTCAGCAATTCTGTTTGCCTGTTTAGCATTTATCTGTTTTGTTTGCGAAAAAGAACGCCGATGTTTTTGATAAAATGCGCGTACATAAACTTACTGGCCTAGGCCACTGATTGTTGAAACAATTAAATACTTGAAGATTGTCACGAGATAATAACCTTGATAGGTCCCTTTGAGAAGGGTATCTTGTCTGTTTGTGTTGTTACAGGTGTATCATATTCCAGACAGTGCGCCGTGCGCATCCCTGAAGCAGGATGATTCCTCCTTCTCCAGCAGAGTTCAGTAGCCTCTCCCTGTAGAGTCTGAACGCGAGATCATGAGCATTGATATGTCTCCCCATGCAGAGATGATTCCCTCCCCAATCAGATGTATCCGGAAGGAACGTCATCTCCTCAGCTGAGCCAGGCGCCGAAGCTCGTGTTCATCCCCCAGCACCGGGTCACAAGTGCAGGTTTCGTAGGAAATTGTTCGTACACCGAAGTATGTAGCAACTGATGGTGCCAGACTGAAGTCTCCAGCGGAATTGAGATTCCCCACCAGAGTTGTACTCTCCCCCAAAGTCGGATGATTCCTTCTTCCCCAGCGGAATGGAGATTCCCCCCAGAGTCGTACTCTCCAGCGAAGCAGAATGATTTCTCCTTCCTCAGCCGAGTTTGCAAATCGCCAAGAGAGCCGAGTCCTTGGAAGCAGTTGGGACCATGATTGGTTTTCCCTAGCAGAGTGTTGAACAACTGATGCTGTATTTCTCCCAGAGTCGTATTCTCTCCAGCGAAGTAGAATGGTTTCTCCTTCCTCAGCCGAATTTGCAGATACCCGAAAGAGCCGAATCCTTGGAAGCTGCTCGAGCCATGATTGGTTTTCCCCAGTAGAGTGTTGAACAACTGAAGTTGTTTCCCCACAGAGTATCTCCGGAGAAGTAGCCGAGAAAGCCACGCAGCTTACTCCCGCGATTGACATTGTTTTCCCTCAGCAGGTCCTGGTTCTCGTAGAGCCTCATTCCCCCGCAGCAGTCAACTGAAGTTGCATCCCCTACGGAGTCCAATTGATATTGGCGTGACTTTGTTCTCCTCAGCAGGATGATTCCTCCATCTGAGTAGTTCTTTCTCCTTGACAGGGGAATTCCCCTTCAGCATTTATTTTGCTGACGGGATCGCATCATTGTGCATGATTGCATAGCATTTATCATAAACGCATAGCATTTCCACCGTGTGGAACATTGCGCCATTGCCGAAGCATATGCATAATAAACATGATCTAGGTTGTTACCGTTCTTGTTTTGCAGGTGTTCCACCGCAGAATGGATTGCTCAGGATGATTCCTGACATTCTCCCCCAACGAAGTCGCTCGCTCAAGATGATTCTTGAGATCCCCAGCGAAGTCTTCGGTTCAAGATGATTCTTAAATTCCTCTGCCGGGCCATTTTCTTAAGATGATTCTTAAGCTCCCCAGTAGAGTCCCTTGTAAAGGTTGCCCAGGATGAGTCCTGAAATCCCTAACAGAGTGTTCGCTCAGGATGATTCCTGAAATCTCCAGGCTGGTTATCGGTTCAAGATGATTCTTGAAGTCCCCGGTGGAGTTATTTGTCCAACATGATTCTTGAAGTCCTCAGCAGAGTTGATTCATCCAGAATGATTTCTGGACCCCCGGAGCGAAGTTACTTGATAGTTCTCCAGAATCCCCAGCGGCGAAGCGTCATCCCCAACAGGTTTTCTAACGGCGAAGTTGAAATCTCCCTTAAAGACTCCATGATTGAAGTCTGACCGTGTTAATGAAGCAGTTCTCTCAGCTGATGCGGAGTGCCCGATGGCAGAGGTTTAGATATTCCCAGTTGGCTCATGATTGACCAAGAATTCTATTCCCGACTTGCTAATGAAGTCCGGCTGATGCCCGACAGGAATGCGGAATGCCTGATGGCATGATCAACCTGATTGTTGAAGTCTGGCTGATGCCCGACAGTTTCCTTGAATGCATGATGGCATGATCAACCTGATGGTTGAAGCCCGGCTGATGCCCGACAGTTTCTTTGGGTGCCTGATGGCATGATCGACTATGTATTACCGGTTACCGTGTAACCAATTCCCCAATGGATTTTCTTCACCCTGGCGGCGAGGTCAGATTATGTTTGTTTCCAGCGGGGATGTTGGATGTTTGTTTTTGACGGCGAAGTCAGATTATTTTGAGTTTTCCAACGGCGATGTTGGATGTTTTTGACGGCGAGGTCAGACGATGTTGAGAGTTGACGACGAAGTCAGTTTATGTTGTGTACTTGACGGTGAGGTCGGGCGTTTCTCAAAGTTATGTTTGTTTTTGACGGCGAGGTCAGATTAGTTTGAGTTCTCCAGCGGCGATGTTGGATGTTTTGTTCTTGGCAGCGATGTCAGGTGATTTAGTTCTCAAGCGGCGATGTTGGATGTTTGTTTCTGGCGGCGATGTCAGATTCTTCAGTTCTCCAGCGGCGATGTTGGGTCTTTTGGTTGTTCGACGGCGATGTCAGATGAGTTAGTTCCCCAGCGGCAATGTTGGATGTCTGTTTCTGGCGGCGATGTCAGGTGATCTAATTCTCCAACGGCGATGTTGGATGCTCGTTTCTGGCAGTGATGTCAGATAGTGTAGCCCTCCAGCGGCGATGTTGGATGTTTGTTTTTGACGGCGATGTCAGATCCTTTGTAGCTCCAGCGGCGATGTTGTATGTTTGTTTCTGGCGGCGATGTCAGGTGATTTTGTTCTCCAGCGACGATGTTGGGTGTTTTGGCTGTTCGACGACAATGTTAGGGGATTTAGCTTTCCGGAGGTGATGTCAGGTGAGTTGATTCCGGCGGAGATGTCGGGTTCTTTAGTTCTCCAGCGGCGAGGTTGGATGTTTGTTTCTGGCGGCAATGTCAGATTCTTTAGTTCTCCAGCGACGATGTTGGATGTTTGTTTCTGGCGGGGATGTCAGTTGATTTAGTTCTCCAGCGACGATGTTGGGTATTTTGGATGTTTTGACGGCGAGGTCAGAGTATTTTGAGTTCTCCAGCGGCGATGTTGGATATTTGTTGTTGACGGCGAAGTCAGATTATGTTTAGTACTTGACGGCGATGTCAGTTGATTTAGTTCTCCAGCGGCGATGTGGGGTATTTTGTTTGTTTCTAACGGTGATGTCAGATTTAGTTCCCCAGCGGCGATGTCAGATGATTTAGTTTTCCAGCGGCGATGTTGGGTATTTTGTTTGTCCGACGGCGATGTCAGATTGATTTAGTTCTCCAGCGGCGATGTTGGGTGTTTTGGTTGTCCGACGGCGATGTCAGACGCTTTATTTTCATGAATGCCTGACGGCGAGGTCTGGTGTCTGATGGCGATGTCAGAGGAATTTAATGTGGATAACTGACAACAAGGTTCAGATCAGTATGTCTCCAGCTAGTTGTCGTGCAACTATGATTTCAGTGTTCGAAGATTTGTTCCCGCAGAGTACCGTGTACTTGTGCAGTTGGCAAATTTCTGGGTTTATTGGTATTCAACCGTCTCGCACCTTGATTGGCTGAGAGCCGTTCGCTCCTCACCCAGTCAGGTTCAAGCCGTTTGAATAGGGGCAGCTGTTGCACCCCAAAATTTAACCAACACTTATTTACCAAGTTTGTGGTTCATTGTATTCACCATCTGCATCTCATTGATATGTGGGCAGTAGGTCAAGAGGTATGGTTACCTAGCAAGAGTTATATGAGGCTTTGAAGCTAGCCAAGAAAGTTATTTCAATGTTCAAAGATTGTTACCTTTGTCAGAGAATTCAAGAGATCCTCAGAGGAATTGGTTGAAACCAAGGTTGTGTGCCTCACAACTTGAGAGTTGTGGGAGCTCCTCAAATGATTCTGAGACTATGATAATGGACTTGAAGCTTTGAGAAAGCTTATGAGATGTCTTGAAAGCCATCATGAATCCTAGAGAGGTCATTGTACAAGAATTCAGCAGATTCAGCCATGAGTGGTGGAATTAGGGTTTGACTGGGTCAACCCTAGGTCAACTGATGATTTGGAGAGGGTTGAGACCTAATCCAAGAGCCATGTGATCATGGAATGATGCATTGAGATGCTATGAGGATGATTCCTAGACCAACTCATCATGATTGAGGAGTTTGAGAAGTTTTAAGCTAGGGTTCCTAAGGATTGACAGTGTAAAATCCCCTAGTTTGATCCCTATCTTCAAGGCAGTTTTAGCTCAAGATGTAATTGTAATATCATATTCCCTACAACATGAATGTTGTAGAGCTTGTTATTAGATTTAATTTGAGTACTAGAAGTCCTTGATAGGATTTGTAGAGCTCAAGTTATGGTTTTGACAAATTACAGGTCATCTGAGGTATGTGAATCTGGGTCCTTGAAAGTCACCCAACTTGCATCCAACGTTTGCCCTAGTAGGATGATTCCTATGAACTCTTGGTCAACATGAATGTTGAAGAGCATCTTCTTAGCTTTCTAGAGAGTACTATAAATCCTTTATAGGATTTGTAGAACTCAACTTATGGCTTTGACAAGTCAAGGGCATTTTGGTCATTTGGAAGTTATAGGTCATTTCAAGCATAAGGCCATATCTCCTACTTCCAAGCTTCAAATGGAAAAATCTTCAACATAAAACTTGCTTAGAATTATGTTTTAAGGCTATTAGGGAGGTCATGAGATGTTGAAAAGGCTCATATCAAAAAGTGATAAAAATGGCCTAAAAATGAGGCATAAGTTAATTAAGATGAAATTGAAAAATGGAAATCCCAAGTTATAAATACAAACCATGTCATATAATAGGTCATTTTGACTCCAAATGACATTCTAAGAACAATGGTTCAGCCACAATTTTTATTTGAGGCTTGGATCATAGGGCTGCTTTGGAAATGGCTTACTTGCATCTTAAGGTACCAAACCAAAACTCAAAAGAACTCAATGTACAAGGTAGTTAAGCATTGTAACTCATCTTAAATCTCATGTGGGGATAAATTCAAGTCAGAATGGTAGGTTACAAGGAGCTTGGCATGAGATAGCATGTAAGGAGAATGAGAAATCAAAATACCATGACATGAAAAGTTCAATTTCTCATTAGATGATCCTAGATGGTTCTAGATGATTCTAAACCACTCTATAAGATGAATATAACTTGCTCAGATGCAAGGTTGGTGTGAATTGATGTAGAAAAGAGAGAGTGAGATCCAAATTCTTCCATTGCAAGTCAAATTCAATTTCTTCATTCTTCTTCATTCCCATCCCTTTTTTCTTCACAAACACTTTCCATAGATCCCTCTGAGTGTGTGCATACTGAATTGAAGCTCCATTGATGGAAGATTGAAGGTGTTCCCATTGGATTTGCAAGAAGCCATTCATCATCGGATCTTGAAGTGCAAACATTCTTCCTCCATTTTTTTGCAAACAGTAGAAGTTTCATCATCCAAGGATCATTCTTGAAGAGTTTCAAGCCTTGAAGGGAAGGATTTCATCATCTGCCATATCAAGAAACCAGGTTTGCAAATTCTCCCCTACATCATTATTTAGGCATGGTTAGGTTGAATCATTAGTGTAGAATGGCTAGAGACACCTAGGTGATGAATTCTGAAGAGTTTAGGATCATTTGATGAAGTTTCAGTTATGGACACCATTTCTTTATGGAGCAAGAACTTGTGATATAGTGAGTGATAATGCAAGGTTAATAGCTGGTTTTGATTAGGGCAATGTGGTGATCATTTTAATACCAAGAAATCTATGTTTGGTTGAAGTCGAGGATTGATCATACGTTGAGGTGCACCATCGGGTTCTATGGTAGAGACCATTTCAATGTATTCTAATGCCATGAGCATGATCAGGGTGAAAAATGGATCGATTTTGTGTTTTAAACTTTGAGATTTGGTGCTGATTTGAGGAGGTACGAGTTGGTAGAAATCTGAGTAGGGAGCTCTGTTCATGGAGTTTCATGGCCAAACCCTAGGTTGGAGGAAGAAGACGACCACCAAGCCGTTGGATCATGAGTGGACCAGTTGACTGAGTGAGGATCCAATGGCCCATGTTTAATCTCGCGTTTGGAGGGAATTCTGAAACACCATGAAACAATGTGTTTCATTAAAAGGAATTCTGGGCTGGACTACTACCAACACTCCCTTCAAGAGGCCCATCCAAATTCTAACTGAAAATCATTGATATTTGCACCGTGATTTTTTCTTTTTTATTTATGTTTATTAATTGTTTTTCTGGTTAATAATTGGGCCCCAGCGCGCTTGCTTTTCAAACCCCCATTCTGGGCCCAAGCGCATATTGCCCTATATCTTGTTGCTGATTGCACCCCATCTCATATTTCCATTTTTATTTTTCTCCATTTTCTTTCATACTTTGGAAAATCATATTAAATGGAAAATTAAATATTTTTTAATGGGAGTTTTTTCTCCTACTTCATATTTTTGTCAAGAAAAATATAAAATAAAAATATTTTCCTTTCATGCATTTTTAGTATTTTTTTGTATATTTTCTTCTTTTATTGCATTTTAATTCTTTTATGTTGATACCTTAATTTGTAGAATTTATTTTAGGTAGTTCCCTTAATATTTTTAGACCATTCTTTTTAGGATAGTTAGATATATGTCTTAGCTTCCCCCTGGATTTATTCCATGATTTTGTGATGATTTTTAGGATAGTTTTGATTAGATGACATTAGGTTGTGTAGAATTAGGTTAAACTTCAACATAGGTCCATAATAACATTAGAATTTTGGGTTTTTAGGACAAATTAGACTATGGGACATATATGGGTATTAAGGGTAGGTATGTAGGATCCATTAGAAATTATATTAGGATTTAATATAGTAGTATACTATTTTTAGTTGATTTTTGTATTGGTTGATTGTTTGTGTTGCCTTTAGGGCATGTTTGCTTTAGTTGCTTTGCTTGGTGAGCTTTGGAGAGATTGGTCTTGTTCTAAGGAGCATTGAGGAGCATAGTAGAAGACTTGAAGATGCATTGAGGAGCTTGAGAGCTTGATCTTTTTTGTTTTGTTATTGTTTTTAGGGTTAGGGATTAGGAAGAGTTTAGACTTAGATAACTTCTTTCTCAAACATGGATGGTATCTGTCACCTCCATTCCTCCCTGTGATTCAAAGTCCTTCCATGGTAAACACCTCTCTCCTTTGGAGGGATAAGTGAGGTACCTAGGAGTAGAACTTTTGAGGGAACCCTTCATTTGATGTTGAACCCTTATAGGTCACCTTTGGTGGTCAATAAGCAGTTCAATATCCCCCAGCTTGTCCAGTTAGTGATTTCCTCTGGTTTGATGGTCTTGAGAGATGTTGAGCTTGGGCTTGAAGGTGAAGACTTCAATGAAGAGTGTAGAAGAGGATGAATCCTTGAGTATTGCCATTCCAGCTGAAGCTTGAAGAGCAGCAAGAGCAAGTTGATACTTGAAGACCCCTGAAGATGAAGTAAAGTCTGAAGGATGAAGTTGACACTTCTAAGTGATTGAGATTGATTCTGAAGAGCTGAAGCTTGAAGAACAAAGGAAGTTGATATTTGCTTTGATACCTGGAGATCCTGAAGGAGCCAAGTTGGTACTTGTGATTGAAGTGAAGCCTGAAGGTGGAGCTGATCAAGAAGCTGAAGCTTAAAGGAGAAGATAAGTTGAAACTTATGTTGAAGGGTTGAAACCTGGAAAAGCAAATTGATATTTGTCTAGAGTGTTGGAAGTCTGAAGACTGAGTTGCTGTTGGAAGAGCTAAAGAGAGGAGTTGATCTGATTTCTTTTTCTTTTCTGTATTGCTGTGTTTTTCTTGACTCGCTTGATGCATTAGAATAAGTCCATATCTAGAATAAGTAGAATCTAGGAGCATGATTGCACTAGAGGTTGAGTTGCTCCATCTGCTTGTATTGTTACTGTGTGGCTTTGCTTGCGGGTATTCGGTAGAGCCCAGCTCCCTTGCCCATGTGGTTTGTTTGCCTGATGGCATTTCATTTCATTCTTTCTGTATGATTGCAGTTTACTGTTATTGCTTGATAGCATGTTGTTTTATATTTCAGTATGATTACTGTTATCCATTCTGGCTTGAGGTTGAGATGAGCTTGTGGAGGCTGAAGCCCCACACACATTTCCTCCCTCACTTGCATTGCATGCATTTTACTGTTAAGCTGATGCTTTGTCTGTTTTGGTGTATCATTGACATGATCCCTTAGGACTCTCATTTCCTTTGATAAGGAATTGATGATAGAATTTTAGGTTGAAACCTACGCATGACAACTTCTAGGAGTTCCCTGTTCAAACCTCAACCATAGGATGAATCCATGGCATGACAACAGTAGGACTTGATAGTCTCCCTCCTAGTTGGGCCTGCTCTCTTCTCATCTCAAAACAATTTAAGATACAGTAATTATGAATGATTTCTTTCGTATGTTACGAGCCTTAAGCTATCTGAGAAATGATTGTGGGAGAGTTTCTTTTCCACGGTTTGGATGTTTAGTATGGTACCCTTTGGGTGACATGCAACGCATTCACTCTCAGGTCATAGTCTCTAGTGCGATTGAAATCACAAACACAATAAAAAACACTTCTTTCGTAAAAGACAGGAAATAAACCGTAGTTTCCCGAACTACGTGAGCTCTAATCTCTCATACCTGTTGAGAGTACGTAGGCACAAGATGGCGATGTCTTGGCGAGCTACCTTCCCCCATAACCCTTCGTAGGCCAAACTACGTTGACTCTGATTTCTCGTTCTCTGATGAGAATACGTAGGCATAAAGTGCGACGCTTTGCCGAGTCATTTTCTTTTCCTTTTCAGCCAGCCTTGATAGGTAGATAGAATAAAACCAACCCGTCCAAGTAAACCAACAAGCGTGGATCCCGTCGAGTACGACGGACGTGAGGGGTGCTAATACCTTCCCCTTGCGTAACCGACTCCCGAATCCAGACAACGGTTGCGATGACCTTGTCTTACCCTTTTTCGTCAGGTTTTTCCGATTGTTTCCTTTCCCGCTCTGAGGGATAAATAACGAAAGGTGGCGACTCTTCTGTTGTGCCGGCACCTTATTTTCGCGCAAGCGACACTTATAGATAAACACACCCTTTTATTAGACAACAAGCATGGATCCCATTGAGTACAACGGACGTGAGGGGTGCTAATACCTTCCCCTTGCGTAACCGACTCCCGAACCCAATATTTGGTTGCAATGACCTTGTCTTTTCCCGTTCTTTAGGTTTTCTTCGATCGTTTCCTTTCCCTCTCTTTGGGATAAATAACCTTCGGTGGCAACTCTTATGTTTTTCCGCCAGGTGTTTTTTGCAGTTGCGACAGCTGGCGACTCTGCTGGGGAATTGATTTCCTGTGCGAGTCAATCCTAGCGCTTGTTTATTTCTGTATCTTTGGGTGTTTACTTTTGTGCAGTTATTTGTTTTATGTACATTATATGTTGTATATTATTGCATTTGAATTTTATTGTTATCATATTATGTTATTGTTGTTGTGCTGTGGGTGGGTTGTTCCATGAGAGGTAAGCCCAATACCCAGGCTTGAGTATACACATAGGATTAGTGTGGAGAGTAGTGCGAGCTTGCATGTTTGGCATGCAAGAGCCCTACTGAACTTCGCATCCAGACGAGGTTTTCTTTGGAGATATCCTACCCTGCACATTTAGGGCAGTTGAAGGGGTGTTGAATTAGAAAGCTAATGACTCTAGAGACCGTTCATTGGGAAGTCAGTTGAGAACTCCTCGATTGACCATGATGCCAAACCAGAAATGGTGAACGTATCATCGTTTCTCGACCTAAGAGTCTGTGATATTGATGACCTGTATAGGATATCGTACCGTCCAAGACTAGAACCCACATATGAGAGGGGATGGGTTTTACAGGAAACCTTGACTTTCAACCAACCTGGTATTCTGGTTTTCTTATCAGTGTGAACTTATCAGCCTGGTATTCTAGTATTATGATCATTCGGGTATTTCGGTATTTTCTCATCAGAGCAGACTTATGAGCATATTCAGTCAGCGGTACAGCAGTTATTCAGAGCTTTGTAGACGCTTTGATCCGATGTCTTTTGCATTCATATTGCATTGCATAGGCATTTGTGCATCATTTTTACATCATTTTTGCATATCCTTCCTCAGCCGGCAGCAACAGAGTTCATCCATCTTTTGCCCGACCCGCAGTTGATTTCTCAAAACTCGTATTGGACTTGAATATAGCTTTTGGAAGAATCATGAACTCAAAAGAGCAGAACTAGTTCGTTAAAGGGAAGATGTTAAGTTGATGAAGAATCAGTCGGACCAACTTGTTGAAGCTATGACAACCATGACAAGGGGAGAGGCCAATATTCAGAGGGCTCCAATTACTGGGAATGTTATTCCACCTCCAGTGAACAACGTTGCTCAAGCTCAGTATGTGCGGATTCCTGTTGAGGATCAAGTTATACAAGAGCGTATCATTGTTTGAGATGGACATTCCTCTTCTCTTAATGCCACAGACTATCAGAGCTTTGCATTCTCTGTGCCAGATTTCCAAGGGGTAGTTCCAACAATGAAACCTAAAACCCCGCAGACTATTGAGTTTATGAAAAGGTATTGTGTGTTGGAGGAGAAGCTTGACGCCCTAGACGGTCATGATACTCTTAATCTGAATGGTTAAAGCACGTGTTTGGTGCCAGGCCTTGTGATGCCTCCGAAGTTTAAGACACCAAAGTTTGAGAAGTACAAAGGGGATAGCTGTCCAAAGCAACATTTGGTGATGTTTTTCAGAAGAATGACCTCGTATGTCCATGATGATAAGCTTATGATTCACTATTTCCAGGACAGTCTGAGTGAGGCATCATTGAGTTGGTATATGCTATTAGAGAGTGGTTGCATCCGATCATGGTCAAACCTAGCCAACACATTTGTGAAGCAGTACAATTATAATCTTGACATAGCTCCCAGCCGCATGCCGTTGTAAGACTTTTCTCAAGCGGACAGTGAATCCTTCAAAGGGTATGCTCAAAGATGGAGAGAGTTAGTTGCTCGCGTTCAACCACCACTTCTATACAGAGTATTGGTTGACCTGTTCATGGATACTTTGCAAGGTCCATACTTGGACAAGATGATTGGAAATGGGGCAATAAACATTTCTGACTTGATAATAGTTGAGGAACGTATTGAGAGCGGACTTAAGAGTGTAAAGATTCATGACGTCTTGGACATCTCAGTTGGTGAAAGTGAATCAATTGTCAGTTCTCAGGAAGAATGGGAGAAGCCTCAGTACTCAGATATTTCAAGTATTCAAAGTCAACAATTTTATGGGTATCCGTGCCATATGTCATTCTCCCCTCAGAGTCAACGGTCATATCACCGTCAGTCACGTCAGCACACCCGACAAAGACCAAGGAAGCCAGAAAAGTATTTCACTCAGTTTCCAATGTCGTGCAGTCAGATGTTGCCAGATTTGATCAAGGGTGGATTAATAGTGCCGAAGGAGATAAACCCGGTTATTCCTCCATACCCACCAAGTTTTGATGCCAACGCCTGTTGTGACTACCATGCTGGGGTACAAAGGCATTCAACCGAAGACTGTAAGGTGCTTAAGATCAAGATGCATACTCTGCTTGACTCCAATATGTTCTCACTCACACCTCAGGGTATTCAAATCAACAATCCTCTTTCATCCAGTCATGTGGGTTCATCAATCCTCATTATGGAAGAATTCACCAAGAGCAGATGTTCAGATGAGTATCAGACTGACTTTGAAGAACAATTCTAAAGATGGCTAACCCAATAGTGAATCAATATTGGAAAGCCCAGTTCCCCGAAGTTTGTGATCTTGTGTATCATGTCATTTCTTTGCATGTGTAGTTCAAACTTATTTGTAAAACTTGTTTGTTTTTGATTGATAATGATGTGATAATATAAACATGTCTGCATTGTGTTTTCATGTTCATTTGCACTCCAGGTGTTCGAGGCTGGACTTTTGTTATCCTGATATTGGTTTTCTTTTGAATTTCTGACTTAACTTTTCCAAGAAGCTAAAAATTGACTATGGAGCAGACTCAAGTAGAGTTGAGGGAAGTACAAAGCTAGATGGGACAATTCATGGTTGATATACAAGCTTTGTCTCAGGATCAGAAAATGCGGAGGGATGAAGTACATCAGTTGAAGACTCTGATGGACCTGATCATGGAATTCATGAGAAACGTGCTAAGAAAGGAAGACAATCCTATGCTTGAAGCCGCAACAGGAATGGTCGTTCTACCCTTACCTGTGGAATATCTTCTAGAGCTTGATGTGCCTCGTAGATATTTTACACGACCTGGGGTTCCAGAATCTCCCCGTCAAAAGATGTCTCCTGTTTCCCAAGACAATCCTAAATGAAGAAGTACGCACAGAGGCCGAAGCATCCTGGCAGAATCTTCGACCAGCTCCCTATGACTTATGCGTAGTTGCTGTAATGTTTGCTTCAACTTTAATTGGTTGAACTTCAGACTCTGGCTCCATTTACTGGTAAGCCACCACCAGGCTATGATGCAAGTGCCCATTGTGATTTCCATTTTGAGGCACCAGGGTATAATATGGAGAAATGCAAGGCTTTTAAGCACAAAGTTCAGGACTTAATCGATTCGAAAGCATTTGAGTTCACGTCAAGCGGTATAAGTGTACAAGGTGGTCTTTTCCCAGTTGCTGTGAAAGAAGCGGATATTCCTGTTCTCTCCGCTGAAGCTGCATCAAGTCGAGGGCGTATCTTACAGTCTTTGGTTTCAGAAGCTCCACATCGACAACGATTGCCTGTTCCTGGGCCAAGTCTAAGGATGAAAGCACCTTAACAAAAGGAATTCCCTATTCGGTATCAACAACAGACTGACTCCTAGAAAAAACAACAAAGGTCTATGCATTAGTCGAAGTATTACAAGTGAGCACTTGAGATGGCAAGGACGTCATCAGAATCAATCAGTCCAGGAAGAGCTGAGCCTCCTCGGCCATGGAATTTTTAATTTCTTTGCTGCATTTTTCATTTGTATTTTTCATTGTTTGTTAATGCTTTGTTTGCGTGTAAAAGCTTGTTCGTTTTTTGAATGATGATCTTAATGCAATGAGTATGTTTTTCTTGAAGTAATTCATTCGTGTTCACTCATAATATTTCTGTGCATTGCAATACCAAAACTTTCTTGCTTAAACTCTTTGAGGGAGGATGATGAAGCGAAAACACAACATTTCTAGTTGTATGCTTTTGGATAAAACCTTGCTGATGATGTACAGGCACTGTTTCGAATCCCCAAATACCAGATATGTAAGGAAGATAATCCCTTGTCAACCCCTTTGAGCCTAGAAGTAGGAGTTTCTTTCTGAAAATGAAAAACCTTCAATCTTAACCTATGGAAGGGTAGTCTTTAGTTAGTCTGACCGAGCATTCAAATTTCAAAAGGAGTGTGCATCCAAGGATCCATTACCTTTCATCCTTCACAATCCCACAATGGTTATACCTCACAAATCGAAGGATGAGGTTGTCAACCATTTCACAAAAATCAAGATAGCCAGTGTCACACGATTTGTTCGATAAAAAAACAGAAAAAAGAGAATCAATAAGAAGCCTGCTAAGTCGAATCTTGAAAACAAGTGACTTAGGCAAAAATTAGGGCATCCCGCTGGACTTCAAAATAAAAAATTCAAAAGAACCAGTCCAGGAAAGATCAGGGAAAAGAACAGAAACTGAAAAAAAAGGACAAAAGAAAAATCCTCGATAAAAAACAAAGTCGTGTGACTCTAGACACCAAAGACAAAAGGGGTGGTCGTCGCTTCAAAAATCTTGTGGGTTCCATAACCATCACTTATGCCATTCAATAACCTTTTTGAAAGGTGAGCGCTTGTGCCAAGTTAACTGAACATAGGAATGAAGAACATCAAGGAGAATGGGTGGGTACAAATAAATTTTGAGCCAAATTTTTTTTTCCCTAAAATCGTGAACCAAGCCACGTTACAGCCCTCAAAAGTCCTAATTGAAGCAGGGTTTATTTTGAAGGCGTACTTCAACGAGATAACGTTTCTGACTCCCATGAGTTTTGCTAAAAGACTTCGTTGGTATTACATGTGCATGGTGTCATTTCAAAAAAAAAAAATCAGTGTTGCATTTTAACTAGTGACTTGTTCACAAAGTTTGGCGATATCTTTTCAACAAAAACTTCAAGAGTAGCATGTGCATTGCATTAGAATTTTCATTCTCAGAATAAACATTTTCTGCTTGCATACAGGTATTTGGCATCAATGAGATTTACATAATGAATGTCAGTCAATAAGTCTTATCTTGTCAGGAGGAAATTTCTGGACAGGAGCGTGTGGCCTATGGACTCGGTCAGAAGATGCCAATCTGGGGCAGTTACGTTAAAAAGTTCCCCCAAAGTTCAGTTAATATGGGGTAGTTATTTCGAGAAATCTCTAAGGATCGGTTAATCTAGGGCAATCAAGTCGAGAGTCAGCAAATTTTTTTGAAGACTAATCAGACAGGGGGAAAGTTACTTCGAAGGCTCATTTTGAAACAGATCATTACAAGAGCACGGAGAGTTATCCTCTCTAGAAGACGGTTAGTCAGAGTCAAATCTCCGAGGTTTAGGGTATTATAGCAGGATATCGCAGGATTCATGTTGATAGCCAACGTATGGCACCCCCAGTAGAGTTAAAGCTTTTCAATGAAGACTTTGGTTTCTCCCCTAGCAGAATTTAAACAAATATCCTTCCTAGCAGGACCTTAAGAGTTTTATACTTCCCCAAGCAGCAACAAAATCATCTCTAACAGACAAGGTCCATTCGTGAAATGCGTATCTCCAGCAAGGGTAAAAGTTCAATGGTTATTGACATTCTCCAATGTCGTGCTAAGTAGTATTCTTCAACTAGGGATTGAGGATCTATAATTTTTCCAGCAAAAGTTGGCGTATTTGGTCATTGCCCCAACAGAGAAGTGAGTCTGATATCATCATCTTTGGTTATTATTTTTCTCTCCCCAGTGAAGTCGCCAATAGTGGTTGGTTTCCCCGACAGGTCACAGCCTAATCGTCCTTGGTGCTTCCCTAACAGAGGTAATATATTTCCCTAAGGAGGGACAGAAGATTAAATCTTAGTGATTTTCCCCAAAAGTCGTCTGTTGTTCCTACTGTCCTTCATAATAGAAGTTTGGTTGGGATATCGAGCAGAGTTATGATCCCAGAGACAGTTCAGTTTGTCATCCCTGGCAGATTTGGCTTTGTTTCTTCAGCATTTATTTTACTGGAGTGGTCTTTTGCATCCTTATAATATTTTTGCATTGCATTCTCATAAGCATCATTGCATTGCATCCTCAAATGCGTAGCATTTCCATTTCGTATGGAGCATTTTGCCATAGAAAAAAATTTCAAACATATGCATGCGAAGCATAAGCCAGTTTTGGTACCTTTCGTGGCAACCCGAATCACTCTTCAATCAAGACAGGGACATATCCCCAGCAGCCTTTTCAGTCAACTCATTTGCTTACTATCTTTTGGGTTTTAAGTCATACGTCGATCTTACTTTGTCCATCAACTCTTTGATGATGACATCTCCAAGCGAGTCTTCTTTCCATCAATTCCCATTGACAATGCAGCATTTCTTTGGAAATGGTGTTCTTTCTGTCAATTCCCATTGACAATATGGTTTTTAAGTTCACTGATACGATCTTTCGATTTGTTTTCTTCCCGTCTACCCTTAGACGATGTGATCTTTGGTTTGGTTCTTTCTGTCAATTCCTATTGACGATGTGGTGTTGAGGTTCACTGATGTGATTCTCTGCTTTGGTTCTTTCCGTCAATTCCTATTGACGATGTGGTTTTGAGGCTCACTAATGTGATTCTCCATCAGGTTTTCTTTTCGTCAACCCTTTGACGATGTGGTTTTGAGGTTCACTGATGTGATTCTCTAGATTTAGTTTTCTTTTCGTCAATACCCATTGACGATGTGGTTTTGAAGTTCACTGATATGATCTTTGGATTCAGTTTTCTTCTCGTCTATCCTTAGATGATTTGATCTCTAGATTTGGTTTTATTTCCATCAATTCCCATTGACAATGTGGTTTTGAAGTTCACTGATGTGATCTTTGGATTCGGTTTTCTTCCCTTCTACTCTTAGACGATGTGATCTTTGGATATGGTTTTCTTTTTTTCATTTCCTATTGACAATGTGGTTTTGAAGTTCGCTAATGCGCTTTGGATTTGGTTTCTTTCTATCAATTCCCATTGACGATGTGGTTTTTAGGTTCACTGATGTGATCTTTGGATTAGCTTTTCTTTCCGTCAACCCTTTGACGATGTGATTCTCTGGATTTGGTTTTTTTTTCCCGTCAATTCCTATTGACGATGTGGTTTTGAAGTTCACTAATGTAATCTTTGGATTAGGTTTTCTTTCCTTAACCCCTTTGACGATGTGGTTTTGAGGCTCACTGATGTGATTCTCTGGATTTGGTTTTCTTTCTGTTAATTCCCATTGACGATGTGGTTTTGAGGTTCACTGATGTGATCTTCGGATATTGTTTTCTTTTCGTCAAGTTCTTTTGACGACGTATCACCAGGCTCCAATTGTATACATCCCAATCGACTGCAAATTTCTGGGTTGTTTTTGTATTCAATCACCTTCTACCTTGAATGTCTGAAAGCGGTTGCTTTTCATACCTTCAGGTCCAAGTTGTTTGAATATGGGCAGCTGTAGCACCCCAAAATTTACCCTTTCGTTTTAACCTTTACTGGATTATGTTTCTTTTCATTTTGCATTTTTGCATATCATAGAATTTGTTCTTGAGGCACGGGATCAAGGTGTTTCTGTGGCTCAGTGTTCCCTTTTAGTGCAAGAGTTTAAACAATAAGCATCAGAGGCTCAGGCATTTATTTTGCCCATCGATCAAGCGGTCAATTTTATTTTATTCAACAGGTTAATTTTCATCTCAAGAGACAATTCACAAGTTATCTCAGGCGTTCTCACAGTTATAATATCCAGGGGCAAGTTTCAAAGGCTTAACGGAGCTCAGAACAGGTGGCAACGGGCAGTTGTATAGGATTCCCTCCACATGGCGCCAATATGGGCATTCTTAATGTGGTAACCGATTACTGCATATAGAGTAACTGGTTACTTCAAACGAAATTGGCCAAAGAATTTGAATTTTCAGCATGTTCAATTTCCAATCATTCTCAACCATTGATTTCACATGATCATATTTGGAAGGATCTAGAATTGTTTCAACTTTCACCATTTCCCTCCAAATTTCAAACACTCCATTCCTAATTCCACTACTAATTTGCATTCCAAATGCTAATCCTCACTCTAAACCATATTTTGATCCCAAACCTAGAGCTTATTTAAGTAAATTTTCTCCAAACCTCACACAAAAAACCCTTCATTTTCAGATTTCACTCTCATTCTTGAGAATTTGCTCTCAATTTTCTCTCCACTTTTTCACTCCCAAAATCTCCATTAAAGCTCTTTCACTTGAGTTATTTGATTCTTCATTGGAATCATAGAATTCTAGAGCAAAACCTCCATCATTCATCTCCATTATCTTCAATTCACCATTCAATTTTCGTTTGGTTTCGGATCTGAATTTGGAAGCTAGATTGGAAGTGCTTTTTGTGGATTATTTTGCTTGATCTTGCTTGTTCTTCATTTCTACCACAAGGAAACCCTTGAATCTTGAAGAATCTTTGGGTTTCTAGCTTGGATTTGTTAGTTTCAAGTAAATCAACACATATCAAAGCAAATCTCAGCTTTGAAGGTTGGTGAATTCTAGATCTAATCCAATTTTGAGCTTATTTGAGTAATCACAATATAGATCTATGGCTTTTGATGCTTTTTGATCCATTTTGTTGATTTGGATCTAAGTGATTTCATTGTTTGATTGTGTTTACATGATGTTTGATCGTTGTTTCTTGATGATAATTTCGTTCTTGATTGATATCATGTTCATATGGATGATTGGAGAAGTTGTTTGATGCTGAAAACCGGTTACCCTATCAAATTTCACATTTCTGGGATGTTTTTCATCAAATAACCGGTTACCTTATATAGGGTAACCCGTTACTCTGGGCAGATTGCCTATTTTTTGCATTTTTGTATTTTTTGCTTGTTTGAGCTCCTTTTTCACATGTAAACTTCATGGATTGATGTGATGCATTTGTATGGATTGTTCTTGACATATTTCATCATTCTTGAATGTTCGATCTTGATTCTTCGACGCACAACTTTTGGTTTCCGTTTTAAGCGCTTAACATGTTAATGTTGTTTGCTTGATGAATGATTCTTGTAAGATGCATTGTTGATTGGTTATGTTTGATTGGTGAAGCATGTTCATACTTGTGTGATGTATATCTCTGATTGTTGTTTACATTTGATTAATTGCATTCAAACATGCTTGTTGCCCTACTTTCCACGATTGTCCATGCTTTGAACTTGCTTGTTGTCTTTGCTTTACTTGCTTGCTGCCTAGCTTTTCACACCTGTTTTTATGCTGAAACATGTGTTGATATATGTTGTCTTGCTTGTGTGTTGGATTTTATTGCTGCCTTATGCAGGAGGCGCTGTTGTAGTTGCTTTTTTTTTGCCTTGCTTTCTTGTTTATTTGCTTTTCCTTTGCATGTTCCCTGAGGATTCTTATTCCAATTTAATTTGGAGTAGGATAGACATTATGAGTTTAACCCATGCATGATAACATATAAGCTAGTCCCTTTCAACCTCAACCTTAGGTCCATCTTTTGCATGTTAACATTAGGATAGAATCTCATTTCGCATCCCGACCTTAGGACCAGTTTGCATGACAACGTTAGGGCCGAGTTTCCTGTTAGACCTTTCGTGCGTCTCTCTTATCATCTCAAATCATTCTAACTCATTTAATAAATACGATAACCGTTGTATGCTACAAGCCTTAAGCACTTGAGAAATGATGAGTGGGAGGTCTCTCCTCACTCGTCTAAAGTGTTTAGTGTATGCCCTTTGGGCGATATGCGAACCATTCGCTCATATTTCATAGTCTTTAGTGCGACGTGAATCACTAAAAATCACAAAAAAACTCAAACCTTTTATCCTTCGGGATCATTGTTTCAAACCTCATTTTCAGAAAAGAGTATGTTACCTTTTCGTTCTATCGCAAACAGGCATCGTCCCTAACCGCTGGAATGGGAACTTAACATCACTCGTAAAAAACACTTAATCAACTTGTGGTTTCATTTTTCCGAACTACGTTGACTCTAACTTTACCATTTCACGAGGGAATAAGTAGGCATAGGGCGGTGATGTCCTATCGAGTCTCTTACTTTTCTTTTTCTCTTGTTCCCATTTCCGTTTAGTAGTAGCTTATAGGTAAACACACCCTTTGATTAGACAACAAGCGTGGATCCCGTTGAGTATAACAGACGTGAGGGGTGCTAATACCTTCCCCTTGCGTAACCGACTCCCGAACCCAATATTTGGTTGCGATGACCTTGTCTTTTCCTGTTCTTCAGGTTTTCTTCGATCGTTTCCTTTCCATCTCTTTGGGATAAATAACGTTCGGTGGCGACTCTTATGTTTCTCCGTCGACTCATAGTTATAGAGAACATCACGAAGAAAGGGTGGGTACAAATCAATTTTGAGTCTTATATGTAGAAGCATGCTTGATCTCAAGGTTTCAAGGTTTTGATGACAACAACAACAAGATTCAAGATCATTTCATCTGTGCAAAAAGTCAAAAGCTTTCAAAAGACCAAGATCAAAGTATTATGAAAGTGATAAACATTCAAGCTTCATGTACATTTGCTCGATCATCTTTCAAGACTTGGACACAAGCTATGGTATATCAAACTCTCTACTTTAATTGATATACAAGTGTTCAAAACTATAAAATATTTTTGCATAATGCATTAACATGTTTTAAAATCATTTGGAATTGGTATAACACTTTTAAATTAATTATTTTTCAAAGATTTTATAGTGTTAACCGATTAACCATATAGGTTAATCAATTAACGCCCTAAAATTTTAAATTCTTTGGGTCAACTTTACAGTGTTAACTGATTAACATATATGGTTAACCGATTAACACTGAATGTTTTCTGAAAAATTGTTTGATTTCAAGTTCAAAAATTATATGAATGTTATACCTTTCCGTGTGTTAACTCATACTCAAATATACCCTTCTGAAAAGGTGTTTTGGATGATATAAATTCTGATAATTTCTAATTAACAAACACCTCCAACAATTTTCAAAAACAATCATTGAATCATATTCACTACTTTTCAAATAATTTCAAATACATTCAAAAGTGTTCATACTTGCATAACCTTTCACATTCATTTGTTTGAACACTTGTATTGAGATTAAGTTGTGAATTCAGATTAAAGGAGAAGATCAATCTTTGCATTGATATTACTATTGTACTCTCAAATTAAAAAAAGAATTACAGAATAGTCTGTTGTGACTTGTGATCCAGGATTGTTGGACACAAGGGTTAGTGTTTTGCAAGAGGATTGTTCTTGCTCACTAGTTTGTTTTTGTTGTTAGATTGTAGGCCTCACCGGTTGATGGTGTGATAGGTTGTACTTTCTAAAACAATAGTGAAAACTCTCTTTCATGTGGAAAGGGGAGTGAAGTACCTTTAGATTGTGAAGGGAACCACTATAAATCTTGGTGTCCACTTTCTTTATGCTTTCTACTGCATTCATCACCAAGAACATAACCAAAGAAAAATTAAAGAACACCAAAAATTCGAAAAAGTTTCCATAAGCCTAATTCACCCCCCCTCTTAGGCACACTCTGAACTTACAATTGGCATCAGAGAAAGTTAAGGTAACCTGTTCCTAACGATTCAGTATGGCTTCTGCAAATACCAACCCGGTTTTCAAAGATGGTGGAAGTAGTAACAAGCCACCACTCTTTTCTAGAGAATATTTCGATTTTTGGAAAATCCGTATGAAGGCACATCTTGAGGCTCAAGGAGACGGTATATGGGAAACCGTAGAAACTGGTCCACATGTTCCTACAAGTGTGGTAAATGGTGTTGGAACTCCAAAGATTAAATCCTCATATGATGAAGATGACAAGAAGAGAATTTTGAATGAGAAGAAAGCAATCAACAGAATTCAAAGCGCTCTCAGTATGGACGAATTCTTCCGTATATCACAGTGTAAATCAGCAAAGGAAATTTGGGACACCTTGGTAGAAACGCATGAAGGGACAGCCGAAGTAAAAAGATCAAGACTTAATACTTTAAGTCAAGAATATGAAATGTTCCGTATGCAGCATGGTGAATCCATTGTTGCCTTACAAAAGAGATTCGTTCATCTAACTAATCATTTGATTGCTCTCGGGAAGACCTTCACCAATGATGATCTCAATTTGAAAGTCCTAAGATCCTTAACAAGAGAATGGCAACCGAAGGTGACCGCTATTTCAGAAAAGAAGAGTCTTTCAACGATGACATCCGCTTCCTTATTTGGCAAACTTCAAGAGCATGAACTGGAACTTGGAAGGCTTGAGAAGCATGAAAGTCAAGACAAGAAGTCCAAAGGAATTGCCTTGAAGATTGACACAAAGGATGAAAAAAATGACGAATCTTCCGAAGACGAAAATTTCATGCTTCTAGTAAAGAAGCTGGGTAAGTTTTTTAATAATAATAAAAATTCCTCTTTTTCTAAAAAGAATAGACATTTCAGGAAAAAGGAAGTATCCACATCAAATCAAGAAGTTACATGTTACAAATGTGGGAAACAAGGTCACATAAAGCCGGATTTCCCGAAACTCGCAAATAAAGGAAAATTCAAAGGGAAAAAGGACTTCAAGAACAAAAAGGCTTATGTTACATGGGACGACAACGAGATAAGTTCATCATCGGAATCGGAAAGCGATGAATGTGCAAATATGGCTTTAATGGCTTCACACCACTCCGATGAAGAAAATGAGGTATGCTTGAAGATAACATCTAATCAATGGTATCTTGATAGCGGTTGTTCGAAGCATATGACGGGAGACTTAAACAAATTTTCAAGTCTATCATTAAAGGCCAAAGGATACGTCACTTACGGTGATAATAATAAGGGAAAAATTCTTGGAGTTGGAACCATTGGTGCACCTCCATGTACAATCATCGAAGACGTTCTTTATGTGGAAGGCCTTAAACACAACCTACTTAGCATAAGTCAATTGTGTGACAAAGGGTTTCGAATCAACTTCACAAAGGAGGAATGCTTGATAGAACACGAAGTCACTCATGACATTTTGCTAAAAGGTAAAAGATATAATAATATTTTTATGATTTCTTTTGATGACTCTTCCTTGAAGGTAAAGTGTCTTATGGCAAACAACAACGAGGCATGGCTTTGGCATAAAAGATTTGCTCAGATTCACATGGAGCATCTAAACAAATTGATAAAGCATGATCTAGTTGTTGGACTCCCAAAAATAAAATTCATCAAGGATAAATTATGCGATGCATGTCAAAAGGGAAAACAGACCAAGATAACTTTCAAATCCAAGCAAGTGGTTTCTACATCAAGACCACTTCAATTGTTGCATATGGATCTTTTTGGTCCATCAAGAACAAAGAGTTTCGGAGGTAGTATTTATGCTTTAGTTATTGTTGATGATTTCTCTCGATACACATGGACATTGTTTCTAGTACAGAAAAATGATGCTTTCAAAGCATTCAAAAAGTATGCGAAGCAAATTCAGAATGAGAAATCACTCACCATAGCCTCTATAAGAAGCGATCACGGTGGAGAATTCCAAAATTCAGACTTTGAAGATTTTTGCGAAGAGCATGGAATTTCTCATAATTTTTCAGCACCAAGAGCACCTCAACAAAACGGTGTCGTAGAACGGAAGAATAGATCACTAGTGGAGCTTGCAAGGACAATGCTCAGCGACGCAAACCTTCCTAAATATTTTTGGGCAGATGCAGTTAGTACAACATGCTTCGTAAGCAACTGTGTCAATATTCGACCAATTCTCAAAAAGACTCCGTATGAGTTGTTCAAGGGTAGAAATCCGACGAAGTAGGTTCCTCACAACAACAAGAAGAGACTTCAAAGAATCAGGAAACACCATAAAAAGATGTCACTCAAATCATTGAAGAACATCAAGATCTTCCGAAGGAATGAAGAACACATAGAGATCACCCGATAGATAAAGTTATTGGTGATATTAGCCAAGGCGTTGCAACTGACTTAATCTAAAGGATGCTTGTCTCAACATGGCTTTTGTGTCTCAAATTGAACCAACCAAGATTGATGAAGCCTTAGGCGACGACCAATGGATTGTAGCAATGCAAGAAGAACTCAATCAATTCGAAAGGAATCAAGTTTGGAGTCTTGTACCAAGACCAGATCATAAGCACATCATAGGAACAAGATGGGTGTTCAAGAACAAACTTGACGAGAATGGGATCATAGTTTGTAATAAAGCAAGATTGGTCGCACAAGGCTACAACCAGGAGGAATGAATTGATTTTGATGAAACGTTCGCTCCGGTTGCAAGGTTAGAAGCAATTAGATTACTACTTGCTTACACTTGTTCTATGAATTTTCAATTGTTCCAGATGGATGTCAAAAGCGCTTTCCTGAATGGCTACATCAATGAGGAAGTCTACGTCAAACAACCTCCGGGTTTTGAAGACTTCAAGAATCCCTCACATGTTTACAAACTAAAAAAGGCACTCTACGGACTAAAACAAGCACCAAGAGCATGGTATGACCGCCTTAGCAATTTCTTATGTGAGAAGGGATTTACAAAAGGAAAGGTTGACAAGAAATTGTTCATAAAGAAGATCAAAGGAAACACCTTATTGGTTCAAGTCTATGTCGACGACATCATCTTCGGATCAACAAACAAAGAGATTTGCGAAGAATTTTCACTTATGATGCAAGGAGAATTCGAGATGTCCATGATGGGAAAATTGAATTATTTTCTTGGACTACAAATCAAGCAAACAAAGGATGGAATCTTCCTCAACCAATCCAAGTATTGCAAGGAATTGTTGAAGAAATTCGATATGGATAGTTGCAAGGTGATGTCCACTCCTATGGAATCCGGAACGTACGTTGATCAAGATGAATCCGGTACTCCAGTTGATATAACAAGATATCGAGGTATGATCGGTTCATTACTATATTTGACGGCAAGTCGTCCTGACATTATGTTTAGCGTTTGTTTGTGTGCACGCTTTCAAGCAAGTCCGAAGGAATCGCATCTCACAGCCGTAAAGAGAATCATAAAGTATCTCAAAGGGACAATGAATGTCGGATTATGGTATCCTAAAGGTAGTACTTGTTCTTTAGTTGGTTATTCTGACGCTGACTATGCAGGATGTAAGACCGATAGAAAAAGCACAAGTGGTACGTGTCACATTCTCGGGAGTGCATTAGTGTCATGGGCCTGCAAGAAGCAAGCGTGTGTGGCACTCAGTACAGCCGAAGCAGAATATATTGCAGCAGGAAGTTGCTGTGCACAAATTCTGTGGCTCAAGCAACAACTCCTCGATTACGATATAGACCTCGGCTGCATTCCTCTTCGATGTGATAATACAAGTGCCATCAACATTACAAAGAACCCGGTCATGCATTCAAGAACAAAACATATAGATATCCGACATCACTTCCTTCGAGATCACGTTTTGAATAGAGATGTAGATGTTACTTTCGTCGACGCGCACAATCAACTCGCCGACATCTTCACCAAACCTTTGGCGAAAGAACCTTTCTACAAAATTCGGCGAGAACTTGGGATTCTTGATGAAGGTGACATCTGACCTTTTTCTCTAATATGTGTATGCATTATTTGTGTTGTGTTTTCATGTGTATGCATTCTGTTTTTAAGTATTTTTCAAAAATTCGAGTGTGTTAATCGATTAACCATATGAGTTAACCGATTAACACTGTTAAATTTTCAATTCTGACTCAATTTTTTAATGTGTTAACCGATTAACCTATATGGTTAACCGATTAACATTGTTAAATTTTCTAAAAATCAGAAACGAAAATTAATTAGATTTTTGAAATATTATATGTGATAAATGCATTTTTATGTGGTCAATATTCTCTTAAGTGTCCAAATTCATATCCTTAAAACTCTTCTTCTTCTTTGACTCATTTTTGGAACTTCCCTCTTCAAACCCTAAGTTTTAAAAACCCACTATCTCTCTCCCACTATCTAAGTTGGATAACTCCTCATAACCATCCCCACAACTTCTCAAACCCTAACTTCCTCAGAACCCACAACTTCAAATCCTATAAATTCAGCAAACCCCATTCACTCAACATCTCTCAAACTCTCATCCATGGCATCCTCACACAAGGGCAAGGGAAAACTTCCTGAATATGCTTCGGCTTCTGAAGACGACAACATTCCCATGGAGTCTACCAAGAAGAGGCGAATGGACTTCAAGGTTCGTGTCCGACAACTTCTGCCGGTAAAGTATGTGAATCTTAAAGCATTTCCAGCATCTTCATTTGATTTCCCTGCACTGCTTGAGTATCAGCGCATAGATAAGTTTGTTTCAGACTCTGGTATCATTTATCCAGACCTGGTTAAAGCTTTTATGAATAAATTGGCTATATATCTGGATATTGATGAAAATCATATGATTAGTTCTGTGGTTAGAGAACATGAGTTTACTGAGAAACTGTCCACCATTGCTAGACACCTCAAAATACCTTCAAAAGGTTGTTTCTTAAGGAAGGGTGTCAACCATGTTGATGGGTTATGGGCAAACTATGACAAAATGGAGTACTATTATCAGATCTGCCGGTTCCTCAAAGAGACAGTCATAGCAAACTCTCGGACCGCCCGCATGCTGTGTTATGCGAAAAACCTGACGGTGTCCGATAGAATGCTGCACTATATGATCTGTTATGTTCTGATACCCAAAGATTCAAATCATTCACAAATTAATGACTTGGAGATGCAACTGATGTACGCAATCAAGAACAGAATTAGGGTGAACTGGATTTTGACTATCATGTACCATCTTCAGCAACAACTTCACTGCATAACAAGGCTGTCGTATGCATGGTTGATTTCAAGGATTCTGGAATTGACCAAATTGGACCTCAACAGAGAACCGTCCACCAAGATGAAACCTACCATAAATGAAATCAACAAGATCAACATTGTTAAGAATACGGGTATCATCAAGGAAGCTAACGGAACATGCCGATATGCAGATGACGGTCCTGCTAATCAAGCCTATCCTATTCCCGAAGGAGGACTAACCAGTGAGTTTATCTATACTACCATCACGAACCAGCATAGGGAATCCATGAATATGCACCGCGAAACCTCCAAAGCTATTTCCTCTCTCCGCAACCTTGTTCTTAATCCTCAACATTCAACCACCAGGGTCGTGGAAGACGAGATTGAAGAAGCAGATGATAGTGAGGAAGAAGAAGAAGACGAGGAGGATGTGGCTGATGAGGACATTTAGAGAATATGCTGCTGTTGTTGTCTTTTATTGCTTTCTAGTTATCAAGTTTTTAAGTTTATGTTCTTAACTTTGTTTCATCTGCGTTGTACTTGTACACTACTTTGGTTGCACTCTGTTGCATGTTTAATTCTATTTTCATATGTTTTGCTTACCTACGTGATTGTTCTTTTGATTGCTTTCATAATTGTCGATAATTTCTAGTTTTGTTTGAAAGCTCCTTCCTTTTTGCTAATGACAAAGGGGGAGAAGAGCTTTGGCTTTCTAATGTCTATGTGTGCAGAATTGTTTGTCTGTTCTTAGCCTTTGCTTTTAGAAAGGGGGAGTTCATGGACATAGGGGGAGAAACAAGACCAGAACCAAAGATCGTCCAAAGATCGTCAAAGCACTGCACAAGACTCAATTGGTTGTAAGTGGTTGTCATCATCAAAAAGGGGGAGATTGTAGAAGCATGCTTCATCTCAAGGTTTCAAGGTTTTAATGACAACAACAACAAGATTCAAGATCATTTCATCTGTGCAAAAAGTCAAAAGCTTTCAAAAGACCAAGATCAAAGTATTATGAAAGTGATCAACATTCAAGCTTCATGTACATTTGCTCGATCATCTTTCAAGACTTGGACACAAGCTATGGTATATCAAACTCTCTACTTTAATTGATATACAAGTGTTCAAAACTATAAAATATTTTTGCATAATGCATTAACATGTTTTAAAATCATTTGGAATTGGTATAACACTTTTAAATTAATTATTTTTCAAAGATTTTACAGTGTTAACCGATTAACCATATAGGTTAATCGATTAACGCCCTAAAATTTTAAATTCTTTGGGCCAACGTTACAGTGTTAACCGATTAACACTGAACGTTTTCTGAAAAATTGTTTGATTTCAAGTTCAAAAATTATTTGAATGTTATACATTTCCATATGTTAACTCATACTCAAATATACCCTTCTGAAAAGGTGTTTTGGATGATATAAATTCTGATAATTTATAATTAACAAACACCTCCAACAATTTTCAAAAACAATCATTGAATCATATTCACTACTTTTCAAATAATTTCAAATACATTCAAAAGTGTTCATACTTGCATAACCTTTCACATTCATTTGTTTGAACACTTGTATTGAGATTAAGTTGTGAATTCAGATTAAAGGAGAAGATCAATCTTTGTATTGATATTACTATTGTACTCTCAAATTACAAAAAGAATGACAGAATAGTCTGTTGTGACTTGTGATCCAGGATTGTTGGACACAGGGGTTAGTGTTTTGCAAGACGATTGTTCTTGCTCACTAGTTTGTTTTTGTTGTTAGATTGTAGGCCTCACCGGTTGATGGTGTGATAGGTTGTACTTTCTAAAACAATAGTGAAAACTCTCTTTCATGTGGAAAGGGGAGTGGAGTACCTTCGGATTGTGAAGGGAACCACTATAAATCTTGTAGTCCACTTTCTTTATGCTTTCTACTGCATTCATCACCAAGAACATAACCAAAGAAAAATTAAAGAACACCAAAAATCCGAAAAATTTTCCATAAGCCTAATTCACCCCCCCCCCCCCCCCCTCTTAGGCACACTCTGAACTTACATTATATCCCTTATTTCTATAACTATGAACCAGGCCACGATACAACCCTTAAAAGACCTAATTGAGGTGGAGTTTATTCTAAAAGCATACTGCAGCAAGGTTGCGTAAACTGACTCCTAGAGATTTGTTAATCTTCTTCTTGTTGTATCTTTCACACACTAGCTAAATCAGCACTACGTTTGGACTAATGGTCCATTCATCACACACTATCACATCACTCCAATAATGATTAATTTTTTCAAAACCTGCATGAGATTGCATTAAAATTACCATTTGTGAATAAATAGTTTTAATTGCAAGTTAGCACTTGACGTCAAGGAAATCACAACAAGGAGCAATCAAAGAGGACTTGATCATTCGTCAAACTCGATCAGAGTCAAAATTACCTCATGGATAAGAGTCATTGACATCCAATGATTATGGAATCAGTCAATTTAGAGCAAGTCCCCAAGCATCAGTTGATTATAAGACAAATCCTTCAAGAATCAGGTTGACTAAAGAAGCATCATTTCAAGACTCTACCAACCAATGGACAGGCATCCAGAGGTTCCTTTTGACTAAGGGTGAATCCCTCCAATACTCAGTCTGCATAAGTTAAGTCGTTTCAATGCTTATTCTTAGGAAGGCTACCTAAATAGTACATTGAGGCCAATCACTCTAAGAGCCAGTCAATCAAGGATGAATCCCTTCATGACTCAAAATTCTGGGACAAATCATCTCGAGTTCATCTCATGGTACAATTGTTTCCAACTTCCTCTCAAGGAAAAAATCCTTTCATGACTTGGAATTCTGGGGCAAGCCATCTCGATATCATCTCATGGTACAGTTGCTTCCAATTTCCTTTCAAGAAGAAAAAATTCTTCAAAGACCCGAACTGGGGCAAGACCTCTCCATGATTTCAAGCAATTCAAGAAAACTTTGTCGACAACCTTTGAGTTCAAGATGAGTTTTGGGGAACCATGCTATCACCCCACCAAACAATGTTTTCCTTCTAACAAGAAGCCTTGCTACAAAAGGAATATTTTATCCATTACCCTTTACTAGGGCATTTTTGGAAGCTTTCATATCATTGCATAGATCATTCACATGCATTAGTCATGTTGCTTTGCTCATGCATAAAGCCATGTATATCATATCATTCATTGGGCCTAACCCCCATAACATGAATTTGACATCTCAAATCCTATAACACAAGATTTGACACCAGAGCCCAACATTGCTTGGAAATTAAAAGTCCAAGTTCCCATCTGGCAGTTAAAAGTCCAAGTTCCCATCTGCCAATTAAAAGTCCAAGTTCCCATATGGCAGTTAAAAGTCCAAGTTCTCGTCTGACAATTAAAATTCCAAGTTCCCATCTGGAAATTAAAAGCCCAAGTTCTCGTCTGGTAGTTAAAAGTGCAAGTTCTCATCTACCAATTAAAAGTCCAAGTTCCTATACGACAGTTAAAAGTCCAAGTTCCCGTCTGGCAAATAAAAGTCCAAATTCCCGTCTGACAGTTAAAAGTCCAAGTTCATGTCTGGAAAACTGTCCAAAAGTTCAAGTTCCCGTTAGGAAAACCTTTTAAGGTCCAATATTTATTGGCAACTACTCAAAAGTCCACCCTTGTTGGAACCTTTGTAATCCAAAAGTCCAATTTTTATTTGCAACTACCTAAAAGTCCACCCTTGTTGGCACCTTCGTAATCCAAAAGTCCATTTTTATTGGCAAATACCTAAAAGTCCACCCTTGTTGGCACCTTCATAATCCAAAAGTCCAATTTTTATTAGCAACTACTCAAAAGTCCACCCTTGTTGGCACCTTCATAAAACCTAAAGTCCAATTTCACTTGGCAATTCCTAAATCCAATCCTCATTGATACCAAACGGTCTCACCTTTATAGAGAGACCTATTCCATACTCCATCATTTGCATCGTCACATGCATGACATTCATAACATTCTTACTCAAAACAAGATTGTCATCAAATACTGTCATTGCAATCATGAACATAATAAAATCATGTGCATTCATACATGTACAAGTATCCCCAACATTTGCATCCTCATAAGTAAATTCATGCATCATGTAATGCATACCATTTCCAGCCTAAGTGGAACATCATATCATAACAGGATCCAAGATCAATCAGTAAACATCCCGGCCAATCCTCTTTCAAAGTCGAATATATTCCTCTGAAAAGAGTTGATATCCCTCATATGCTCATGGGATTTCTATCCCCCGTCAATTCATTCTTCAACCATGCGGTTGATAATGATAATCCCCAACATTCTTTCTCTTGTTTCTCCCCAAGCAGAGGTTATCCTAAAAGTATCTTATGAACTTTCCTCTGCATGAATTTATTGACTCTTTGTCTTTTAAAAAGGAATCTTGCTTAAAACTGTTTTCCCCAACAGATTTCGTGTTCGAGATACTTTTCTAATATCTGTGAAGAATCGTAAATGTGATTGAAGTATCATTTCCCCTTGTGGGAATATCTCGATCAATAAGATACTGCCTCATTGGGCTAGAGAATCTCATATGTTTTTGAGATACTGCTTTGGCATCAGCGGAGATCCTTAATTAATAAGGTATTGCTTTGTTCATCCAAAGAAACTCATGTTTCGGTAAATATACTGTTCTAGTATTCTCGGGGAGCCTTCACCAGGTACTGCTTCACACGACCTAGAAAATCTTATACTAATGTTCGAGACACTGCTTCGTCAAACTGAAGAGTCTCATTTGTCTGAAATACTGTTCTAAAGATCTCTAGAGAGCCTTAATCCATAAGGTACTTCTTTGTGTGATCTAGAGAGTCTCATATCTATGTTGAGATCATATCCTAGTGTCCTCAGAAGAGCCTTAACTCATAAGGTACTACGTCGCATGGTCAAGGAAGTCTCATGCCTTTTGTTGAGATAGTGTTCTAATATTCTATAAGAGCTTTAATCTATAAGGTACTGCTTCATAAGAATTATAAAGTCTCACGTATAACATTTGAGGTACTGCTTTGTTATTCCCAAAGAGCCTGATTCTATAAGTTACTGCTTTGCATGGATCAGAGAATCTCATCTGTATTTGAGACACTGCTTTGGTTTTTCTCATAGAGCCTAAATCATAAGGTATTTCTTCGACCCCAAAGAATCTCATGTTTTGGTAAAGGTGTTATTCTAGCACTCCCGAAGAGCCTTCACTAGGTACTGCTTCGCATAATCTAGAAAGTTTTATACCATTGTTTGAGACACTGCTTCGTTAAAATGGAGAATCTCATTTTATCGAGATACTACTTTGACATCCTTTGAGAGCCTTAATTCGTAAGGTACTGCTCCATTTGGCCCAAAGAATCTCATTTTTTGGTTAAGATATTGTTCCTGGAGAGCCTTAATCAATAAGGTACTACTTCACATGATCTGAAAGTCTCATACCTCCTTCGAGATACTTCTCTATTATTTCCAAAGAGCCTTATTCTCTAAGGTACTGCTTTGTGTGATCTAGAAAATCACATTTGTTGAGCCACTGCTTTGGTTTCCTAAGAGAGCCTTAATCCATAAGGTACTGCTTCACATGGTTCAGAGAGTCTCATATCTTTTATCGAGATACTGTCTTAGCGACCTTGGAGAGCCTTAATTAATAAGGTACTGCTTCATATGGTCTTGGGAATCTCGTACCCTTGTAGAATTTTGCTCTGAATATCCATGGAGAGCCTTAACCAATAAGGTACTGCTTCATGCAATAATAAAGAATATCCTTGATAAGAAACCCTAAGGGTACCCGAAGAGGCTTAATTCATAAGGTATTGCTTCGTGCGACCTAGAGATTCCATTTGTGTTTGAGATATTGCTTTGACAATCCAAAGAATCTCATGTTATTTCATTATTCTTACATCATCTTTTTACCTTTACTTTTATCCTTGATGGACAAATTTCAGGGTTTTCTTATATCTAATTTACTTTTACCCTAAAAACGAATGCTATGTAGCAATTCATTCTCTCGGGTTCAAGGCAATTAGATAGGGGCATCTGTCAAACCCCAATTGTGTCCTACCTTTGTAAGCTTTCTCTCTGTAAGACGATATGGTCTTTGGCCATAATCTTCTGAGAATTTAGGTCATAGGATCTTGTGCGTGTATTCACCATGACTAACCAATTTGTGCAGATGCATTGATTTCAAGTATTGACAGCATTGCCGCTATGCAAAAAATGACACAGAGTCGCCATCGGATTTTATTTATCCCAAGGAGGGAAAGGGAAATAACGATAAAACCTTTAGGGAAAGAGCATGGTCATCACAAACAAGTCTTAGGGTTCGGGAGTCGGTTATGCGAGGGGAAGGTATTAGCACCCCCTCACATCCATCGTATTCAATGGGAACCTCCTAAGTTGTTTTAGCTTGAGTGGGTGTTTTAATCTAAAAGTTTTCTTGCTTAAAAGAAAAGAGGGGTTGGTTTTTTTATTAGAATGCTCGCCAAGGATTGTGGCCCTTGTGCCTACGTATCCTCACTTAAAAGAAGTGAAGAATTAGAGCTCCATAGTTCGGAGGCTTGTGAAATGGTTGTTTGTTGATTGATTTTATACCTTGAAAAAGGGTTCTCGGATTGATGCCCTAAGGAGAAAAGAAGTTTGATGAGTTGATGTTATTTTTAGTTTTTTGAGGAGAAATTGTTCTTGATTAGGATTACACAAAAGACTTTGGATAGAGATGAATGTTTTGAATAACCAAGTCGAGCGCCTTGTATTCCAAACATTCGGAACGAGTGTAGGAGGATTCCATTCTCATTCCTTCTCCACCACTTTAAAGTTCATGGCATATGAACCTAATCGTATCTTTATTGTGTTTTGGATTTTTTATGAGAAAAATACCACTTGATGTTGGATCAAGGGTTTTATTGTTTGTAAAAATATTTGAAGTGATGCGAACAAGGTCGATGGTGATGCACAAGGCAATCGACTTACAAGGTTGAAAATGACTCAATAAAATCGAGAGTTTATTTTTGAAAATAATTTTAGAACCAAAAGTCAAAGATGACCATAACAATATCCACATACAATGGACATGCAACCACATCGGGTTAGTCGGCTTGAAACAATACAAAACACGAAAAAAAACGGCACGAAACAATAAGGCTGTAGCGAAGCTGCCCAGAAACAGCAAGAAGTTCGTTGTGCGAACTTTCTAGAGAATGCAAATAGGGGCAAAAGGAATTGAAGTTCCATGTGCGAACCTTGCAGCAAATGCAAACAGAGGCGAAAGGGGGAAAAGTTCGCTAGGTGAAGGTGCCAGCGAACATGACAGAAGGAAAATATCAAGAAGTTCGTTGTGCGAACTTCATGCTGTTTTGCCCAGAATATGCCTTTTTTATGGAAACAGAGGAGAAATAGGGCAAAGTTCGCTAGGCGAACTTGTCAGCGAACATGACAGCACACATGAGTATTTTCAACTCATGTCGCTATGAAAACTAAACAATGTTCTTTCTCTTTTCTTTATTCTTTTACAACAGTTCTTGGTCATATCAAGACCTTATTACAGTATACAACGCAAGAAAAACACATGAAAATAAAACATGCAAGAATATAAAAAAGATAAGGGTTTGAAGGAAAGGATACCCAAGAGTTACTATCTTCCTTCACCAATGGCCTTTGTTGGATATGCTTCTATGGTCCACCTCTTTCTTCTGGTTTTCTATCCCTCTCTTATTCTCTCAAGGCTTTCTTTTCAAATCTCTTTTTTCTGTTTTTTTCAATGCATCTTGCTCTCAATATCTCTCTATGTCAATGTGTGTCTTGCTCTCTACATATATCCCCTTTTGTTTGCAGCTCCCTTTCTTTTTATCTCAGCATATTAGGGTTTTCCCTCCTTTCAAAACTTCAAATTTTCAATGAGAAAGGCATCTTACCACTTTCTTGATGTCACTCTCTTTCTTTCCATTTTCATGTATGTTACTTTGCTGTATTTTTGTTGCACTAGCCTAGGCCTGTTTTTTCTGCAGCACTTTGTATCTTGTACCCATTTGTTGGCTTGTGCTTGGACAACCCTTGTGGTCATTGTTACTACCTTGGACAAAATTTTGAAATTCTGATATTTAATGTGTAGATGCATCACCATGAGTTTATTCCTTTGGTCTTGTGACATGAAATATTTGGCAAATTGTCACTTCTTGCATGGGACTGTTTTAGATCACATTAAACATTGCCCATCATTAATCATGCATAGTCTTGATCTTGAAATATTCCAATGTTGAATTGAACCTTAATTATTTTCCTTGGATGTTTGTAGGCACAATGAGGATCATGTGGACTTGATGGGGCATGAAGGGTACCATAGCATGAATTTGACTAGAAACTTGAGTGAAGATTAGAAACAGATTAATTTCTAAACATCACTTAAAGTTGGAAATTTTGTAACAAATTGCATTCTTGTAATGTCATGAAATTTCTCTTTGTAATATTCTTGCATCTAATCTTGAATTCATGAATCTTGGCTTTGGAAAAATGGGTCTCTCTTATGCCATTGAATTTTAAATGAATGAAGTCTTGAATTATGAACTTGTAATCTTGACTCATGCTTTGCAAATTTGAACTCCACTTGATCAAGAATTTGAAACAAAATTGGATGAAGTAATCTTGAATTAGGCCTTGCATTTCATGTTCATTAGGAATTTTGATCTTGAATATCCTAATATTTTTTCAAGTAACTTCTCCTTGAAGGAATCTACATGAGTAGACTTTCCAACTTGAACCAAACCTTAGATGATGAACCTTTTCTTCCATGTAGCCAAAGATAGGAAATTCTTATTTGAAATGAAAAACAAATGAACCGACCCAATCCTTACCTTGTGAACCCACATGCTCGGTATGCGATAGAACGATGTATGATATGGCGAATGTAGGGTATGAAAGGCTAAAGGTGAAAATGAGGGTGTGACAAGCATTTTTTTCTCACAGCCAAGTGCTTCAAGATGTGACCAATGGATTTTGATTCAAGATACCCTAATTTTGTCCGGGCCTTTTGGTTTTTCATTTATCTTACTTTATTTTTACTTTGCATAGCATAACATGCATTTCATCTCGCATAATGCTTAAAATGTCACACGGAACAATTTCTCGGATTTACAGGCAGACTGGTCAAAATAAATTTCAACGATGCGTAAAATCAGTGGACGGAAAATTTCAAAATCGAGCTTGCAGACGTCAATTATATTAATCTACATTTCACGTAGTTTAACCTGACGTGTTCAAATTAATTTTTTAACTATTTTTCGTCGTGTTTTGATCAATTTGAGGATTTTAACGGGTCAAAATTTATTTTTAAATTTGACCAAACATTGTATTTTTCCGAGTCATTTATTTCGCGCTGATTATTTTAGTGTGCTCGATTCATTTTTCTGAGCACTTAGACGTCTGACTTTTATTTATTTGGAGTCCCCTTATTTTTACTTTTTTGTCTAAATATTTAGAATAAATAAATAGGATTATTAGTTTTTATTTTAAGTTTATTTTTATTATTTAGTTTTAACTAATTATATTATTTGAGCTTTAAAATAAATATTATGAACATTATTGACAATTTTGATTTAACCCTAATTTAGTCCCTATATATATTATTGGTACTGCTCAATGAAAGGGGGGTCAAAAAAAGAGAAAAAATGCATCGGTGGCTTACTCAATGAAAGGGGGATCAAAAAAGAGAAAAAAATGCATCAGTGGCTATTTCCGAGAGAATTCTGTCGGTATACTTCTACATAATATATAAATACGTTCGACATATATATAGTTTGGATATACGTTGTTTTCATATACATATAAAAGTTTGGATTATAGTTTTTTCATATATACTATATCGTGACTTTGTATTCGATGCATTTTCACTGCCATTGTTTCTTCAATGAGTATATATTTTGTTACTAACTTATATTCACTGTGTCTTCAACAAACATGTATGCGTTTTGTTACTTATTCGCAATTCAATTTGCAATCTTGTGTTATTTTATTATATTGTTGTTTCTTGATGCGACGTGTGATGACCGCTAATGTGATAACAATCTGATATTTCAATTTGTATTATTTTTCAGTGATTCAACGTCGTTATCATTATTATTGGATCCAATTTCTTGTGATAGTCTTTGCACGTCTTTGTATACGCGACTTTGATTTGTGTATTTGCATCATGATTTTAATTCGTGCACTTTTTGTTTCAATTTTTCTTTTTATTCATTTGATGTATGATGTTAATATTGTGTATGCATCTTATTCCCGTTCACACCTAAATTGCTTTAAAAATATTCTTGATTCATATATCAAGTAATACTCCAACTTGTAAGTCGACTGCTTTTTAGCATCACCATCAACCTCATGCTAATACTTTCTCTCTTTCTTTGGTTATGGTTTTGTTTACTAGGAGCACTGTAACACCCTTTTCTACCCCACAATTATCATGGCAAAATTACACAGATTTCAGAGTAAAAAAATAAATCTCAATAAAAAGCCACCAAAAAGGCGCACATTTCTCAATGTCATCAAAATAGGTCAATACTCCGTAACTACGGGTTTTCCCCAAAATACATCAAACAACATAAAACAGCGGAACTCAAAGCATAAATCAAGGTTTTTCCTCATAAGGAAAAGTTAGCAAAATAACTCAACGGTATAAAGTTTAACCCAAGGAACCCAACTCGATGTTACATATCAGAGCAAGACCCTCTAAGTTAACCATAAAGGCTAACGACTCTAAAACTTCAAAAATAACTCCCCGACGACATCCAGAGCTAAACCTAGTCATCTCCACGTTACCCACGTGGAGGTAACATTCAAACAGGCAGGGTGAGTAAAACAATTCATAATAATCAATTTATAACAATTAATGCATAACCGGCATTATAATTATATTCAACACATTCATATTCCTCAAATATGCCTCGAAGGCCACAGCGTCATAATTTATACAAAAAGGCTCATAAATGCAAATGCAACATAGACTCAATGCATGTGGTACCAATCATCACAGCACGATGGACATTGGGCCATCAATCCTCCATAGATCCCCATCAATAGGATCGATTCTACTTGAGAACCAGAGCACATCAAAATACTTCACATCCTCACAGTGGGATTGAAGCCAAAGTAATCGAGGTCCTGAACCGAAGTCCAGATGCACATGAATACATGATGCACACGTCATAAATCATCCTCGTAATAACATTATAGGTGCATCATCATTCATCATATTCATCATCATCAAACTTCGTAGCTCATCATCATAATCATCATCATACATCACGTCATCATCGCACATCATAACAATCATCATCACACATCATGTCATCATATAATTCATCATAATAATCATCATACGTCATAGAAATCATCATATAATCATGTACAAATCACATAGATCTCATATTCACACTCATATTAACTCATCATGCTATCACATATTATCATATATTAATTCATAATATTATCCCATATTATCTCATATTAATCCATTAAATTATACTCGCGGTAATCCTCATACTATCACCTATTAATCACATAACTTCTCTGTCCTACTCATGTTAACTCATCACAAGGATCACAAAATCAAACATCACGACATCGCTGTACACGATCAACATTCATGAAACTCTGCTACGTTCGCTGACATGTTCGCTAGGCGAGTCTGGGGCGAGTTTCTTCGCTAAGCGAAGGATTCTTCGCTAGGCGAGTCTGGGAATACATGGTTCGCTAGGTGAACAGTGCGATGATAGCAAAATCTACTATGCGCCAGAACTGATTTTCACTCAATTACTCATACGATTCACTTACCCAATGCCCCCAAAACATCCCTAAATCATCCCTAAGGTCCTACGGCGATAAAGGCACAAAACCTACGGCTCATTAGGCCAATCTCGGAACATATTCACGTCCTAAATCACAATTTCCCTACAATTTCCTTGAAGGCATCATAATTTCTCATATCACATATCTCTATCCCTTATGGTCGGACATATAATAATATAAGGTTTCAGCCACGAAGGCCTAAGGTTTCCTAATTCTCATGTTTCACATCAAACAGGCAGGAATACTAACCACTAGCCATAACCTCAGAGTCTTATCAATTTCCCTACTTTACCACCATCAACCCAAAATCCCTTAAATCTTAAATCAACCATAAACACATCGAAAGACATACATGGAAAATCATGAAAAGCTATACTCCCTATACCTTAAACGTTGATTCAAAGCCTTCACGAATCTCTTAAGGAATCTTTCAAGCTTCCTCCTCCAATTTCCTCTTTAGAGTTCTCTTGGTCTCAATTCTTCATGGTTAACATAAAATGAATCCTAAAACCCTTCAGAACTCTCTTTTTGTTAAACCTAGACTTGGGCCAAATAATTGGGTTTTCTCCATTATACCCTCACTTACTCCTCTCAATTATCCCAATTACCCTTCTTTCACTATTATTTATTTTAATTCATAATAATATTAATAAATTAATATTATATACTATCAATTAAATAAATAACCCACAAATTGCATTAATTCTCAATAATCCACAAAACACCGAAAATCACCGAAAACACCCAAAATACGAATATTCTCAATTAAATAAATTAATTAAAATATTCCGATTAAGTTTGGGGTGTTACAACTCTCCCCCACTTAAAAGAATTTTTTCCCTCGAAAATTACCTCAAGGAACATAGTCGGATACGACTCCCTCAATTGATCTCCACACTCCTAAATCCAACTTTCTCCAGCTGGTCCTCCCAAAATTACCTTCATCAAGGGAATCTCTTTACCTCGAATTTACTTTTCGTTCATCACTCCGAACTAGCAACACTTCAACACTCAGATTATCTCTCACTTGTACACCATCCATCGGAATCAATGTACTTCCTCCACTTAGACACATGAAACACATCCGACAATTTTTGCAAGCGACAGCGGTAAAACAGTCTATCATGCTATTTTCCCCCACGCTTCCACTGTGCCACTCTGATACAGATCAACAAAACACACGTGTGCTTCCGAGACTTCAAAGTTCGACCAACATCAGTTACCATCATAACTCTCAAAACACGTCTTCTCTTGGATCCTCTTGATCTTTTCAGTCGTCTCTTGTATAATCTCAGGTCCGAGTACCGCACTCTCGCCTGACTCATACCAACACAAAGGAGTCCTACACCTCCTACCATACAAAGCCTCATACGATGCCATTCCGATACTAGAATGATAACAATTATTGTAGGTAAACTCAATCAAGGACAATTAACTATCCCCTGATCCACCTTGATCCAACACACAAACTCTCAACAAATCCTCTAAGGACTGGATAGTTCTCTCTATCTGTCCATTCGTCCGCGGATGATAGGCAGAGTTCAACTTCAACATGGTACCCAAAGCGTCTGCAACCTCTCCCAAAATCTCGATGTAAATCTCAGATTTCCATCTGACACAATATTCGACGATATCTCATACAACTTCACAACTTCCTCAATATACATCTCAGCTAGCTTGAACATATAATGATTAATCCTCATTGGTATAAAATGAGTTAATCTAGCCAACCTATCCAAAATCACCCAAATCGAATCATATCCCTTCAAGTCTTTGGCAACCCTGTCACAAAATCCATATAAATGTTATCCCATTTCCATTCTTGAATACTCAATAGTTGCATCAAACTCAACGGTCTCTGATGTTCAATCTTCAACTCCTGACAAGTCTAACCATCATATACAAACTAAACCACTTCGTCCTTCATACTCGGTCGCCAAAACAATTCCATCAAATTCGGGTACCTCTTCATAGCACCGCTATGGATACTCAATCCACTTAAATGTCCTTCCTCAAGAATAATCTTATCTAATTCACACTATCCGCAACACAACCTCTATCACGACACCTCACAATACCGTTTCCATTAATCCGAAAATCAGCTCTTTGATTTTGCTTCATCAAATTCCACCGGTCTACCAACTCAAATCAGATCTCTAACCTCTTCGAATCTCGCTGAAACACTACTAGTAAGTTTCAACGTACCCAACTTAACTTCATAAGAAGTCTCTTCACAAACCAAACTTATATCTCGAAATTGCTCAGTCATTCCTAACTCTTTTACCATCATCATCGGTATATGCAAAGATTTCCTACTCAATACATCAGCTACAACATTAGCCTTACCAGGGTGGTAACTCAATTCAAAATCATAATCCTTCAGAAGTTCAAGTCATTCTCCTCGGCCTCATATTCAAATCTTTCTAATCAAACAAATACTTTAAGCTCTTAAGATCGTTAAACATCTTAAATCTCGAACCACGCAAATAATACCTCTAAAGCTTCGGCACAAACACAGCAACAACCAACTCTGAATCATGTGTCAGATAATCCCCCTTATGCACTTTAAGTTTCCTTAAAGTATAAGCTAAAACTTTTTGACGTTGCACTAACATATCTTCCAATCCCATCAACAAAGCATCACAATATACAACCAATAGTTCTGTCGTATTCGACAAAATCAAGACACGAGCTGTTGTCAGCCATCCTCAAAAGCTCTAGAAACTTTCTTCACACTTTGTATCCAAAACCAAAATCCTGAACCTTCCTAGTCCACTGTGTCAATGGCAAGGATGACTTGGAAAAAAAATCTTTCAACAAATTTTCAATAATAATCTGGCAACCCAAGAAAACTTCTAATCTCAAAAACAGGTTTTGGAGCTTCCCATTGCGATACAGCTTCAACCTTCGACATAGCAACCACAATAACTCTACTTGAGATCACATGACTAAGGAACTTACTTCCTCCAACCAAACTCACACTTTGACAGTTTTGCACACAACTGATTCCCTCTTAACACTAATAAAAATAATTTCAGATGCTCAACATGATCCTATTTACTCTTTGAATAATACCAAAATATCATCGATTAACACAACCATCAACTCGCTCAAATAAGTATAGGAAATCCCGTTCATATACTCCACAACCCACACGGTGCCTTCGTCACCCCAAATGGCACTACGAAATACTCATCATGTTTATACCTTACTTTAAAAGCAGTCTCCTGAATATCTTCAGCCTTCACACAAATTTGATGATACCCATATCTCAAATCCATCTTACCAAACACACTTGCAACAACCAACTGAACCATCAAATCATCAATCCTTGGTAGTGAACACTTATCTTGATAGTCACCTTGTTCACTTGTCTATAATCCACACAAATCCTTATAGAACCTTCTTCCTTTATAATCAACAAAACTTGTGCACCCCACGGTGACACACCCGAACGAAAGAATCTCTTCTCAAACAATTCTTTCAGTTGACTCTTCAACTCTTTCAATCCCAATGCAGACACACAACATGGAACCATCAATACCGGACTAGTTCCAGGAACTAAGTTGATCACAACTCCACCTCACATTCCGGCAGTAGATCACTTATCTCATCAGGAAAAACCTCTGGACAATAAAAATTAACTAGCAAACCACCAACTTCCCCACTTTCATCAACATTCACAGTTTCCATCAAAAATAAACATCTCGACACCATCCTGTACCGACTTATCAAAACCATTTGTAAGCACATAGCTTAACCCAAAGCAATTCACTGTTCACGCCATCTAAGCTTGCAAGACACGTCTATCCCATCCAACATGACTCCGTCCACTATCAACAAGAGATTAAGGGTGATCAGTCCCTCAAGTTGTCAATAGACATCCGAAAATTATGATGGGGTATAAACCATCTTTACCAAACTATAAGAGCGTTCATCGACACACTGAGCCACCTCTCCGCACTTGCAGCATCCTAGAGAAGCACAAGCTTCTCCCCCACTTGATTCGTTCCCACTTCTATAGACAAAGGTTAGAAAACAAATGTGTACCAATAATGTTTTCACACACATGTCGCATACAAGGAAACAACAACATTAGACAACTTGGTCGGACGGACCAACCTGCTCTGATACCACTAATGTAACACCCTTTTCTACCCCACAATTATCATGGCAAAATTACACAGATTTCAGAGTAAAAAAATAAATCTCAATAAAAAGCCACCAAAAGGGCGCACATTTCTCAATGTCATCAAAATAGGTCAATACTCTGTAACTACGGGTTTTCCCCAAAATACATCAAACAACATAAAACAGCGGAACTCAAAGCATAAATCAAGGTTTTCCCTCATAAGGGAAAGTTAGCAAAATAACTCAACGGTATAAATTTTAACCCAAGGAACCCAACCCGATGTACATATCAGAGCAAGACCCTCTAAGTTAACCATAAAGGCTAACGACTCTAAAACTTCAAAAATAACTGCCCGACGACATCCACAACTAAACCTGGTCATCTCCACGTTACCCACGTGGAGGTAACATTCAAACAGGCAGGGTGAGTAAAACAATTCATAATAATCAATGTATAACAATTAATGCATAAACAGTATCATAGTTATATTCAACACATTCATATTCCTCAAATATGCCTCGAAGGCCACAACGTCATAATTTATACAAAAAGGCTTATAAATGCAAATGCAACATAGACTCAATGCATGTGGTACCAATCATCACAGCACGATGGACACTGGGCCATCAACCCTTCATAGATCCCCATCAATAGGATCGATTCTACTTGAGAACCGGAGCATATCAAAATACTTCACATCCGCACAGTGGGATTGAAGCCAAAGTAATCAAGGTCCATAACCGAAGTCCGGATGCATGTGAATGCATGATACGCACGTCACAAATCATCCTCATAATAACATCATAGGTGCATCATCATTCATCATATTCATCATCATCAAACGTCATAGCTCAGCATCATAATCATCATCATACATCACGTCATCATTGCACATCATAACAATCATCATCGCACATCATGTCATCATATAATTCATCATAATAATCATCACACGTCATGGAAATCATCATATAATCATGTACAAATCACATAGAGCTCATATTCACACTCATATTAACCTATCATGTTATCACATATTGTCGCTACTGCGAAAATAAGGTGCCGGCAAAACAAAAGAGTCGCCAACTTTCGTTATTTATCCCACAGAAAGAGAAAGGAAACAATCGGAAAAACCTGACGAAAAGGTATAAGACAAGGTCATCGCAACCATGTCTGGGTTCGGGAGTCGGTTACGCAAGGGGAAGGTATTAGCACCCCTCACGTCCATCATACTCGATGGGATCCATGCTTGTTGTGTTTATCTGACGGGTTGGTTTTACTATCTACGCTAAAAGGTTGGCCTGAAAAGAAAAGAAAAATGACTCGGCAGAACACAGCAGTTCTATGCCTACGTATTCCCATCTTGAACGAGAAATCAGAGTCAACGTAGTTCGCCTAACTACAGGTGAAAAAGGGGGGAAGGTTGCTCGCCGAGATATCGCATCTCGTGCCTACGTACTTTCACACGGCGTGAAAGATCAGAGCAAACATAGTTTGGGCTAACAAGACCACAGGTTTGGTTCAAATGTTTTAACCCGAGTAGGGTTAACAAACGGTTCTAGCAGTTGGTGTATGCAGCTCGACCTTTGGAGACTTAGGCGTTTACCGTTTGCGGTAGAACCGAGAGTTAACAAAACTCTCCTTAAGAAAATGGTTTCCAAGGATTAAAGGTCCAAGAGGACAAAAAGAATTTGGATGTTTGTTTTTGAAGTCTTTTAAAGAAGAAGTGTTTTGAGTTTTGTTTGTAACTCATGTTGCACTAAAGACTTGGACTTAAGAGTGAATGCGTCGCATGTCACCCAAAGGGTACCATACTAAACACCCAAGTTGTTGAAAAGAAACTCTCCAACAACCCTTTCTCAAGTGCTTAAGGATTGTAGCGTACAACACGTGTTATCCTTTATTAATTGTTTTAAGAATGTTTGAAGATGAGAAGAGAAAGGACGCACTAAAGGGGAACTAATCCAATCCTAAAGTTGTCATGAAAAGTTCATCCTATGGTTGAGGTTAGGGGGGAACTACCTAATGTTATCATGCATGGTTAGGACCCTAATGTCTATCACATTCCAACTTGAACAAGAAGGAATGGAAATCCTAAGGGAAGGAAGACAAAAGAAGAAGAAGAAGAAGAAGAAAACAAGCATAAGAATGCAAACATGGAAGGTAAAGATGCAATGCAAGTGAGGGAGGAAATATGTGTGGGGAAGGAGCCTCCACAAGCCCATCTCAACCTCAATCCAAATATGAATAAATTCAAAGGGAAGAGGGGAAGAAATGCAACAAAAAGCAAATCACAAACAACATACAAAAGAGGTCCTCAAGGATTCACCACTTTAGGCATGCCTTAGAGACCTCCAAAGGAGGGACCTAAAACTTCCTTAAATGACACTCCAAGGTCATCGGACAGAGGGTGGCATATTCTAATAATACAACCTAAGCCACAAATGAATAGCAAAAATAAAATGGTAAGGGATCAAGAGAAACAAGCAAAGAAGGTACATACAACACCATATGGAATCACAATGTACAAGCATGGAAGTAAGGCATCAAATGGGAATGCTACATACAATATAAACATCCACAAATTGGTCCACAAGACCTATAATGAGTCCACCACATGAAGCAATCACTATAATATCCATCACACAAGCAATACAAGGCTTTTGGAGCCAAAACAATACAAGTGTCCAAGTGGGAGTGCCAAATTATGAGCCAACTTGCAAAATAAGGAAAAATTAGTAAAGTGCATCTAAAAATGCCAAATAAATTCTCCAAGCACCTACAAAGTGTTAGTAATCATAGGTTCAAAGGGTAGCAAAATAATCCATAAGGAAGTGCCTAAACAGAGGGCAAACATTCAAGGGTACCCCAAAACTAGGGCAAAATAGAGCATGAACAAAGTGCTATCCAAAACCAATGAAACTAGTACTATAAAATCTATAGAAAAATACCCCTAAATCCCTAAAGATGTACACAATGATCCTACAAAATATTAGGAGTTTATTTGTTGTTTTGGTACCTCAACAAAAATCCACAAGAAGAATGGTACAATTTCACATTTTTAATGACTATTAAAAATAGAAAAAATCAAACAAATTGAAAATAAATCCAAAATCAGTTTTCTCAATTCCTAAAATCTCTAATCATGTACAAGATTATTGTGTAAAAATGTCAAGATTTTAGGTGGCTTTTTACTATTTTTACTAAAATAAAAGTAAGCAAACAAGAAATGAAGAAAAATAAGGAAAACAATGGAAAATAGATAAAGTTGCGTGCTGAATAGTAAAAGAATCAGTTCAAATATCATGGGCCAGTCAAAGGGGGGTGGGGATAAAACGTTCAAGGCCTAGATCCATCCTTCATTTAGTGAAACGCAGAGTTTTAAGGAGGATGTGGCGTGGCTAATTCTTGCGCGTTGGATGTGCATACACAGTCAAGGCATTCAACGAGATCCAAGGGCTGGTAAGTTGTCTTCTCCATTTTGAACTGAGGTTGGAGGGAAAACGCAGGGTGGTGGCGCACGGTGGCCAGACTTAGCTCCGGTCATCCCTTCCATTTGCCCAATACCCTAACTCACTCCAATCTTCACCAAATTCAATAATTCTTGAACCAAAATCGTGTCTTTTTTCATGTAGAATCAAGATATGGTATTGAATCAAGCTATTAACCATTAAAACGTTGAACCCGTTCCCAGTCAAGAAATCTCCAAGAACATGGAAACTTCATGAAACTTCTCCAAACATTACCAGAAACATGATTTACTTCCAGGGGATTACAAATATGCAAGAATGGAGGCATAAAGATCCATAAATAATGAGGTATCTTGATTTGTGTATACCTCTGAAATTGGAGATGTAGAACCTCAACCAGCCACGAATTCTTCAGGAAATTGGTGCAGAATCCCTCCAAGATGATAGATGAAGGTGTTTGAATCCTTGAAATGCTTTGAATTGATGGGAAATGGAGAATTCAAAAATCACTTGGAAGCCCTCTTTTTCAACTTGCAATAGCTCTATTTCTTCACCAAATTCAGCCAAAAAAATGATAGACTTCATGTACATTACTTATAGAACATGTTTGTCATGAGCTGGGGGCCCAATTGTGATAGAATGGATCAAATGGATTTTGGATTTTCAAGCTTATGGAAGCCCATGGAAGTGCTTGAAATCATGGCCAATTCTCCTTGTTTCTGATCCAATTCCATTACTTGTAATGTAAGGAAGATATATGGCTCACAGTTACTCCTTGTTTGGATCTTAATGGCCAAGATCCATCATGTTGCTTAAACATGAAGAAAGCTTGAAATACCCCATGAAATATGTCTCAAATGCAATTGATCTTGTCACGAATGTTCTTAAAACATAATTTGCAATCAGAAAATGCACAAATATGACAATATTTGGTTAAAAATTGACAAGACCCCAAACTTGGATTTTCACATGCCTTTCACAAAATCTCCTTCACCAATCTTCAACCATGAGCTAGCCCATTGATAACTTGAGGTTTAGTTGACAAAATGACTCCATTTGGAGCAAATTTCATGTTGGAAAAAATTCCATTTGAGTTATGCAAAGTGGTGAACTTGACCTGTAATTTTATGAACTGTAATATAGGTTTCCCAAAATACCCCTGCCTTGCAAAGCTTGTAACTTGAGTTCTACAAATCCAATGGAGGACTTCTAGTACAATTTGGAAAGCTAAGATCAAGACCTACAACTTTCATGTTGGCCAAAAGTTGATGAGAAATATCCTTATATGTCAAAAATGTTCTTCAAGTTGGTTGACTTTTGCAGCCAAATTTCACATTCCTCTAGTGACCTGTAACTTGTCTGGATCATAACTTGAGTTCTATAAATCCAATCAAGGACTTCTAGTACTCAAATTAAATCTAAGAGCATGCTCTACAAGTTCCATTCTGGTCAAAAGTTGAGATAAAACATTTATCTTAAGATAAGTGGTCTTCAAGTTAGGCACTAAATAGGGGATTTTACACTGAGAACCCTAATTTAGCAACTCCTCACACCTTGGATTCTTATGATTGATCTTGGAATAACATCTCATGTATCTCAACACAACCTTCCATGATCACCATGAATTAGAAATAATCTTTGAGCTCCTTCAATTGTACAATTGACTTAGGGTTGACCAGATGAAAACCCTAATTGCAACACCTTCAACTATGGCTCTTCACACCTAGCATAATGACCTGACTGAGCTCCACCATGACCCTCACGACACTCCATGAGCTCTATCCACATAATCTATCCATAATCAAGGCTTCACAACCCACTGATGGTCTTCAATTGGCTCCCAAGTTAGGAGATGAACCACATACAAGCATCCAAACTTCTCGAGAACACAAACCATTTCCTGATGACTTTGGTGACCTTCTCAAGCTTGAATAAAACCTCTAGATAGGCTCCTCTTGATATATACCACTTGATCCCCTGCATAAATGCTAATGCCATGTAATTTAAATGCTAGAGCAATGATATGCTAATGCAATGAAACATAAACCAAGTAAGAAAAGGTTAGGCAAATTTTGGGGTGCAACACATATTATCACATATTAATTCATAATATTATCCCATATTATCTCATATTAATCCATCAAATTATACTCGCGGTAATCCTCATACTATCACCTATTAATCATATAACTTCCTTGTCCTACTCATGTTAACTCATCACAAGGATCACAGAATCAAACATCACGGCATCACTGCACACAATCAACATTCGCGAAACTCTGCTACATTCGCTGGCATGTTCTCTAGGCGAGTCTGGGGCGAGTTTCTTCTCTAAGCGAAGGTTTCTTTGCTAGGCGAGTCTGGGAATACATGGTTCGCTAGGCGAACAGTGCGATGACAGCAAAATCTGCTACGCATCAGAACTGATTTTCACTCAGTAACTCATACGATTCACTTACCCAATGCCCCCAAAACATTCCTAAATCATCCCTGAGGTCCTACGGCGATAAATCACAATTTACCTACAATTTCCCTGAAGGCATCATAATTTCTCATATCGCATATCCCTATCCCTTACGGTCGGACATATAATAATCTATGGTTTCAGCCACGAAGGTCTAAGGTTTCCTAATTCTCATGTTTCACATCAAACATGCAGGAATACTAACCACTAGCCATAACCTCAGAGTCTTATCAATTTCCCTACTTTACCACCATCAACCCAAAATCCCTTAAATCTTAAATCAACCATAAACACATTGAAAGGCATACATGGAAAATCATGAAAAGCTATACTCCCCATGCCTTAAACGTTGATTCAAAGCCTTCACGAATCTGTCAGGGAATCTTTCATGTTTTCGCCTCCAATTTCCTCTTCAGAGTTCTCTTGGCCTCAATTCTTCATGGTTAACACAAAATGAATCCTAAAACCCTTCAGAACTCTCTTTTTGTTAAACCTAGACTTGTGCCAAATAATTGGGCTTTCTCCATTATACCCTCACTTACTCCTCTCAATTGTCCCAATTACCCTTCTTTCACTATTATTTAATTTAATTCATAATAATATTAATAAATTAATATTATATACTATCAATTAAATAAATAACCCACAAATTGCATTAATTCTCAATAATCCACAAAACACTGAAAATCACCGAAAACACCCAAAATACAAATATTCTCAATTAAATAAATTAATTAAAATATTCTGATTAAATTTGGGGTGTTACAAGCACCCTTAGGGACTAGGAATCAACCTAACTTTTTCTCAAACCCTTGATCCAACCTCAAGTGGTTACTTCCCTCATAAGTCAGTTGCCTTTTGCAATCGCCATCACGCAAATTCAAACCTCGATCTTTTATCGAGTATCTTTTTTTCTTAAAACTAAAATCTCTTTTTCCAAAAAATCCAAAAATAATTTAACTTATCTCTAACCTCTTTTTCAAACTCTGAAAGAAATTTAGCAAATATTAAACCTTTTTGCCTCTTGGCTTTTTGTTAAAAAAATTTCAAAAAGGGCGTGCAGCCTAGCATCGTCCATAAAAAATACACAACAAATCAAAAAAACATTTTTAGCACAAACTACAGAGTTCTGATTCCCTCTGGGATACGTAGGCATTGGGTTGAAAACTCAGACGAACTCAATACTAAAATAATCTCTTTTTTCCCTCAAGTATTCATCCATTTTCCCTTAGTAAGCTTTAAGATTTCGAATATCTTTCATGCCTAAATAACTTAGACGGTTCCCATCGAGTATGATGGATGTAAGGAGTGCTAGTACCTTCTTCTTACATAACTGAATTTCGAACCCAACATGGTTGGGATGACCATATCATATCCTTTTTCCCTATGGGTTTTCTCGATATTTTCCCTTTCCTCTCGTGGGAATAAATAAAGTTTGGTGGCGACTCTCGTAATTTCATTCGTGATCGTGCAAACCCTAGTTTAAGATCGTATTTTTCAAGGTACAACATATTGTCATTCATACCTTTTGGTTCAAGATATTAAATAGGGGTAGCTGTCATACCTCAATTTTGTCGGGCATTTTAAACTTTCATCCACATCCATTTCATTTGATCATGGAATCACATAAACATTCATAAGTCAAAAGTCAACACTTTTGTGTTAGGAAATTTTTAAATAAAAATTCATGCATCATGGTTCATCATTATATTAATCACTTAATTCATCATCGTAACTTCTATTTTATATTTTCATGCATAATAATCAAAAGTCAAATAAAAGTCAACATTGCACATTGTCACACCCTAATTTTTGACTCTAAGATCCCACATCTTTTTGCATCATCTGTATAGTTTATCATCTCTTACATTTTTCATAATACTCAATTTATCAGCTGAAATAAACTTTTTGGAATTACAGCCAAATCGGTCAAATTAAAAGTCAACTATGCATAAAATCAGTGTACTAAAATATTTAAAATCGGGCTTGCAAACGTCAATGATGTTAATTTATGTTTCGCGTAATTTAACCTGGCGTGCTCATTTAAATTTTTCGACCACTTTTCGGTCGTGTTTTTGGATAATTTAAGTTGCTTTAGCGGGTAAAATTTATTTCAAAATTTGACAAAATGCCGTATTTTTTCGAATCGTATATTTTAGGCTGATCATTTTGGTATATTCATTTTATTTTTTTGAACACTTCGATATCGACCCAATTATTCGTTTTTTACCGTCTTTATTTCTACTTTTAATTAATATATTCTTTTAATTAATCAAATCTTTATTTTAGATTTTATTGTAAATAATTTATTCTTTTTCTGTCTATCTTTTCCTTATTTTGTGGTGCTTTTAAAAAGTTTTTGATCTTATAGTACATATAGAATAGATTTTGTTCAAGTTTTTAGTAATATAGTGGACATAGCTTGTACCTCTTCTTTATTGTAACTTCATATCACTACTTTTTATATTTTCAAAAAAAAGAGAGAGATTAATACACATATCCACTCTCCTCCACTCATACTTTTTTGTTTCTCATTTGTTTTGGAATTTACTTCAAACAATACACAATTCCTCTACATACTTCCTGCACGTTTTATTTCTTCTTCATCCACTTTCACCCACACGATAACTCCCTCATGTTCACTCCATCATCATCTTTTCACCGCCTTGAAAACCACTTCTCCTTCATCTAAAAAAACCTCCTTCCTCACTTTCTTCACCATCCACAAAACCCTGCACTTTCCACTTTCTCACTATAATAAAGAACTACAAAACCATAAACCTCATAACATTCTCTCTCTCTCTCTCTCTCTCTTTTAAAATTCACTTCATGCGCATGAACAGGTGATTTCAAACTCTACCATTTCATTTCCTTCCACTTTAATTACCATCTTCCATTAATATCAAAACCCTTTAACTTTCTACATGTATTATTACCACTTGCATTTGAAAGAAAATCAAACTATGAAAATCATTTCTTACGCATAAGAGAAAGAGAAAAAACCAAATCACTTCCACCTTCCATTTTCCATAATAACACAACTATACATGATACCATCTATTTCACCCTCATTTTGAAAGAATGAAGAAAATTGTACATATCATCACCTTCAGCAGAGCTCTATGCATATAACTCACTTATTTTTTCTCACGCGACAAATTTTTTCTATTTCCATTTAGAAAAATATGCGCATGAACAGGGCACACATACTCTAACCTCATCTCCATACAACAAAATAACCATCCTCCACAGTGGGAAATGTAACACGTCACTCACCACCATTCAAGCAACAAGAACAGAAAATGGCGTCATAGTACTACTCTGACTTAGATTAGTCGTAGTATTTTGTGTTGTTACCCTCTTGACGTCGTAGTATTTTGAGCAGTTTAAGCTAGCAATAACCAAACACACCACCGCTTAGGGAAACGTTGAAACCGCGGCGCAGTTGTTCCCATTGCATACTCATAGCCTCTGTTTCAGCTTAAAGATTCGACTTCGCATTGTGACACATTCTATTTGCATTGCGTTCAACTCAGGTATCGTTCTTGTATCTCGAATATTCCATGTTTTGTTCGACTAGTGTTGGCATGAGAAGAATGAACGAGGTTGCCGTGTGAATGAAATAAGGCTTTCACGCTTATACATGTTTTCAGTGTTGCATATTTCTTTTGACTTCATGAGTGTTAAAGGTGGTGTGTGTTTATTTTTGCTACAACTTAAAAGTAGTTATTTTTTCCTTTGCCTGCATCGTTGGTTTAGTGTTATTTTTCAAAATTTCTTCCTTTAATTATTTATTTATTTATTTATTTATTTATTTATTATTATTATTATTATTATTATTATTATTATTATTATTATTATCATTATAATATTTTATTTTGTCTTTACTATTTGTATTAGAAAATTTAAATCAAATATTTCATTACTTGTGGGACTCTATAAAAAAATTTGTAAAAAAATTTGTTTGATTATTAACTAATTTAAATACTTTTATTTAATATTGATTAATTAAATTATTAATTAATCTTATTAAATATTTATATTTAGGCTAAATACCCTTTTTGGTCCCTTAACTATACTCTTAGGTTTAGATTGGTCCCTTAATAATATTTTGTGTCAGATTGGTCCCTTGGCTCTTTAAAACGTGTCATATTGGTCCTTTTCGTCTAATTAGCGACGAAAAAAATTCAAAAAATTTGTCGCTAATTAGACAAAAAAGACCAGAATGATACGTTTTAAATAGTTAAGGGACCAATCCAACACAAAAAATAATTAAGAGACCAATCTGAACCTAAGGATAAAGTTAAGGGACAAAAAAGGATATTTTACCTTATATTTAAATTAGTTAATAATTCTCTTATTGCCTGATTTTTATCCCATGACTGTCTGTTGATTTTAAACTTTGTTTATTGCTTGATTTACACGATGCTTTGTCGTGTATGTGGTTGACTGTCTTTGAATTTTTCTCTATTTATTCACGATGCTTTGCCATGTGCTTTCTATTTTATTTACACGATATTTTGTCGTGTGCTTTCTATTTTATTTACAGGGTATTTTTCCGTGTGCTTTCTATTTTATTTACACGATGCTTTGTCGTGAATGTTTATTTTTCTCACGATGTTTTTCCTTGATTGTTTGTGGGTTTTACTCGCGATGTGTTGCCGTGTATCTTGGTTTGCTAATTACATAATTCTTTTCTGTGTATTTATGTTAACTTTTCGATATCTGATTACCATGATGTTCTTCCATGCGTATTCTATAGTACTATGTCAATGACTTGTTTGCTTGCTGATTTCATGATGTTTTTCCATGTTATCTGTTGTTGTCTTTATTCCTTGTTGACTTTATCCAAGGGAATGGATTGTATGTTAACTTATCGTCATTGTGCAATGTCCCTCGTCTGTTCTTTACCTGACTTAGTTGTTCTTGGTTCTTAGAGTCTGGCAACTCGTGGTTCCACGAACTACGAATGCTCTGATTTCTCAAGTTCCTCTTGATAATCTGTAGGCACAAAGCCCCGATCCTTGGCGAGCATTCTTTCCTTTTTTTTCTACATTGTAGTTCTGAACCACGATTGCTCTGACTTACTAATAAGGATAGGTAGGCATAGGATTGCGAGATCCTAACGAGCTACCTTTTTATTTTTATACCTTTTTCTTTTTCCACCTTTTCTCTTTACTTTGCCCATCCTTACCTTAGCAAACAATTTTAGCAATGACACAAATATTTCAAGAGGTTCCTGTAGAGTGTTGGTGCAAAGGTAGAATTATTCTATTAAGAATGACGGCAGAAAAACATGATTAAAAGTTACAATGATTGTCACCCTATTTATAAGCTAAAACTAGGGTTACTAGAATAAGATAAAATACTAAAATACCCTCTAACAAACTTAGGGGCTAAGAAAATAGTACAACTAAATAAATATGAATTACTATTAATATTCTAATACCATCCCTTAATTCATATTCCATCAAAACTTGTAACACCAATTCCATCCCTTAGTCTAAGAAATTGATCAGTCTTGATAGCTTTCGTCAGAACATCTGCCAACTGCTTCTGAGTGCTGCAGTGTACAACTTCTAACACTCCACTCTGAACTTGATGTCTCAGAAAATGATACTTGGTCTCAATATGTTTGCTTCTCCCATGCAACACTGGGTTTCTGGCAAGATTGATTGCAGACTTGTTGTCAATCATCAACTTCAGAGGTTTGTCTACTTTAATCTTCAGATCCTGCAACAGATTCAGAATCCACACAGCTTGGCATGCAGTAACAGCACCTGCAATGTATTCAGCTTCACAGGTTGACAACGCCACAACAGGTTGCTTCTTGGAACACCAAGAAATGGAACCTCCCAGAAATTTGAACAAGTACCCAGATGTACTTCTTCTGTCAACTCTGTCTCCACACCAATCAGAGTCTGAATAACTCAGAAGTTCTGACTCATTATTTCCTCCAGAGGGAAATAACACTCCATACTTCAGAGTTCCTTTGATATACCTCAGAATCCTGACAGCAGCTTGGTAATGGGACCACTTAGGTTTACTCATGAACCTACTAACCATCCCAACTGAGTAGCAAATATCAGGTCTGGTATTGCACAGATACCTCAGAGAACCAACCAACTGTTTGAAGGTTGTAGCGTCCACATCCTTTCCTTCAGAGTCTGAATCTAGTTTCTGATTTGTATCAGAAGGTGTGACAGCCATCTTACAATTCTTCAGATCAAATCTCTTCAGAAGTTCTAATTCATACTTGAGCTGATGCAAAATGATACCTTTCTCAGAATATCTGAACTCCATCCCTAGAAAGTATGTCATTTTGCCTAGATCAGTCATTTCAAGTTCATTCATTAGAACCTTCTTGAACTTGGCTATCTCCTGTTCAGAACTTCCAGTCAGCAGTATATCATCAACATATAAACATACCAGAGTCATATTGCCTTCAGAAGTATGCTGAACATAGACACCGTACTCCATCTCACATTTCTGAAAGCCTTGCTTCTTGAAAAATGAATCAATCTTCTGATTCCAAGCTCTGGGCGCTTGTTTCAATCCATATAGAGCTTTGTATAATCTGTACACCATCCCTTCCTGATTCTTTTTCACAAATCCAGGAGGTTGTGACACATAAACTTCTTCTTCTAATGGACCATTCAGAAATGCAGATTTTACATCTAAATGCATCAGAGGCCAATTCCTGTTAGCAACTATTGCAATCACCATTCTGATTGTTTCATGTCTTGCTACAGGTGCAAACACTTCAGAGTAATCCAGCCCAGGTTTTTGTAGAAATCCTCTGGCTACCAACCTTGCTTTATGTTTGCCAATTGAGCCATCTGGCTTTAACTTCTGCTTGAAAACCCATCTGACGTTGATGGCTTTCTTGTCTTTAGGAAGTTCTGTCAGCTTCCAAGTCTTGTTTCTCTCTATAGCATCAAGTTCTTCTTTCATGGCCTTCAGCCAGAGCTTCTGCTTAAGAGCCTCCTCTGTACTTATGGGTTCAGAGTCTACTAACATGGCACACTGAATAACTTCTCCTTCAGAGTCTACTTCAGTGTCTTGCAGCATGTCAAATTCTGCAAATCTTCTGGGAACGCTTCTGATTCTTTGTGGTCTCTGAACTTGTTCAGAGTCTTGGGCTTCAGATGATTGACTATCTCCAGAGCTTTGACCAACTTCAGGATCTGGCATATTTCCAGAGTCTTGAACTTCAGAATTTCTAGCTTCAGAGGCTTGACTTCCTCCAGAGCCTTGGCCATCTTCAGAGTCTGAATTTCCACCAGAATCTGGATTACCATCAGAGTCTGGATCATAAGAGTCACCTTCACCTTCTGAGTCTTCTCCAGAGTCAGAATCACTATCAGAGTCAGAATCAACGTTAGAGTTTACTTCAACTTCAGAAATTCTTAACTCTGACCTTTCTTCAGAAGTTCTAACATCAGAATCAGATTGAGACTTATCCCAATTCCAAACTTCTGATTCCTTCACAATCACATCTCTGCTGAATTCAATTTTATTGGTTTCTGGACAATAGAGCTTGTATGCACCTGTACTGTGGTATCCTATCAGAATCATCACTTTGCTTCTATCATCCAGCTTCTGTCTTCTGGCTTCTGGAACATGTTTATAGCAAACAGAACCAAACACCTTCAGATGACTAACACTTTGCTTATCTCCAGTCCACTTCTGTATTGGAACTATTTCCTTCAACTTCTTCGTAGGACATCTGTTGAGTACATACGTTGCAGTGGCAACAGCTTCTCCCCAGAGCTTCTGAGGAAGCTTCTTCTCCTTTAGCATGCTTCTCACCATATCAAGCAAAGTACGGTTTCTTCTTTCAGCAAGACCATTGTGTTGAGGGGTATAAGGAGCAGTAACCTCATGCTCAATTCCATTCTCCTCACAGAACTTCTGGAACTCTTTGGAGTTATACTCACCTCCACCATCAGTTCTAAGAATCTTCAATTTCTGACCACTCTGATTCTCAGCCTTCATTCTGAACTTCTTGAATTCATCAAGCACCTCGTGTTTGAACTTAATAAGGGATACCCATGTCATTCTTGTGAATTCATCAACAAATAACACAAAGTATTTATTACCTCCAATTGATGCTACTGGAAATGGACCACACACATCAGAATGTACAACTCCCAAGGCATGTTTTGCTCTTGGAGCAACTTCTGACGCAAATGGCAAACGTGGTTGTTTTCCTTCCATGCAAACTTTGCATGACTTCTCAGGCTTCTTAATTGCAGGAATTCCATGTACCAGCTTCTTTGAATTCAGATGTTTTAAGCTTCTGAAATTCAAATGACCAAATCTTCTGTGCCACAGCTCACTCTCCTTCTCAGCACATGTTGCACTAAGACATTCTGAGTCTGCAGTTCTGACATTCACCTTGAATGTTCTATTCCTTCCCTGTTCTGACTCCATAATCAACTTCTGATTGTAGTCATACAGCTTCAGAAGATTGTCCTTCATGGTAACTGAAAAACCTTTCTCAATTAATTGTCCCACACTCATCAGATTGCTTCTGATGCCAGGTACATACCACACGTTCTGAATCAATGCTGTTTTCCCATTGTTCAGAGTCACTCTGACATTTCCCATACCTTCTGCATTAAGATATTTGTCATCAGCACATCTGATCTTTGTCCTCTTTTCAGAGTCAAAGTCAACCAGCCATTTCTTGTTTCCAGTAAGATGATTTGAACAGCCAGTGTCCATATACCACCAGTCTGTCAGATCATCAGATTCAGAGGCCATCAATAGCACAGATTCGTCATCAGAACTTCTGGCTATATTTGCTTTTTCTGATTTCTTCTCCTTGTTTGACCAACAATCTCTAGCAAAGTGACCAAACTTCTTACAACAGTAACATTGGATCTTCTTCTTGTCATACTTCTCTTTTCCCTTCTGAGCATTCTTTTGTTTATCAGAGGTTGAGCTTTCTGACTTCTGACCACCATCAGATCTTCTCTTGGCTTCTGACTGCTTCTGATACCTCCTATCAGAAGTTGCTTTCAGAGCCTGCTGCTCTACTTCCCTTTCAGAAGTTCTCTCAGTCAAACGCAACTCTTGCGCTTCTAAACTGCTCTGCAGCTCTTCAATTCTCATGGTACTCAGATCTTTGGAATATTCTATTGCTACCACAATGTAATCAAATTGAGAGGTAAGGGATCTCAATACCTTCTCCATGATTGTTTCTTCAGAAAGAGTTTCTCCACACGCCTTCATCTCATTAGTGATCAGAATCACTCTGGAGATGTATTCAGAAACTTTCTTATTATTCTTCATGTTGAGATTCTCATATTGCTTTCTCAAGGACTGAAGCTTCACCTTCTTCACTGATGCGTCACCACCATAACATCTAACCAGTGTGTCCCACGCAGCCTTTGCTGTCGTTGAATCTGCAATCTTCTCAAACACATTTACATCAACACATTGATGAATAAAGAATAATGCTTTCTGATCCTTCTTCCTTACTTCCTTCTGCGCGTTTTTCTGTTCATCTGTTGCATCTGCTGCTACTGGAACATAACCATCAGTGACAAGATCTAAAACATCTTGAGCACCAAACAGTACACGCATTTGGATCATCCAACGATTCCAGTTTTTACCGTCAAATACTGGAAGCTTGGTGTTCATGTTTCCGTTTCCGTTCATCTTCACCTTGCACAATACACTCAATGTTTCTCACACAGTGTTTCCCAACCCACAGAATAAAATTCTGATCAGATTTTGTTCAAGATTCAACACGAATCTAAGAATCAAAATCAAACACACAAGACCTCACGTTCACTCGTGTTTCCCGTGTTTCCCAATGAATCTGAACCGGAGCTCTAGATACCAATTGTTGGTGCAAAGGTAGAATTATTCTATTAAGAATGACGGCAGAAAAACATGATTAAAAGTTACAATGATTGTCACCCTATTTATAAGCTAAAACTAGGGTTACTAGAATAAGATAAAATACTAAAATACCCTCTAACAAACTTAGGGGCTAAGAAAATAGTACAACTAAATAAATATGAATTACTATTAATATTCTAATATAGAGTACTACAGATGCTTAGGGTGCTAGTACCTTCCCTTAGTATAACCAACCCCCATACCTTTGATCTCTCTTTTGCTTAGCTTTAGGCCTTACTTTTTACTTTGCATTTTTATTTTATGGGTTATTTCTTTCTTTTTCCCTTCCCTCAGAAAATTAAAGATCGGTGGTCACATCTATGATTTGTGATTCAAGTTAATTCAATAGCTTGATATCTGATTCTCACCGCGACACACATATTGAGAATATTGGCTAAAATTGCATTTTTCTTTATTCAATGTAAAGAATAAATTCACGATCGTATGATTTATCATCATAATATCTATTTGAATTTTATTAATCATTTTCATGTATCATAAAACAAAAATCAATATTTTTAGAAGATCCAAAATATCTCTCATGTATTACATCACTATTTCATGCAAATATTACATTATAATTCTCTATTTAATTAATTAAGTTTCTAGAAGGCCACCACATCATTCTCACTTCTTTTCCATGATTCCGAAACTAGCTTTTTATGGCCTATAAATAAAATCATTCTCATTCACAAATCACACCAAGAATCACTCACAAGAACAAGCCAAAATTTTGTCTGAATTTCTCTTTAATTTCCAAGTCACTTTTTATTTTTCTTAACTTAGGTGGGCTTTTAATGTTTGTTGTTTATTTAATTTTCCTTGTATTATTATTCTTGCTACACTTAATTAGTATCTTAATCATCACCATTATGCATGGAAACTCTATTGATTCAAAATCAAGAGTTTAAAGTGTTCTTGAACCTCCATGAGCAAAAAAGATTAAATATGATTTAACTTTCGTTTACTTAATTTTTTTTGCATCATTATTCTTGTTGCACTTAATTAGTATCTTAATCATCACCATTTTGCATGGAAACTCCATTGATTTAAAATCAAGAGTTTAAAGTGTTCTTGAACCTTCTGAGCAATAGTGATTAAATGTGATTTATTTTACTTTTTCGCAGCTTATTTTTTAATGTTGAGTTTTCCATGATGTTCCTGAGATCGAGTAGATGAATTTTCATTATTGATTTACTTGATTCCATAAAAAAAAGAGCAAGTTATGACTAAAATAAAGATGAATATTAATGAATAAATCCAGATTTGATCACCACCACACGTTGCATTTTGCTGTTTTTTTTTTTTTTTTTGTCTTTTTCCTATGCTAGATTGAGCTCTCATGGCCAGATTTGCTGTTTCAATCCCCTTTTCTTGCTTTTTATCTTTCTTTCTTTTTTTGGTCAGTTGGGCCCTTATTTTAATTGTTGTTTTTTTTCTAAGACTACTTCTCCCTTTTTCTCTTGCACACCCCATTTATTTTGTTCATAATTTTTAATTTTATTTTATTATTTTAATCTTTAATTATTATTATAATAATTAATTAATTATAATTTATTTTAATTAATTAAATAGATTAATTACCCTTAATCATTTTCATTAATAATTAGATTTTTTTAATTGATTAATTAAAATACTTAATTCTAATTAACCTAAAAAATTAGTTCAAATCAAGTTTAGTTAATTAATTTAATTCCTTATTTAAATATCATTTGCCCCATCTTATCTCTCATGCATCATGCACCTACACTTATCGTTTTTTATTCACTTATAATTATATTTATATTATTATTTGTTAATTTGTTTAATTAAGTAATTAAATTGAATGGGTGTTTATAATGATGATAAATATATTTTCTAATTTAAAAACCCTTGGTCCAATGCTAAATGGATTTTCAAAACCCCTTGATTTTATTTATTTTATTATTATTTGTTTATTTCCTTAATTGTTACAATTAATTAAATAAGTAAATAAATAATAATAATAAATATAGATAAATATTTCACAGAGTATTTTCAAACACATCAAAACCCTTTGTCCAACGCCAAATGGGCTTTTAAAACCCATGGTCCAACGCCAAGTGATTCCTTCTCAAACTCGATTAAATCCTTTTTAACGTGATTCAAATCTTTTTTCGATTAAACATAACATTAAGATTTTTTTTCTTAACAACCACAAAAGAAGAGGACCCTTGTGTCGCTACCGCGAAAATAAGGTGCCGGCAAAACAAAAGAGTCGCCACCTTTCGTTATTTATCCCTCAGAGCGGGAAAGGAAACGATCGGAAAAACCTGGCGAAAAGGTATAAGACAAGGTCATCGCAACCATTGTCTGGGTTCGGGAGTCGGTTACGCAAGGGGAACGTATTAGCACCCCTCACGTCCATCGTATTCGATGGGATCCACGCTTGTTGTGTTTACCTGACGGGTTGGTTTACTATCTACCTATCAAGGCCGATTTGAAAAGAAAAGAAAATGACTCGGCAAAGCGTCGCGCTTTATGCCTACGTAGTCTCATCAGAGAATGAGAAATCAGAGTCAATGTAGTTCGGCTAACTACGGGTTACGGGGAAGGTGGCTCGCCAATACGTCAGTATTGTGCCTACGTACTCTCAACAGGTATGAGAGATCAGAGCTTATGTAGTTCGGGATAATACGAATTACGGGAATTCAGATTCATCTGCTTTTTCGAGTAGGGTTAACAAACAGTTCCAGCAGTTTGGTGTACGCGGCTCGACCCTTGGAGACTTAGGCGTTACCGTTTGCGGTAGAACTGGGAGTTAACGACACTCTTTTCTTCAGAAAAGCTTCCTTTGAATTATGGGCCCACGAGGCAAAAGGTTTGAAGTTCATTTTCTGTCTTTTACGGAAGAACTGTTTTTTAGTTGTCTGTAGTTTGTACAGCACTAGAGACTATGACCTAGGAACGAACGCATCGCATATCGTCCAAAGGACGTATACTAAACATTCTAGACGATTGAGAGGAGGCCGCTCAATTATCATTACCCAAGTAGCTTAAGGCTCGTATCACGCTTATACTAACTTGTCTTTATTACGTTTTTTACTGTTGTTTGAGATAAGAAGAGAACGGGACAACTACGGGGAGACTATCAAGTCCTAATGTTGTCATGCCAAGGATTCATCCTATGGTTGAAGTTTGAAATAGGGAACTCCTAGAAGTTATCATGCATAGGTTTCAACCTAAATTTCTAATCATCACTTCCTTATCAAAGGAAGTGAGATTCCTATGGGATCATATCAATGATAAACAGAAACAGATAAAGCATCAGCTAAACAGTAAACAGTAAACGACTGTAAAATGCATGCAATGCAAGTGAGGGAGGAAATGTGTGTGGGGCATCAGCCTCCACAAGCTCATCTCAACCTAAAACTAGATATGAATAACTGCAATCATACAGAAGAAATAAAATGCTATCAAGCAAATCACAAACCATATAGGCAAGGGAGCAGGGCTCTACTGAATACCCGCAAGCAAAGCCATACAGTAAAAATACAAGCAGAGGGAGCAACTCAACCTCTAATGCAATCATGCTCCTAGATTAACACAATTTAAACATGAACTTATTCTAATGCATCAAGCAAACCACACAAGTAACATCAATACAGTTGCACAGAAAGCAAACAGACGGGAAATAAAGCAGATCAACAGCTTCCACAGCTTCACAGCAAAGCAATCCTCTGACAGCAGCTCAGTCTTCAGTCTGTAACTGTTCTTCATGGCTTTTCCTCTTCAATAGCAAGTGTCAACTTGCTTCCTCAAGCTTTCAATGCATCAGACACAAGTACCAACTTGTTATTCATCTTATTCAAGCTTCAGCTCTCAATTTGATCTCCTTCACACAAGTGTTAACTTGTTCTTCTGGATCTTCAAGCTTCAGCTCCAAGGGCAGTCTTCAAACAAAGGGGAAGTGCAACCTCTAACATCTTCAATCTTCTAACAAGGAACTTCATCCTCTAGCAAGGGAGAAAGATTCATCTGACAAGAGCAAGGTGGGGATAGGGAGAAGCAAAGTGAAGACCAAAGGTCACCTCTAAGCACTCCACCATCAAGGAAGGGAACCCTCAAAGATTCTACCAACTTGTGAGGAGCCACGCATCCTACCAAAGGAGGGATGGGGCCTTCACAATGGAACCTTACATCATAGGAGGAATGGAAGTGATCAACACCTTCCATGTTTCATGAAGGAAGAAAATCTATTCTAAAAGATCTCCCTAAAACCCTAATCCTTAACCCTAAACAATACTACACCAAAGGGAGAGAAATCTTCAAGTCCAAGCTCCACCATGCATTCCACAGCAGTTCACACTAAAATCATCAAACAGAGATATCAACCATGGCAATTTTATTATCAAATAAAATGTAAAAAATGCACAAAAATTGAAAATGCATGATTTTCCTAATATTTTTATTCAATAAAATTCTAGATTCAATCATGAATCAGGGAAAAAAAACTTGGAATTAATTGACCTATTTTTCTATTTTTTATGAATTATTGTCAAACTAATATGAAATGATGAAATTAAAAATAAAACAAAAGAAATTAATAAACTTGCGTGTCAAATAGCAATTAATATCAGTTCAAATCCTGGGTTGGGCAAGATGGGGGGTGTGGATATCAATCCAAGCGCCAGGCCCATTCACTTCTGTTAAATGAAATGATGCGTATTGATGAAGAAGTCCAAGTCTGACTTTCAGAACCAATCGTGGCCGTGTGTTGCTTTTACTGATTCAATATCCAAGACTGGTCCAACGCTTCTTGTGCATCGTCCTCGTTCAAACATTCAGATGGAGGGAAATTACAGACGGTGGCCTGAACAGTGGCGCCACCATATTCTCCGGTGAAGACCAACACACAGTTCATCAAAAATTACAAAATGATACATCATCTCACTCCATTTTTTATGCTGATCACAAATCCATCCTTAAAATCATCTAATTCCTTATGGATTTTCAAACCCGATAGCCAATCCAAAACTTGTCAAAATCTTGAATCTCCTCAGAACTTCAATTAAATGCACAGAAATGATCCTCATCTCATGGTGATCAATTTCCCCTATCTAATCTTGATTATCAATCCAAGAATTGCAAGAATTCAGCTTCAACAGAAAATGATCCACATCCTAACTTGTCTCTAATGCCCAAATTGATCAGCTCAAATCCATCTATACATCATCCAGAGCCTAACCACCTATAGATTTCTATCTATCTCCTCCTAGATTATGCACAAAAACTAAATTTACCAACCTGTGTTCAGAGGTGTAACAGAAGAGGTTCTTGATCACTTCAGCCTCCAAGATGATGCAGATACACTCCAAAACTCCTTCCAAAGCTAATGCAATCTTCAATTTCCCCTGAATTGGCCTTGAACTCAGAACTCGATTTCAACTTGCACCTCTGAAATTTCAACTTCACTCTCTGCTTCAAGCTTCAATCTCTTCCAAAAAAATGGCTGAACACACTCAACCACTTATATAGAACTCATTAGAATCATCTAGAACTCTCTCAAAGCTTCAGAATGAGATTTTCAATTTTCAATTTCTTTTCAAAATGTCATCCACACCAGTCATGGTTCCCCCTCTGTTTTGACTTTAGCAAGCTTGCATTCAACTTTTCATGAGATTTTGAACATCAATGGTGATGTTTCCCTCCTTGTTTTCATCCAATGGCTTGTGTATGGCATGTTACTTCATCATGAAGAAACAAATAAAAAGGGCATGATATGGGACTCAAACCAAAATTCTAACATTGCCAAAGTTTTTAAAATGCTTTTTCCATTAAAAAAATGATATTACTTTGCTTCATTTGCACACAAAATGATTTATTTGAATTTTTGGTCATTTAATCCATTTTAATCCTTCCTTTTTCACCACTTCTTGAACCAAGTCTTTCCTTGAGCCATTTCAATGTCTCCTTGATACATGGTCAAGGTTAAAACCCCATTTTGAGAAACTTTCAAGTTGAACAAAATTTCATTTGAGGTGTCTAAATTGGTGAAAATGACCTATAACCAAAAATGACCTATAATAATAACTTCCCAAAATACCCTTGACTTGTCAAAGCCATAACTTGAGTTCTACAAATCCTATCAAGGACTTCTAGTACTCTCTAGAAAGCTAAGAGAATAAGGAACAACATTCATGTTGACCAAAGGTTCATAGGAATCATCCTTCTAGGGAAAACGTTTCATGAAAGTTGGGTAACTTTCAAGCTCCAAATTCACATACCTCAGATGACTTGTAACTTGTCTGGCTCATAACTTGAGTTCTATAAACCCTATCAAGGACTTCTAGTACTCAAATTAAAGCTAAGATCATGCCCTACAACAATCATGTTAGGGTCAAGATGAGATGAAGATCCTATCTTGAGTTAAACTTCCTTGAAGATAGGGGTCAAACTAGGGGATTTTACACTGTCAAGTCTTAGAAACCCTTAGCTTGAAACTTCTCAAACACCTCAATAATGATGAGTTAACCTTGAAATCATTCTTAGAACATCTTAATGCATCAATCCATGATCACATGGCTCTTGAATTAAGTCTCAACCTTCTTCAAATCATCAGTTGACTTAGGGTTGACCCAGTCAAACCCTAGCTGCACCACTCATGGCTGAGCCTTCTTAATCTTGCACAATGACCTGTCTAGGCATCAAGGTGATCTTCAAAACTTCTCATGAGCTCTCTCAAGACCTCAAGTCCATCTCCATGACCTCAGAATCATCTGATGGCTTCCCACAACTCTCAAGTTAGGAGACCTGCATACTTGGCTTCAATTACTCTCTCTGAGGATCTTTTAACTTTTCTGACAAGGATATCAACTCTTGAACATCTGAATAACCTTCTTAGATAGCTTCATATTCTTGTATAGCTCTTTATTGGTAATCATACCTCTTGATATCCTGCATACATGATAATGCTAATGTGAATGAAATGAAACATAAGCTAGGTAAAGAAATGTTGGGCAAATTTTGGGGTGCAACAGCTGCCCCTATTCAAACGGCTTGGACCTGACTGGGTGAGAAGCGAACGGCTCTCAACCAATCACGGTAGAAGACAATTGAATACCAACAAACCCGTAAATTTGCCAACTGCACAAGTACACGGTACTCTGATGGGGACAAATCTTCGGAAACCGAAACAATAGCTGCGCAGAAACTAGTTGGAGAATACTAATCTGAATCTCCATCAGGATGATTCTCTGATTTATCTGATATCATTGCGTCCTCAAATCATCAAGGGATCACCGATTACACGGTAAATGGCGATTGCCCAACCTCACAGGTAAACGATACTCTGATTGGTAGGAACATCTTCAAAACTGAACATGACAGTTGCACGACAACTTTGCTGGGGAATTGGTCACACGGTAATTGGTGAAGGGTCTAAGCTCAAATCTCCATCAGGATGATCATCTGATTTTGCTATCCTCAAGTCATCAAGGGGTCACCGGTCACACGGTAACTGGTGAAGGATAGTTGATCATGCCGTCAGGCATCCTGCGTCATAGCAGAAGAATTTCTTATCGTCGCCTATGGACTCGTCAGGTCATTAGGAGCTTTTTAACAATCAAGTTAATTATGCTATCGGGCATTCACAGAATATCTCGAGTGTCCTCCGGACTTCGTCAGCAAGTCCGAAATAGAATTCTCGGTCAATCATGAACCAATTGGGGATATCCAAACTTCTGCCATCAGGCACTCCGCATCAGCTGAGAGAACTGCTTCGACATCACAGTTGGACTTCGTCAATAAGTCTTCAAATGGAATCCTTAATCAATCAGGAATCGCAAAGGATATACAATCTTTTGCCGTCAGGCACCCTGCGTCAGCTAGGCAAACTGCTTCGACATCGCAGCTGGACTTCATCAGTAAGTCTGCAAGGGGAATCCTTAATCAATCATGAACCACTAAGGATATATAATCTTTTTGCCGTCAGGCACTCTGCGTCAAGTGAGATAACTGCCTTGACATCGCAGTTAGACTTTATCAGTAAGTCTGGGGTTTTGGCACCGCTGCCGGACTTCAATCATCAAGTCTTCAAGGAAATTTCAATTTCTCTGTTCAGAAACCTGTTGGGGATTCTGGAGAACTATCAAGTAACTCTGCTTCGGGGATTCAGAAATCATTCTGGACAAATAAACTCTGCTAAGGGAACCAAGAATCATCTTACACGATCAACTCCGCCGGGGACTTCAAGAATCATCCTGAACCAATAACTCTGCTGGAGATTTCAGGAATCATCCTGAGCAAACACTCTGCCGGGGACTCTAAGCATCAACTTGAGCAACCGACTCTGGAAACTTCACCGGGGATTTTAAGAATCATCTTGGACAAATAATTTTGTGGAGGAACACCTGCAAAACAGGAACGGTAACAACCTAGCTCATGTTTCATATGCATATGCTTTGACAATGGCGCAATGCTCCACGCGGTGGAAATGCTACGCGTTTTTAGGGTAAATGCTATGCAATCATGCAAAATGCTATGACCCCATCAGCAAAATAAATGCTGAAGGGAGAATCCTCCTGTCAAGGAGAAAGGACCGCTCTGGTGGAGGAAGGAATCATCCTGCCGAGGAGAAGAAGTCACACAAATCTCAATGGGATTCCGCATGGGGAAACGAACTTCAGTCGACTGCTGCAGGGGAATAAAGTTCTCTGAGAACCTAAACCCGCTCAACCAGGTATTCAAACCACAAACTGCTGAGGAAACGATATCAGTTGCAGAAATAAACTGCACAGCCTTCGCGGCAAAACTTTCTGGGAGATAACGACTCCGATGGGGAAAAACAGCATCGGCTATTCAACACTCTACTAGGGAGAACCAATCATGTCCCGCACGACCTCCAAGGACTCGACTCTCTTGGGGATTTGCAAACTTGGCTGGGGAAGAAGGAATCATCCTGCTTGCCGGGGAGAGTACAACTCTGTGGGGAATCTCAAATCCGCTGGAGACTTCAGTCTTGAATTATCGAGTGCTGCATACTTGCGGATAGTTTTCTATGAGAAAGCTGTATATCGACCCAGTGCTGGGGATGAACATACACTTCAGTGTATTTCTCAGCTGGGGAGATGACAATCCTGCAGGATACCTCTGATTGGGTAGAATCTTCTCTGCTTGGGGAGACATATCAACGTTCACCACCCCACGTTCCGGCTCCATGGGGAGATGCTGCTAAACTCGCTGGGGTAGAAGGAATCATCCTGCTTGGGAAACATACGACATACTGCATGGAATATGCTATTCCTGCAACAACACAAACAAACAGACAAGATACCCTTCTCAAAGGGACCTATCAAGGTTATCATCTTGTGACAATGTTCAAGTAATTCATTGTTTCAACAATCAGTGGCCTAGGCTAGTAAGTTTATGTATGCGCATTTTATCAAAAACATCGGCGTTCTTTTTCGCAAACAAAACAGATAGATGCTAAACAAGCAAACAGAATTGCTGAATAGTATATATTTTATTGATGACGAACCCCTGAATGGGTAAAAATGTTTTTGCAACAGATGCAAGCTCCTGGAATGAGGAAGCTGCGCAAATATAAAAACATAAATATACATCAGTATATACACAAATTTCGGCAATGCGGCGTAGACGAACACCATGAGTTGATCCCTCTATGACCCACTTGACTTCGATACTTCTCCGACGCTTCAGCTTCAGAAGAGATTGATTCAGATAAACGGCCCTCAGGTCTTCCAAACCGCTAAACAATGAACGTCCATACGCGGAACGCAGTCATTTGCTTTTTCAAATCCCTAACTTTTGCCTGAATCGCCCTTTCGGGTTTTCGATTCACCGGGATACCCTTTTTTGCCAAAGTCGCCCTTCCAGGTTTTCGACTTTGCGGGTGTACATTTTTCATTTATATCCCTAATTTTTGCCTGAACCTTCTTCCTTTTTTATGGTTCTCCAGGATGCCCCATTTTTGCCTGGATATTCTTTTTCTTTCCAGTGGGTCATTTTTAAGCAAAGTATTTTTTAACTGTGTCCACGTTCACCAGGGATGCAAAATCTTCGCCATCCATCATGGATAACAACAAGGCTCCTCCCGAGAAGACCTTGCTGACGATGTACGGACCTTCGTAATTGGGAGTCCACTTGCCCCGGTGGTCGGAGTGTGGAGGAAGAATCTTCTTCAGGACGAGATCACCCGTCTGAAAGCTTCTAGGACGCACCTTCTTATCATAAGCTTTATTCATTCGGCTCTGGTACAGACGACCATATGCAATCGATGCTAATCTCTTCTTGTCCATCAGGCTGAGTTGGTTCAGTCGGTTCTTAATCCATTCTGCCTCATCGAGTTTCGCGTCAACCAAAACTCGTAAAGAGGGAATCTCAACTTCTAACGGTAGGACAGCTTCCATACCGTACACCAGTGAGAAAGGAGTTGCCCCGGTTGATGTGCGTACTGGCGTACGATAACCGTGCAGTTCAAATGGCAACATCTCATGCCAATCTTTATAGGTCACAACCATCTTCTGTACAATCTTCTTAATGTTTTTATTGGCCGCTTCAACCGCGCCATTCATCTTTGGCCGGTAAGGAGATGATTTGTGGTGTTCAATCTTGAAGCTCTGGCATAAATCCTTCATCATCTTGTTATTTAGATTCGAACCATTATCAGTAATGATCCGCTCGGGAATTCCGTATCGACAGATGATCTCCCTCTTTATGAATTTAGCCACCACCTGCTTGGTCACGTTAGCATACGAGGCTGCCTCCACCCACTTGGTGAAGTAGTCGATGGCTACTAGAATGAAGCGATGACCGTTAGATGCAGTGGGCTCGATCTTGCCTATCATATCAATGCCCCACATGAAGAACGACCACGGGGAGGACATGACATTCAACGGGCACGGCGGCACATGAATTTTATCATCATAAATCTGGCATTTATGACATCTCTTCGCGAATTTAAAGCAATCTGATTCCATCGTCAGCCAGTAGTATCCTGCTCTCAGGATCTTTCTCGTCATAGCATGTCCGCCGGCGTGCGTACCAAATGTGCCTTCATGGACTTCTTTCATGAGCATACTCGCTTCTTTCTCGTCTACACATCTGAGTAGCACAAGATCGTGGTTTCTTTTATACAAAACTCCATCAGGATTGAGATAAAAATTTCCAGACAGCCTCCTCAGAGTCTTCTTATCCTGGGTCGACGCTCCCGCAGGATACTCCTTAGTCATAAGGAAAGTCTGGATGTCATGGAACCATGGCTTGCCGTCGGAGGCTTCCTCGATCGCAAAGACGAATGCAGGTCTATCAAGACGAGAAAGGACAATTCTTGGAGCCTCATTCCAAAAATTGACTTTATACATCGAAGCCAACGTGGCTAAGGCATCAGCCATCTGATTTTCAGCCCTGGGCACATGATGGAGTTCCACTCGATCAAAGAACGGAAGCAGCCTTCTGGCGTAGTTCATGTACGGCACCAAATTCGATTGAAGAGTCTCCCACTCCCCTTTAATCTGGTTAATCACGAGTGCCAAGTCACCGTATACATCTAGGTTCTTGATTCTCAAATCAATTGCTTCTTCTAGACCCATGATGCATGCTTCGTACTCTGCTTTGTTATTGGTGACCGGAAACGTCAGTCTAGCAGTGAACGGGATGTGGGATCCATGGGGAGTCGTGATGATCGCCCCAATGCCACTTCCGTAAGAATTAACCACCCCGTCAAATATCAATTTCCGTTGGGATTTCCTATCTGGACCCTCGTCGGGCAACGGTTCATCGCAATCCTTCGCTTTGAGAAACATGATATCCTCATCAGGGAATTCAAATTTCATCGGCTGATAATCTTCGATCGACTGTTCGGCAAGGTATTCAGACAATACGCTTCCCTTGATGGCCTTCTGGGAAACGTACTGAATGTCATATTCCGTCAACACCATTTTCCATCTGGCAATCCTGCCCGAAAGCGCTTGCTTCTCGAAGACGTACTTGATCGGATCCATCTTCGAAATTAGCATGGCTGTATGATTGAGCATGTACTGTCGTAAATGTTTGGCAGCCCAGGCGAGTGCACAACATGTTTTCTCCAGCATCGAGTAACGGGATTCACAGTCTGTGAACTTCTTACTCAAATAATAAATGGCATGCTCCTTTCTGCCTGTCTCGTCGTGCTGACCGAGAACACACCCCATACTATTCTCAAGAACTGTCAAGTACATGATTAGGGGTCTTCTGGCCACTGGGGGTATCAAGATCGGAGGTTCCTGTAGATACTGTTTTATCTTATCAAATGCCTTCTGGCAATCCTCGTTCCAGATATTCGCCTGATCTTTTTTCAGTAGTTTGAATATCGGTTCACACGTGGCCGTGAGCTGAGAGATAAACCTTGCAATGTAGTTTATTCTGCCCAGGAAACCACGAACTTCTCTTTCGGTCTTTGGCGCTGGCATTTCTTGTATTGCTTTTATCTTCGCAGGATCAACCTCGATGCCTCTTTCACTCACGATAAACCCCAGTAGTTTTCCAGATCGTACTTCGAAAGTACACTTGTTAGGATTCAGCCTTAACCTGAACTTCCTAAGCCTCTCAAAAAGCTTCAGCAAATTGACCAGATGTCCCTCCTCCATTTGGGACTTCGCAATCATGTCATCAACATAGACTTCAATCTCATGATGAATCATATCATGAAACAAAGTAACCATCGCTCTTTGGTAAGTGGCCCCTGCGTTCTTCAGACCGAAAGGCATTACCTTGTAGCAAAACGTTCCCTAAGGTGTAATAAACGTAGTTTTCTCCATGTCCTCTGGCACCATCTTGATCTGATTGTAGCCGGAGAAGCCATCCATGAATGAAAATATGGAGAACTGAGCTGTATTGTCGACCAACACATCAATATGAGGGAGCGAGAAATCATCTTTAGGGCTCGCCCTGTACAAATCCCGATAATCGACGCACATTCGTACCTTACCGTCCTTCTTCGGTACAGGTACTATGTTGGCGACCCACTGAGGGTAAGTAGTGACTGCTAAGAAGCCAGCATCAAGCTGCTTCTGCACTTCTTCTTTGATCTTAACAGCCATATCTGGTCGTGTCCTCCTAAGCTTCTGCTTAACGGGAGGACAATCTTCTCGCAGCGGAAAGTGATGGACCACGATGTCAGTGTCAAGTCCGAGCATATCTTCGTATGACCAAGCAAAGATGTCACTATACTCTCTCAGCATCTCGACCAATCTCTGCTTGACATCACTCTGCAATGCAGCCCCTATCCTGACGTTCCTGGCAAGTTCTTCAGAACCCAAGTTCACAATCTCAATATCTTCCTCATGAGGCAGAATAACTTTCTCTTCTTGTTTCAACAAGCGGGACAACTCTTCGGGAAGGTCTTCATCTTCATCAATCTCTTCTTCGGCTTGATAGATCGGGCAATCGAAGTCGAAGTGAGTCGTAGAAGGTCCAGAGTCGATGTCATCTACTATGTGGATCCTGCAAAATCAAGGGTTAAGCTTAAAACAAGGATATGCAGGTTAGCACAAACCCTATTTCCATTTTATTGTTTTTCAAAACAAATATAAAACAGGAATAACATAGATCACAACATTTGAATACGAAGAAAAACGCCTTTTGATTTATTGGTAAAATGCGTGTACATAACCAAACAAGGCCCTGACAATAAAACCACTGTGCCCCGGGTAGGACATAGGGTTGTACAATAATTGGAGAAAGTAAATCATTACTCTTTGCCTTTCACTTGGATGGTATCCCTGATGGACCAGTTGTTGAGGCTCTGGCCTGGTTTGCTTGGTTGGATCCAGGAATCTAGGTCACAATCGCTGTCTTCGCCGTCTTCAGACACTGCGTTGACGCTTTCAAATATCACCCCACCACTGGTAAACTGGATCAGCCCTTTACCTCGCGACGCACTGTGAGAAGAGGAGGCTTCAGCCGTAGGAGAGTATCCTATCCCAAACTTGTCCTGTTTGTTAGGTATTTCTAGAACTTTCCCCCAGCCTGGGGTAGATCCGGCTTGAACAACGGCCCGAGCTTCCTTGAAGGAAGAGAGAGTCATCTCTGATTTCTCAGTCCTTACTAGAGTCACGTCCTTGACCTTAACAGCTTCGAACGCCTGACTTAGGGTTTCGTGGATTTCCCCATCCATCTCAACATATTTGAAGGACGACAAATGGCTCACCATTATGTCTTCCTCGCCACATACAGTTACAATGCTGCCCCCTACACCATACTTGAGTTTTTGGTGCAACGTGGAGGTCACGGCACCAGCAGAATGGATCCATGGCCGGCCTAAGAGACAGCTGTAGGCTGGCATGATGTCCATAATGTAAAAGACGGCGTCGAAAGTTTCCGGCCCAACTTGGATTGGCAGAGTTACCTCTCTAAAGACATGATGCTTGGTTCCATCAAACGCCTTCACAACCAGATCACTGGGTGTGCAAATCAATCCTCGAGTATCTAACTTCATCAATGCCTTCTTCGGAAGAACATTGAGCGATGACCCAGTGTCCACCAACACATGAGCCATAATTGTTCCCCTACACTCTATCGAGATGTGCAGGGCGCTGTTGTGGTTTCTTCCCTTCGGTGTTAGCTCCAGGTCTGTGAACCCTAACCCGTTGCCAGCATTCACGTGGGCTACTGCCCCTTCCAACTGGTTGACCGAGATTTCCTGCGGTACATACGTGGGATTCAAAACTTTTAACAGCGTGTTGCGATGCGACTCCGAACACAGTAACAAATTCAGGATGGAAATTTTCGAGGGTGTTTGATGAAGATGGTCAATGATCTTGTAATCACTCTTCTTGATCAACCTCATGAACTCTTCAGCGTCCTTTACAAGTAAGTCCTTTTCTACCCCACAAGGGGTTTCCTCAACGACTTTACTCTTTCCCTTATCAGTTACCTCAGCTTTGTCTGCTTTGTCCGCCACACCCTCAGGTGGAACACATACTCTTCCGCTGCGCGTGATTCCGCCAATTCCCACTAGGTTATCCACAGACTTCCCAGATGGTTCTAGTTCCAATTTCTGTCTGTTACAGTAGACGTCTGCCTCATAATGCCATGGGACAACATTGGTGATTTCAAAAGGTATCGGCCCAGCTTTGGTGATGGTAATTGTGGGCGGCCTGAGTGCAGAAATGGTTATCGCCTGGAGAGGGATGGTGATGGTGGCAACCTCATCATCTTGCTTCAGCATTACCTCTCCAGATCCACATTCGGCCCTTCAGCTGAACTGCAAGATTCCTTTGGTCATCAGACTCTGAATCCCCTCTATCAACTGTTCACATCCATCAGGACAGGTCGTACAGCCCATACACAATTCTCCACAGCCCGGAAAGAAGCCTCTCTTCATCAGCTTGGCTTTAACGAAGCTAAGCGGTGTCTTCAGATCCTTGACATCAGTCAGCACATCTAAATCCTCTTCTTCAATAATGGAATTCACCCCACCTCCCCTATGATTTGGCATAGGGTTCTTTGTGACATTCGGCACATTATCTGAGAAATTGATGATCTTAGCATCCACCATATCTTGCACCTTGTGCTTGAAGGCTTTGCAGTTTTCTATCGTGTGGTCGGGTGCCCCTGAGTGAAAATCACATGTTGCATTCGCGTCATAACCCTGCGGAGGTGCCCCTGTCAAGGGAGCCAGGGTTCTCTTCTGGACTAGCTGTAACTGGAGAAGAGTTTGTAATAGCTGAGCATAAGACATGGGCGGTGTCTCAAGGTGACGACTTGACAGAGGTGCCCTGTTTTGATACTTTCTGTACCCTTGCTGATTTGGCTGCTGCTGCTGTGGCTGGGGTTGTTGGACAGCAGGGATGGTTATGCTAGCCACCTGCTGGCGCTGGCTTTTACCCTTCCTTCGAGCGTTGGACACGACGCTCGTCTCTCCTTCACGCCTTTTGTTACCATATGGTTTCTTTCCTCCTCCAGCTGAGGATAGATCACCACCTTGAATTTTCCCCAATTTGATCCCATTCTCGACATGCTCGCCAGTAATGATGAGATCTGAGAAACTCCCTGACATACCGCTGACTAGTTTCTCGTAATAGACCCCCGGGAGAGTGGCTACAAACATCTCAACAAGCTCTCGTTCAACCATCGGCGGCTGGACTCTAGCTGCTAATTCACGCCATCGCTTGGTGTATTCTTTGAACCCCTCGTTGTTCCTCTGTGACAAGTTCTGCAGTTGAACCCATTTCGGAGCCAAGTCACTATTATAATGATAATGGTGTACAAAGGCCTCAGCCAGTTCCTTCCAAGTGCGCACACTGGCGGGTTCCAAACCCATGTACCACTCTAGGGATGGCCCGGACAAGCTATCCTGAAAGAAGTGCATCAGCAGCTTCTCGTCTTCAGAGTGAGCGGACATCTTTCGGTAGTATGACCTTAAGTGGACACGAGTGCAAGTGGTGCCCTTGTATTTCTCAAAGTCGGGTACCTTGAATTTAGGAGGCACCTTGAAATCAGAAATCAATCCCAATTTAGTCATGTCGACCCCTATAGTGTTCAGGTTCTCGAAATTCCTCATTTTGTCCTCGAGTGCCTTAAACCTCAGACGTGCTTCAGCAGTCAGTTCTTCTTCAGCGCTCCTCTGTGAGAACAAATCTTCTTGACGATCTTCTAGCCATGGCTGAGGCCCATACAGATTTCCAGCACCCGTGTTGCCATTACCCAGTCCAGCATTGCCATTAGCCTCGAAGTTTCCATTACCGACGCCAGTCGTATTACCATTGAGCCCAATGTTAGTGATCACATTGCCATTACCACTTCCGTTCCCCCCGGTCACGGGGATGCCAGTCTGAGGAGTTTCAATAGGTGGAGGGGTTGGAACATTCCCACCATGGAGTACACCGTTGCTGTCAACCCTTGAGATCAGAGGTTGGACCAATGTTCTGAGCTGGTCTTGGCCGTTGGCAACCACTTGCATGAGCTCCATGAAGCGGTCCATCCTCTCCCAAAGCTCCTGGACGTCAGTTTGCACTTGTTCCATTTCTCTAGCTTGATTTGCTCTGGTCGGATAGCGGTGGATCGGTCTTTAATCAATCCTGGAACAACCTGCATACACAAAGGGTTAGAAAAAACGACAAGGTGCTTGTTATGCAAATGCTTCATGCAAATGCAAACGTGTGTCTGTGCCTTGGGGAGATCCCCCCCCCCCCATCCTAGTTTTCGAGACAAATAAAGTCTATGATCCAATCATGGAACATAAATCCTCATATATTCATCTGAAAAGCCCGCTCGGGTAGCGTACAACTGTAATCACATACAACTTAAGCAATAAGGCACGACCCCAACCAACAGACCTGGCGGTGGTCAGCATATCAATGCATAAAAAGAAAATACAAGAAGATCAGGTGCGGCCACGGGCACGAGCGTCTTCTATCAACTTCTTTGTAGCGGGATGATCTGACTGAGTAGGCAAACCATGGGCCAGAAGGTCCCTCTGCCTGATGGACTCTGGGAGATCATCGGCAACGCTCCTAGAAACACCTTCTTCAGAATGGTTCTTGAATCTTCTCCTTTTAGCATCAGCTCGGAGTTGAGAATCTTGCAAATCTGCCTCGGCCTCAGCCAATCTATATTGGATGTCTCGTCGCAGTGAGGTTTCAGCCTCTGTTTTCTCGTCTTTCACCATAATCTGAGCTTCTAGCTCGGCTACTCGCTGCTTCAGCTTTTCTTCCCGCTCTTTGTACTTGGCTATGTTGCTGCTCCAGACCCTTTCGTACTGGGTTAGCTTCCGGTACACTCTATCCAGATCATGTTTCTTGGTTGTCAACACGCCATGTACTGACTTCAGATCCAACCCCAGACGTTCCCTATCATCAGTTTCTTTGGTTAGGTTGGAGCCTAGACGGTTGATCATCTCTGTCTGCTTCTTGCAGGTATAAACGACTTCACTCTTCTCTCTCCGGAGCTGAGCGATCTCTTTCTCCAACTCTTCGTTGGCCTTTCGCAGCTCTTCCTTCTCTTGGAGTACCTGGTTGAATTTCTGAATATCAACTGTAGTAGGCTCTTTGTACACGGGAGCACACAATGGTTCTACAGTAGGAAACGGCATTAGAAACTTGGCGGCTCTCTCTCGAACCCAAGTCACGTACGGATCAAAGGCCTTGCTGTTGCTCTTTCCTAGCAGGACCTTTCCCTTTTGGTGAATTTTGCTCCAAGCATTCTGTACCTTGATCAAAGTGTCGCCTTCGAGCAACCCTGTGAGATACAGAGATTCCCATATCTCTTCCCCTTCAGGAGGACCTCGTAGTGCATACCCAAATTGTCGTACTAGCAGAGATGGATTGTAGTTGATACATCCATTCCTTCCGACCAAAGGGACGTTCGGAAAGCCACCGCAGCTATACACAATATCTTTGCCCAGCAAATCTCTATCAAACCAGATAATATTGTCAGCAGTCAAACCCATCAAACGTGCAGACCAAGGTGAAAACTCAGCAGAATCAATGAACGGCCCTGACTTAGGAAGATGGCTAGCAAACCACTTATACAGTAAAGGAGCACAACATGCCACGTTCTTCCCCTTTCTGTTTTCATTCTTGCTGTGAACTGAATGGTAGACGTCTCCGAGGAGAGTGGGCACTGGATTCCCGGAGGCAAATATATGGCAAGCATCCATACTTATGAAGTCCGGATGACTCGGAAATAGCACGATCCCATAGATACAAAGGGCTAAGAAGGCATTGAACACATCCCAGCGACCCTTCTCGAAAAACTTTCGGGCTTTTTCCATCAGGAAATGCAAAAGGAAACCATGAACTCCAATCTTTCTGGATACCATCCCTTCCAACTCAGACTCATCTACATGAAGAGCGTCAGTCAACTTACTCAGTTTGGGTTCACCCTCAACACGGTAGTAAGGCATTTGATTCATCAAAGGCACCCCCAACAGGTCAGAGTACTCTTCCAAGGTCGGGGCTAGGACATAGTCTGGAAACACAAAGCATCTGAGCTGTGGGTCGTAAAACTGCAGCAGAGCGTAGAGGCCATTCAACTCGTACGTAGGAAGCTTATACACAATACCCAGAAGTCTCCCATAACTCTTTCTGAAATTCTCCATCATTGTCTTATCAGCCAGAGAAATCAAAGCTCGCAACTCTCGGATGTCAGGTGTTGGTAGCTTGTATGCCACAGTCTTCTTCAGAGATGCCATATCTGCCATAAGGATCAAGTCACTAGAACCAGGGGAGAAATATGCACCTGCAACACAGACACACGTTAATGACATGCAAATGAGGATGCAAGTAATGCAAAATGCAATCATGCAGCAGGAGATCAAGATGACTGTGTGGTTGAGGAGATGAAGGATTTGTATCGACAAAACCACAATACTGCTTTGTCAAGAACAACCATATCTCTGATGAGAAGAAACCCCTGATACCAGACCATAAATCTGCTCTGTCAAGAATACCCACATATCTGATGATGAGAACCTCTGATACCAACAAAACTGATTCGCTATCAAGAAAACCAGGTAATCTGAAGGTTAAGGTTTCCTGCAACAACCCGACCCTGCTCACAGGTATGGACCTAATCACGGAAAAGGTTCGACATCCTATGCGGTCATCAGCGTCACAGACTTTCAAGAAACGATGATACGATACCCAGAAGGTGTGGCATCATCATCTCTTGAAGCGGCCTCACTTAGCTGAATTCCAAATGATCGGTTCCTAGAGTCGAAAATCCTCAGATCCGACAACCCCTCGAGTCCAAAGGGCCAATAGAAAGCCATCAAAGAGAACCTCGTCTGAGTGTGGATTACATGGGAACAAATGCAAGCAAAGCAAGCACGTACTCCACTAACCCACTCTAATACTATGTAGCTCTCAAGCCTGGGTCTGGCTCCTCACTCATCAGAATGCCCCTCCCACAATAATGCAAATAATCATATCATACTGAAAATAAAGTGCGGGAAATAAAATGCGATAAATAAACACAACCCAACAAGTAATCATACAAGCGCCAGGATTGACTCTCGCAGGGGACGTTGGATCCCAAAATTGACTCGCATAAGAGACGTTGGATCCCAGGAAACTATCAAGTCCCCAGCAGAGTCGCCAGCTGTCGCTACCGTGAAAATAAGGTGCCGGCAAAACAGAAGAGTCGCCACATTTCGTTATTTATCCCTCAGAGCGGGAAAGGAAACGATCGAAAAAACCTGACGAAAAGGTATAAGACAAGGTCATCACAACCATTGTCTGGGTTCAAAAGTCGGTTACGCAAGGGGAAGGTATTAGCACCCCTCACGTCCATCGTATTCGATGGGATCCACGCTTGTTGTGTTTACCTGACAGGTTAGTTTACTATCTACCTATCAAGGCCGGTTTGAAAAGAAAAGAAAATGACTCGGCAAAGCGTCGCGCTTTATGCCTACGTAGTCTCATCAGAGAATGAGAAATCAGAGTCAACATAGTTCGGCTAACTACGGGTTATAGGGAAGGTGGCTCGCCAATACGTCAGTATTGTGCCTACGTACTCTCAACAGGTATGAGAGATCAGAGCTTACGTAGTTCGGGATAATACGAATTACGGGAATTCAGATTCATCTGCTTTTTCGAGTAGGGTTAGCAAACAGTTCCAGAAGTTTGGTGTACGCGGCTCGACCCTTGGAGACTTAGGCGTTACCGTTTGCGAGTAGGGTTAACAAACAGTTCCAACAGTTCCATTGATTTAAAATCAAGATTTTAAAGTGTTCTTGAACCTTCTGAGCAATAGTGATTAAATGTGATTTATTTTACTTTTTCGCAGCTTATTTTTTAATGTTGAGTTTTCCATGATGTTCCTGAGATCGAGTAGATGAATTTTTATTATTGATTTACTTGATTCCATAAAAAAAAGAGCAAGTTATGACTAAAATAAAGATGAATATTAATGAATAAATCCATATTTGATCACCATCACACGTTGCATTTTGCTGTTTTTTTTTTCTTTTTCCTATGCTAGATTGAGCTCTCATTGCCAGATTTGCTGTTTCAATCCCCTTTTCTTGCTTTTTATCTTTCTTTCTTTTTTTGGTCAGTTGGGCCCTTATTTTAATTGTTGTTTTTTTTTTCTAAGACTACTTCTCCCTTTTTCTCTTGCACACCCCATTTATTTTGTTCATAGTTTTTAATTTTATTTTATTATTTTAATCTTTAATTATTATTATAATAATTAATTAATTATAATTTATTTTAATTAATTAAATAGATTAATTACCCTTAATCATTTTCATTAATAATTAGATTTTTTTAATTGATTAATTAAAATACTTAATTCTAATTAACCTAAAAAATTAGTTCAAATCAAGTTTAGTTAATTAATTTAATTCCTTATTTAAATATCATTTGCCCCATCTTATCTCTCATGCATCATGCACCTACACTTATCGTTTTTTATTCACTTATAATTATATTTATATTATTATTTGTTAATTTGTTTAATTAAGTAATTAAATTAAATGGGTGTTTATAATGATGATAAATATATTTTCTAATTTAAAAACCCTTGGTCCAATGCTAAATGGATTTTCAAAACCCCTTGATTTTATTTATTTTATTATTATTTGTTTATTTCCTTAATTTTTACAATTAATTAAATAAGTAAATAAATAATAATAATAAATATAGATAAATATTTCACGGAGTATTTTCAAACACATCAAAACCCTTTGTCCAACGCCAAATGGGCTTTTAAAACCCATGGTCCAACGCCAAGTGATTCCTTCTCAAACTCGATTAAATCCTTTTTAACGTGATTCAAATCTTTTTCCGATTAAACATAACATTAAGATTTTTTTTCTTAACAACCACAAAAGAAGAGGACCCTTGTGTCGCTACCGCGAAAATAAGGTGCCGGCAAAACAGAAGAGTCGCCACCTTTCGTTATTTATCCCTCAGAGCGGGAAAGGAAACGATCGGAAAAACCTGGCGAAAAGGTATAAGACAAGGTCATCGCAACCATTGTCTGGGTTCGGGAGTTGGTTACGCAAGGGGAAGGTATTAGCACCCCTCACGTCCATTGTATTCGATGGGATCCACGCTTGTTGTGTTTACCTGACGGGTTGGTTTACTATCTACCTATCAAGGCCAGTTTAAAAAGAAAAGAAAATGACTCGGCAAAGCGTCGCGCTTTATGCCTACGTAGTCTCATCAGAGAATGAGAAATCAGAGTCAACGTAGTTCGGCTAACTACGGGTTACGGGGAAGGTGGCTCGCCAATACGTCAGTATTGTGCCTACGTACTCTCAACAGGTATGAGAGATCAGAGCTTACATAGTTCGGGATATACGAATTACAGGAATTCAGATTCATCTGCTTTTTTTAGTAGGGTTAACAAACAGTTCCAGCAGTTTGGTGTACGCGGCTCGACCCTTGGAGACTTAGGCGTTACCGTTTGCGGTAGAACTGGGAGTTAACGACACTCTTTTCTTCAGAAAAGCTTCCTTTGAATTATGGGCCCACGGGGCAAAAGGTTTGAAGTTCGTTTTCTGTCTTTTACGGAAGAACTGTTTTTTAGTTGTCTGTAGTTTGTACAGCACTAGAGACTATGACCTGGGAACGAACGCGTCGCATATCGTCCAAAGGACGTATACTAAACATTCTAGACGATTGAGAGGAGGCCGCTCAATTATCATTACCCAAGTAGCTTAAGGCTCGTATCACGCTTATACTAACTTGCCTTTATTACGTTTTTTTACTTTTGTTTGAGATGAAAAGAGAACGGGACAACTACGGGGAGACTATCAAGTCCTAATGTTGTCATGCCAAGGATTCATCCTATGGTTGAGGTTTGAAACAGGGAACTCCTAGAAGTTATCATGCATAGGTTTCAACCTAAAGTTCTAATCATCACTTCCTTATCAAAGGAAGTGAGATTCCTAGGGGATCATATCAATGATAAACAGAAACAGATAAAGCATCAGCTAAACAGTAAACAGTAAACGACTATAAAATGCATGCAATGCAAGTGAGGGAGGAAATGTGTGTGGGGCATCAGCCTCCACAAGCTCATCTCAACCTCAAGCTTGATATGAATAACTGCAATCATACAGAAGAAATAAAATGCCATCAAGCAAATCACAAACCACATAGGCAAGGGAGCAGGGCTCTACCGAATACCCGCAAGCAAAGCCATACAGTAAAAATACAAGCAGAGGGAGCAACTCAACCTCTAATGCAATCATGCTCCTAGCTTAACACAATCTAAACATGAACTTATTCTAATGCATCAAGAAAACCACACAATTCACATCAATAGAGTTGCACAGAAAGCAAACAGACGGGAAATAAAGCAGATCAACGGCTTCACAGCAAAGCAATCCTCTGACAACAGCTCAGTCTTCAGTCTGTAACTGTTCTTCATGGCTTTTCCTCTTCAATAGCAAGTGTCAACTTGCTTCCTCAAGCTTTCAATGCATCAGACATAAGTATCAACTTGTTATTCATCTTATTCAAGCTTCAGCTCTCAATTTGATCTCCTTCACACAAGTGTTAACTTGTTCTTCTGGATCTTCAAGCTTCAGCTCCAAGGGCAGTCTTCAAACAAAGGGGAAGTGCAAACTCTAACATCTTCAATCTTCTAACAAGGAACTTCATCCTCTAGCAAGGGAGAAAGATTCATCTGACAAGAGCAAGGTGGGGATAGGGAGAAACAAAGTGAAGACCAAAGGTCACCTCTAAGCACTCCACCATCAAGGAAGGGAACCCTCAAAGATTCTACCAACTTGTGAAGAGCCACGCATCCTACCAAAGGAGGGATGGGGCCTTCACAATGGGACCTTACATCATAGGGAGGAATGGAAGTGATCAACACCTTCCATGTTTCATGAAGGAAGAAAATCTATTCTAAAAGATCTCCCTAAAACCCTAATCCTTAACCCTAAACTATACTACACCAAAAAGAGAGAAATCTTCAAGTCCAAGCTCCACCATGCATTCCACAGCAGCCCGCACAAGTCTTCATCATCATCCAAGAGCAATAGAAGCAAAACCCTATTCTAAGGGAACTAATGAAATCATTCTAGTTGAGTTAGCAAGTTAGGATCACCTAAAACCTAGTATTAAAGTTAATTCTAACCTATGTCAATCATGACTCTACCATGTTAATTCCAGAGATCAAATCCTCAAATAAGACCTAGAAATAAATTCTACCCTACATGGTACTAAACTTAAACCCTAAAAGGAAGCACCTAAAGTTTCAACCTAAAAACAAAACCTAATTTCATCACAAAAATGTGATAAAAATACTATGGGAGCATACATGTCTAAGCTAATCACACACAAAAAATCAAGCCAAAACTCATCACCAAATGCTCACACTAAAATCATCAAACAGAGGTATCAACCATGGCAATTTTATTATCAAATAAAATGTAAAAAATGCACAAAAATTGAAAATGCATGATTTTCCTAATATTTTTATTGAATAAAATTCTAGATTCAATCATGAATCAGGGAAAAAAACTTGGAATTAATTGACCTATTTTTCTATTTTTTATGAATTATTATCAAACTAATATGAAATGATGAAATTAAAAATAAAACAAAAGAAATTAATAAACTTGCGTGTCAAATAGCAATTAATATCAGTTCAAATCCTGGGTTGGGCAAGATGGGGGTGTGGATATCAATCCAAGCGCTAGGCCCATTCACTTCAGTTAAATGAAATGGTGCGTATTAATGAAGAAGTCCAAGTCTGAATTTCAGAACCAATCGTGGTCGTGCGTTGCTTTTACTGAGTCAATATCCAAGACTGATCCAACGCTTCTTGTGCATCGTCCTTGTTCAAACATTCAGATGGAGGGAAATTACAGACGGTGGCCTGAACAGTGGCGCCACCGTATTCTCCGGTGAAGACCAACACACAGTTCATCAAAAATTACAAAATGATACATCATCTCACTCCATTTTTTATGCTGATCACGAATCCATCCTTAAAATCATCTAATTCCTTATGGATTTTCAAACCCGATAGCCAATCCAAAACTTATCAAAATCTTGAATCTCCTCAGAACTTCAATTAAATGCACAGAAATGATCCTCATCTCATGGTGATCAATTTGCCCTATCTAATCTTGATTATCAATCCAAGAATTGCAAGAATTCAGCTTCAACAGAAAATGATCCATATCCTAACTTGTCTCTAATGCCCAAATTGATCAGCTCAAATCCATCTATAGATCATCCAGATCCTAACCACCTATAGATTTCTATCTATCTCCTCCTAGATTATGCACAAAAACGAAATGTACCAACCTGTGTTCAGAGGTGTAACAGAAGAGGTTCTTGATCACTTCAGCCTCCAAGATGATGCAGATATACTCCAAAACTCCTTCCAAAGCTAATGCAATCTTCAATTTCCCCTGAATTGGCCTTGAACTCAGAACTCGATTTCAACTTGCACCTCTGAAATTTCAACTTCACTCTCTGCTTCAAGCTTCAATCTCTTCCAAAAAAATGGCTTAACACACTCAACCACTTATATAGAACTCATTAGAATCATCTAGAACTCTCTCAAAGCTTCAGACTGAGATTTTCAATTTTTAATTTCTCTTCAAAATGTCATCCACACCAGTCACAATTCCACCTCTGTTTTGGCTTTAGCAAGCTTGCATTCAACTTCTCATGAGATTTTGAACATGAATGGTGATGTTTCCCTCCTTGTTTTCATCCAATGGCTTGTGTATGGCATGTTACTTCATCATGAAGAAACAAAGAAAAAGGGCATGATATGGGACTCAAACCAAAATTCTAACATTTCCAAAGTTTCTAAAATGCTTTTTCCATTCAAAAAATGATATTACTTTGCTTCATTTGCACACAAAATGATTTATTTGAATTTTTGGTCATTTAATCCATTTTAATCCTTCCTTTTTCACCACTTCTTGAACCAAGTCTTTCCTTGAGCCATTTCAATGTCTCCTTGATACGTGGTCAAGGTTAAAACCCAATTTTGAGCAACTTTCAAGTTGAACAAAATTTCATTTGAGGTGTCTAAATTGGTGAAAATGACCTATAACCAAAAATGACCTATAATCATAACTTCCCAAAATACCCTTGACTTGTCAAAGCCATAACTTGAGTTCTACAAATCCTATCAAGGACTTCTAGTACTATTTAGAAAGCTAAGAGAATAAGGAACAACATTAATGTTGACCAAAAGTTCATAGGAATCAGCCTTCTAGGGAAAAAGTTTCATGCAAGTTGGGTAACTTTCAAGCTCCAAATTCACATGCCTCAGATGACTTGTAACTTGTCTGGCTCATAACTTGAGTTATATAAACCCTATCAAGGACTTCTAGTACTCAAATTAAAGCTAAGATCATGCCCTACAACAATCATGTTGGGGTCAAGATGAGACGAAGATCCTATCTTGATTTAAATTGCCTTGAAGATAGGGGTCAAACTAGGGGATTTTACACTGTCAAGTCTTAGAAACCCTTAGCTTGAAACTTCTAAAACTCCTCAATCATGATGAGTTAACCTTGAAATGATTCTTAGAAAATATTAATGCATCAATACATGATCACATGGCTCTTGAATTAAGTCTCAACCTTCTTCAAATCATCAGTTGACTTAGGGTTGACCCAGTCAAACCCTAGCTGCACCACTCATGGCTGAGCCTTCTTAATCTTGCACAATGACCTGTCTAGGCCTCAAGGTGATCTTCAACACTTCTCATGAGCTCTCTCAAGACCTCAAGTCCATCTCTATGACCTCAGAATCATCTGATGGCTTCCCACAACTCTCAAGTTAGGAGACCTGCATACTTGGCTTCAATTACTCTCTCTGAGGATCTTTTAACTTTTCTGACAAGGATATCAACTCTTGAACATATGAATAACCTTCTTAGATAGCTTCATATTCTTGTATAGCTCTTGATTGGTAATCATACCTCTTGATCTCCTGCATACATGATAATGCTAATGTGAATGAAATGAAACATAAGCTAGGTAAAGAAATGTTGGGCAAATTTTGGGGTGCAACACCTTGGAGTCTCGCATTCCTTGTGTCCTCAAATGATCGGTCTCGAGGCACACGTTTTGAGCTAGCCATTTGTTCATTCTTTCGTTTCTGAAACATTTAATACAAACTTGGACAAAAAAAGAGACCGTTGAAGTCTAGCATTCCACTGGAACCATTGAACAATCAATTCTGAGACACACGTCTCGTTCTTATTGAAAGATCGTTGTACATCAAACAAATTTCATAAATACATTGAATGAAAAAGGTTCATTGGAGTCTAGCATTCCAATGAAACCCCAAATAATTGGTCTCGAGGCTCAGTCTTGTTCTCACCGAGCATTCGCCATTCGCCTAAAAAAAATTCAACCAATCAAACTTATCTTTTTCTTGCCCCCGGGAAATCAAAGCCTTTTCATAAACAGACATTGTTTTGTCCATTCTAATGCATATACAAACTAACGCTTAAGCCTCTACCGCGAACAAACAAGCCAATGTTTAACCGTTAGACTATGACATAAACATTTGTTCTCTAAAATAAATCAACCAACACTCATTTACTATGAAGAACTACGTTTTCCATCCCACTTGGAGATTCATAGGAGCAAGATTTAGAAATCTTGTCAGGAACATTAATAAGAAAAAACCCTAAAGTCTTTTGTTTCTTTCTCGCTCAATAAGTAAAAGATTGCAAACTAACAACACGCTAACATTCAATTTCAAATCTAAATAAATGTTCCTCGTTGAGTACAATGAACGCGCGAGGGGTGCTAATACCTTTCCCTTGCGTAATCGACTCTCGAACCCAAATTTGGTTGCGACGACCATCTTCTTTTTCTTTTAAGGGTTTCATTGATATTTTCCTTTTCCTTATGTGGAATAATTAAAATTTGGTGGCGAATTTGTTCAAATCATTTTTCTGTGAGCGTGTGAACTCTTTCCGAAGGATCGTATTTTTCGAGATGCGACAAGGATATTTGAAAATAAAATCTTAACAAAATATCTTACAATTCTGGTCATGATCAAATACCCATTGGAGAAGTATAGAGTTGGCATTGCTATTTAAGGAGACTCAAACCTAACATTTGAAGTATGCAAGTATTGAAGATTCTATGTGTTATGGTTTATCTTTTGAGTCTTCATTTGTGTTATTGTTTGTGCACCACTTCAGTGCTTTCGTTCATATCTTAAGGCATAAAGTTTGATTTTGTTAGTTGAGTTGTAATTGAAAAATCATTATTCTGGTTTTTGTAATGATCACTTTGAATTAGTGATTGATAGAAAGTGATAGGGGTTCTCATATTTATGGGGACTCCTAAATAGAAAGTCACTAGGATTAGGAGGAGGAATTGAATAGCAAGAGGTTATTGTTTCTATAAGAATAATTGTACTAATTCAAAATAGTGGATTTTCTTTTTTGGGTGGAAGCCCCCCTGACGTAGGTGAGGTTGTACCAAACTGGATTAACAATTATGTGTGTCATTTTACTGCTTTATCATTTAACATCTTATTTAACAATAATCTGTCAATTCTGGTTTAAGATGTTGAACACATTGACTTAAGCATCTGGTCCAACATCTGTCCACTTAAGAACAAAATTTTAGATTGAAAAAAATAAAGTTGAGTTCAATGTTGATAAAGATACACCAATTCCTAAGATACTCATTTTCCAGTGCTTCAGAACATTGCCAATATACAAAAATAATTGGACCGAGAACTACTCGTTCTGCTACCGTAGGATAAACCACTTCGGTGGCCGCTGGTTTAGTACCATCAACTAGTAGTCGACCAAACACTACTCCTCAAACTAGGAAGGTGAACCTCAATACCATCACACTTCAACAACCAATTGTGGCTCTCCTTCCACTGCAAGAAGAAATGATCTAAAGGAAGGAACTTCGTCATTGTTGAGAGCTTCAGGAAATTTCTACATTAACAAAGTATTGGAAGGGGAGGGGAATTACTCTATAAATTGGTATTCTATGTCTAGGGTAGTAGGGTTTTACTTGAACCCCTAATTCTATACGAAGTTTTAGTTGAATTCCTCATGAGATGGTCATTCATAGACTACAGGTCATGAATCTCTCTCTTATCACTTTGGGTTTTGTCTAAAATTGGGGTTAGGGTTTTGTGAATTGTGATTGCATGTTTATTTTGAGTTATAAATTGTGTGATTCTTGCCTCATTATTTTGTTTACATGGTTATGAATGTTTACTACATTTTAATGTCATTATGAACTCGTATGCATGATCAATACCTGTTAGATGTAAGAAAGAAATCCTATTACTTGAATATTTTCCCATGATAATCTTGTAAAGATCATGAATTACTAATGTGTGATATTGATTTCGTGATGGTTAGTGAAATTGATTCCCTCCTTGGTTTCCAAATATGACGTATTGATAATTTATTATTTTGAATGATAAAGATATCATGATTATGAACTCATTATAGTGATGCATGGGTTATAAAAGTTTATATATATATATATATATATATATGTGTTAAAATGTCCCTTACATGTCCATGAGTGATGATGATGATTGTGGGTTCTTAGTTAAAAACCTTGGGGTAGGATTGATCATTGTAAAAAATGCATGTGGGGAGGGAACTAATTTATTAATTGCTTGTTCTATATGGTTGCATGTTTCATGAGCTACTTGATGTGTCTTGTTCAAAGAATGATAAATATGCTTAGGGCTAGTGAATTATGTCTTAAATTATGTTTGTGTGAGATATTGTTGTTAAAATTCCCCTTAGGTGTGTCATAAATGAGAAATCTTGCTGCTTGTTGCTTGTATTGGTGAATTGATGCAAGAATCATGTGTTCAAATTGTGAAATTCACATAAAATGTAAGTATGCCCTGCTGCTGAAGCTGACACAGGTTGTGTTAACTCACACTACCCACCTGTGTCAGGCCTAGGTTTTCTCTAGTGCACCACACTCGATGGAAATTCAAAATAGTGTATCTTGAGTTTCGTAACTCAGAATGAGACGCGGTTGAATGCGTTGGAAAGCTTATTTAAATTTCTATCTCATTATGATGCTTGATGATATTTAATTACTTATTTTCACTTTATGAATAGATGGTGTAGTACACGATTTTCCTTCTTTCAAATGAGGTCGCCCTTTTACAGGTGAACTTTTAATTTATCCCAAGAGAGGGAAGGGGAAATCTAAATAAACTCGTTAGTGTGTGCAATGCAAGGCAACGCACTAAGAGATTTGGGAATCGGGATTGGTTATACTGAGGGTAGGTATTAGCACCCTAAGTATCTATAGTATCTTATAGGAACCTCTTGTATATATTTGTGTTTACTGTTGATAAAGTCATCTGCTGTGTATTAGGGATCTGTTGACTATTTTGAGTGAGTGATATGAGATATTTTTGTAGTGTAAGTTGAAATATTCTAAGATAAAGGTGTAGAAACCTAAAGGGTTTTATTTATTATTATGCTCGCTAAGATCTCGCAATCTTATGCCTACGTATTCTCAAAAGAAAGTTGAGGAATCAGGGTGTTCATAGTTCCACCTACTAATGGGTGGAATTGGGTTTGTTGGGTTTGAGAGAAGAGACAAATTTTCATCTTAACGGAGATATTTCACCTATTCACCACAAACATTTGAGAAATTAGATGATAAGGGAAGAAGCTTTAAACTTGGATGTAGAAAATCTAGAGTAATGCCACATCTTCCTTTAAATGAATCTATACATCTTAAGAGAAGGACCTTGACTTGGATATAGAATCAATAAGTGTGCCACTAACATCACTTAAATGAAAGAAGTATTTTTGTACCATAATAAGAGAAGGACTCCAGCTTGGATTCTGAATCAACAAGTGTGCCACTTGAAGGTGAGATAATACTTAGAAGAGGGGTTGAATAAGTATGAAAGATTAAAACTTAGAATTAAAAACACAATTATTTTTATCCTGGTTCGTTGAACTCAACTACTCCAGTCCACCCTTCCTAGAGTGATTTGTCTTTCTCAATCAAGGACTTAATCCACTATTTAATCAAACAGATTACAATAGTAACACCTAAGAACAACTTTTCTTAGTCTTCTCAAGAGCTACTGATTCCAACTAAATCCTCTTAAGGAAATCCTTTACAATCAATGTAAATCTAATACAAGAGTAAGAATGCTTCTAAAAAGCTTTTATCACAACTGTGATATTTCTCTTAAGTTTAAGTACAATGAAATTTATTCTAAGAATGAATATGAAAGTATGAGAGCTTGAGTGTTTTAATTTCTTTTCAGCAAAACGTCTCACTGAAGAATTTGGTGGAGTCTTGCTTTTATAGGCAGCTGATCCAAGGTGAGCTGCACGTTGAGAAGAGTGTCCCAAAAGGTCTGAGCCATTGTCTTCACATCAAGTGACCTTTCCTAGAAGAAGAAAGCACAGAAAAATCCTTTTTGTCTGTGTTCTTGTGTCTAGCATAAATAAGGAAAGAGACGTTTTATTTACTCCAACGGATATAATCTTTGAATATTTCTTCTTCAGTTTTCAGCAAGTTCATCAGAGTCTAATTGAATCAGAGTCTTCTGATGATGATCAGAGCTTGCTGGATCAGAGTCTTCTGCAGCAGGTGTGCTTTCAGCGTGTTAAATATCAGAGCATATTTGAAACAGAATTTCAGTACTGGCAGCTTTAGTACTTTCAGAATCTTCTGTAGAAACTATGCTTTAAAAAACTCTTCATACAAAATTCTTCTTTGCTTCAGATGCTTCTGACTTGCTTCAGATCCTTCTGGAGCTTCAGCTTCAGAATCTTCTGGAGCTTCTTGCTTCAGATCCTTCTGGAGGCTTCTGCTTCAGATTCTTCTGGAGGCTACGCTCAGAATCTTCTGGAGGCAGCAATCAGAATCTTCTAATATATGCATCTGGCGCTACAGAGTCTAGCTAATTTCTTGCATTCAATTCAGATTTGCTTCTGGAGTGTTAATTTCTTTACTATCTGCAGTAAAAACTCTCAAGCAAATTTTAGAGTATATAATTCTTAAATACAAAATTTCATAATAGTTATCATCAAAACATAGAGATATTATTAAGAACCAATCTGTGTTCTAACAATCTCCCCCTTTTTGATGATGACAAAAACATCAGAAATTTTGTTTAATTGAAAATATTTAAATTATAACTCCCCCTGAGATGTTGAATCTCCCCCTGAGTTAAATATAGAAAAGGAATAGAAACTTCCCTTTTGTCTTGAGTAATCTTCAGAGTTAGATCTTGTTTGTTCTTTTAACATTTGAAAGTCAGAATGTCTTGCAGAATTAATATTCAGAGTTTGATAATAGTCATAATGATCTGAGAGACTCAGAGTTTCTTTTACAAAATGTACTTATCAAATGTTCTGAAATAGTCAGATTAAATGTTAGATAGAATAAATATGTCTGAAGTTTCATTCTGGTGAAATTATATTAAACAGTTCAGATCTATATTTTCTCCCCCTTTTTTTGTCATAAGCAAAAAGTAAAAACTTTAAAAAGACAAATAAAAGGAAACAGTAAATGAGATAATTCAATGGAGAAAACTTTGATTCATTCAATGAGATCAGATCAAGAGTACATGCATCAGAAGATATAAAAAAATACATAGCAAACATCAGATGCAAAAACAGCAGAATGAAAAATGAAAATCTAAGAGTGTTTGGACAAAAGCATTTTCAATAGATCTGTAATCTCAGAGGAGGACTGCTCTTGCTTGGACATCCACTTAGCCATTGTTTCATTCTTTTGATCCTGCTTAGACATCCATTATGTCATGTCCTCAGACTTCTTATCCTGTTTTTCCATCCAGGACTTGATCTCTGATTGACCAGCTTCCAGAGAAGCAATCTTATCTTCAAAATTTGGATGTTCTTTCTTTATCTCAGATGAAGAAGTATGATCAGGTTTTGGAGCTTGAACAGAGTCAATTTCCATGTGATATGTAGAGTCTGGAGCATTGGAGCTAGAAGGGAGGTCTACCAGAGTCATGGCCAAATGATTGTCTTCAGTTGCAATGTCAGTAGATTCTTCTGATGATGGAGGAGCATCTGTAAGGAGCAGAGGTTCAGATTTCTTGACAGTCCAGAATAGAGTTCTTGCAGCCTCAGCAAATCTGAGCTTCGCATCATCAGAACATACATTTTTCATATTTGAGGCCACAGAGTTGAATATGTTGATGAATCCATTCCAGATGATATCAGATTCTTTGGTATCCATTGTTGCTGAACATTTCTTCTGAACAGTACCTAAATACAACTGTATTTCTTGCAAAAATGATTGAAATAAATGATTAACATTAAGTCTGGGCTTAGGATGTAACAGAGTTTCCAGAGTCACAGGTTTTGGTTGGGGAGTTGGTGGAAAATTGATTTTTGGATGGAGATCAGAGGTGGAGGATAGTATGGAATGAAAGGAATTTCAGGAGCTTTTTCTTTGGATCTGTTTAAGGCATTTAACAGATGAGGTTTTTCTCTGGTGTGTAAGGTAACCACATCAAAGGGTTTATTTGAGTAGGGTTGGAAGGCAGATTTGGGAGGTTCATCAGAAGCAACATTGTTATCAGATGAAATTGGTATAGCTGAAGCAACAGCTTTATCATATTTAGCAGAATAAGATATAGTTGCTAATGAATCTACATCTGACTTAGATTGAATGTAGGTGAGAATCACAGATGGAAGGGTCATTGTGAGTTTGGGTTTCAGAGGGGTGATAGGGTCAGATGGTTCAACTCTGTCATAAAAGTCTTTGAGTTTGAAACCATAAGCCAGATTATGAAACAGTGATGAAACTTGGGCACAAGAAATAGATGATCTTGGGGTAGAACTTGGAATCAGTATTTCAGATGATGGTGCAGGTGTGGGAATAGGATCTGGAATGGGAGCTTTAGAAAGTATAATGGGTTCTGGTTGGTTTACTTCAGAGTCTCGGTGAGATGGAGAGACTAGAAAGTCTGGGTGGATGTCAGATTCTGAGGAGTTTGAAGAGGTGGTTGGCGTGCAGGAAGTAGAAGATACTTGAAACACAGTTTTTAAGGGTGTGACATCAAGAACTTCTGTCTCAGGTATTTTGGGTTCAGAAGTGTTGGTTGGTTCTGAAGGAATTTCAGAGGGTTTTGATGGTTGTTCTGAGATGGGTATATCAGATGGAATTGTGATTGGTTCAGATGAAACTGGAACAGGTGTTATTTTTGTAGGTTCAGATGCAGTGGGTTCAGATGATTTTGATGGTGGATTATTTGAAGGTGGTTGATTTTCAGAGGCTTTTTCTGATGGAGGTTCTTGTGGTTTTTCAGGTTGTTTTTCTTGTGGGTGCTGTTGTTGTTCAGATGGCTTTTGTTTAGGTGGTTCAGAGGATTTTTGTTGTACAGAAGGTTGTGTTGTTGTTCTGTAGGTTGTTGTTCTGAGGGTTGTTTCTGTGAAGATTGTTTTTGAGGAACAAACTGTTTGATTTGGATTATTGGTTGAGATGATTGTGGTACAGAGACTTTTGGTGTTGGAATTGTTTTTGTTGGTGTTGGTGTTGGAACAGATGCTTGTTTTGTGGTGATTTAGAAAGTGGAGCAGTAACAGAAGTATTTTGAGTAGAGGGTGGTTTAGGAACATACTTAATATTAAAATCATTTAAAACAATTGGATTTGCAGAAGATACAGAAGATTTAGTACCTTTGATTTTGATTCTCTTGGCTGGTACAAAAGAAGTGTCTCTAGATTCTTTCCTCTTCAAGAGCTTCTGAGGCTTCTTAGCAATCTTGACCTTCTTCTGAACAGGTGCAGCTTTTGCTTCTAGTTGAGTCCTCTTTCTTTGTAGTTGTTCTTCTTCTTCTTCTGCTTCAGGGAGTGGTTGTCTTGCTAGCTGAATAATGTTTGCAGGAACAAGATTTCCTTCTTTCTTACATTCATCAATGTACATCACAACAATGTGCCTTGGTTCTTCAGCAAAGAACAGTGGAAAATCATCTACAGGAATCCTCTTCTTACTTAGTTCAGAAACATTCAGCTTCTTGGGAGCTGTTGTGAGTTCATCCACTATTTTAAGTCTCTGAAGACTTTTGGCATTTAGAGGCTTTCCCATTATGAATTCCAATTCCTCTATAACTCCAGCAGCGTACAGAGCAGTGACCAATCCATTCTCAGTTAGAAGATCTAAGATCAACCTCCCAAAAGGAATCCAGGTTCTGATCTTCTGTCCTTTTTCTTTCACATACTCTCTAGAGGCATTTATATGGTTCCAAAGATGCATAAAGAGAATATATGAAAGATCTAACTTGGTGCTCTGACTGAGGCAATACATGAAATAGAGCTGTTCATTATTAACATAGTCTGGAGAGTTTGTTGACTTCCTATGATGGATGCATCCCATGAAGATCTTAGCCTAGATCTTGTAGTCAGGCTTCAGATCCTTGAACTTGTTAGAAGCTTGACCAGCAGTCATCACTTCTTCATACACTTCATCCATATCCACACGCCCAGCTGGAAAGTGTGAAACACCATCTGTTTCTTCATATCCAATAAGCTTTCTAATCAGATCTTTTGTGATTATAATCTCTTTGCCCAGTACAGAAGATGGGATAAACTTAGGGTAAACTGAAGCATGGATCCAGAATTCTTTCACAAGGAGGGGGTAAACTGGTCCAAAGAGTCTATCAAAGTACTTTACCCATCCTTGAGCATCTATGATAGAACAAAACTCAAAGCCATTTTCTGCAAGTGAATCAAATTCCACCATTGATTCACACAAAACTTCCAGCTTTTCAACAGGGGTTAACAGCGTTCTTTTAGGTGGAGAATAAGGAGCAACACCCATGTTAGCAGATGTAACTGCAGCCATTGAAGATTGGAATTGAGCAGCTGTTGAAGAAGAAGTTGCCATTGAAGATTGTTTTGTCACACGCTTAGGCTTAGGGTTTTTATACAGAGAGAAGAGAAGATGAAAATGCATAAAATTTTCTGAGATTGTGAAAAGTGTGAAAGTGAAGATAGGTCAAGTATTTATACTAAAACAATTAGGCATACCATCAGTCAGAATTTGCACGTTTGAACAAGCATTAAATGAAAATAATAATAATCATTTCAAACATTTATTGCTTCTGACAAATTGGGGGGAAAATCAAGATTTTCACTATTCAAACTTCACCTCAAACGTCTCTTCAGTAATGTACACGCCACCTTTGCAGATTTGGTGTGACACGTGTTTGCTTGCATGTGTTCTGAATTCTCTTGAGAAATGAAACGTTAACCAACGTTCAGATCCTCTAAGGATTGTTAGTTCAGAGTTTCACAAAAAAACAAATTAATAAAATAAATAAGCAATCAGAAGAGATACTTCAGAGCATCAGGCATTTTTGCATCTGTAAAAATTTGCTTCTGACAAATATCATTCTGGACAAAAATCCATACCAATATTTTTCAGAATAAATTTGAATCTATCTTCAACAAGGGGTTTTGTAAAAATATCTGCCCATTGATGATCTGTATCAACAAAGGCTAAATTTATGATTCCCTTCTGAACATAGTCTCTGATGAAATGATGCTTAATTTCTATATGTTTTGCTTTAGAGTGTAAAATAGGGTTTTTAGACAAACATATAGCAGAAGTATTATCACAAAAGATATAAATGTTACTTTCAAATATTTGATAATCTTCTAGTTGACTTTTCATCCAGAGCATCTGCGTGCTACATCCAGCAGCAGCAATATATTATGCCTCTGTGGTTGAAAGTGCAATTGTGGGTTGCTTCTTGCTGTACCAAGAGATTAGATTTCTTCCTAGAAATTGACAACTTCCAGAAGTACTTTTTCTTTCCACTCTGTCTCCAGCGTAGTCAGCATCACAGAATCCAACTAATTTGAAATCATCAGATTTTCTGTAACACAAACCCACATTAGAAGTACCTTTCAGATACCTTAGAATCCTCTTGACAGCTGTCAAGTGTGACTCTCTAGGGTCTGATTGGAATCTAGCATACAAGCATACACTGAACAATATATCAGGTCTAGAAGCAGTTAGGTAAAGAAGAGAACCAATCATACCTCTGTAGAGCTTCTTGTCTACTTTCTTACTTACCTCTTCCTTGCCAAGTGAGCTAGTTGGATGCATGGGAGTCTTTGCCAACTTACTATCAGTCATGTTAAATTTCTTCAGAAGTTCTTTAACATATTTGGTCTGATGTATGTAAGTGCACTCTGGAGTTTGATTGACTTGGATTCCTAGAAAGAATCTGAGTTCTCCCATCATGCTCATTTCAAATTCTGCCTGCATACATGTAGCAAACTCCTTTCCTAGCATAGTATTGGTAGATCCAAATATTATATCATCCACATAAATTTGACAAATTAGAAGATCTTTCTTAATTGATTTGCAAAAGAGTGTTGTATCCACTTTGCCTCTGATGAAATTTTTCTCCAGAAGAAAATTGCTCAATCTCTCATACCAAGCTCTGGGAGCTTGTTTTAATCCATATAGAGATTTCTTTAATTTGAAAACATGATCTGGAAATTTTTCATTTTCAAAACCAGGAGGTTGGTGGACATAAACTTCTTCTTCTATAATACCATTAAGAAAGGCACTTTAAACATCCATCTGATACAGAGTGATGTTATTTTGTGCAGCAAATGAAATAAGAAGGCGTATAGATTCTAACCTTGCCACTGGAGCATAAGTTTTAGTGTAATCAATACCTTCTTGTTGACTGTACCCTTGAGCAACCAGCCTTGCCTTATTTCTTTCAACTTCTCCTTTCTCATTCAGCTTATTTCTGAAGACCCATTTTGTACCAATTATATTGAATCCTTGTGGTCTTTAAACTAGATCCCATACATCATTTCTGGAGAATTGATTTAGCTCTTCTTGCATGGCAATAATCCAATCATTGTCTTGCAGAGCTTCATCTATAGAAGATGGTTTAATTTCTGACACCAGTCCAAATAGTGATGCTTCAGATGATCTTAGAAAGGATCTTGTTCTGATGGGATCATCTTTCTTTCCAAGAATGACATTCTCTGGATGAGAAGATTTAATTCTGGATGATGATCCTCTAACAGTTGATTCTTCAGAAATGTTTAGATTGTTCATCTGAGAAGTTAAAGGAATAGCATCTGGCGTTGCTTCTGGTTCCTTCACTTGAATTTTGTCTGCTTCTGGGACTTCAGAGTCAATGAAGACTACTTCTCTATCTGCAGAGTTTTCAGACTGCTTTGGCTTTTCAGAGCCAAGCTTATCATCAAATCTGACATGAATGGATTCTTCCACAATCTGTGTCTCAGTGTTGTATACTCTGTAGCCTTTAGAGCATTCAGAATATCCAAGCATGAAACACTTCTGTGCTTTGAAATCAAACTTGTTCAGATTTTCCTTAGTATTTAACATATAGCAAATACATCCAAAAGGATGAAAATATGAAATGTTGGGCTTTCTGTTCTTCCACAGTTCATATGGAGTCTTTTTCAAAAGAGGTCTTACAGACACTCTGTTCTGAATGTAACAGGCTGTGTTGATTGCTTCTGCCCAAAAGTGTTTTGCCAGATTTGTCTCATTGATCATGGTTCTGGCCATTTCTTGCAGAGTTCTGTTTTTCCTCTCTACAACCCCATTTTGTTGTGGAGTTCTAGGACAGAAAAAATCATGAGCAATGCCATTTTCAGAAAAATATTTTTCAAAATACTTATTTTCAAATTCACCACCATGATCACTTCTGACTTTTATAATTTTGAAATCTTTTTCATTCTGGACTTGCTTGCAGAAGTCAAAGAACACAGAATGTGACTCATCCTTGTGTTTTAAGAACTTTACCCATGTCCATCTACTATAGTCATCAACAATGACTAATCCATACTTCTTGCCTCTGATGGATGCAGTTTTCACTGGTCCTAACAGATCAATATGAAGTAATTCTAGTGGTTTGGAAGTAGAAACAACATTTTTTGATTTAAAAGATGATTTTGAAAACTTCCCTTTTTGGCATGCTTCACAAAGAGCATCTGAAGTGAACTTCAGATTAGGGAGTCCTCTGACAAGATTAAGTTTATTAATCTGAGATATACGTCTCATATTAATATGTCCCAATCTTCTGTGCCAGACCCATTGCTCTTCATTAACAGACAAGAGGCATTTAACATTTTGAACTTTAAGTTCTGAAAGATTTATTTTATAAATGTTGTTTTTCCTCTTACCCCTAAATAGGATAGAGCCATCCTTTTGACTAATAGCTTTACAACATTTTTTTATTAAAGGTAATATCATAACCATTGTCACTTAATTGACTTATGGACAATAAGTTATGCTTTAACCCTTCAACAAGTAAAACATTAGTAATAGAGGGAAGTTTACCATTTCTAATGGTGCCAGATCCAATGATATTGCCCTTCTGGTTCCCTTCAAACTTCACATCACCTCCAGATCTAAGTTCCAGGCTTTGGAACATAGACTTTTCTCCTGTCATGTGTCGTGAGCATCCAGAGTCCAGGTACCATGATTGGTGTCCTGACCTTGCTGCTAAGAACATCTGCAACAGGAATTATTTTATTTTTAGGTACCCAGATCTTCTTGGGTCCTTTAGGGTTAGTTGGTTTGTAGGTTTGTCTAAACTTCTGTTTTTCAACATAATGTTTATTCTGACTTGCCTTGGGTTTAAGCACATAAGTATTCTTCTCAGAGCTTGTGTGTTTAATGTCATTTAAGTGACCAAACTTAAATTGAGACTACAGAGGTGTCTTCTTGATGAAGAGTTTATCAACAGATTTTGGATTACTTCCAGAGGAAGATTCATATCCAATACCTCTTCTGTTGTTCCCACTAACACCATAGATCATAGAAGCCATCTTGCTTCTGTCTATGCTCTTAGTAAGGAATCTCTGAAAGCTAGAGTCATATTTTTCTAAGATGTTTTCACATGACTTAGTCTCATATTCAGATTCTTGTTGAGTTGTTTCAAAGTCATTTTTGATTTTCAGATTAATTTCTTTTTGCTCAACAAGTTCTGTCTTCAAAAGATCAATCTCAGATTCAAGACTGCTTTTCAGCTTCTTGTATTTGAGTTTGATATTGTTATAACTTTTTAGAACTTCTGATAAAACTTTTATAAGTTCTTCTTTAGTAAGTTTAGCCATTACCTCTTCAGCATCATCATCATATTCAGAATCTGATTCATATCCTGAAGTTCCTTCCTCCAGATCTTCTGTGCTGGTCATCAGTGCAACATTAGCACATTCTTCTTCTGATTCAGAAGATGATTCAGACTCATCTGAGTCATCCCATGTTGCCATCAGAACCTTCTTCTTTTTGTTAAACTTCTTCTTGGGTTTCTCTTTTTGAAGTTTGGGGCAATCATTCTTGTAATGCCCAGGTTCTTTGCACTCATAGCATACAACTTCTTTCTTGCCAGATCTTCTGTGCCCAAAAGATTCCTTTCTGTGATCAGATTTTCTGAAGTTGTTGAACTTCTTTCCCTTGTGCTTCCAGAGTCTGTTGATCCTTCTGGACAGCATGGATAATTCATCTTCTTCTTCAGAAGAAGACCCTTCAGAGCTTTCTTCAATAACCTGCAAAGCTTTAGCAGATTTATTAGATTTTAAAGCAACAGATTTACCTTTTTCTTTCTTCTGAGGTTCATCTTCCTCAAGCTCAATTTCATGGCTCCTTAGTGAGCTGATGAGTTCTTCTAAAGAAATCTTGTTTATATCTTTAGCCATCTTCAAGGCAGTCACCATTGGTCTCCATCTGGTAGGCAGACTTCTGATGATTTTCTTTACATGATCTGATGTGGAGTATCCCTTGTCCAGAACCTTTAGCCCAGCTGTGAGGATTTGAAATCTGGAGAACATAGCTTAAACAGATTCAGAGTGTTCCATCTTGAAGGCCTCATACTTCTGGATCAGCGTCAGAGCCTTTGTTTCCTTGACTTGAGGCTCATGAGTCATCTTTAAGGATTCAAACATATCAAATGTAGTTTCCCTGTTTGTAATTTTTTCATACTCAGTATGAGATATTGCATTCAATAATATTGTTCTGGCCTTGTGATGATTTCTAAAATCTTTCTTCTGAGCATCTGTCATAGATTTTCTGTCTATCTTCTTGCCATTCCCATCTGTGGGATGAACATATCCATCTATGACTAGATCCCATAAATCAGCATCATATCCAAGGAAAAAACTTTCAATTCTGTCTTTCCAGTAATCAAATTTCTCCCCATCAAACATAGGGGGTTTGGTGTTGATTCTGTCCCTTTCTTCATATTTATTGTTAATGTTGGATATTGTATTATCAGCCATAGTAACAACTAAATATATATCAAAGTATTTCTCTCTGGATCTTTACTGTCACTGTTAAGTGGTAGCACACACAGAACCAGAGCTTGATGCCAACTGAAGGTGAGATAACACTTAGAAGGGGGGTTGAATAAGTATGAAAGATTAAAACTTAGAATTAAAAACACAATTATTTTTATCCTGGTTCGTTGAACTCAACTACTCCAGTCCACCCTTCCTAGAGTGATTTGCCTTTCTCAATCAAGGACTTAATCCACTATTTAATCAAACAAATTACAATAGTAACACCTAAGAACAACTGTTCTTAGTCTTCTCAAGAGCTACTGATTCCAACTGAATCCTCTTAAGGAAATCCTTTACAATCAATGTAAATCTAATACAAGAGTAAGAATGCTTCTAAAAAGCTTTTATCACAACTGTGATATTTCTCTTAAGTTTAAGTACAATGAAATTTATTCTAAGAATGAATATGAAAGTATGAGAGCTTGAGTGTTTTAATTTTTTTCCAGCAAAACGTCTCACTGAAGAATTTGGTGGAGTCTTGCTTTTATAGGCAGCTGATCCAAGGTGAGCTGCACGTTGAGAAGAGTGTCCCAAAAGGTCTGAGCCTTTTTGTCTTCACATCAAGTGACCTTTCCTAGAAGAAGAAAGCACAGAAAAATCCTGTTTGTCTGTGTTCTTGTGTCTAGCATAAATAAGGAAAGAGACATTTGATTTACTCCAACGGATATAATCTTTGAATATTTCTTCTTCAGTTTTCAGCAAGTTCATCAGAGTCTAATTGAATCAGAGTCTTCTGATGATGATCAGAGCTTGCTGGATCAGAGTCTTCTGCAGCAGGTGTGCTTTCAGCGTGTTAAATATCAGAGCATATTTGAAACAGAATTTCAGTACTGGCAGCTTTAGTACTTTCAGAATCTTCTGTAGAAACTATGCTTTAAAAAACTCTTCATACAAAATTCTTCTTTGCTTCAGATGCTTCTGCTTCAGATTCTTCTGGAGGCTACGCTCAGAATCTTCTGGAGGCAGCAATCAGAATCTTCTAATATATGCATCTCGCGCTACAGAGTCTAGCTAATTTCTTGCATTCAATTCAGATTTGCTTCTGGAGTGTTAATTTCTTTACTATCTGCAGTAAAAACTCTCAAGCAAATTTTAGAGTATATAATTCTTAAATACAAAATTTCATAATAGTTATCATCAAAACATAGAGATATTATTAAGAACCAATCTGTGTTCTAACACCACTTACATCACTTAAATGGAAAAAAGTTTGAAATGTTTGATTTATGTTGTGGGGAACATAAGAGGCATCTCTTCTATATAGATATTCATGTCTCATCTCTGGGGGGGAGTTTTGAATTTGAAGCCAAAGGTTGGCTAGGTTTGACTTGAAGTTTGGGGTTTGAAGCCAGAAAGGGGCTATGGTCTGAGTATTTGAAGGTTTGAAGCTACAAGGGGCTATAGTTTTGAACGAAGTTTAAAACTTCAAGGGGAACCCTAATGTTCTATTGAAGTTGAGAACTCAAAAGGGGATCCTAGGGTTTTAAATGATTTATAATTTGAAGGGAATCCTAAAGTTTGAACTAAGTCTAAACTAAGGATGAGTATTGAGATGCAACAGTTGTATGAATGCAACTGTCATCAACATAAATGTCACGAGAAACTTAACAAGACAAAATTGATTAAGCTTTTAAACAAATGTAGTCATCAAGAATGAAATGAACATGATTGTGATCAAGCATGGTATATTGATCACGACTTTCCGAGTCTAATTGAATTAACTGCAAGTGTACAGTCTATCGCGTAGTAATAAAGATATCGATCCCACAGGAACTCGTAATTAATCTAGTATACTCCGACGTTATTGTGTTTAGCTAGGTCGTATATGGTTTAAAGGAAAATATGCAAAAGTAAAGGCTAAATTAAAGAAAGGCTAAAAGGTTTCTTAGAATATTAATACTGGAAATCGGTATGCTATGACTTAGTGCTTCAAGGATTCGACAAGTTACCGGCGTGGTTTAATAATTTCAAAATGGTTTTCAGAAGAAAATAACGGTTTAAAGACCTTTGTCTCACGATGGTTGTTGACGCTAGTCGCAACTCTAAGGCGGAACGTATGCTTTCGCTATCCCGTTCGGGGTTAAAATTGAATTTTGAAAACCATTAAGTTCTAATCTCTTTTAAAGTGCTTTCGCTGTGTTTAAAATAGATGACTAGTTTTTACTATCTGGTCCTAGCCTCAGCTTTCGCATGTCGGTTCATATCTTAGTGAATCTCCCACTGTCGTGGCGAGGTTACTTTAAATAAATTCTCGATGTCGCGACGAAGTTTAGTTTAATAAATTTGATTAAAAACTAGAGCCAGAAACAAGTTTGAAAAAGGGAAAATACACCGGTTATTATCGAATCTCGTCCTACTAGTTCATTACATACCGATCGAAGCGGTTTAGCTAGACATGAATCTTAAAGCAGACATAATTAAATTAAAATAGCAGAACTTGTAAACATACATATTAAAGAAAATAGAATTAATTAATAATAATGGAACCTGTAAACGATTCTCGTTCAGCACTTGGATAATCCTCCACAATGTCGGCAGGATTACTCTGGTGACGATTAATTGTATGAAAATTTCAAGAACGAAAATTACAACTGAATTCTTGAAAGAAAACAAAGGAAAGGAAACAAAAGGAAAGGAAAACAGAAACAAGAAAAAGCTCTCTGTAGTAAATCCGGCAGCACTTCGTGGTCTTTAATGCGGCTCCCTTATTTCAGTCCCCACGCTCTCCTTTTATAGTGAATGATTTGTACGTGAACTGCTTCTAGATGTGCAATTGAGGGTCATAAAATTCAGGGGGTCATGCTTTTCTTTTGGGCTTCTGTTGCACGTTCTAAGAAGTGGACGTTGAGCTGAAATTTCAAGTGTGACGGTCGTAAGGGGCGCATGACGCTCGTGGAGCTCATGACGTTCGTGACGGTCATGATGGTCGTCACACACGTGACGGTCGTAAGGGACCTGTGACGACCGTCATATCAGCAAAATTCATTTCTGTTACTTTTTCCGTCCTTTTTCTTCTATTATATGTCTTTTAGTGCTTGTTTTTCTTATCTTGCTTCATTTGAGTGTTGACTTTGTAAACCTACAAAATACTTAACAAACAATGCGGATATGGTCTGAAATCGGGGTGAAATCGACCGTTAGTAGCATGAAATTATGGCATTTAATATATACATTTTCACGTTATCAAACTCCCCTAAACTTGAATCTTTGCTTGTCCTCAAGCAAAAAGCCTAAAAGCTGAGACGATGCAACTTACACGATGCGTTCCTTTGTGTTTTCAAAGTAGCTTCAGGGGCGCTGAGTCGGGAATTCAGAGAGAATTTATAACCACACGCATACGACAGTGACACTAAGCGGTAATGCTCTCGAATGCCTCCTGTTTTATACGAGCTGATTCTAATCACGCTGTTGTAGCTCGGCGTTAAGTTTATCATACCAAGTTTTACCCAGTTTCGTTCTAGCGCAGTCACATTAAGCCCTTTACCTCTTTGCGCGCACGTAGTGGAATAGCCTGTTAGTGATTTCGGGCTTTTCTTTCTACGGGGTCTGGTGCACGAGTGTGGTACGCTATGATATGTTCACTTTGTAAGTTGCGGGGTATCGAACCGTGATTCGCCCTACCGAGTCCATAACCAGAGACCTATGGACCAACTGACACAGAACTTCTTTTTTTTCTTATGAGCTTACTTTTTTTCTTTTTTTTTCTTTTTTTTTTCTTATTGCTATTATGTGATATCAGAGGTAGATAATCACTATATGGCTGTGGAGCAATTCTTTTCTTTACGATCTTAGTGATCACTTATTTGCATCGGCTTTCCACGTGGTACGTGCTTAAGACGGTGTTGACTGCTTGTATAAACTACTAAGGGCTTCGCTTGGTGCTCGAACCTGAGGCTTTGGTACAGTAGGTAGTGAAACTGACTCACATAAACCGGAGGTCTAAGGTGTCAAAGCAGTATGAGTATTGCTAGCAATCATTCTCGAGTTTCCTTGACTCGGCCTTCATCTTGGAAAATGTCGTGAAGGATATCTTCGTTGGTAACTTCGATTTGAAGACAGCAGCAGCGACGGGAGGAAGGACCTTCAAGAGGTGGTTGCTGAGGAGCTTCATCTTGAGCATCGCGGTCCAGTTCATCTTGTACCTCATCAACGGGCACTTGAACATTCTCTTGAGGTGCTGCAGCATTAGCCTCTGGTGCTGCTGGGTCAAAAAGCCAGTTGGCTCTGTTCTGAGGGTGAGCACGGTCATGGCATGGAAGGATGATATTGCGGATGGTGCGGTTGCGAACCACCGGATGATATCTTCCGTCGGCTCGTACCTTGATGAGGTGAGATGAACGACAGTAGTCGATATCAAGGAAAATAGGAGGTATGGACGGGAGGGTCTGGAGGCTTTCGCCGAGGTCGAGCGACAAGGCAATGGAAGTGACGATACCTCCGAAATATAAAGGCTTTGAGCCTCGACCGCAGTTTTCCTGGATGTGAGCCAACAGAAATGGGGCGGCGTTGATGGGTTCCGGCGCAAAGACGCATTGCAGAAAGAACAGCTCCTTAGAGTTAACCTTGTGGTTGCTATCTCGGGCAAAAATAGTGTTACCGAGTACCCTGTGAAAGTAGCGGATAGCGGGATGGTGAATAAATATGGAATTAAGGCTATCCCAGCTATCGGTGGTGGTGCCGATGAGTTGGTTCCAAAGTGCAAATGCTTCCTGAAAGAATTACTCTGAGGGAACACGACAGTGAGCATCAACGCCATGGTAGAATTGTAGCATCTGAGCAAGCTGATTTTGGTTGAGCTGATATTCCTGTCCGAACAATCTGAAGCATGCAACACCGGTAAGCTGATTAGTTTCGCCGATGGGGGTCATGTACGTGAACAAACTCAGGAACTCCAGGGTTAAATGTTCGTATGTTGGCTACGGGGTTGTGCAGAGAAACCAAAGCCCGACATTTTGTAGCATCCATTGGACGCCTTCCCGAATGCCCAATTCCGTTAGGCATGCGACATCAACGTATCGAGTGGGTTGAACAGAGCGTTGATAAAATGAGACGTAGTTGTTTCGCTGCTGATCTCCTCTTTCTCCGTCTCTGAAGATGATGTTAGACATATCTGGAAGTTCTCCTTGGCGTGCCATTGCTTCTGATGTTTTGCGGAAACGAGAGAGTATTTTGGGGAGAGTGGTTCTGTCAGTGGAAGAATGAGGGGAGAATCGTGAGTTTATAATGAGGGATTTGGAAATGAACGGGTGAAATGGACAATAATAGGGTTGAATGGAATGAATGAGGAAGTTGAGAAATTAGGAGGTATTTGGAACGTGAGAGAGTGGGAGGTTATGAATTGGAAGATGGAAAGAAATATTGAACGGTCGTATTCTGCTATTTAGCAAAATACGTAATCGCGTGACGATCGTGAGGGGCGTCACGATCATGAGGCTCGTGACAAGCGTAACGAGACCGTGACGGTCGTCATAGCAGCAAATTCTGCAGATGCAGAATTTGTGCTGTTTTGTTTGTACTGGAGTTATATAATAGTATTGAGTCTCATTTCAGACCAGTATATTAACCAAAACAATGAATTAAAAATGAAGAATTCTTGATTAAACTAAAATTGCAAACGAAATTCATTAATTAAAGAATGAAGTACAAGAATTGAAATGTAGTTCAAATTGTAAAAAAAAAAAACATAAAACCAGAAATAGTTCAGAATGCAGTAAAAACTAGAAATAAAACTAAAGTTAATCAGTCCTTTTGTTGCTTCAATTTGTCGAGCTGTTGAGTAATGCAGTTGAAGTGTTCGCAAACTACGTCCATGAAGGTTGTGACTTCCATCTGTAGTGTTGTTAGCTCTTCCTTGACTGTTGTAATTTCCAACTTGACGTCGTCCACTGTTTTCAGAATGGTATCCAATTTATCTATTTGTTAGTCAGGGACGGGGTTAGGGAAATTATGGTAATTTGGAGGAGTTTCAGGGTCGGTCTCAGCTTCTGACACATAGTCTTCATAGTACATAAGATCTTGAGCTTCTGATATATGGTCACTATCGTATATGTAAACCTGAGGTGTAGAATAAAGTGAGGTAGGACCCATAGGCTCATCCAATTCGTACAGCCAGTTGTTTCTGTTGTGGACACTTGTCAAATCATGGTTATGCAGTGTGAAAAGGTGAACAGGTCGGTCAGAAATGAGGTACTCATAAGTGTCAGGGCCTAAGTTACCTATAATACATTGGTTAAAGCAGAATGGTATGTCCATAGGTCTGATTTGGCCAGAGATTTTGATTCTGTTCAGCTGGTACCTAAGTCCGATTGCATGTGCAATCATAGTGACGAGGCCTCCTATAAGGATAGGTGAATTTTGTTCCTAGTCAATCCATTCAAAGGTTCTCATCATAAATGGTACGACATTAACTGGACGACCTTGTGATACACAGTACAGGATAAGCAGCTCTTTCTTAGAGACTGCAGTAATGTTTTCCTCCTTCCCAAAGAGGGTATGTGTAACGCCCGTTCATTTTAATTAAATTATTTATGAATTGTTGGTGTGCCTTTATGTGAGAGTGTGTCTGAGAGCATTGGTGGGTGTCCTTAAAGTATAGGAAACCATTTAATAAATCATTGAGTTTGATAATAATATAATATAATTAATAATGATGATAATTTAATAGCTAGTAGTAATAGTATATTATTATTATTATTGGTAGAGAGAATAAAGGGAATTAGGGAGTTATTAGAGAAGTTGTGGGAGAAAGAGCAAAAGAACGATAAACTGCTCAGAAAACCAAATTGGAGGAAAAAGGCTGAGAAAAGAGGAAAAAAGGATGTGGCTGTGAAGAAAGGAAGAACAGAAGAATTAACCGCCAGAGAATTGAAGGTTGTTGCAGAAGAGTCACCGGGAGAGCAAACCGGAACCGGAAGCTTGGAATTGGCCTCTATCCAAAGGTAAGGATGAGGTTCAATTCTATAACTGTGGGTATGATGGATTTCATGAATGGTATAGAATCATAAGGTTAACATTCCTGTAGGTCGATAAATATTAAGGAGTAATGTTCCCGTAAGTTGAAGAAATATTAAGGATTAATGTTCCCGTAGTGATGTTACCGTAGTAACGTTCTCGTAGTAATGTTCCCGTAGGTTGAGAAATATTAAGGGAATATTAAGGGTAAATGTTCCAGTAGGTTGAGAAATATTAAGGGTTAATGTTTGTCTACGCCTGCATTAATGGTTATGTCATTAGTTTATGTAGTAATGTTGGGAATCGGCGCCGACACGCGCTAATTTCCCATTTGTTGAGAAAAGGTTGTTATTATGCTCTTACTTGATTGACTTCAGGTAGGGAATCAAATCATAGATATAGTTCCTGTTACTCGATAAATGTTAGGGACGAGGTTTTTCTATGTAGGAATGAATGTGTTATATTGTCAGTGTTGTACGATGCTGTATGGTTGCCCTTAATGAGGCAAGATTAGTTGCCCTGTAGTTAACGAACCTTTTCAGGAACTATAATTAATTTATTGAGTAAAAGTTGTAATGTTGTTCTTACGATAATGTGTTGAATTCTTAACTGTCGAAAGTATGTTGTTATTGTTCCTCTACATGAACAGATTGGAAATGATGAATACTTGATGCATGTGAAGTTGTTATGTTACTGTTGAGAAAATGTTATTATAATATTCTCCTTGGATTATATGGATAAGTTGTAGTTATATTACCCGTATGAAGGTATATGAAAATGTGTTGAGTTCTTATTTGTAGTAATGATGTTGTCAGTTGTTCTCTGACATGAAAATGCTGTTGAGTTCTCAATTGTAGAGACGAGGTTGTTTTTAATTGTTCTCTGCGAAAATGTGTTAGAGTCTTATTCGTGGGAACGATACTGTTGGTAGTTCTCTGATATGAACAGGTTGAAATGGTGAGTCCATAATATATGCAAAATGTGATGTTTCTGTTATGGATAATTGGTTGTAGGCGTGATGCCTTGTTGCACGGTTGTTGCACAATTGTTGTTGTTGTGTTATAGTCCATAATAGTTGCATCTCATAGCATATCATTTGGCATGGATTGGCGACGGTTGTGTCTTTAATGACAAGATAAAATGATTGTGGAGAGTTGTCTCCCGAATGATTGTGGAGAGTTGTCTCCCAAATTATTGTGGAGTGTTGTCTCCTGAATTATTGTGGAGTGTTGTCTCCCGAATTATTATGGAGAGTTGTCTCCCAAATTATTGTGGAGTGTTGTCTCCCAAAATGGTACCACATGCATATGCACAGTTGAGTTGCATTATTGAGTCGCATTGTTGAGTTGCGTTGTTGAGTTGTTGTGATGAGTTACTGAGATATGATGATAATTGTTGTGGTTATGAATAAAGGGTGGTTGTAGTTCATTATTACTAATATTTATGCGAACTGCTGGAATTATAATGCTGTGATAATATTCTGACATGACTTTTATCATGCCTTATGTTATATTGTTGATATCTCACCCTTTACATTGTATGTTACCTCCGTTGGTGGTAATTTGCAGGTAACTCGGAAGAAAGTGTCGCTTTATGTTTAAGGTCGTTGGTCGCTCTGATACGTAGCACTCTGGGGGGGAATGAACGATTAATGTTATTATTTTAATTGAATTCCTTGTTGCTGAATTTTATTAAGTACTATGGCAAATACATTGGTTGTTTCTGATAATGCCAAATGTTGCTTGGATGCATAGTTGTTTTAGTGAATTGATGCAAGATTATTACTTGCTGAATTTTAATGGAATTTAATTATTACGAGTCGTTGGAAGTGTATTATAACATGTCGTTTTATGATTAAAATGTTAAACAAATTATCGTTGTTTGTTCATCCGAATTTCGTGCTACGTATGTTAGTAAATGATCTTTTGCAGGTGTATGTGTTTTGGTTAAGAGTTGAAATGTGACACCTCTGATGCGTCTCAGATTTTGGGAGTGTGACGATCGTCACATCTCCTTGACGCTCGTCATGACCGTGACGGTCGTGACAATCATGACGGTCGTCATGAGACTTTATTTGCTGCACTCTGAATTGTTTATGTTGTTTATCTTATTTTTCCGCGATAGTTTAGAGTGGGGTGTTACAGTATGTGCTAGTATCCCATGGAAGTAGCGGAGTGCATGATTATGTATCTCGTTAGAATGCATGTCATTCGGCTCAGGATGATAGTTACCTGTAATAGTACCCCAAAAATAGTCTAACTCGATATCCATATCTTCTTCTTGAGTGTCAGTATACGAGAAAGGTCCGCTAGGGAAGCCTAAGAGATCAGCTAATGACTTATGGTTGTATGTGAATTCTGTCCCAAACAGTCTAAAGCATATCAGCTCCTTGGTGGATCCATAGCTGTATTTGGGTTTGTAGCCTAGGGAGCTAAGGAATTCGAACGTGAGTTCGCGAAAGGTAACACAACGGGTTTTTAGAGCAGTTCGCTCCCAGTCTAGTTGGTTAAACAAGTAGAGGATGCTATCATGAATGCCTAACTGATCCATAATGGATCCATCATAGTAATGTGTCAAAGCGATGCCTCTCTGAGTCAGAGCCTTAAATCTGGCTTGCTAAGCTGGTCCTCTAAAAACGGTAACCATGTAGTCGATTTTAGCGATACTCGCGAGTTAGTCAGACAAAAAGGAGATAAGTAGGAAGGCTTTAAAATCCTGTAAATAGTTGAAAACACATTTTACTCAAACTAGATTTTAGAAACAGAAGGTGATAAAAAAAATAGAAAATAAAATCATAAATCAAATGAAAAACAAACAGTAAATAATTTCAAAGGGAAAAACGGGGGAAAATGGGTTGCCTCCTATTCAGCGTTGTTTTTAACGTCGAAAGCCTGACGATAGCTTGGTGACAAGCTATTCGGGATGTTGAGCAGGAAGCTCTTGCAATTTCAATCTGCTCATGTGGTTACTGTCGTCATTTCGATTGTAATGCTTTAAACGTTGTCCGTTGACTATGAACGGTGCATTGATTTTATCGCAAATTTCGACAGCTCCACTGTGAAGGATTCTAGTTATCTTGAAAGGACCTTACCATCTTGACTTTAGTTTTCCTGAGTTGAATAGGAGTACGACGTCTTCCACACTGAACTGTTTCTGGACTAAACGCTTATCGTGCCACTTTTTGGTTCTTTCCTTGTATATGCGGGCATTCTCATATGCGTCTAATCTAAGTTCTTCCAATTCATGCAGATTCAAGATTCGTTTCTCGTCTGCTTCAGTGTAGTTGAGGTTTAACGTCTTAATAGCCCAAAAAGCTTTGTGCTCAAGTTCCACTGGCAGGTGACATGATTTCCCATAGACTAATTTAAACGGTGTAGTTCCTATCGGCGTCTTGTAAGCGGTCCTATAGGCCCATAAAGCGTCGTTTAGCTTCGATGACCAATCTTTCCTGGAGGTGGCGACTGTCTTTTCCAAGATCTGTTTTATTTCTCTGTTGGAGACCTCCACTTGGCCACTGGTTTGTGGGTGATACGGTGTTGCAACGCAGTGTTTCACTCCATATTTCGATAGAATTTTGTCAAAAATTCGCACTATGAAGTGTGAACCACCATCCCTGATGACAAGTCTGGGTACACCAAATCTAGGAAAAATGGTATTCTTAAAGAGTTTGATAACTACTCGTGTGTTGTTAGTTGGAGCGGCAACAGCCTCAATCCATTTCGATATGTAGTCGACAGCGACGAGTATGTACTTGTTTCCAAAAGAAGACGTGAATGGACCCATGAAGTTGATCCCCCATACGTCAAAGACTTCCACTTCCAAGATACCTTTTTGGGGCATCTTGTCGCGCCTTGAGATGTTTCCAGTGCGTTGGCACCGGTCACATCTTAGTATAGCAGCGTGGACATCTTTCCAAATGCTAGGCCAGAATAGGCCAGATTGCAGGATTTTCGCACATGTCTTTGAAGTATTGGCATGTCCTCCGTAAGGAGCGGAGTGACACTGAGAGATGACGTCTTCAGTTTCTTCTTCTGGGACGCATCGATGATATATATTTTCGGCTCCTCTCTTGAAAAGCAGAGGTTCGTCCCAATAGTAATGCTTTAAGTCGTGGAAGAATTTCTTCTTTTGTTGATAACTGAAATCCGGTGGGAGCACGCATGCGGCTAAGTAGTTTACAATATCAGCGTACCAAGGCAGGGTGACTTGTGCGTAGACGGCTTCCACAACTTTTCTAGTTCTGGTTCATCCGAGGTTAATGGTGGCATATCACTTTCCAGTCTGGCTATTAGGCGTTCGTAAGGGAAATCGTCATTGATAGGCACTGATTCTGGCTTGATGCCTTCTATTCGGGATAGGTGATCAGGCACTACATTCTCGGTTCCTTTTTTATCTTTGATTTCTAAATCAAACTCTTGTAACAATAGGATCCATCGCAATAATCTTAGCTTGGCATCCTTTTTGCTTATAAGGTACCTAATGGCAGCATGGTCTGTGTAGATGATGATTTTCGCTCCTACCAAGTAGGAACGGAATTTGTCGAGGGCGAACACAATTGCTAGAAGTTGCTTCTCTGTTGTGGCGTAGTTCATTTGGGCAGGATCTAAAGTTCTACTGGCATAGTAGATTGCGTGAAGCTTCTTGTCTTTCCTTTGTCCTAGAACTGCACCTACAGCATAATCACTCGCATCGCACATGATTTCGAATGGTAGTTGCCAGTCTGGCGGTGCATGATTGGTGCAATAATGAGTTTTGTTTTTAGAGTTTCGAATGCTTCCAAGTAGTCCTTGTCGAAAATGAATTCAGCATCCTTCATCAACAGGCCTGTTAGAGGTTTTGTAATTTTCGAGAAATCCTTTATGAACCGTCGGTAGAATCTGGCGTGTCCTAAAAAGCTTCGTATTTCTCGTACGGTTTTCGGAGGTTGAAGATCCTTTATAATTTCTATTTTTGCTTTGTCAACCTCAATCCCTTTGTCAGATATGACGTGTCCTAAAACTATGCCTTGTCGGACCATGAAATGGCATTTCTCCCAATTGAGAACAAGGTTCACTTTCGCGCATCTCTCGAGTACTATCTCTAGGTTCGACAAACAACCTTCAAAAATTTGTCCGCATACAGAGAAGTCATCCATAAACACTTCCATGATGTCATCTATGAAATCCGCAAAGATTGCCATCATGCATCTTTGGAATGTTGCTGGAGCATTGCAGAGTCCAAACGGCATTCGGCGATAAGCAAAAGTGCCATACGGACAGCTAAATGTAGTCTTTTCTTGGTCATCAGGGTGAATAGGAATTTGGAAAAATCCCGAATAATCGTCTAGATAGCAGAAGTACGAATGTTTCGCTAATCTCTCCAACATCTAGTGTTGCGGTGGAAATAGGATCACAAACTATTAATGAGTTTGAATCGTAATTCAATTCACAACCGCTCTTTGATTTATCCGAAGGAAAAGGTCAAAAGAGGGAAAACCTATTTTGCATCGTAAACACAATGCGGGGAAAGATCTAGGGTTCGGGGGTTGGTTAAATTTAGGGAAGGTATTAGCACCCTAAACTTCCGTAGTACTCTACGGGAACCTTTTGTTCAAATGTTTACTATTTGCTTTATTCATTTGCTTAAGGTATATGTACAAAGGATTAAAAGTGAGAAAAGAGACCTAAGGGGTTAATTCTAAGTTTACTCGGCAAGACATCGCATCTTGTGCCTACGTATCCTTACGGGAGTGGAATCAGAGTAATCGTAGTTCCCCTCAAAAGGGAGGTTAGAGACTTCTTGACTGTGGTCAAGGTCTCAAGGGGAATAAACGCGTCTTAAGGACACGCTTACGTGGAGTGTAGAAACTCCAAATCTCTACGTTGAAATGTTAAGTTGTAATTAGGGTTAAATTAGGTTAGGGATTCCGCGGCGGGAAACCCTAAAATGAGCGCGGCGGCTCTTTGACCTAATGCTAGGGGTAAAGTTATAATCTTGCCTGCGGCGAGGCATTTGTGAAAATTAGGGTTTGAGAAGGTGAAAGGGTTTGAAATTGAGGACTATTGGCGCGGCGGCCAAAAGCTAGACCTAATCTTCGGATGTGTGTAGTGTGATTGGACTATTGATAAATGTGTGAGATAAATGAATTGTAAACAGGGAATAAAACAGAAGTTAAAGTCATGCGAACAGAAGTTTAAAGGCAGAAATTTAAAGCGCGATTATTAGATTCGCGAGGTTACATATGAGAAGCAGTTACAATATGATAATGAACTTTGAGTGAGAAAATAAAATGACATAAATAATGGGAAACGTAATGAGCTGCAAAATGAACAAACGATGTTAGTGGGCAGAGTTAAGCGGCAATCAAATTAATTACGAACAATAAAGAAAAAGATGCAAATTTGAGATTATTACAATTTTTAATATTAGCTTGCAAAAAAAAAAGGATTTAATTTAAAAATATTTTACTCTTTTAAAAGGTTTTATTTTTTATTTTTTTAAGAAAAGTTTTTCTTATTTATTTTTAAAAAAGGAGTTTTATTTATTTTTAATATTTACATAAAAGTTTTAGTTTTATATAAAAAAAAGTTTTAATTTTTATTTTAAAAAAGAGGTTTTTTTTTATTTTATTATGAAAAGATTTTGTTTATTTATAATATTTACACAAAAATTTCTTAAAACAAATATAAAACAATTTAAAAACAAAAAAACATAATTTAAAAACAAAATAAAAAAAATAAAAAAAATAATAAACATAAGGGGTTGGGCCGGTCATCACCCCGGACCCAACCCGGTTGGACTAATTAGAGAACAATTAGGGTTCTGGGACCCTAATGTCCCTTGCGGCGCCATTCACGTTTTCTTCTTCTCTCATCTCTCTCTCGTCTTTCTTCTTCCGTTCACCATAATCTTCTTCGTTTCTCACTTTTCTGCAAAAAAAATAAACATGCAAGATGATTTATGAAAAGATGGATGATTACGTTTTGTTCTTGCGTGCGATTAGCGGCCAATGATGAAGAAATTCTGAGGTCGCGGCGTCAGATTGTTGCTCTGGTGATTTACGCGATTTCGTTCGTGGGGTTTGTACGTGATTTCGTCGCTTTGATGTTCTCCCTTTCGCGATTCTCCCGTTAGGGTTTCTATGATCCTCTCTCTCTCACGGCTCCTCCCTTTTCATCAGGTTGTACATTCCTTTTATAACTAACTTCTGGGCCTTGGATTTGCGTTACTTCTGAGATTTGATTTTATGTTGATATTATTTGATTTTGTTGTGATTTCCTCAGATATTGATTGGATTACGATTGGATGCGGATTGAACTCTGTTTCCCCTTTTTTAGGGTTTAATCGATCCTAGCTGATATGATTATTCTGATTCGGTTCAAAGATTTCTATCTCCAGAACTTTGTGATTGAATGCAATCTGAACTGATTTGTTTGATTGATTCAGGTTAAGTGCAAATGGGGATTTGATTTGATTTGATCATTTGGTTTTCAGATTGAGTTCCAATAAGGGCTTTCTGATACGATTGGGATTTCGTTAATTTGTTTAATTGCTCTCTACTGATTCGTTTTCGGCTGACTTGCTTTATTGACTTGTCTGATTGATTCAGATTGTCTCAAATTGATTTAGATTGGTTCCAATGGAGATATTCCCTGATGCATTTGACTCGAAACTTTCCATTTCCAGCTTCGCTTTGTTTGATCATTTGGATTACCTCTGAATTTATTTGATCTGATTGATATCTGGATTAGTTCATTTGTTCTACTTGAATTCAATCTGGACTATGCTGATGCGTTTTCGATTTGATTCAATTTTAGTAGTCTGAACTGATTTGCTTTGATCTGTTTTGGGATTCATTATCAAGTCAAAATCTCTCTATTTTTCTGATATGGTTTGCTTTTTGATGCAGCTCAGATCCTTTTCCTCTTCTTCTTTCAGAGAGGGTTGATGCTACGACTTTGGTTGAGTCGGGATGGCCGAGGAAGGTATACGGCAATGATGTTTATCTGAGCCCTCGACGCTTGTATTCTTCGATGATGCTGCGAGTGCTTTCTGAGGATCTTCGCGTGGTGTTTATCGTTTATTCTCTTTGAGTTGTTTCAACTGCTGATGATTCTTAGCAGATAGATTTTTCTGTGACATTTTAGCAGTAGCCCCATTCTTATGTTTTTCGTGATGCCTGATACTGAAACCTCTTGATATTGCTTTGCAGATGTTGATGTCGCTGGTGTACTTTTCTGATGATCGATAGTTTGTGTTGAGACACTAATTGCTTGATGCAGTTTTAGCTCTGATTTGGTTTGATGGGCTTTTCTTACTTGTTTGACCTCAGAGCTGCTGCTAACATTATAATTTATCTGCTTTGATCCTGAACCAAGTTTGATGGCCTGACATATTGTTGGCTATTGTTGTCTGATAACAGGGCTTTATGTGTTGACTACTGGTTCGGACGGGGCCTTACCTTTACTGATGCTGCTGAGACTTTTGATACCTTGTCCTATGTAATTTTGAAGTAGCTTGTTTTGTGTCTCATTTCTCTGTTCTGTTTGAACTGATGCAGCTTGATACCATATTTTGGTTTCTCTTGTTCTGCTGTGGACTTGATTTTCATTCTGTTTGGTACAGATTTGTTTCCTTTGGTGGCTATTCCTACCTGTATTGGCGCGAACCCCTTCCTAGTTTTGTTTTATGCTTTGAGTTCTGATGATGCTTATGTTTTTTCAGATATTGGAAGTTTTGAAATCAAGGTGACTCAGACCTGCCGGCATCCGGGTCTGAGTCAAAACTTGCCTATGTTGCCTTATTCTCGTATCAGTCTGGAAATCCAATCGCGGCAAAACGAATCAGCCCCACTTCTTTTATTTTCTCTATCTCTCGGATGTCCCTTATGATAAGAACAATAACTACCTGATCTGACGCCGGTGGCTCAGATTGGTAACGGGAGTAGGATGCGGCTTTAGTCGTACCCTCCCGACACTCGATGATGATAATGTTCTGAGAGTGTCAAACAATCTTCTAACCTCTTTTCCTGTGGTTTGTTTTTGCTTTGATGTGCAGGTGATCAAGAGTTGCGTGAAGAACTCAAGGGAGGACCAATGAAGAAACTTGTAGTTTTTTCTCTTTTTAGGACTTTAGGACCTAGAGTAGATACCCATTGTAAATGTATAATCCTTTTGTAAATGAAAGATCATCATGAATAAAATCCAAAAATTACTTCCACTTCATCTTGTAATTCTAGATGTTTATGAAATAAAATCCCGTAAATATTCATTTCTATTTTCTCAATTATGAATTTAAATATCCATGAATAAACATCCATAAATTATTTAAATTCAACTTTGATTTGTAGCTTATGAATATTCATGAATAAAAGCTTCACAACTATTAAAACTTAACCTCTCCTTGGCCTTTTATACATGATATCCCGCCATATGATTATATCCAAACAAATTCACATTAAAAACCTCGTTGATCACATCACTTCTCAAAATAACCTTAACAGTATCCATTTCCTTTTCAACCCAACTTTATAAAAAGAAACAAAACTGTTTGGAAATGTTTCAGAATCAAACAAAGCACGGCCCCCGAGTCCAATCATATTTCTGACAAAACATACTGGCACCTTGACCCAAATGGCAAATAAATGCCTCAGAACGTAATAACAGCCCTTTTTTCAAGAAATTAGCAGAATTTGCGTGAAACGACCAAAATACCCCTGAGACCCAATCTGCAAAACAAAAAACCTTCATAACTTGTTAGTGATTAGCAAATGTACATATGAGATGATATGCGACATGACTGACTAAATATAAGGGTAAAATTTGGGGTATTACAGTTGCCCCTATTTAAATAGCTACGCCGGACGATTTGAGTGACAGAGACTCGAGGAATCGTGGTGGAGAGATTTAAATATAGATAACCGAAAATTTTCCCTTATATGCGATGATATGCAATGCTATGGACAAAACTGGAACGATTTAATGCAGATGACGCCCTGAATATGATATGCTGCGTATGCTGGAATAATGAATGCGAAAATGCTGACGAACATGACGACACTGGGGAAAATGACGCGCTGAGACACAGTACAACACTGGGGAATTCTAAAATGATGGTCAACTGGTGCGAACACGACCAATTGTCATTTTTAGAACGAGAACGAGATTCTCAAATGGAGATGGCACCTATGGGACGGCCTCCACTGGGGATCTAAAAGTAAAACTGGATCACGTACGATTGCAAGATCGATCACAGAATGCTGGAGCATTGAGCAAAGAATAACATCCAAGCTTCTGTAACCTATCCCTCGTGACAAGATCAAACGGACTTTTCGGAACTCCGTAACAAATATACAGGGTAAAGACCGGCTGTATGCCAAAATAAATGGACTTTGATGGGAAATGCCCTGATAAGCTTCTCGCGGGAGAACTGTCACTTATCGTTGGAAGGGACTTGCATGCCAAAACGGATAAGCACTCAAATAAAGAGGCTGCTGCTTATCTGATAAATAAGTCTTCTCGCATTCTAAGGTCGGCGCCTGGAATACGATTTTGATTCCTCTCTTACTGAAGGATAAATGTTTTCTCGAATATAAAAAAGGGTAAACTGAATTTCCTCATACTTTCAGAATGAAACTGGCTGACTGAATTTACTCATACTTCAGAATCGTGCTCTCCTGAATATGAAACTGAATGACTGAAGATATTCATATTTCAGAATCGTGCTCTCCTGAATATGAAACTGGATGACTGAATATACTCATATTTCAGAATCGTGCTCTCCTGAATATGAAACTGAATGACTGAAGATACTCATATTTCAGAATCGTGCTCTCCTGAATATGAAACTGAATGACTGAAGATACTCATATTTCAGAATCGTGCTCTCCTGAATATGAAACTGAATGACTGAAGATACTCATATTTCAGAATCGTGCTCTCCTGAATATGAAACTGAATGACTGAATATACTCATATTTCAGAATCGTGCTCTCCTGAATATGAAACTGAATGACTGAAGATAGCAGGGAAATGGAAGCCCAACTGCTCCATGGAGATGGCCATTTGCTGCGAGGCACAACGGGGATATGATCGACTTCTTAGGTGAGAAATGTCGTACCGATGCTGTAAAATGTAAAGTGTAAAAGGTTGTAACATGTAGGATTGTAAAGTGTTGTACCGATATATTTTCCAGGCGTGAACTGGCGTGTATCTGTAAAGGATTGTAGTTGATTTTCTTGAAAGTTAGTGCAAAATAAATGCACGTCCGGTTGGGATTGACGACCGACAAGACTGAGATTCAATCTAGGATCGAGCTAGAAAGAAAACTGGTAATCAAAACTCCATCGAGGGAATGATCTCGAAGGGTAAATATCTAATCCTGGCGAGGAAAGATAGCTGAAATAACCGTCATCCACGAGGATCGAGCTCTGTGGGGAAACAGGAAACAAGTAAGCATTTTATGCTTAGGGCTGACAATCTATTTGGAGAGAATGGACAAACCCCAATTACTTGGTGGTAACGACTAATGATGGAGACACGATGAACCTGTGCATGTTATCGCGTATGTTAATGGATATGTTAATATGAATGTATGTTAATGTTTATGTATGTTAACTATGCAAGATGTTATGAAATGAGTATGTAATGAGTATGTAATGAATATGTAATGAATATGTAATGAATATGTAATGAAATAGGCATGTGATGCTTATGCCCTTGCGTATGCTGACGAAACAGACTAGAGACAGGACGAGAGACGAAATAAACATCTCGACGGAGATACCCTGCGTTCTCTGCAACCAATACGTCAATCATGGGTAAGAAGGATCAATGGTGGAACCAACTCTGGTTTTAAGGTTCTGAATTTTCTGGGGAGAAGGTAATTTGCTTGGGTGCACAGTATCACGTCTTCACATGGGGAGAAGGAAACCTGAGGGACACTTTCGAGTTACCCAAGAAAAGGTTGTCAGCTTATAGTCTCTTTGGGGACTATCACTGGGCGATGGTTTGAAAGTGTTTCTGCAATAATGATATTTCCGGGGAATGAAGAGATCCTGTCGGATTTTCCACTAGTCAAAGTAATTTATTACATTTCAATTTTGTTTTGGTTTTTTGAAAAACAGTTTTGAAAAATCTACAATGCACCTTTCATTTTCAAATTTCAGGAATAAACGCATTTTGCATAACAAATAGAAAATAAAGAGCAATGCACCAAGGAATGTAAGTAACGAGATGGTATCTTTTATTAAAGGGTGATAGCTTGCTGAAGGCATAGCTCCACAGATGATTACATTTTGAAATTGGCAACATGGGAAAAGGTTACATTGAATCCAATGACACCTACTGACACTAATAACTAAGACTAATCCAGAATCCTGCTTTGGGCAAGGATGAAAGAACTGAAACATGGCTCTCATGCGGAAAGTGTGTTCAGTGTCTTCTGATGCAATGAAATGCCTTTGTCCCTAACTTTTGCCTGGACCGCCCTTTCGGGTTTTCAATCCACCGGGACGCTCTTTTTTGCCTAAGCCGCCCTTTCAGGTTTTCAGCTTAGCGAGCTTTTTATTATTATTTCCCTTTTTTTTTTAACCCTTACTTTTGCCTAAGTCGCCTTCTGCAGGTTTTCGACTTAGCGGGTCTTTAGGCATAATATTTTCGGACTGCATCAGAATTCACGGGGTGTGCTAGTTCTTCACCGTCCATTGTCGTAAGTATTAGAGACCCTCCGGAGAAAACGGTCTTTACAACAAACGGGCCTTCGTAATTGGGCATCCACTTTCCACGCATATCTTTATGTACTGGCAAGATCTTTTTGAGTACGAGCTCTCCTTGACGGAACTCACGGATACGAATCTTCTTATCAAACGCTCTTTTCATCCGTTTCTGATATATTGCCCATGGCACATAGCTGTCAAGCGCTTCTCATCAATGAGATTCAACTGATCCAATCTGTCTTGAACCCACTCAGCTTCCTCAAGTTCAGCCTCCATTAACACTCTTAGCGAAGGTATCTCTACTTCGATGGGGAGCACGGCGTCCATTCCATACACCAATGAGAAAGGTGTTGCCCCTGTCGAAGTTCTCACTGAGGTTTTGTATCCATGCAAAGCAAACGGTAACATCTCATGCCAATCTTTGTAAGTCACAACCATCTTTTGCAGGATCTTCTTGATATTCTTATTCGCAGCTTCAACGGCCCCATTCATCTTAGGACGGTACGGAGAAGAATTGTGGTGAGTGATCTTGAAATTGTCACACAGCTCTTTCATAGTCTTATTATTCAGATTGGTGCCATTGTCAGTTATTATCCGGCTTGGGACTCCATAGCGGCAGATGATCTCTTTCCTGATGAATCGGGCAACCACTTGCTTGGTCACGTTGGCGTAGGAGGCAGCCTCTACCCACTTGGTGAAATAATCAATGGCAACAAGGATAAAACGATGTCCATTAGAAGCTTTCGGCTCGATTGCCCCAATCATGTCAATGCCCCACATAGAGAACGGCCATGGTGAAGACAACACATTCAACGGTGACGGAGGTACATGCATTTTATCAGCATAAATTTGGCACTTATGGCATTTTCTAGCGTATTGGATGCAGTCGGCTTCCATGGTTAACCAGTAATACCCAGCTCTTAACATCTTCTTGGACATAGCATAACCATTGGCATGGGTTCCGAAGGTCCCCTCATGGATTTCCTGTAGTAACATGTCCGCTTCCCGTTTATCAACACATCTGAGCAGGACCATGTCGTGATTTCTCTTGTATAGCACACCGTTACTGATAAAGAATTTGGACGCCAACCTTCTCAATGTCTTTTTGTCCAGACCAGTAGCACCATCGGGATACTCCTGCTTGACGAGGTAGTTCTTGATATCATGAAACCAAGGCTTTTCATCCACCTCAACTTCTTCGACCATCTGACAATAAGCGGGTTCAACTTTGCGCTCAATATGGATAAGAGGTGCTTCATTAACGAATTTAACTTTCCACATGGATGCTAACATGGCTAAAGCATCAGCAACGTGATTCTCGGATCTAGGAACATGCTCGAACTCTATCTCGTCGAAATACTTGATCAGCTCAATAATATAGTCCTTATAAGGGATTAACTTCTCATTCTTCGTTTCCCATTTGCCCTGTACTTGGTAAATGACCAAGGCTGAGTCACCACTTACTTTAAGAAGTTTGATTCGGAAGTGAATCGCTGCTTCGAGGCCGAGGATACACGCTTCATACTCTGCAACGTTATTAGTACACTCAAAGTCCAACCTTGCGGTAAATGGGGTAAATCCACCCTTTGGGTTCATCAAAACGGCGCCTATACCATGCCCATTGAAATTCGAGGAACCATCAAACATCATCTTCCACCAAAGACCTGGTTCTGGACCTTCGCTCGGATCTGGCTCTTCACAATCTCTTTTAATCAACAAAATATCCTCATCAGGAAAATCGAGCTTAAGAGGTTCATAGTCTTCAACTGGCTGATCTGCAAGGTAATCAGATAAGATACTACCCTTAATCGCCTTCTGGGGTACATACTGGATGTCATATTCGGATAACAACATGTGCCAACGGGCTAGCCTCCCGGTTTGAGCAGGTTGTTCAAAAATATACTTGATCGGATCCATTTTAGAAATCAATAACGTGGTATGACAGACCATATATTGCCGAAGGCGCTTAGCGGCCCATGCCAATGCACAACAAGTTTTCTCTAATGGTGAGTATCTGTTTTCGCAATCGGTAAACTTCTTGCTCAGGTAATAAATTGCATGTTCCTTTTTCCCAGTCTCATCATGTTGTCCAAGCACACAACCCATAGACTTCTCGAGAACAGTAAGGTACATAAACAACGGTCTTCCAGGTACGGGCGGGATCAGAATAGGGGGATCTTGCAAATAACCCTTAATCGTCTCAAACGCTTTCTGACAATCAGGGTTCCACTCAACTGTCTGCCCCTTGCAAAGCAACTTGAATATCGGCTCACAAGTAGCGGTCATATTAAAGATAAACCTGGAAATGTAGTTCAGACGTCCCAGAAAACCCCTAACTTGCGTCTCGGTTTGCGGAGCCGGCATATCTTGAATGGCTCGGACTTTGTCAGGATCTACCTCAATCCCTCGCTGGCTAACAATGAAACCAAGCAATTTTCCGGATCTGACACCGAAGGTACATTTTGCAGGATTCAATTTCAACTGATATTTCCTGAGTCGTTCAAACAGCTTCACCAAATGGTCTAAATGCTCCTCTTCACTCTGAGATTTGGCTATCATATCGTCCACATACACCTCAGTTTCTTTGTGCATCATATCATGAAAAAGAGTGGTCATAGCACGTTGGTAAGTTGCCCCTGCATTCTTTAAACCGAAGGGCATGACTTTGTAGCAGAAGGTTCCCCAAGGAGTAATGAAAGTAGTCTTCTCTCGATCATCAGGATCCATCTTGATCTGATTATAGCCGGAGAACCCATCCATAAATGAGAACAACGCAAAACTGGCCGTATTGTCTACCAGTGTGTCAATATGTGGTAGTGGGAAGTCGTCTTTTGGACTTGCTTTGTTCAGATCCCTGTAGTCTACACACATCCTAACTTTACCGTCCTTCTTAGGTACTGGCACAATGTTGGCAACCCAATCTGGATATTTCGCGACTGCCAAGAAACCTGCATCCAACTGCTTTTTGACCTCATCTCGAATCTTCAAAGCCATGTCGGGTCTCGTTCTTCGAAGCTTTTGTTTGATAGGTGGACAATCTGGCTTAAGCGGCAACTTGTGAACAACAATATCCGTGTCTAGGCCCGGCATATCTTGATACGACCACGCAAACACATCGACATACTCTTTTAGCAACTCAATCAACCTCGGCCTAATCTCCGTCCCAAGCGTTGCACCAATCTTGACCTCTTTCTTGCTCTCATCTGTACCGAGATTAATTAGGTCCACCTGCTCTTTATGCGGTTGAAGCTCTGCGTACTCGTACTCAATCAATCTTGTTAGTTCAGCGGGTACTTCAAGATCTTCTTCACCCTCGTCTTCAGCTTGATTGATGGGTGCATCCCAGTCAGGAGTGTCAGTAAAGTCATTGGATCCAACAAGGTTTACGATATCTCTGCATGATGGAAGGCTTACTTAATTAAAATGCTCGAAGATATGTAAGAATGAAATGCTGTTTTTTTTTTATTTATTATTGGAAGAAAGGTTGCCAATTTCATTTTTAAAAGTGAAAACGAAAAACGCAAATGAGCCAAAGCGGAATTGAACAAAACTGCTTTTATTAATATCCTTTTAGAAATGAAAGGTGGCCCGACAAAACGACCCTATAGCCTTGGGCAGAGCTACAGACTTTTATTTGGAAATGTAAATGAAACTTAAAAAAACAATTACTTTGACAAGGGAAAAATAACAGGGATCTCTACGGCCTCCCAGTTGTTCAAAACTGCATCACCCTTAAACACCAGGTTGCTCAGCTCTTCATTTTTCTCACATTCGCTGATGGCGTTGACTGGGAAACCTCCGCTGACAAATACTTCTTGGATAACCTTCGGACGCCCTTCGACAGTTGTGGCGGCTCCGTTCTGAGTTGGTTTGTAACCCAACCCAGAGCGATCAGTCTTGGTCTTGACATCAATTACCTCTCCCCAACCTTCAGGAATGCCCCTGTCAATTGTTGATTTGGTACTCTTCAGAGATGCAAAAGATGGAATACCCTGACCCACTGTCTCTTCGACTTCCAGCAGAACAGCATTGGCGATCTCAAGTGCTTGAAAGGAGATGTCTAAAGCATTCTCATCGGCCTCGATGTAACGGAAAGAAGACAGGTTACTGACCATCAGATCTTCCTCACCGTGTATAATAACCAACTTTCCATTGATCACGAATTTCATCCTTTGATGTAACGTTGAGGTCACTGCCCCAGCGGCATGAATCCACGGCCTTCCGAGTAAACAACTGTAATTGGGATTAATGTCCATGACTTGAAATGTGATATTAAAAATTTGCGGACCAATCAGGATGGGAAGCTCAACCTCCCCCATTACCGATCGGCGAGAGCCATCGAAAGCCTTGACAACCAAAGGAGTAGGTTTCAACACAGTCTCTTTACAAGCCAACTTATCGAGAATCCTCTTGGGTAGAACATTCAGAGAAGAGCCGGTGTCCACTAGCACTCTCGCTAAATTGTCCTCTTGACATTTTACCGATATATGTAAAGCACGATTATGGTTCGGACCCTCCTTCGGTAACTCTTCATTGCTGAAACTGAGGGTGTTACAAGCGGTTAAATTGGCAATCACACTATCAAATCGACTGGTGCTAATATCTTGATCCACATGCGCTTGAGTCAAAACCTTCTGCAAGGCCATCCTATGAGCGGGTGAATTCATTAACAGAGATAGAATGGAGATCTTGGAAGGAGTCTGATGAAGTTGGTCAATAACTTTATAGTCACTTTTCTTGATGATCCTCAAGAACTCAGCATCTTCGTCATTCGTGACGGCCCCCTTACCTTTGTCTTTGGCAGTCACAGGGATATTAGTGGTCTCCTTAGGTGGATCCTTATTAGAATGGGGAGTATACACACGGCCACTGCGAGTCATCCTGCTTACCTCTGCGATATTGGTCACAGTGTCCTTAACCTCTTCCTTTGGAATAACCTTCCCAGACTCCTTGTCAATCATAGTCACGTCATATTTCCAAGGCACAGCTTTAGGATCACTGAAAGGAAACGGACTCGGTCTTCGAATAACTATAGGCTTAGGCTGATTTACTTCAGGGATATACGACCTTGGTATATCGAACACGAGGTTGGCGGAGCCTGCCCCTGATAAATTAAACACTGGTACCTTACTCTTTGATTCAGGCTGATGGAAAACAGGCTCAACCACGGCAACTACATCCTTCTTGGCTTGGCTTGTCACTTGTAAAACACCCTCATTAATTAACCTCTGAACGTCATTCTGAACCAACACACAACCCTTAGTACTGGCTTCACAACTTACACATGCAACGTGGGAAGTATCTACTAAACCAGCTTCAAACAGTTTCGAATGGAACATCTTAAGGGGAGTCTTAATCTGTTCAATATCAAGGGCATAACCTTCTTCCGAATCAGCACTAATGGCATTGACACTCTCATGGTTAGGAAAAGGGTTCTTCTTAACATTTGGTTGAGGATCTTCAAATGACAAAATCTTCTTTTCCAATAGATCCCTGACAATATTTTTGAGAGCATAACAATTCTCCAGATCATGACCAGGCGCACCCTCATGAAATAAACAATGAGCAGCGGCGTTGTAATTGGCGGGTAGAGGATTAGGAGGCGGACCCAAAGCCCGAGTAGTGATGAGACCCTGCTTGACCAAAGAGGGATACAACTCGGTAAAAGTCATTGGAATCGGCGGACAAGGTTTATACGTTCTTCTGTTCGGCACATTCTGGCGAGGAGCCGGACTCTTTGGCTGTGGAGGAGTAGGAGCGTTGGGTGCCTGTAGGTAGTTGACAGGAGGCGGATAAACAGGAGGTTGCTGCATAGGTTGATACATAGGAACCTGTTGATTGAAAGAAGGAGTAATGGCTGCCACATAGGGTTGTTGAGCATATTGGACTGGGTACCCTTGAGGTTGAGCATAACCTTGCGGATGCCGATAAAAGCGTTCCCTTGGTCTACCAGAGGATATAGCATTAGTCTCACTCTCCTTCTTTTTCTGGGAGCTATACGGAGGTTTCTTCGGCTGATCCTTAGAGGTACCATGATTATTTGTCATTTTACCACTTTTCATACCCGATTCAATCTTGACACCCACAGCAACGATGTCGGAGAAATTTGAAGTCACACTACCCACCATTCTCTCGTAAAATTCTGGACGGACTGTGTCGACAAACCAATCAGCTAACTCTTTCTCGGTCAAAGGAGGTTCTACCTGCGAAGCAGTCTCTCTCCACCTTTGAGCATACTCTTTGAATGACTCAGAATTCTTTTGCGACATACTCAACAACTGTCTTCTGTCAGGAGCCAGATCCATATTGTACTTGTAGTGTTTGATGAAAGCGTCAGATAAATCTTGAAAGCTCCTAACGCGGGATTGGTCCAAAGTTAAGTACCACTTGGAAGAAGCGCCCTTCAAACTGTCTTGGAAGCAATGAATCATCAGTTTATCATTCTCAACATGGGCAGCCATTTTGCGATAATACATGATCAGATGACTCTTAGGACAGGTGGCACCTTCATAACGATCGAAGTTCGGAGTTTTGAACTTCGGGGGAATAACCAAACCTGAGACCAAACAAACATCCCTTGCAGCAGTCCCAAAAATTTGATCACCCTCTACCTTTTTCAATCTCTGGACGATGGTGTTCACTTCCTCACGAAGCCTATCATGTCTCTCATAACCCTCAACATTCTCATCAAGATTATCAAAAACTGTCTCATTGGAGTACGGTTGCGCACGGGTGTGTACAACAGGTGGTGCAAAGATAGGAGCCCCCCTAGAAACTTCAGAAAACAAAGGCACGGCTTGCTGAACAGGTTGATTAATCGGGACAGTGGCTTGAGGAGGCACAAAACCGGGAGCAAGACCATAAGGTGGGTCCCTTGTTACGGTCACACTTGGTGGAGGGTCCACAGTAACGCCGGTAATCTCAGAAACAACAGTGGGCTGGGTATCCATCTTAGCATTCATGACATGTAACAATTCCATCATACGCCCCATACCCCCTCGAAGATCTTCAAGTTCATTGCTAAGGCGATCAATCTCTTTTGCCTGATCCTCCATTCTTTTCCGAGTTTGAGCTCTGGTGTTGTATTGGTGCCGAGAACTCAGGGTGACAGAACTGGAAGGTGAGAGAGCCGAGTGTGAGAAATCGGGAGACACATGCAATGCAAAAAAGTAAATGATGCTAAAATGTGAATGTAAATGAAGATTTCATGGAATTCAAAACATTTACTAATGTCGTGGGGTACCAAAGAAATCTTTTTCTTGTTTTCTCATTTTATATATTTTTTATTTATGGTATCCCGTGATATCCATAAATGATGTTTGAACTCCATGAAATACAATGCGATGAGATGCTTTATGGATGCAATGCATGAAAACACACAAAGTCCCAGGTTAAAGGCTTGCATGAGGTTCAAAGGCAAGTACCCTCCCCTGAAGTTAGATGGTTCATCCTGTCCTACAAAAGTAACCAGGTTCTAAGGGATCTCAATATCATTGATCCTTCACAAGGGTGGTTGTTCAGAAGGCAACTGACTTGCCAACCAAAACCCTCCAAGTTTAAGATCTCAATGAGCGTAGTATCGAGTGTCAACCAACTTCAGTCTGCACCAAAGCCGGTTACCCCACTACTTTCTAAAGGCCAAGATGAGTTAACTAGGGTTCTAAAAGTCAGTTAGTGCATTGACAACATATGGCAGCCTCAATATTATCCTCAACTTGACTTAAGGAATATAAGCACCAACCAAGAAGTCGCACTAACTATGGCCACCAGATCAACCGTATCGATATACGTCGTACAGTTTCCTTGGTCTATTGCCATTTACCTAAGGTACACTAGATCCGGGTTAGGACCTATCTCACAGCACAAGGAACAGTCCCATAATCAAAGCACAAATATATACATGCAAATGAATAATATCACAGATAGTAATAAATATGAACAAGTTAGGGATAACCCTCAAAAGTTAAAGTTAGTCCCCAGTGAAGTCGCCATTTTCTGTTGCGGTGGAAATAGGATCACAAACTATTAATGAGTTTGAATCGCAATTCAATTCAAAACCGCTCTTTGATTTATCCGAAGGAAAAGGTCAAAAGAGGGAAAACCTATTTTGCATCGTAAACACAATGCGGGGAAAGATCTAGGGTTCGGGGGTTGGTTAAATTTAGGGAAGGTATTAGCACCCTAAACTTCCGTAGTACTCTACGGGAACCTTTTGTTCAAATGTTTACTATTTGCTTTATTCATTTGCTTAAGGTATATGTACAAAGGATTAAAAGTGAGAAAAGAGACCTAAGGGGTTAATTCTAAGTTTACTCGGCAAGACATCGCATCTTGTGCCTACGTATCCTTACGGGAGTGGAATCAGAGTAATCGTAGTTCCCCTCAAAAGGGAGGTTAGAGACTTCTTGACTGTGGTCAAGGTCTCAAGGGGAATAAACGCGTCTTAAGGACACGCTTACGTGGAGTGTAGAAACTCCAAATCTCTACGTTGAAATGTTAAGTTGTAATTAGGGTTAAATTAGGTTAGGGATTCCGCGGCGGGAAACCCTAAAATGAGCGCGGCGGCTCTTTGACCTAATGCTAGGGGTAAAGTTATAATCTTGCCTGCGGCGAGGCATTTGTGAAAATTAGGGTTTGAGAAGGTGAAAGGGTTTGAAATTGAGGACTATTGGCGCGGCGGCCAAAAGCTAGACCTAATCTTCGGATGTGTGTAGTGTGATTGGACTATTGATAAATGTGTGAGATAAATGAATTGTAAACAGGGAATAAAACAGAAGTTAAAGTCATGCGAACAGAAGTTTAAAGGCAGAAATTTAAAGCGCGATTATTAGATTCGCGAGGTTACATATGAGAAGCAGTTACAATATGATAATGAACTTTGAGTGAGAAAATAAAATGACATAAATAATGGGAAACGTAATGAGCTGCAAAATGAACAAACGATGTTAGTGGGCAGAGTTAAGCGGCAATCAAATTAATTACGAACAATAAAGAAAAAGATGCAAATTTGAGATTATTACAATTTTTAATATTAGCTTGCAAAAAAAAAAGGATTTAATTTAAAAATATTTTACTCTTTTAAAAGGTTTTATTTTTTATTTTTTTAAGAAAAGTTTTTCTTATTTATTTTTAAAAAAGGAGTTTTATTTATTTTTAATATTTACATAAAAGTTTTAGTTTTATATAAAAAAAAGTTTTAATTTTTATTTTAAAAAAGAGGTTTTTTTTTATTTTATTATGAAAAGATTTTGTTTATTTATAATATTTACACAAAAATTTCTTAAAACAAATATAAAACAATTTAAAAACAAAAAAACATAATTTAAAAACAAAATAAATAAAATAAAAAAAATAATAAACATAAGGGGTTGGGCCGGTCATCACCCCGGACCCAACCCGGTTGGACTAATTAGAGAACAATTAGGGTTCTGGGACCCTAATGTCCCTTGCGGCGCCATTCACGTTTTCTTCTTCTCTCATCTCTCTCTCGTCTTTCTTCTTCCGTTCACCATAATCTTCTTCGTTTCTCACTTTTCTGCAAAAAAAATAAACATGCAAGATGATTTATGAAAAGATGGATGATTTACGTTTTGTTCTTGCGTGCGATTAGCGGCCAATGATGAAGAAATTCTGAGGTCGCGGCGTCAGATTGTTGCTCTGGTGATTTACGCGATTTCGTTCGTGGGGTTTGTACGTGATTTCGTCGCTTTGATGTTCTCCCTTTCGCGATTCTCCCGTTAGGGTTTCTATGATCCTCTCTCTCTCACGGCTCCTCCCTTTTCATCAGGTTGTACATTCCTTTTATAACTAACTTCTGGGCCTTGGATTTGCGTTACTTCTGAGATTTGATTTTATGTTGATATTATTTAATTTTGTTGTGATTTTCTCAGATATTGATTGGATTACGATTGGATGCGGATTGAACTCTGTTTCCCCTTTTTTAGGGTTTAATCGATCCTAGCTGATATGATTATTCTGATTCGGTTCAAAGATTTCTATCTCCAGAACTTTGTGATTGAATGCAATCTGAACTGATTTGTTTGATTGATTCAGGTTAAGTGCAAATGGGGATTTGATTTGATTTGATCATTTGGTTTTCAGATTGAGTTCCAATAAGGGCTTTCTGATACGATTGGGATTTCGTTAATTTGTTTAATTGCTCTCTACTGATTCGTTTTCGGCTGACTTGCTTTATTGACTTGTCTGATTGATTCAGATTGTCTCAAATTGATTTAGATTGGTTCCAATGGAGATATTCCCTGATGCATTTGACTCGAAACTTTCCATTTCCAGCTTCGCTTTGTTTGATCATTTGGATTACCTCTGAATTTATTTGATCTGATTGATATCTGGATTAGTTCATTTGTTCTACTTGAATTCAATCTGGACTATGCTGATGCATTTTCGATTTGATTCAATTTTAGTAGTCTGAACTGATTTGCTTTGATCTGTTTTGGGATTCATTATCAAGTCAAAATCTCTCTATTTTTCTGATATGGTTTGCTTTTTGATGCAGCTCAGATCCTTTTCCTCTTCTTCTTTCAGAGAGGGTTGATGCTACGACTTTGGTTGAGTCGGGATGGCCGAGGAAGGTATACGGCAATGATGTTTATCTGAGCCCTCGACGCTTGTATTCTTCGATGATGCTGCGAGTGCTTTCTGAGGATCTTCGCGTGGTGTTTATCGTTTATTCTCTTTGAGTTGTTTCAACTGCTGATGATTCTTAGCAGATAGATTTTTCTGTGACATTTTAGCAGTAGCCCCATTCTTATGTTTTTCGTGATGCCTGATACTGAAACCTCTTGATATTGCTTTGCAGATGTTGATGTCGCTGGTGTACTTTTCTGATGATCGATAGTTTGTGTTGAGACACTAATTGCTTGATGCAGTTTTAGCTCTGATTTGGTTTGATGGGCTTTTCTTACTTGTTTGACCTCAGAGCTTCTGCTAACATTATAATTTATCTGCTTTGATCCTGAACCAAGTTTGATGGCCTGACATATTGTTGGCTATTGTTGTCTGATAACAGGGCTTTATGTGTTGACTACTGGTTCGGACGGGGCCTTACCTTTACTGATGCTGCTGAGACTTTTGATACCTTGTCCTATGTAATTTTGAAGTAGCTTGTTTTGTGTCTCATTTCTCTGTTCTGTTTGAACTGATGCAGCTTGATACCATATTTTGGTTTCTCTTGTTCTGCTGTGGACTTGATTTTCATTCTGTTTGGTACAGATTTGTTTCCTTTGGTGGCTATTCCTACCTGTATTGGCGCGAACCCCTTCCTAGTTTTGTTTTATGCTTTGAGTTCTGATGATGCTTATGTTTTTTCAGATATTGGAAGTTTTGAAATCAAGGTGACTCAGACCTGCCGGCATCCGGGTCTGAGTCAAAACTTGCCTATGTTGCCTTATTCTCGTATCAGTCTGGAAATCCAATCGCGGCAAAACGAATCAGCCCCACTTCTTTTATTTTCTCTATCTCTCGGATGTCCCTTATGATAAGAACAATAACTACCTGATCTGACGCCGGTGGCTCAGATTGGTAACGGGAGTAGGATGCGGCTTTAGTCGTACCCTCCCGACACTCGATGATGATAATGTTCTGAGAGTGTCAAACAATCTTCTAACCTCTTTTCCTGTGGTTTGTTTTTGCTTTGATGTGCAGGTGATCAAGAGTTGCGTGAAGAACTCAAGGGAGGACCAATGAAGAAACTTGTAGTTTTTTCTCTTTTTAGGACTTTAGGACCTAGAGTAGATACCCATTGTAAATGTATAATCCTTTTGTAAATGAAAGATCATCATGAATAAAATCCAAAAATTACTTCCACTTCATCTTGTAATTCTAGATGTTTATGAAATAAAATCCCGTAAATATTCATTTCTATTTTCTCAATTATGAATTTAAATATCCATGAATAAACATCCATAAATTATTTAAATTCAACTTTGATTTGTAGCTTATGAATATTCATGAATAAAAGCTTCACAACTATTAAAACTTAACCTCTCCTTGGCCTTTTATACATGATATCCCGCCATATGATTATATCCAAACAAATTCACATTAAAAACCTCGTTGATCACATCACTTCTCAAAATAACCTTAACAGTATCCATTTCCTTTTCAACCCAACTTTATAAAAAGAAACAAAACTGTTTGGAAATGTTTCAGAATCAAACAAAGCACGGCCCCCGAGTCCAATCATATTTCTGACAAAACATACTGGCACCTTGACCCAAATGGCAAATAAATGCCTCAGAACGTAATAACAGCCCTTTTTTCAAGAAATTAGCAGAATTTGCGTGAAACGACCAAAATACCCCTGAGACCCAATCTGCAAAACAAAAAACCTTCATAACTTGTTAGTGATTAGCAAATGTACATATGAGATGATATGCGACATGACTGACTAAATATAAGGGTAAAATTTGGGGTATTACATCTAGTATATGAAAGGTAAAGGAAAATGATCTTTCCGAGTTGCCTTATTCAGTTTTCGGTAATCGATACACATCCTGCTTCCAGTTACAACTCTTTGGGTTATCAATTCACCTTTCGTGTTCTTTACTACAGTGACACCTCCTTTCTTGGGTACGACGTACACTGGGCTAACCCATTGGCTTTCGGAGATCAGATATATGATTCCTGCGTCTAGTAACTTCTTCACTTCGTCTTTGACTACAGTGCTTAGGATAAGATTTATCCTTCTCTGATGTTCTCTAGAAGTCTTACAGTCTTCCTCTAGCATGATTTGATGCATACAGATGGAAGGACTTATACCCTTGAGGTCGCTTATACTATAGCCTAACACAGTCGGGTATTTCCTTAGGACTTCTAATAATTTCTTAGTTTCTAACTGTCCTAAATCGGCATTGACTATTATTGGTCTTTTGAATTCGGTATCTAAGAATTGGTTCCTGAGGGTCTTAGGTAATTCTTTAAGTTCTAAAGCTGGGTTTTTCGGACTTGGCATGTGATTAGAAGTTAGTGCTAAGATTTCGCTTAGATTGTCATCTTTGTATGGCGCACGCCAATTGTCGTCTTCATGAATATCAGGGATTTGGATTTTCATGATTTCAGAATATTTAGTTTCCTCCTTTTCAAGTTCTCGTATGCATTCGTCGATGACATCCACTAAATAACATGTGTCATCTATGGCTGGTGCTTTTAAGAACTTGGTAAGGATGAATTCTATCTTTTCTTCTCCTACTTCAAATGTTAGCCTACCTTTCTTTACGTCTATAATAGCTCCGGCTATTGCTAGGAAGGGTCTTCCTAAGATAATTGGGGTAACAAAGTCCTCCTTAATATCCATGATTATGAAGTCGGTCGGAATGTAGAATTGACCTATGCGTACTGGAACGTTTTCTAGTATACCGACGAGATATTTGACTGATCGGTCAGTCAGTTGCACGGACATTTTGGTTGGTCTTAGTTCTCCCATATTCAGCTTTTTGCATATAGATAGGGGCATAACACTTATACTGGCTCCTAGATCACATAAAGCTTTGTCTATGACGAACTTTACTATGACGCAAGGTAAGGAGAAACTACCTGGGTCTTTCAGTTTAGGAGGCATGTTATTTTGAATGATTGCGCTACACTCGGCAGTAAGTGTAACTGTTTCGTTATCCTCGATTTTTCTTTTGTTAGACAGGATTTCTTTAAGAAATTTAGCGTATGATGGCATTTGAGTTATTGCTTCTGTGAAAGGAATGGTGATATTCAGTTGTTTCAAAAGTTCTACGAATTTCTTAAATTGTCCTGAAATTTTGGAATTTATGAATCTTTGAGGATAAGGAATCGGTGGCTTATATGGAGGTGGAGGCACATATGGGTTTTCATCTTTGGCGGCCTCTTGCTCGTTATCTTCCTTTTTTTCAGTTTCAGACTCCTTTTGTGCTGGTTTATCAGTTTTCTGATGCATGGCTGAGTTTTCACTCCTAGGATCGGTCGGTCCATCCAATTCTTTTCCACTTCTTAATATGACAGCGTTTGAATGACCTTTCGGATTAGGTTCTGGCTGACCAGGAAATGTACCAGCTGGTGCGGCTGCAGAAGCTTGTTGTTGAGCCACTTGTGATATCTGCGTTTCAAGCATTTTGTGGTGGGTGGCTAAAGCGTCTACTTTGCTGGTTAGCTGTTTAATCTGCTCGCTAGCGTGTATGTTTTGATTCAGGAATTCTTTGTTCGTTTGAGCTTGTGTAGCTATGAATTTTTCCATCATCACTTCAAGGTTTGATTTTCTAGAGGCAGTCGGGGCAGTTACGGCTGGTTTCTGATATCCTGGTGAAGCATCAGGTGCTTGCAAGGCATTATCGCTTTTGTAGGAAAAGTTTGGGTGGTTCCTCCATCCTGGGTTGTAGGTATTCGCGTAAGGGTTACCTTGAGCGTAATTTACTTGGTCTGGTGGAATTCCTGCCAATAATGGGCACTCGGGCGCATTATGAGTGGCGATTCCATATAACTCACAGTTTGGAGTTACAACAGCTACAGTTGCAGGTGGCGTTACAGTTAAACTGTCGATCTTCTGCGTTAAAGCATCTACCTTAGCGTTGAATTTTTCAAGACTGCTGATTTCGTACATTCCAACTTTTGCTGCGGGTTTCTCTGATGGAGTTCTTTCACCTCCCCATTGGCAATGTTCTGAGACATGTTTTCGATAAGTTGATAGGCTTCATCGTATGGCTTATCCATAAATGCACCGCCCGCGGCGGCGTCTACTATTAATCTGGTGTTATACAGAAGCTCATTGTAGAAAGTATGAATTGTCACCCAATTTTCCAAACTGTGGTGAGGAAATGCTCTCATCATATCTTTGAATCTTTCCCACGCTTCGTAGAGAGATTCAACATCTTTCTGTTGAAATCCGTTGATTTGAGCTCTAAGCATAGCAGTTTTGCTTGGCAGAAAGTATCTCGCTAAGAAAACATTCTTCAACTGTTCCCACGTCGTAACGGAGTTGGATGGCAAGGATTGTAACCAAGCCCAAGCTCTATCTCTAAGAGAGAAAGGAAAGAGACGAAGTCTTATTGCATCTGGAGTCACTCCATTTGCCTTCACTGTGTCTGCGTATTGCACAAACTTCGTTAAGTGTTCATTCGGATCCTCAGTTGCATTTCTTGAGAATTGATGTTGTTGTACAGTTGACAGCAATGATGGTTTTAGTTCGAAATCATTCCGATTGATAGCGGGGGCAGCAATGCTACTATGAGGCTCTAGCTGAGATGGGGTAGCGTAGTCCTTCAGAGGTTTGTTCTGAGGTCCTTCAGCCATTTTCGATTCTTCAACAAGTTCAGGAGTATGAGCTAGAAGATCGGGAATATTATGTTTTCATTGATATTCAATTATGCGCCTTCTTAGGTGTAAGAAGCGCTCTAGTTCGGCGATTGGAGGTTGTAAGATATCGCTTTGTGAGCGAGTACTTGGCATACAATCGACGAACGAGTAAAGCGAAATAAAATAGTTAACCTAGTCTATCCTATGTAACTAAGGGTTACACTATTGACTAAACGGGTCCCCGACAACGGCGCCAAAAACTTGACCGCGACTTTCCGAGTCTAATCGAATTAACTGTAAGTGTACAGTCTATCGCGTAGTAATAAAGATATCGATCCCACAGGGACTCGTAATCAATCTAGTATACTCGAACGTTACTGTGTTTAGCTAGGTCGTATATGGTTTAAGGGAAAATATGCAAAAGTAAAGGCTAAATAAAAGAAAGGCTAAAAGGTTTCTTAGAATATTAATACGGGGAATCGGTATGCAATGACGTAGTGCTTCGAGGATTCGACAAGTTACCGGCGCGGTTTAATAATTTCAAAATGGTTTTCAGAAGAAAATAACGATTTAAAGACCTTTGTCTCATGATGGTTGTTGACGCTAGTCGCAACTCTAAGGCGAAACGTATGCTTTCGCTATCCCATTCGGGGTTAAAATTGAATTTTGAAAACCATTGAGTTCTAATCTCTTTTAAAGTGCTTTCGCTGTGTTTAAAATAGATGCCTAGTTTTTACTATCTGGTCCTAGCCTCAACTTTCGCATGTCGGTTCATACCTTAGTGAATCTCCCACTGTCGTGGCGAGGTTACTTTAAATAAATTCTCGTTGTCGCGATGAAGTTTAGTTTAACAAATTTGATTAAAAACTAGAGCCAGAAACAAGTTTGAAAAAGGGAAAATACGCCGGTTATTATCGAATCTCGTCCTACTAGTTCATTACATACCGATCGAAGCGGTTTAGCTAGACATGAATCTTAAAGTAGGCATAATTAAATTAAAATAGCCGAACTTGTAAACATACATATTAAAGCAAATAGAATTAATTAATAATAATGGAACCTATAAACGATTCTGGTTCAGCACTTGGCTAATCCTCCACAATGTCGGCAGGATTACTCTGGTGACGATTAATTGTATGAAAATTTAAAGAACGAAAATTACAACTGAATTCTTGAAAGAAAACAAAGGAAAGGAAACAAAAGGAAAGGAAAGCAGAAACAAGAAAAAGCTCTATGTAGTAAATCCGGCAGCACTTCGTGGTCTTCAATGCGGCTCCCTTATTTCAGTCCCCAAGCTCTCCTTTTATAGTAAATGATTTGTACGTGAACTGCTTCTGGATGTGCAATTGAGGGTCAGAAAATTCAGGGGGTCGCGCTTCTCTTTTGGGCTTCTGTTGCACGTTCTAAGAAGTGGACGTTGAGCTGAAATTTCAAGTGTGACGGTCGTAAGGGGCACATGACGCTCGTGGAGCTCATGACGTTCGTGACGGTCATGACGGTCGTCACACACGTGACGGTCGTAAGGGACCTGTGATGACCGTCATATCAACAAAATTCATTTCTGTTACTTTTTCCGTCCTTTTTCTTCTGTTATATGTCTTTTAGTGCTTGTTTTCCTTATCTTGCTTCATTTGAGTGTTGACTTCGTAAACCTGCAAAATACTTAACAAACAATGCGGATATGGTCCGAAAACGGGGTGAAATCGACCGTTAGTAGCATGAGATTATGGCATTTAATATATACGTTTTCGCGTTATCATATATCAACATGTGAATGAGCATCAGAAAAGTATATATGTTCATCATGGTGAGAGTTTATGAAGGATGTACTTGAATATCTGAGCAAAGATTTAATCAATTGAAGCAATCACAAAGACGTTCAAGTAAGCATATACTCAAGATGAATCGAGGATCAAATGAATATAGTAAAAAGGGTAAACAAAACCCTAATGGAAATTTGTGAGGGTGATCATATGAACAAGACATGATTGAGTCAAGGGTTTTGGGGAACCCAAACTCAAGTGGAAGCCCTAGTCAAGGGGTTTAGAAAAGGTTTATCAAGATAAAACCCTAAGGTTTCACCTAATTAAACACTTAAACAAAGTATTTTTCAAAATAAAATATATTTAACCATGGTATGTATAAGTTAGTACAACATGTTATGTACATCAACAAGACTTTAAACAAAGTGTATTATGACCCTACAAATGTATATGTACAATTAAGTCAAAAGAAAATATATGATGTCAGTCTCCTGTTAGTCGACGAGTGTGTGTACACTGTCGATAGTTGTTTCTTCTAGTGTTGATTGATGGTGTGCATAATGGCTGGGAGAAATGATCGTGCTACTTATGACGCGTTGGAATCACTTGCTCAAGGGATGACCTAGAATGCACGAAATTCGATCTTTCTCACCTTTCTTTTTCGGCATCAGGAAACAATTCATTCAACTTCGACGTCAGTCCAGCAAGAGATGTGATGTCATCTGGAAGATGGAACTCTACAGGAGGAGAAGCTCCGTTGAAGTACACTTTTGCTTTAATCAAAAATTAAGGAAGATGCATTTTTTGAGATGTGTTTATCAAACAACATGTGACTTCTATTTATACAACTTTGTATTTATTCTGGACCACACAAATTGTCGGTGCAATCACAACCATCCAAAACTATCGACAAAACCTTAATCATCCAAAAAATTAAACAAATAACACTACCAAAAATTTCACTTAGATTGAAATTTCCAGTATACCTGAAATGTTGACATTTCTGGTATCAACATATAAATTTCAAATTTCTAACAATATTTGCAATTGATCGAAAATTTAATCTTTTTTTAGTAGAGCAATTTTAAAAATATAAAAGTTGAAAGAAAGGAGGATGTCATATATAATTTGAGGAGTGACAGATTAAATTTATATATATATATATATATATATATATATATATATATATATATATATATATATATATATATATATATATATATATATATATATATATATATATATATATATATATATATATATATATATAAAAGGGTGGAAAAAAAAAGGCTTCACACATAAACAAAAATGGGAGAAGCAGATCAAATAAAGACCAAAATTTCTTTAAAATGTTTATGAACCACTCTAGTCAAAATCAAAAGGGATAGATATTTATCTATTGTGACCCAAATATAATAATACTCCATCCTAAAAACAAATTGTCATATATTTCTCCTTCTATTGACCATAGACTTTTACCATATCTAACGGTCAATAACAAAACTTTTCTAGAGGAGTAATATTCTATTTTATTCAAATAGATTCCCACCTCCGAACTATTTACAAGTGGAGGTGTAGCATATTTTACCGGACTCAATCTCTGTTGATTCTGAAATATTTTTATTAAATGATTTAGATATTAACATATATATATATTAAAAATGATTTAGATATTAACATACACATATATATATATATATATATATATATATATATATATATATATATATATATATATATATATATATATATATATATATATATATATATATATATATATATATATATATATATATATATATATATATATATATATATATATATATATATATATATATATATATATATATATATATATATATATATTAAAAATGATTTAGATATTAACATATATATATATATATATATATATATATATATATATATATATATATATATATATATATATATATATATATATATATATATATATATAATAATAATAATAATAATAATAATTTAAAAATTACAATAATTTGATTAATGGCTTTTTCAAAAGCTTTTACACTATAAATAATCAATATAAATTAAATTATTTTTAAAATATATAACTTAAAAAAATTGTCTTAAGACAAGTGAATTTTAATTTTAATATAATATTAAATATTAAAATTATGTCATGATACTGTAAATAAACCAAAAAAAGAATGGACTTCTCTAGTTTGGATGTATTTATGACATTTATTATTACTTCTAAAAAACTACAATAATTTAAAAATTACAATAATTTGATTAATGGCTTTTTCAAAAGCTTTTACACTATCAATAATCAATATAAATTAAATTATTTTTAAAATATATAACTTAAAAAAATTGTCTTAAGACAAGTGAATTTTAATTTTAATATAATATTAAATATTAAAATTATTTCACATTTTGATACTATAAATAAACAAAAAAAGAATGGACTTCTCTAGTTTGGATGTATTTATGACATTTATTATTACTTCTAAAAAACTACTCTCTTGATTAGATTTGTTTTTAAAATCTAATATATAATTTTTTTTAAATAAATGATACAGTCACTTTTTAGCATAAAATTATTATTGTTATTAGGAAAATGTGTTTTAAGATATTTTATAAATATTTTAAAAAAATGTTAAAATGTGTGTATTCAAGAATTTGAAATAATTAATCAAATTTTTTTTTTATTTAATTTTTTGGAAATATCTCTAAAACACTTGTTAGGAAGACTCACTATATTATATCTTTTAATTAATACTAGTATATATTGATGGGTCATCATATGGGAGAAGTATTTACGTTGGGTCAAACAATCACCTAAAGGTCAAAGACTCATCCAAATAAGTGAGAGAAACACTAGATATTCACCCAAAACCTTAAGGTGGTAGGTGTATGCGTCTTTTTACTTATAAAGTGTTCAATCTCCATGTTTCTAAGCAATGTGGGACTTAGAGTTCACACTTTTTTCTCCACACAAATCACACTTATTTCCCAACCATCTCCCCTCAAGTGTGAGTCCATCCACTATGCTACCCTTTAAGCGGAAGCTCTTTCATCCACATGCTTGTACCGCTTTTGAGAGACGCCCTTATATCATCATGGGCACTTCAACAGAACACGCTTCCTGACCACCATATATGTCAAAAAGACTTTCGACACAATGAGTTAGTCCCTTACTCGAACTAGGCTCTGATACCACTGATGGGTTATCATGAGGAGAAGCATTCACGTTGAGTCAAACAATCACCTAAACAAGTGAGAGACACCACATATTCACCCAAAATCTTAAGGTGATAGGTGTATGGGTGCTCTTACTTATAAAGTGATCAACCTCCACTTTTCTAAGCAATATGCGACTTAGAACTCACACTTGTTTCTCAACACAACTCACACTTATTTTCCAACATATGTATGCTATTTTCAAAATCTTAGATTTCACTTTGCATTAAGAATCCTCAAGCTTATCTCTAAAACAATTGCTAAAAGACTTTAGAAGATTCTGCTCGTGATTATTAGTCCTTTTCAAAGTACTTTCATCTCAGACAAATCTATAAATGATAATATTTGTACTATTCAAAAAATACAAGTTTGTGCATGTTCTCCTACAAGGGCATAGAGACTCAGAGGCCCTATTAGGTATATTATATGTTTGATGGTGTCGACGGGGGATTCAGTCCTTTCTTTCAAAGTGAGGTCGCCCTTTTTTGTCTACATGTGAACTTTTAATTATCCCAAGAGAGGGAAGGGGGGAAAATCTAAATAAACCAGTTAGTGTGTGCAATGCAATGCACTAAAGAGATTTGGGAACCGAGATTGGTTATACTAAGGGAAAGTATTAGCACCCTAAGTATTTATAGTATTCTATAGGAACCTCTTGCGTATATTTGTGCTTATTGTTGATTAGCCATTTACTATGTATTGGGGATTTTGTTGACTATTTTGAGTGAGTGATAGGATATATTTTTATTGTTTTTGTGGTGTAAGTTGAAATGGTTTGAGATAAAAGTATAGAAGCCTAGGGGTTTTATTTATTACTATGCTCGCTAAGATCTCACAATCTTATGCCTATGTATTCTCAAAAGAAAATTGAGAAATCAGAGCGTTCGTAGTTCCACCTACTAATGGGTGAATTTGGGTTGTTGAGAAGAGAAAAATTGTCATCTTAAGAGGGAGATATCTCACCTATTCACCACAAATATTTAAAATAATAAGGGAAGAAACTTTGAACTTGGATGTAGAAAATCTAGAGTAATGCCACATCTTCCTTTAAATGAGTATTTGCATATTAAGAGAGGGACCTTGACTTGGATTTGGAATCAAAAAGTGTGCCACTTACATCACTTAAATGCAAGAATTGTTTTTGTATTATAATAAGAGAGGGACTCCAGCTTGGATTTTTGAATAAACAAGTGTGCCACTTACATCACTTAAAATAGAAAATGTTTGGTTGAATGTTGTGTGAAAAATAGAAGAGACATCTCTTCCATAGAGATGACTCATGTCTCATTTCTGGGGAAGTGTTTTGATTTTGAAGCCAAAGGTTGGCTAGGGTTTGATTTTAGTTTGAAGTTTTGAAGCCACAAGGGGCAGGGTGTTTGACTTTAGGACTTCAAAGGGGATTTCTCATCTCTTTATTGAAGAGTTTTGAGTTTGAAGTCTAACCTCCTTGTATATAGTCTAAGAGGATGCTAGGTTGATTGTGAAATATCCTTGTACAAAGCCCAAGAGGAGGCTAATGCTTGAGATTGGGACTTCAACAAGAGAGACCTAATGTTTAAACTAGGTTATAGGTAAAGTGAATCCAAATGTTTTTGTGTTACAATCATAAAGGAAAACTAAAAGTTTGCTCGCTAGGATCTCACAATCCTATACCTACATATCCTTAAGAAGAAAGTCAGAGCAATTGTAGTTTGGGATGGTGCCCGAAGTGTAAAAAAAGGTCAAGAGAAGCTTAACAACGTAAGTTTATTCAAGCTTTAAACAAGTGTGGTCATCGAGGATGACATGAGTGTGGTATGAGTAACAGATCTCCCACGCTATAAGGATTCAGATCTGCTTGTTGGATGCCTAATACTTCCCCAGTGTCAGCGTAAAGGATGTTTTAAGAGCTTCCTTCATCTACATGGAATTCTATCAGGTTTCGATCAACGATGGTGACCGCTAGAATTAAAGGTATATCAAAATTTGGAATTTCATTGATCTTTTTGCGATCTATAAATCCTAGTTCTAATCGATTTTTTTCTGCTGCACACTAGTGTCTGTCATAAGTAGAAAGCAACCTAGAAAATGATAGGTGTCGGAGGATGCAACATTGCAGAATTCGTCGTTCAGAGATAGCTGATGATCGATTAACTCGGAAGACGAGATAGAGATCTCATGCATGATTACTAGATTTACTATCTATGCTCCTTCACTTTTGGTAGGAATTTGATTTCAGATCTAGATTGGCCAAGTAATGGAAATTCGCAGGAATAAGAAGTTGATTCTCATCGATGGCGCCAGTGTTCCATTTAGGAATCATAATTGGAAACAATTGACGAAATCATACTCTTGAATCAACATCTCCAATCTCTGATACAGCGACGTGAGGTGGACCTGCAAGATTAACACTCCAAAACTCAAGCCAGTTCAAGATTTAAGATGACTATAATGAAAAGAGGAGATCCGAGAATATACATTATTTTTTATATGAACTGATTTTTATATCTTAGATCAAGTAGAATAGGTTTGAGACACATTTAACTTTAACCTCTTGGACTCTTGGCCGGTACTTTTAAGTAATCTATACTTAAAATTTTCTTTTCTTTTAAAATAAATTATTATTAAAAAAATGATATGGTGATAAATAAGTATTAAATCAAATCCTAAGAGTATTCATTCATTTTTAAAATGGATGATATTGTTATATACAGCCGTCGGACTTGTTTCCATAAGATTTACCTTGACCAAAAGTTTAGTCTAGTAGAAGAAGATGGAAGCGACGTTTTCCCCACTCAGGTGCATTAGTGTTGACATTATTGAAAGAAAACTTCAAAGGCTACTCAAAAGACCACAAAAACTACTATAAATTAGTGCCGTTTCCTACATTCTTTGGTTCCACTTGCAAATTTAGTAGTTAGCAACATGTATCCCATGCATAACACCCTTATTATTTTACTACATTTCCAAATTTTTTCCGCACTATAAAACTACGTACTCATTCCTCACAAACTTCATCCTCAAACACACAAACACAACAACAATGGAAAGTTCAGTTCAAATTAATGTAACTGAATCTCATTCCAATGCTGACAAACAAAATAAACCAGTTTTGTCATGGGATGAAATTATTGAAAAAAGTTTATCTAATTTTGGGTGGATGGATTTCTTACAAGCTGTTGTTGTTGCAATATCAATGTTCTTTGATGCACAACAATCTTTCATTAGCATTTACACTGATAATTACCCAAAATGGCACTGCACTAACACAACCACAAACTCAACATGTTCTTCATCTTCTGATATATGCAAACTCCCAAGATCTTCTTGGTCTTGGGATACACACCCTTCAAACACAATCATTTCTCAATGGAGCCTTGAATGTGCTAGCACCTTCATCATAGGTTTACCTCAATCTTCTTTCTTCATTGGTTCTCTTCTTGGCTCTTCCATTCTTGCAGCATTAGCTGATTCATCTCTTGGTAGAAAAAACATGCTAATCCTTTCTTGTGTCTCAATGTCCATAACTACCCTGCTCATAATCTTCTCCACCAATGTTTGGATTTACTCCGCCTTGAAATTCTTGATCGGTTTCTGGCGTTCGTCGATCGGTACATGTGCTCTTGTTTTGCTTACGGAGAAAGTTAACGTTGAATGGCGATTCCGAGTTGGAGTTATTGAGTACTTTATGTTTACTATAGGGTACATGTCTTTACCTGGTTTCGCTTATATTAACCGAAACTCGTCATGGAAATCTCTTTACCGTTGGTCGTCAATCCCTGGTATAATCTACTCTATCATTGCTTATTTCTTCGTTACTGAGTCACCAAGGTGGCTTGTTATGCAAGGTAACGAGAAAGAAATTTTGAAAATGCTTAAAATCGTATCTTCACAAGAAATATCTGATAATAGTAATAATAATAATAGTAATCTTGCTTCGAGTTTACCAAAACCACCCATAAAAGAAAAAGTTTCAATATTTCAACTTTACTCATCAATAGGTGAATTGTTTCATAAAAGATGGGCTCTTAAAAGAATGATATCTGTTATGATTCTTGGAATTGGACTTGGAATGGTTTATTATGGTATGCCATTAGCCGTCGGAAATTTGGGATTCAACATTTATTTAGCCGGGGTAATTAGTGCTTCCATGGAAATACCTTCATCTGTAGCAATATATTTCTTGGAAAACTATAGAAGAAAACCTTCAATTCTTGTTTTCTCAATCTTAAGTGGGAGTTGTTGTGTGATATGTGTTGTTCTTGAGAATAGAGTACCAGCAGGTAAAGTGGTGTTAGCAATGGTTGCATTCTTTGGTGCTTGTACCGCTTATGACTTGTTTCTGATATACGTTATAGAGCTGTTTCCGACGCGTGTTCGGAACACAGCAACATCGTTGGTGAGACAGGCTGTTGTGTTTGGTTGCATATTCTGTCCGTTTTTGGTATCTGCTGGGAGGAAGAACAATATATTCTCTTATGGTGTGTTTGGAGTTGTTATAATGTTGTCCAATATTACTTTATTGTATTTGCCAGAGACTAAAGGGATTGTTCTTTGTGATACTATGGAACAACAAGAGAAGAAAGAAATAGATCTGTATGATGACATGCATCAACATGAGATACCAGGAAATCGAGGGCCTCAAAATTAGAAAAAGAGTTAGAAATTATAATAAGTTATACGTTATAAATATATTTTTTCTAAATATTCAATAAACTTCACTGTTAGCGTAGCAGTAAAGATTGTTGTCTCGTAATGTTAGGTTTGTGGATTCGATCCATTGTATTGTCATTTTTTCAAATTTCATGGAGAGCAGTTTTTTCCAATTTCATATAACTAAAAGATAATCCTATATGCATTCATTGACGTTTTTATTTTTATTTTGTTAATATAGACAAAATTATATTTAATTTGTATTTAAAAAATCCATCTTATAATAAATTTATTTATTATTAAATTTATATAAAAATGTATAATACATTATTATTTGTGTCTAGTCCAATTACTTTATATTTTATTTTATATAAAAGTATATTATTAAGTTTTATTTTATAATAATAAATTATAACTTAAAAAATTCAGTATTATCTTTTACTAAGACAACATAATTAAATAGATAGCAAATTAAATTATTAAAATTAAAATTTTTGAACTAAAATTAAAGTTAATATAATTTCATGTATTATTTATAAGATTTTATAATTTGTTTAACTAGTGTAACTTCCCTTATGTTTATATATCAATTTTAAGATTATTTTTTATAATTTTCAATTTTTTTTAATTTTTTTATAAATATTAATACTATTTATAATTAAATATTTAAAATTTATCATACAACTATATTATTTATTATCAAATTTTTATGAATAAATATAATTCATTATCATTTGTGGAAGTGAATTTACAACAAATGTTGTTTAAACACTCTCTAACTCTACATTGATTTGATTAGAGCATCATTGTCAAAATAAAATTCACATCTCATTTCTCAATGCGTCTTTATATTTCACGTATCTATCTCCCTAATTAGCTTTTTATAGCTTTTTATTGTCGAACATTTGCACTGTCACTGCACCACGCCGCCGCCACATCTGTTGACCACCATAACCACCACCTTTCTTTTTTAGTCTTATCCTGACATTCTCCTCTCTCTAAAATAAAAAGGAATATACTTAACTTTAAAACTTTTTTCACTTTGTTTTCTTTTGTGGTCCATAATTCTCTAGTTTTGTTTACTACTTCATTATTAATTAAATGAGTAAGAACAAACAAACCATCCAAAAAAAATCTCATAAATCAAAATCCATAGTTTCTAAAAGATTTTTTTTTATAAGGAATTTGTCTTTGTTATTTATGAATTTTTGGACTTTTTTTTATTTAATTATTCATTATAAATTCTGAACCGTTAGATTAGAAACACGAGAGATTGCAGGATATATAAAAAAGGAGAGGATCCAAATCCGAAAAAATGTGATTGCAGAAAATAACCGTGTTGTTGTAATATTATTATTATTATTAAAATAATAATATTATTTAGAAATATCTATCTAAATAGTAATGACAAATTATTGTAGATACATAATTTGTCAAAGTTAAAATAGTAAGTCCAATTATTATATTAGTGTAATAGTTGTATTTCTAGTAGTATAAATACTACATTTGACCAATCTAAAAATACACCAAAAAATTTACTTTGAAAGCACAAGTAAAACATTCTCCTTTCTTCAATATTTCATCTAAGTTTAATAGTTACATATAGTTTAGTAACTTATATTAGTTCATAAATTAACAAATATTTAAAATCGGTTTTTCTCAACACGTTATCAGCATAATGGTTTCTATCAGAAGTTATTACTACACTAGGTATATCTTTTAAACTTATTACTTTAATCTCATTATTGCTATAATTTTTATTTACCATGGTTATAGAAAATTGGAAATTAGTCGAGTGATTTATAACTAGAATGACTTTTATCGTTATTTTTACTTTACCCACTTGTTATAGAAAATTGGCAACTTGTCAAGTTCTCTATAATAAGTGTGACTTTTATATGTTTTGTGTGGAGGTTTAAAACCCCATACGCAATTACTAAATTTTATATTCAGTTCTTAACTTTTATATTCAATTACTAACTTTTATATTCAGTTACTAACTTTTATATTTAGTGGAGGTTTAATGCCCCATATGCAGTTACCAACTTTTATATTCAGTTTCTAACTTTTATACCTTGTTACTAACTTTAATATTCAGTCACTAACTTTTATATTTCATGGAGGTTTAAAGCCTCATATGCAGTTACTAACTTTTATATTCAGTTCCTCACTTTTATATTCTGTTAGTAACTTTAATTTTCAGTCACTAACTTTTATATTTAATGGAGGTTTAAAATCTCATATGTAGTTACTAACTTTTATATTTAGTTCCTAACTTTTATATTCTGTTACTAACTTTTAGATTCAGTTACTAACTTTTATATTTTTAGTGGAGGTCTAAAATCCCATATGTTACCTTATAATTATCTCTAAACCCTTGTAATAGCTAGTTGATATTTAACACACTTTAAATTTGATTTGATGACATTTTTTTTCTTTCTCTTTTTGCTTTTCTTTTCTTTTCTTTTCCCTAATGGTAACTATAACGGCCGTTTTACAAATTTATCTATATATAATTCAACTTCTTTCACAAATTTCATATCATTCTAAAATTTGTATCCATATCTTTCAATTGGCTAAACGTTTTCTTTTGTTCATCACTCTACTTGTCATTATTTTATTCCTCATCGGTATTATCAAACATGAAGAACTAGGTAAAGATTATGTAGCGTTAATGATATTGATTGTTTTACAATTACTAGTCTTAGCTTGATTTACTAATAAAGGTTTTTGAATAAAACATGATCACGGTTTTTGTAAACATTGTTATTGAATAAATTGACATATATTTTTTGCTTATGTATTAAATTTTGATTATGATCTTTTGAATTGTAGATAGAATCATGTCAAATGTTAAGCATCACTTCAAAATTTTAAGCATAACTAGAGACAACTACAAAACATGGAATAACAACTTAACAGAATATCATGCTTGTGAGAGACTTGATAAAATCCTTGAAGGAGCACTACTACAAAAATGATTTTTGGCAGCGCATGAAAAGACAGCGGTTTTTGAAAAAACGCTGCTAAAGAGTCAGGAAAAAAAGAAGAAAAAATAGCAGACTTTAGACAACGCTTTTAGAAAAGCGTTGCTAAAGGTGGCAGTTATTGTTAACAATAGAAAGCGCTTTATAAAAAGCGCTGCTAAAAGTAGGTCCTACGAAAGCGCTTTTAGAAAACGTTGCTATAGGGGTGACCTACGAGAGCGCTTTCAGAAAGCGCTGCTAAAGGGGTAACCTACGAAAGCGCTTTCTAAAAGCGCTGCTAAATGTGTCAGTCTAAGAAAGAGCTTTTAGAAAAGTGCTGCTATAGGGGGTACAAAAGACAGTGCTTTTATAAAAGCGCTGCTATAGGTCTTGCCTTAGGCAGACCTTAGAGAGCGCTTTTATAAAGCGCTGCTAAAGGCTATGCAAAAGTGCTGCTATAGGTTTAAGTGGCATAAATTTTAAAAAAACCCAAAAAATTTCATAAACAGAAACAGTCGTGGTTTTTGGCATTTTTCTACACTCGCGACCGAACCCTACGTACTCACCGTCGACCACTTCCGTCCATTGCCTCCGTCCATCGTCGTCCTCCGTTTCCTTCCGTCGTGTTCTACATTTCTGCCTCTGTCCGTCCGTTTTGACCGTCTGTCTTCGTCCTCCACCTCCTCTGTCACGAATTCTACAAGTTTGCTTCGAATCTCAAACCGTCCTCTGCCACATTGTTCTTCTTCTTCTTCTAATGTGTAGTCTGTACAATACATTGTTGTTGTTATGTGCATTGTTGAACGCCTCTAAGTTGGAGAGAGTAGAGTAGAGAGAGAAAATCAAAGAGATTAAGATATTTCTAGAATGTGATTGTTGATGAATAATAAAGAGTGTTTCAAGTTAGGGCAGTCGTGACTGTTAATGGATTCCATGTAGAAATTTTTTAGAGAGTTAACAAAGTTAGAAATTCTATTAAAGTTAGTTGTTAGGATGCAATTAAATTGAATTAGAGGTTAGTGAAGTATTAGTTGTGAAAATGGAATGTTGTTGTTGTTAGTGTTGTTGTTGATGTTAAAATGATAATGTTGATGGAAAAAAATAATGTTAATGTTGTTGTTGTTAGTGTTGATGTTAATGTTGTTGTTGTTGATGTTAAAATGATAATGTTGATGGAAAAAATAATGTTAATGTTGTTGTTGTTAGTGTTGATTCTAATGATGTTGTTGATATTGTTGATGGAAACAAATGTTGTTGTTGTTAGTGTTGATGTTAATGATGTTGATGTTGTTTATGAAAACAAATGAATTAATTTCTTATATATGTTAATGTTATTATTGTTGATGGAAACTTGAATTAAGCAACAATAATGTTGTTGCTGATGTTGTTAGTGTTGATGTTAATGATGTTGATGAAAGTAAATGAATTATTTATGTCTATTAATTTTGATCATTTCCAAGAATTATTTAATGTTGATGATGTTATTAATTTTGTCTGTTATAGGGGTTACCTGTGAAGAGTAAGATTGTGATCGTTTCCAAGAATCCTACTGTGTAGTTCTAGAAGTTGGTGATTTCTCTACAGGTGCTACAGGTATTCACTGTTTTTGTTTAGCTTTCTTAGTTTAGTTTAGCCTACTTAATTAGTATGGATAAAAAATGAATGTCTTCTAATCGATTGTCAAAAGAGTACGAGAATGGGGTATCAAAATTTGTTAAGTTTGTTATTGAACACGCCAAAGACCCCAGTAAGATCACATGTCACTGCTTAGGTTGCTGTTTTGGGTGTCGGATTGACGCAGTTCAGTTGGAATCTCATTTAATGAGACATAGATCGAAGTTATACATGTTGGACATTACATGGTGAGATAAGTAACGAGAATGTCGAACCGGGGGATAATACGAAGTATGCTTCAAATGACAATGGCAGGGATACATATGATTGTGATCGAATCGAAGAGATTGCAGAAGCACTTGAAGAAGATATTCAGGATTGTCCCAAGATGTTTGAGAGGTTGTTAAGTGATGTAGAGAAACCGTTGTATAAAGGTTGCACTACTTTCACAAGATCGTCTGCGGTATTAAAGTTGTACAACTTAAAGGCGGGTAATGGATGGTCGGATAAAAGTTTCACAGAGTTATTAGCCCTTATGAAAAAGATACTTCTGGAGGATAATGTTCTTCCCAATCGAACCTATGAAGCTAAAAAAATGTTATGCTCGATTGGCATGAGCTATGATAAGATACACGCTTGTCCAAATGATTTCATTTTGTTTCGAAATGAATATGCATCATTAAACGAGTGTCCTAAATACGGTGTATCTCGGTATAAGAAAACGTTGTCACCAGCAAAAGTCTTATGGTATTTTCCTATAATTCCGAGATTTAGACGCATGTTTCGTAGTGAAACAGATGCAAAACACTTGACTTGGCATACAGATGATAGAAATATAGATGGGAAGTATCGACATCTGGCAGATTCACCACAGTTGATGAAAATTGATAATGAGTATCCTGATTTTGGAGAAGAAGCTAGAAACCTTTGCTTGGCATTATCAACTGATGGAATGATTCTGCATGGTATACAAAGTATCTCACATTCCACATGGTCTGTAATTATATGATTTATAACCTACTTCCATGGCTATGTATGAAGCGTAAGTACATGATGTTATCTATGTTAATTTCTGGCCCTAAACAACCAGGGAATGACATAGACGTCTACTTGACACCTTTAATCGAAGACTTAAAGAGTTTGTGGGAGAATGGTGTGGAGGTTTATGATGGATATCAGAAAGAAAGTTTCAATTTTAGGGCGATGTTGTTTGGCACAATTAATGATTTTCCAGCATACGGAAATCTATCAGGGTATAGCATTAAAGGCCAATGTGCGTGTCTTATATGTGAAGAAAACACAGATTGGACGTGATTGGAATTTGGTCAGAAGAATGTCTTTCTTGGTCATCATAGATTCTTAAATTCTAATCTTCACTACCGTGGGTGGAGAAAAACATTCAATGGAAATTCAGAACAAGGTAGAGTTCCACCTACATTAACCGGTGAACACATTTTTGAAAAGGTGAAAGATGTGAGTACTAAGTTTGGCAATCCTTTTACGCATACGTTTGTCATACGTGGGTGGAAGAAGAGGTCAATTTTGTTTGAGTTGTTGTATTAGAAGTCGTTGTATGTAAGACATTTTCTTGATGTTATGCATATTGAAAAAAATGTATTTGAAAGTGTTATTGGTACGTTACTCAATATACAAGGAAACTCTAAGGATGGCCTTAAAGCAAGAAAGGACTTGGTAGCGATGGGAATAAGAAATGAATTAGGACCCTTGAAGAAAGGAAATTAAACATATCTACCACCTGCTTCTTATACTTTATCTAGAAAGGAGAAAAAGATATTGTGTAAGTTTCTAAGTGAAGTTAAAGTTCCAGAAGGATACTCTTCAGATATTAGAAGACTTGTTTCTATGAAAGACCTCAAGTTAAAGAGTTTAAAGACACATGATTTCCATGTTATAATGGAACACTTTCTACCAATAGGTATATGTTCTATTTTGCCAGAAAAAGTGAGAAATGCAATAACTAAATTGTGTTTTTTCTTCAGGTCAATTTGTAGTAAGGTGATCGATCCTGCGATCTTACCAACATTGCAAAAAGAAATAGTTATTACTTTGTGTGAGCTTGAAATGTATTTTCCTCCATCATTTTTTGACATAATGGTACATCTAGTTGTTCATCTTGTGAAAGAGACACAATTGTGTGGACCAGCTTATATGAGATGGATGTACCCTGTTGAACGTTATAAGGTATATGTATCATCAAATATTGATGCGGGATAATAATATTTCTGGAAGTTGTATGTAATTTTGGCGCTATATGTGTAGTGAATGTATTTGTAAAGTTATCGGTTTTGTGAAGTTGTTCTGAGGATCGGCTTGTGTTGAATTATATATAAGCAGATTTATGTGAATTACAATGATTGTGGCCAAAGTGTTGAATTACAATGTATATATAAGTCCAAAGTGGTCAATTAAAGGCCTGAATTATAAGCAGGTGAATGTAATTGTTATAAGCAGGTTTATCAAAAAAAATATTAAAAAAAGTGATTTTTTTTAAAAAAATTTAAAAAAACGTGAAGAATAGACAGCGCTTTTAAGAAAAGCGCTGCTAAAGGGGGGCATAGAGAGCACTCAAGAAAGCGCTGCTATAGGGGGAAGGGGGGAGAATAGGCAGCGCTTTTCAAAAGCGCTGCTAAAGGGGGGGGGGGGGGGGGGGGGTATAGGAAGCGTTTTCAAAAGCGCTGCTAAAGGGGGGGTAGGGGAAATAGGCAGCGCTTTTAAAAAGCGTTGCTGTATGGGGGGCAATAGGCAGCGCTTTCAAAAGCGCTACTAAAGGGGGGGAATAGGCAGTGCTTTTATGGAAAAGCGCCGCTAAAAGTGGGTCTATAGAAACGCTTTTTCCATAAAAAAAGCGTTGCATTTACCTTTAGCAGTGCCACTTTAGGCAGCGCTTTTAAGCGCTGCTAAAGGTCTTTTTTGGCATAGTGGAGAAATTTCAAGAAAGTCAGTTGTTGACCTAGAAGAGATGGCAATGAAAAAATCAAAAGTAAATCGAATAATTAAACACCACCTTGACTATGGTTTACAAAGAGAATATTCAAATGCAAAAGATCCCAAGATTTTGTGGGACAAACTTATGGCAAGATTTGGACATCATAAGAAAGTCCGTACCCTAATTAATGGATCAGTGGAATAAATTAAGGTTTCAAGATTATAAAAGTGTTGTTGCATATAACTCTGCTATGCACCAAATTATAGCACAATTAGACTTTTGTGGCATAGTTATAACTGAAGAAGAAAAATTGGAAAAAACTTTTTCAACTTTTCACGCATCCCAAGTTTTGTTGCAACAACAATACAGAATGAGGGGATTTCCTGAGTATTCTGATTTAGTTGCAACCCTTCTAGTAGCAAAACAAAATAATGAGCTCCTTATCAAAAACCACCAGTCACGTCTAACAGGAATAATAGTATATCCTGAGATAAATGTCACAACATTTAATCAAAGACGTGGTGGCTATAATCGTAATAAAAAACGTGGAGGTTATGCTCATTTTGAGGGTCCTAGCTGAGGTGGATATCACGCTCGAAACCACTTTCGTGGTCGAGGTCGTGGGTGAAGTTATATGAATAACTATAGATTTCCCATATATGACCAAACTAACAGGTATCGTCAAGGTAGGGGTACTTATATCCAAGAGGGCCCCTCGAGGAATCATGACGATTTGTGCTATAGATGCGAAAAAAAGATCATTGGTCTAAGACATGTAGAACACCAGAGCATTTGTGTAAAAGAAATAAGGCATCTATAAAGGGAAAGGGGAAGGAAGTAAATTCTAATAAAAATGAACCCGAAAATGATACTACATGTCTTGAGGTTGCTTATTTTTTTTTGAAGGAACAATGGATTAAGAAACTTTATGAATAATGTGCGATATGCTTGTATTAATTTTATATTTGAACTATGTACAAACTTAAGTATTTGTATGTTGTTTGGTGTATCCAATGTTTAAAATAATAATGTTAAATATGTTGTGTTGATTTACTCTCTATTTAATCTTATTTCTATTTCAAGAAGGTTGGACATGGAACATGTTGAAGACATTTACATTCCAGATAGTAGAACTACCCACACAATTCTCAAATGTAAGAAATATTTCACTGAAATAAATCCTACTAAAGGTGTAATAAATACAATGTCAGGTCCTGCAGATTTGATTGGAGGATCGGGTAATGCTATGTTCATATTACCAAATGGAACAAAATTTGTCATTAATAATGCTTTATACTCTCCAAAATCAAACAGAAATTTGTTGAGTTTTAATGACATATATCGTCAAGGATATGATACTGAAACTGCAACTGAAGGTAATATGAAATATATTAACAATACTACTAATGTGTTGGGAAAAAAGAAAACTTTAGAAAAACTACCAAAATTGCCTTATGGATTACATTATACTTATATGCATGCAATTGAATATAATTTAGTAGTAAAATAAGATCCCAAAAATGATGACTTTATGGCATGATCGTTTATGTCACCCTGGTTCAACAATGATGCGTAAAATAGTTGAAAGTATCCATGGCCATCCATTGAAAGGTTTAAAACTTACAAAAGGAGATAAACCATGTGAAGCTTGCTCTCTTGGCAAGCTAATAGCAAAGCATTCGCCAGGTAAGATTCAGACAGAATCACCTGCATTTCTTGAAAGAATTCAAGGTGATATATGTTGACATATCCATCCACCGTCAGGACCATTTAGGTACTTTATGGTATTAATTGATGCATCTAGTAGATTGTCATATGCATGTTTACTATCAAGCCGTGATATGGAATTTGCAAAATTTCTTGCACAAATAATTAAACTAAGGGCTCAATTTTCTGATTACACTATAAAGAAAATTAGACTTGACAATGCTGGTGAATTTACATCTGAATCATTTAATAATTATTGCATGTAAATTGGAATTACTGTTGAAAATCATGTTCCTCATGTGCATACACAAAATGGTTTAGCCGAGTCTTTAATCAAACGTCTTTAATATATTGCTAGACCATTAATTATGAAAACTAAACTACCAGTTACCGTTTGGAGTCATGCAATTTTACATGTTGCAGCACTCATCCATCTAAGGTCAAGTGCTAATCATAAACATACACCTTATCAACTTGCAATTGGTAAGGAACCAAATATTTCTCATTTGAAGATATTTGGTTATGCAGTATATGTCCCAATATCTCCACCACATAGAAAAAAGATGGGACCTCAAAGGAGGTTGGGAATATATGTGGGGTATGAATCACCTTCTATTATTAGATATCTTAAACCTTTAACAGGCGATGTTTTTCAGACAAGATTTATTGATTGTCATTTTGACGAAACAAAATTTCCTAACTAGGGGGAGAAAATAAAAAAATTAGAAAATGAGATAACATGGTCTATATCCCATTTATTACATTTGGACCCATATAATAAATCATGGGAAGAAAATGTAAAGAAAATTGTGCACTTACAAGATTTAGCAAATCAATTGTCAGATTCTTTTACTGATTTGAAAAGAGTAACAAAGTCACGTGTACCAGCTATAAATGTCCTAGCTCGGATTGAGATTTTAAATCTAAATGATGTAGCAAGTACATCTAAGGCACAATTGAAGTGTGGACGACCTATAGGATCCAAAGACAAAAATCCTCGAAAAAGAAAAGAGATAGAAAAGGTGAATATGGTTGATAGTGATCTTGAAAAGACAATAGATAATAATAAATCCACAATTGAAAAACGTGCTCCCGAAGAAGCACAAGATGATGATAATGAGATTATTGATAATGAAAATGAAAACAAGAATGATCTTGAAATTTCAATTAATTATGTTGATACGGGAACTTTGTGGAATCGAAAAGATATAAATATAGATGGAATGCTTTCATTCTCTATTGCATGTGAAATTATGAATGAAAATGATGATCCCGAACCAAGAACTATGAATGAATGTCAAAATAGACATGATTGGAAAAATTGGAAGGATACAATAGATAATGAATTAAATTCTCTTAAAAATAAAAAAGTATTTGGCCCCATTACGACTATACCAAAAGATGTGAAACCGGTTGGGTATAAGTGAGTCTTTGTAAGAAAACAAAATGAGAAAAATGAGATTGTCAAATACAAGGCTCGTCTTTTTACACAAGGTTCTTACTAAAGACTAGGAATTGATTATGAGGTAACTTATTCTCCTATTATGGATGTCAGTACTTTTTGTTATTTAATTGGTTTAGCAGTATTTAACAATCTTGGTATGTATCTTATGGATGTTGTTACTGCTTATTTGTATGGATCACTTGATACTCATATATACATGAAAATTCCAGAAGGATTTAAAATGCCCGAGACATCAAAACCTAGAGAAATATATGCAATTAAGTTGCAAAGATCATTTTATGGATTAAAACAATCAGGGTGCATGTGGTATAATAGGCTAAGTGAATATTTGCTTAAAGAAGGCTATAAAAATAATCTTATTTGCCCTTGTGTTTTTATAAGAAAAATAATATCCAGTTTTGTAATAATTGTTGTCTATGTTGATGATTTAAATATCATTTGAACTAATAGAGAAATAAACAAAGCAAGAGATTACTTAAAGAAAGAATTTGAAAATGAAAGATTTGGGAAAAACAAAGTTCTGCCTTGGTTTACAAATTGAGTATACTAAAAATGGTATATTGGTACATCAATCAAATTATACATAAAGGGTATTGAAAAGGTTTGACATGGACAAAGCAAACCATTTAAGTATTCCAATGATGGGTAGAACACTTAACATTAAAAACGATCCATTTAGACCTAAGGAAGGTAATGAAGAAAATCTTGAATCTAAGTACCATACCTTAGTGTCATTGGGGCACTCATGTACCTTGCTAACTATACAAGACCTGATATAGCTTTTGCAAAAAATTTATTAGCAAGATTCAGTTCATGTCCTACCAAAAGATATTGGAAAGGAATAAAACATATATTCTGATATCTTCGAGGTACATCAGACCTTGGTTTATTTTATTCTAACAATACAAAACCAATTTTACTTGGTTTTGCATATGCAGGATATTTGTCAGATTCACATAATGCTAAATCACAAACTGGATATATATTTACATATGGTAACACTGCAATATCATGGAGATCACAAAAGCAAACACTTGTAGCAACTTCTTCAAATCATGATGAAGTAATTGCTCTTCATGAAGTAAGCAAAGAATGTAGATGGTTACGATCGGTAACTAGACATGTCCAAAGAGCATCTGGTTTACCCATTGATAATAATCCAACAATTTTTTATGAAGATAATGTTGCATGTGTTACCCAGATGAAAGAATGTTACATCAAAAGTGACATAACCAAGCATGTCCCTCAAAAGTTCTTCTCGTTCACAAAAGAACTTGAAAGAAACAAAGAGGTTAATATTCAATATATTCATTCATGTGATAATATGGCACATCTCTTCAACAAAGACACTTCCTACTTCAATTTTCAAGAAGCATGTACAAAATATTAGAATGCATCAACTTCAAGATCTTTAAAGAAGAACTATATGTGCCCTATTGATGGGGAGCATCATGTTTTACTTTTTTCCCTTATTAAGGTTTTTATCACAATGAGTTTTTTCTAATAAGCTTTTTAACGAGGCAATATATGTTCCCATAAGTTTCTCCTTGATAATACTTTGATACAGTACCGGAATAAATATTTCAAAGGAGGACTGTTATAATATTATTATTATTATTAAATTAATATTATTATTTAGAAATATATATATATATATATATATATATATATATATATATATATATATATATATATATATATATATATATATATATATATATATATATATATATATATATATATATATATATATATATATATATATATATATATATATATATATATATATATATATATATATATATATATATATATATATATATATATAGTAATGATAAATTATTGTAGATACATAATTTGTCAAAGTTAAGATAGTAAGCCAAATTATTACATTAGTATAATAGTTGCATTTTTAGTAGTATAAATACTATATTTGGCCAATGTAATTATACACCAAAAACTTTATTTTAAAAATACAAATAAAACATTCTCCTTTCTTCAATCTTTTATCTAAGTTTAATAGTTACAATTAATTTACTAACTTATATTAATTTATAAATATTAACAAATATTTAAAATCAATTTTTCTCTAAGACGTGCTTTATCTTTTTATTTATACGATTTTTCAAATGGTGTTTTAATTCTCTTATTTCCTCCTTTACTATAAAGACTCATGTGTAGCTATAATATAAATTATTATCTTATGCTACATATACATTCTTTCTTACACTGAAATTAGATTATTTATATCTTTCTCGTGTTTGAGACCTTTGCCATGTGCAACTCTGTCTTTTACCTTTGTTTTATACTCTTATCGTGTATTTACAAATGGGAATGTATGTAGTTTTATTGACTTCAACTTTTATTCACTTGTACATTTTTTATTATTAAAAATGTATTATGTGGACAACTCGTATTTCACGTGATTTCATTAAAAAATGTTGTTTCAAAACTATTTCAAATGTGTCATTAATCATTACTTGGGTAGACTATTTTCAAAGCATTAATAATATTAATTTAACAAAAATTAATATACTTTTATAATATTGGATTTCTTGATCGGTATTTATCAAAATGACTTTATTTATTTTTAAAAAATTGGACCGGACATCGAACAAAAATATGTACGAGTTTAAGATTTTAAGGTTAGATCGGAGTTGAATCTCGATTTAATTGGTTGTAATTAAATTAATATGTTTTTTTTAAATTGCACAAAGAATAATTATATTTTTTAAAATGATTTAAAAAATATTGATAATTTTATAATTATTAATACTTAATAAATTATTTTAATTTTTTATAACATTTTATATTGTTAAAACATTATATTTAATTATTTAAAATTTATTAATAAAAAATAACACAAAAATATATAAAATATCATGCACCTACTTTTTTTGTGTTCAATAACTATATTTTCACTCTGAAATAAAATAATTAATTTTAATTTTTACATATAAAAGGTAAGTAAAATTTAAAAACTAAAACTAATGGGTAAATATGCTAGATAAGTCTAATACTTTCATTTTATAATAATAATAATAATAATAATAATAATTATTATTATTATTATTATTATTATTATTATTATTATCATTATTATTATTATTATTATTATATAAAATTCATTTTCATTCTTCAAATGATTAGAGAATAAAAAGAATTGAGATTATTTTGATTTTGCTATTTGATTTCTCTACACTACAATGTACTAGAGTTAGTGAAGAAGGAAAAATGAAATTAAATCAGATAATATTTTGACTTAATATGAAACTTTTTATCATGTTTTTATAAATCACAAGCAAAATCCAGTATATGACTTTGAAAATAGCTTAAATATCTGATTTTTGATGGATTTTTTATCGGTATTTTGATTTAAATTTTGATTCTTCTGCAATCCAATTTTTAAGTCAAAATTGATCGGCTAAGGTTTGGATTTTCAGTCCAACCAATTGGATTGTCTGATCTAAATTAATATTGTGATTTTTTTATGACTTGTATTATCAATTATGATGTGAGGTTGTACTTAGTGATATCACATTATTAATATGAACCACAAATTCCATTATAATTTTTTCAGATTTATTAAAAAAATATATTCCAAAATCTATTTATTTTGATCTTAGATCAATAATGTTATACTTTAAGAATATCACATATCATAGAAAATAAACTACAAAAATTGTTGGAAAGAATCTTAAAACTTGTAAAATTAATGAAATAAAATCTTAAATATAGAAAAAAAATTAAATTCTTTTTTCACTTAAAATAGAAAAATAAAGATACAATTAAACATAAAATTTATTAGTTTTCTTGGAATAAACTATAACAATTTAGTCATTAATCGATTATTTGTTTGCTAAGGTTTTGCTTGAGAGTTTAAAGAAAGAGTTTCGAAAATTTTTTTTTTTTTAAAATATAGATAAATCTTTAATATATATATATATATATATATATATATATATATATATATATATATATATATATATATATATATATATATATATATATATATATATATATATATATATATATATATATATATATATATATATATATATATATATATATATATATATATATATATATATATATATATATATATATATATATATATATATATATATATATATATATATATATATATATTGAAAAGATTATCATTAACATATTTTTAGTATTTGGAATACTATTGTTCCGTTTTAGAATTAGAATTGGATGCAGTTGAGAAAGTGATTATCTTGAACTAGTGGTGCTGATCTCCGATATGGTGGCGAGGAGATTTGCAATGTTAACACTCCAACGTCCAATTTAGTTCAAGATTCATGATAAGTGTATTGAAAAGTGAAGATCATAGAATGTACTTTGCTTTCCATGTGAACTGAGTTTTATACCTTGGATCCAATATTGTGGATTTGAGGTGAAGTGGGCCTCAGACATTTTGGCCTTTTAGGCGCCCTGAATAGTTTCCTTCAAGGGTTTGACGGGTATTGAGAGAGACGGGTAAACCTTTAAGGCCCGTTTAGTGCGCAGGATATAATAGAGACATGATATGATATAAAGCAAGATAATAATAAGATATGATATAGACATGATAAGACTTATCATATCATGTGTTTGATTCGCACAAAATATAGGTATGCAATATATGGAAAAATAAAATAAAATAAAAACAAAGTATTTAATCACGGTTATTTACACCAACTGTTGTTATAGATAGAGCATAAAATATTATTAACCATACATTCATTGTGATTCGCTTTATATCACATCTGTTGTATATCTTGACTGTTGTGATATATAGCGCGCTAACTAGTTTATCACAACGGTCCAACATTTGTGGTGGAAAGTATCATACATACAATCACATCCTACCTTACAAAGGTTGGTCGGACGTGGTTGTATCTCTTTTCCAACCGTTATAGTAGGTGTTTTTCATAGTATTGATATACGAATGTGACACCATGAAGAACCACTTGATGTACCTGTCGACATAGCTCTAATCACCTTCAGCTATGGTACTTTGTACCTCCTTCGGTACCAGATGACTAAGATAATCATCAAACATGACATCCACATTTCTATGTGGCGGACGTAAACCACAAGCCAACCATCCTGAGTTAACACTATGTCGTCAAATGGCTCTCGTGCCTTAGTCTGTCATCTCTATCAACCATAATGCTTGTAAGTAAACTAGATAAGTGCCACACGATTACTACAAGCAAGAAAAGCAACAAAAAAAGTAGACAGATAAGTTATGGAGATGCATCCCCGGTTCCTTGGAATTCAAACGTTGAAATTTTTTTATGATGCATCTCTGAAATTTCCTGCAACTTTCAGCTACGTAAATTTCCGAAGATAAATTTCCATAGTCTAGCAGCATTTTTGTATTTTTCACATGATGCCCTAGTGATACACAGGGTGAATTAAGAAATTCCTGTGAAATATAGATTTTGTGGACCGATCGGGCTATTGACACCTCTACGAGAATTTAACGTGTCATACCCCAAATTATACCTAGCACCCCCTGAATTTTTATATTTCCAAAATTGCCCCTGGCTAAAAAAGGCAAAACTTTCTTATGAAATTTCTGGTAGTTATAACGAAATTTTCCAGTACTGAATGAAATTTCTGGTAGTGTATTTGAAATTTCTGGTATACCAAAAATTTCAAAATTTACAGTAAGTTGCATTCAGTTTCAGAAATTGCAATTTACATGGTGATACCATAAATTTCAACATTTACGGGATACCAAAAATTTCAACCTAAGTGAAATTTCCGGTAGTGTTATTTGTTTGATTTTTTGGATGATCAAGACTTTGCCGACAATTTTTGGATGACTGTGATTGTACCGATATTTTGTATGGTCCAGAATAAATACAAAGTTGTATAAATAAGGTTTCACATGTTGTTTGATAAACACATCTCAAAAAAATGTCTCTTCCTCAATTTTTTTATTAAGGCATAAGTGTATTTCAACGGAGCTTCTCCTTCTATAGAGTTTCGGCTTCCAGATGGGACCACGTCTCTTGTCAGTCTAACGTCCAAGTTGAATGAATTTTTGTCTGATATCGAAAACAAAAAGGTGAGAAAGATCGAGTTTTGTGAAGATTGGATTGATACTAACGGTGGAGTGAAAATATGGAGATTATTTTGTCGACCGACGAAGATGTCAAGAAAATATGGAGATTATTTTGTCCTAGGATAACAAAGGGGCCGATCGAGTTAGGTGTTAAGCTTTCAAGATCTGTTGACGACATAATAAAGATACTGAAATATTCAGAAGTGTCTGGTAGTGTTTAGGTTTTTCTTATTTATTAATCATATTGTAGTGTTGTGTTTTTTCTATTTAAGTTATGTAATCCATTGTCAGATGTTAGTTAATGTTCATGTTGCAATTTAAGAAAGATCAATAATATTATTAAATAAAGATGTATGAATAATATGAAAATGAAGATGTCTGAATAATATACAAATGATACAAATAATACATAATATAAAAGATATCTAAATAGGCTCCCATGAGCTATGTGTGCAGCCCGAGATAATCCAGTATAAACCTCGTCATCTGGGTTTATGAAACTCATGAGATTATCCATAATAATTGCAATCATCTGGAGATGCTTCTAGTCATCGGTGTGATGTGCTATAGGAGGCGGTGGCAGCATGTATCAATTGGTACCCCATCATCAGAAGGCCCAACATCAGTTACAGGTAGGGTGATGCTAATGTGTGATACAGTGAGATACCACTCTAAGTAACCATCCTCACACTGCGATGGATGTTGAACAGTGACTGATCGATCTCTAATGGCATGACCAGAGCTGATGAAGTTACTCTAAAACAACCAATCAATACTTGAATATGGTATATCTGGAATTGGTCATGGGATACTCTGAACGTAACCATACTGTCACAGACACTACTCTGGCATATGTCTAGCAACTATGGTCTCCCATCACGTATAACTTAAATATAATAACGAATCCTCGAACTCACGGTAGACTCTATAACCATTGTATGGTGTCCATATGACATCATCTACTGTCAGCGCATCGATCCTCCTCTTATACTTAACAACACCACTGGGATGTGCCTCCCTGGCCTTCCATCTCTTCACCCGTGGGGACCCCACCTTACAATGTTGCACCCTCTTGTCACAGATGGTGGGAAAATGCTCGTATATCCAGTACTGATATAAAAAAAAAACACAAGAAATACTAAATAAGAAATATTATCCATAACAATTAAATAAGAAATAAACAAAAAACAATAACTTCAAGTATACATGTAACATACTTAAACAACCAGGAAGTTGTCCAATTGGGTTAACACAACACACCCCCAAGCCCAACTGGTGTCCTAGAGGATACTAAAGAGGCACGTGTACCAGACTTGTTTGGAAAGAGAATACATGCTATTATATGTAGCATGTACGCCCTAACGACAACCTCATGCCTACCAGTAGCTACAAGCTTATCGTATATCTTCTGAAGCCAAGACATACGAAGGTGCACACCCCTGGTCTCACCAAACTCTTTTTGCACCTCAACCTCAAACTAATCCCAAATCATGTGCAACAACCTAGCATGCAAGGGTCATGCTAAGAACGGGACTCGTCTAAAATCTACCGCCGATGGAGAGATGGAACAATACGGAGACATCACCCAGAGTGATAGTAATCTCCCCGAACGGAAGATGAAATAATGATGTCTCATTGTGCCACCTCTCAACAAACACACTAATTAATGGAGTGTCGAGCATGGTGAGAAAGCAGTAGGAAAAACCAAGCAGCTAGAAGTCCCGTATGACCTGACTGACCTGCTCAAGCATCAAAATCTTCAAGAAGTCCTTCATCTTCAACCCGTGCGATGTCACCTTCAGTGTGGGTCGCTCATGTGACAAGAAGAAATAAACAAATTAGTTGATACATATAGTGACAAACATGTATAAACAAAAATTAAAGTTAAACATAAAAGGCATACATCGCCCTACCATAGTCGTAAGGCCACATGCTTAACATACTTTGTAAGCACCGATCAGTCGATGGGTGTCGCATCTGCGAAAATCGAGGGCCGGCAATGACAGAAGAGTCGCCACCGTGCGTTATTTATCCCAAAGGAGGGAAAGGAAACGCTTAGAGAAAACCTAACGAAAAGAGGGATAAGATTGGTCATCGCAACCAAATCTCGGGTTCGGGAGTCGGTTACGCAAGGGGAAGGTATTAGCACCCCTCACGTCCGTCGTACTCGACGGGATCCACGCTTGTTGTCTAGTCTATGGGTGAAAACAAACTATCTATGGCTGCTAATGCTAAACGGAAAGAACTGAAAAGAACGGAAAGAACTGAAAGAGCTGACTCGATAGGACATCGCCATCCTATGCCTACGTATTCCCTCGTGCAATGGGAAAGTCAGAGTCAACGTAGTTCGGGAAACTGCGGGGGGGATTGCTCGCCAAGACCTCGCGTCTTGTGCCTACGTATTCTCGTCTGGTACGAGAAATCAGAGCAAAACATAGTTCAGGCTAACTACGGGTAAACAGAGGTGTTCTCGATCACACGGGGGTGAGAGAAAAGGTTGACGATACTAGCATGCGCATTCTAGCAGTTAGGTGTATGATGCTCGACCATTGGAGACTTAGGCGTTACCTGTTTGCGGTAGAACGGACGTAGTATGTCGGGGTTTAAAGATATGGGAACCTACGGGTTCTAGAACTACGGTCTGGTCTCAATTGCGCTAGGGCAAGAGAAAGGGAAAGATTAGTCGTCAGCGGGAAAGTCTCGATCGCACGGCAGCGAGAGAACAGAGAAGTTAGTTGTTAGTGTGCTCGCTAGGATATCGCATCCTATGCCTACGAACTCTCAACAGGTATGAGAGATCAGAGCAGCCGTAGTTCAGCTAACTCCGGAAAACGGTCTCGATCGCACGGAAGCGAGAGAAAAGGGAGTCTCGATTGCACAGAGGCAAGATGGGGGATCTCGATTCCCATGACGCGAGAGAAGGAGTTTCGGTCGCATAGGGGCGAGGGAAAAGAGGAAGCAGGCCTAACACGCCTAAACGGGAAGGAACTCGGGACACACACACAAGAACCTAAAGCGTAGGAGCGAATGCGTCGTATATCACCCAAAGGGTGCTACACTAAACACTCTAGGCCATTAAGGGGAAACCCCTCAATCACCATTTCCTACGTATCTATTGCTTAAAACTCACAACGCTCGACGGTTGATTAAAAGATTTGAATTAGATAGATGTTACCGAACAGAGTGGTTCCGTTGACCCTTGACATTGTGCGCAAGCTCCATTCCAATATTCTCCTCTTTTGGTCCTTGATGATGCTTTGAATCGGGACCAATGTGACGCTAAACCGTCATAGCTCGACTTATAAGGGAAGTCAAACTTTAAGAGGTTGCGTATCGATTTCCGTGTCAAAGACAAGATGGAGAAATGATATTGAAAATCATTCTCCAATTAAATCATGTCATACGGCCCAAACCAGAAGAAGAGCAAAATAAAATCAGAAGAAAAAGAGAAAAGAGGAGAGAAAGAAGGTGGTCTCATATCCTACATTATCCATCAACAAATTGATTAATAACGAATTACAGAGGTCTCATCATCGACCCAAAACGGTGAAAAATGAACAGAGATGAAATAAAGGTCGAAAATGGAAATGAAAGAGAAAAAACGGTCTCGGGATTGTCGTTTCCATCAATAATTTGACGTATAACAACTTGGACGTCTCGTCATCGACCAAAACGAGGAAATATGAAAATAAATCCTCAAAACAACATAAAATCTAATCTTAGAGAAATGCGTGTTAAAATTCTAAGAATTAAATTAAAGAGAAGATATTTACAAAATATTTAGAAACTATTATAAAAAAATAACTCTAAAAAATTAAATAGAAAAAACTATATTAGCAAAATCTTAAAAAAACATATACATAGAATATATATTACATTTTAGAAAACTATATTAAAAAAAAATAAAACATTCTAAAGAAATAAATAGAAAAATATCTAAATCTAAAACTATATTTAAAAACTAATATGTTAGTAAATTAATTACATTTTAAAATTAAATAAATAAATAAAAAAGTTAAATCAAATATGTTACATTATTTTTTTATATGGTAATGAAATACTTGAATTCTCGTTGAAATAGACCCACATCAGTAGCAATTATAACACTAGATCAAAAGATGCAGTAAATACATCTTACTGATAATATATCTAACCACACATGACGCTTGCCCAATCCTTAGAAAATTGAAGAAAATTATATAAAAAAAGAACTACCATATACAGCAGAACGAGATAAAAGAAATTCAAAAAAAAGTTACCACACAAATTTAGCCATACTACATAATCACAAACATAAATTCAAAGTTGTTACCATAAAACTAAAGGAATGCCTTCACTGCTAGCGAACCAGATTGGGGTGAAACACAACTTTACTCCTAGCCTGCAATCTCGGCGCATCCATGTTTATCTCCAAATGCAGGGCCACAACCTTGGGATTAGCCACGCTACGAAATCGCTACGTTGGTGTTCAGTTCGTCGGTACCGCATTCACTAAAGAAATTTTGCTGGTCGGAGTGAAGGCACTCGGATTCACGATGGCGGCTTCGTCGAAGGTGGGGGGCGGTGGTTTTCGAAAGTTTCTGTCTGGGTTGAGTGTGAAGAGGAAAAAGACATTTGAGGTTCTGAAAATGGTGGAGTTGGGGAATTTCGTGAACGGGTGAAGATCTGTTGATGGGTGGCTCCAAATGGGTTGATATTTTCGCGGCGGTATGGTTTGTGAACGGAGGTGAGTTTTTTACGGCAGTAAAGGTGTTACACGGTGGTGGAGTATGGTTAGACGAACGATTTTAGAAGAAGGTAACCGGAAATGGGAGTTGTGAAGGATTTTGGTTTGGTTTTAAAGAATGATGAAGATGTTGAAGGAAGAACGCGGATGGTGGTTGCGGCTAGGGTTCCCAAATGTGGGAGAAACTGAACAGGAACAAGAATATATACACGACACATGTTGTCCATCTGTTGTTGTTTCCAGTCTGATTAATTTGACTTAAATAAAAGAAATGTTGATTAAATGATCTATACTAACTTAATTAAAACTCTAAACTAACTTCTAATTCTAATTAAATAACAATGATTAATAATTGAAATCTAATCATAGATAAACTAATAATAACTAATCTAAATTAATTCTAAATTCTAACTAAAATAACTATTAATTACAACATTCTAATAACTAACTCTAAATAAATCCTAATTAAATTAATACTAATTAACCCTAATTAAACTTAATTAAATTAGCCTATACTAATTAACTAAACAACTAATTATATTAAAAATCTAATAAAATCTAACAAAATATTTTTTTTTTAAAACTAATTTCTAATAAATCTATAACTTAATAAAAGACTAATTCTAAAAAGTTAATAAATAAATAAATAAGAACTACTTCTAACTAAAAATAAAAAATCTATTTTAAAGACAAATTATAATCTAAACACATTCTATTTCTAAATAAATTAAAATCTATTCTTATTAAAAACTATTTCTATTAAAATTATATTGAACTATTTCTAAGTCTATTCTAAAAAAAAATATTAAAAACTTATTTAACATATTCTAAACAAAAATTAAAAGAAAGAAGCTATTAAAAAAACTATTCTAAATAATTAAATAGAGCAAAAACAGCAATACAAAATGCCATGGAAAAACGGGCGAGCACCGAAATGCGCCAATATCATCAACATAGACTGAACTACCAGAAAGAGCAAACTCCGCTCGATTTCAAAATAAATCTCCTTATCTTGAACTGGTTTAAATCGCCTGAAACGCGAGAAAAGGGGTTGTAATCCCGATAAATTACTCCGACCGACAAAATGCACCGTATGCGAGAAAAGATATGCAAATGCAAATGAAATGAAACATAAGCCAAATTACTGAAAAAGGTTGGTCAAATTTTGGGGTGCAACAGCTGCCCCTATTCAAACGGCTTGGACCTGAATGGGTGAAAAGCGACCACTTTCAAACATTCGAGGTAAAAGACGGTTTAATACCAAAGAACCCGGAAATTTGCCAACCGCAAAAACAGAACTGCAAACTCTGATATATTGGAACAAAATCTACGGAAGATAGCTGAACTGATCATGACCTTGCCGTCAGTCATCCACACTAAATTCCTCTGACATTGTCGCCAGGCCTCTACCTCCAGTTGGTAAAGTAGCTAACATCGTCGTTAGACCTCTGTTAAATAAAATAAAACATCGAATCCAAAGATACGATAACCTGACATCGCCGCCAGTCTTACAAAACAATCAATCGGTCAATTACACCTGACATCGCCGCCAGTCATTCACAAAAATAAAGCGTCTGACATCGCCGTCGGACAATCAAAACACCCAACATCGCCGCTAGAAAACTAAATCACTTGACATCGCCGCCAGAAACAAACATCCAACATTGCCGTTGGAAGAACCAAATTACCTGACATCGCCGCCAAGAACAAACATCTAGCATCGCCGCTGAAGAATCAAACCACTCGACCTTGTCGCCAAAAATAAACATCCAACATCGCCGCTGAACAACCAAATCAATTGACATCGCCGTCAGTTCTCAAAATAATATGACTTCGCCGTCAACTATCAACATCATCTGACTTCGCTGTCAACTATCAAAACACTCTGTAAAAGCATCTGACATCGCCGTCAGGCCTCGACATCAAGTCGGTAAAGAGTATCTGACCTCGCCGTCAGGGTGAAGAAATCCGTTGGGGAAATATGAACTTGAATAAATAGACTCTGCTTGAGAGAATGATAAGATGAACACATCTGTCAATGATCCTGCTGGAGGCCTGGATACCACACAGGCTTGAGAAATATATCGATAATTGTTGGTGATACACCTGAAAATAAATAGGTAACAACCTGGCTTATGTTCCACATGCATATGTTGGAATATGGCGTAATGCTCCATACGAAATGGAAATGCTACGCGTTTGGGAGGATGTTATGCATGATGCAAATGCAAAGGAACCACTTCAGCAAAATAAATGTTGAAGAGAGGAGAACAACTCCGCTGGGGAAAGACCAGGCACTCCTAGTGCAAATGCACTCAAGCTGGGGAATACAAGCCTTGGATGGCCTCCGAGAAAACCTTCGGGTAAAAACTGCTCTACTAAGCACGAATCCACTCCGCTGGGAATCAAAATCATCTGACCTCGCTGTCAACTATCAAAACACTCTGTAAAAGCATCTGACATCGCCGTCAGGCCTCGACATCAAGTCGGTAAACAGTATCTGACCTCGCCGTCAGGGTGAAGAAATCCGTTGGGGAAATATGAACTTGAATAAATAGACTCTGCTTGAGAGAATGATAAGATGAACACATCTGTCAATGATCCTGTTGGAGGCCTGGATACCACACAGGCTTGAGAAATATATCGATAATTGTTGGTGATACACCTGAAAATAAATAGGTAACAACCTGGCTTATGTTCCACATGCATATGTTGGAATATGGCGTAATGCTCCATACGAAATGGAAATGCTACGCGTTTGGGAGGATGTTATGCATGATGCAAATGCAAAGGAACCACTTCAGCAAAATAAATGCTGAAGAGAGGAGAACAACTCCGCTGGGGAAAGATCAGGCACTCCTAGTGCAAATGCACTCAAGCTGGGGAATACAAGCCTTGGATGGCCTCCGAGAAAACCTTCGGGTAAAAACTGCTCTACTAAGCACGAATCCACTCCGCTGGGAATCAAAATCAAACTCTGCTGAGGAAAGCGCCCTGGATGGCCTGCCAGAATATAACATTCTGGGGAACAGACAACCCTACTGGGGAAATAAAGCAGACTGCTGAGGAATAGCTTCATTCTGTCGGAGATTCCGCTCTGCTGAAGATTTAATCCGCTATCCGCTAAGAAGTAAGATTTATTGGGGAACCGTCCCAAGCTCTCTCCGTTGAGGATGGAGAATAAATAATCTCGGGGGAGAAAACCACTCCACTGACTTGACTGGGGATCAGGTAAGAAGGGAATCGACATCGACCTCTGCTTAGGGAAAATGAGCACAACACTCAACAATATTGACCTCGGCTTAGGGAATGAAATAATGACCCAGACTCTGAGAGGAAAGGAGCCAAAGACTTGGACTCTGTGGGGGCAACAACACTGCACTCGTCCCCCTGTTGGGGAAATAAACCCAAATTTTTCTATCAGGAAGAACTTCAATCTCAAACCACTGGGGATGGTTGTACACGATCCATCTGCTGGGGATGACCCTACTTTGCCAGAGATATCAATCTCGACCTGCTGGGGAGAAACTAGCCATAATCTGCTGTGGAAATATGTAACTCAATCTGATCTGATATCAATATCTTGTGGGCATATAGAACTTCTACTGTAGAGAAATAAGATTAATCGAGCCTCGTGTCGGGGAATGTGACAACACATGAGCCACTGGGAATGTTGTGCCAAGTATGGTTGGGCTTTTTGGTTAGGTAAGACCAGGTTTATTTCTAGTTGCCAACAAAAAGGGATTTTAAAGGGGAATTACTAGACGAGAACTAGTATTCGAGGGTAGGCTACCAGACGAGAACTGGTGGCAAAAGGTTAAGTTGTCAGACGGGAACCGACTTCAGGTTTTGGTATCAGACAGGAACTGATTTCTGGTTTGGGTATCAGACGAGAACTGATTTCTAGTTTGCCAGACGAGAACTAGTTAAACAGTAGGCTACATAAAGGGTGACCAGACGGGAACTGATTTGAAGGTTCGGTTACAAGGTTCTGACAAGTAACAGGTTTAGGCTAAAGGATAACAATCCACTGACAGCAAGGCCTTTTCGGTAGGTTCAGGTTATTTGATGAGGTGATGGCATAATTCCCCGACACTCAACTCTTGCTGAGGAGAAATAAACTCGCTTAAATAACTTGCCCCAGTGTGGTTTAACTTGCCCCAGTCCGATTCTTGGGAAAGTTCACCTTTGAAAAGAAAATATCTTGCCATGAGACGACTTCGAGATGACTTGCCCCAGAATCGGTACCATAAAAGGATTCATCCTTGATCATCCCAATCTCAGAATGGTCGGCTTCAATGTACTCCCGAGGTGATTTGCCTCATGCATGAGCGTTGATGCGACTTAACCTGATCTGATTGAACACTGGAGGAACTTCGCTCAAATCAACAAAATCTCCAGGTGATTGCCCCTGATTGGGCCTTGATATGATTCACCGCTGATCAACTTCTTCTTGAATGATTTGCCCCATAATCAGCTGATGCTCCGGGACTTGCCTCAGACTGACTGATTCCAACCTCACTGGATGTTAATGCCCCAGATCCACAGGCTGCGAGGTATACTCAATTCTGGTCCAGGCTGCTGAATGATCTAGTCCTGTTTTACTATTCCCTATTGGAATTTTCTCCATGTCAACTACTGACCTACAATTAAAATTGTTTGCTCACGAATGGTAATTTTAATATGGTGTTCATGCAGACTTTGAAAAAGATGTCACTTATTAAGTGTTGTGATAGTGAGTGACGAATGAACCAAAAGTACAAACATTGTGCTGATTTGATTAGTGAAGGATTCAACAAGAATACGATTAGCAAATCATGTAGGAGTCAGGTTACTCGACCTCATTGTTGTATGCTTTCAGAATAAACCCTACCTCAATTAGGTCTTTTGAGGGTTGAAACGTGGTAGGGTTCACGGTTATTGAAACAAAGGATATTAGTCTCAAAGTATGATTTGTACCCACCCCTCTTCGTGATGATCTCCAATCCTATGTTCAGTTAACCTGGCACAAGCACTCACCTCTCAAAAGGCTTAATGAAATGTAGGAGTGACGGTTACGGAACTCACAAGTGTTAGAACACAGATTGGTTCTTAATAATTACTCTTTGTTTTGATGATAACTGTTAGGAAATTTATATTTAAGAATTATATACTCTAAAATTTGTTTGAGAGTTTTACTGCAGATTAAAATTATATTAACTCTCTAGAAGCAAATCTGCCTTGAATACAAGAAGTTATTCTGACTCTGAAGCGCCAGATGCACCTCACAGAAGAATCTGTTTGCTCCTTACAGAAGATCCTGAGCGTAGTCTCCAGAAGGATCTGAAGCAAGAAGCTCCAGAACATTCTGAGTCAGAAGCATTTGAAGATAATCAGAAGCATCTGAAGATAGTCAGAAGCATCTGAAGCTGAAGCATCAGAAGTATAGAAGAATATTCATTGAAGAGTTTCTCAAAGCATTGATCTACAGAAGTTTCTGAAAGTACCTACACTGCCAAGTACTGAAGTTCTGTGTCAAAATGCTCTGATGATCAACACGCTAGAAGCACACACGCTGCAGAAGACTCTGATACAGCATAGTTCTGAATCTCATCTGAAGACTCTGATCCATTCAGACTCTGAAGAACTTGCTGAAACTGAAGAAGTGATTTCAAGATTATATCCGTTGGAACTATTCAACGTCTCTTTCCTTATTTGTGCTAGACACACTTACACAGACAAAAAGGATTTATCTGTGCCATCTATTTCAAGGAAAGGTCAGTGCATGTGAAGACAAAAAGGCTCAGACCTTTTGGACTCTCTTTTCAAAGTTCAGTTTGCATATTTCAGCTGCCTATAAAAGGAGATCTTCACTTCATTCTTCAGGGCTACTCTCTTGCTGAAAAGAAAACATCATATTCTAAAGCCTTCACTCTTATATTCTTCATAGAATCTCATTGTACTTAAACTTAAGAGAAAAATCACTGTTGTGATTATAGCTTTATAGAAGCATTAAAAACTCTTGTATTTAATTTACATTGATTGTAAAGGATATTCCTTAAGAGGATTCAGTTAGAATCAGTAGCTCTTGAGAAGACTAAGAACTGTTGTTCTTAGGTGATACTATTGTAATCAGTTTGATTTAATAGTGGATTAAGTCCTTGTTGAGAAAGGCAAATCACTCTGGAAGGGTGGACTGGAGTAGTTGTTTAACGAACCAGGATAAAAATAATTGTGTGATTATTTTCAAGTATTAATTTTCCATACTTATTCAATCCCCCCCTTTCTAAGTATTATCTCACCTTCAGTTGGCATCAGAGCTCCGGTTCTGAGTGTGCTATCACTTAACAAGTGTCAGAAAAGATCCAGAGAGATATACTTTGATCTATATATTTATTTGTTATCATGGCTGATAATTCAATGTCAAATATCAACAATAAATATGAAGAGAAGGATAGGATCAGTACCAAACCTCCAATGTTTGATGGAAAAAAATTTGACTATTGGAAAGATAGAATAGAAAGTTTTTTTCTTGGGTATGATGCTGATCTATGGGATTTGGTCATTGATGGATATGAACATCCTACTGGTGAGGATGGCAAAAAGATTGATAGAAAATCAATGACTGAAGTGCAGAAAAGAGATTTCAAGAATCACCACAAAGCCAGAACTATATTGCTTAATGCAATCTCTCATACTGAGTATGAGAAGATTACTAACAGAGATACTGCTCATGACATGTTTGAGTCACTCAAAATGACTCATGAGGGAAATTCTCAGGTTAAAGAGACCAAGGCTCTGGCGCTCATACAGAAGTATGAGGCATTTAAAATGGAAGATTCTGAAAATGTAGAAACTATGTTTTCTAGATTTCAGATTCTTACAGCTGGTCTGAAAGTTCTGGACAAGGGCTACTCAACGTCAGATCATGTCAAGAAGATCATCAGAAGTCTTCCCACCAGATGGAGACCAATGGTGACTGCTTTGAAGATGGCAAAAGATCTGAACAAGATCTCTCTAGAAGAACTTATCAGTTCTTTGAGAAGCCATGAAATTGAGCTGGAGGAAGATGAACCCCAGAAGAAAGATAAAGGTAAATCTATAGCTTTAAAATCTAACAAAACTGCTAAAGCTTTGCAGGTTATTCAAGAAAGCTCTGAAGAATCTTCTTCTGAAGAAGAAGATGAGTTATCCATGTTGTCCAGAAGGATTAACAAACTCTGGAAGCACAAGGGAAAGAAGTTTAACAACTTCAGAAGATCTGACAACAGAAAGGAATCTTCTAGTCACAGAAGATCTGCCAAGAAAGAAGTGGTGTGTTATGAGTGCAAAGAACCTGGACACTACAAGAATGACTGCCCTAAACTTCTGAAAGAAAAACCTAAGAAGAAGTTCAACAAGAAGAAGAAGGTTCTGATGGCAACATGGGATGACTCAGATGAATGTGACTCATCTTCTGAATCAGAAGAAGAATGTGCAAACGTTGCACTGATGGCCAGGACAGAGGATCAAGAGGAAGGTACCTCTGGATATGAATCAGAATCTGAATCTGATGATGATGCAGAAGAGGTAATGGCTAAACATACCAAAGAAGAACTCATTAAAGTTTTAATAGAAGTTCTTAAAAGTTATAACAACATCAAACTCAAATACAAGAAGCTGAAAAGCAATCTTGAATCTGAGATTGATCTTCTGAAAACAGAACTTGTTGAGCAGAAAGAAATAAATTTAAAAATAAAAAATGACTTTGATAGAACTCAACAAGAATCTGATTCTAAAACTAAGTCATGTGAAAATATTTTAGAAAAATATGACTCTAGTTTTCAGAGGTTTCTCACTAAGAGCATAGACAGAAGCAAGATGGCTTCCATGATCTATGGTGTTAGTGGAAACAACAGAAGAGGCATTGGATATGAGTCTTCATCTGGAAGCAATCCAAAACCTGTTGACAAACTTTTCATCAGGAAGACACCCCTGTATTCTCAATTCAAATTTGGTCATCTGAATGACATTAAACACACAAGCTCTGAGAAGAGTACTTATGTGTTTAAACCAAAGGCAAGTCAGAATAAACATTATGTTGCAAAACAGAAGTTTAGACAAACCTGCAAACCAATTAACCCCAAAGGACCCAAGAAGATCTGGGTACCTAAAAACAAAATAATTCCTGTTGCAGATGTTCTTAGCAGCAAGGTCAGGACACCAATCATGGTACCTGGACTCTGGATGCTCACGACACATGACAGGAGAAAGGTATATGTTCCAAAGCCTGGAACTTAGATCTGGAGGGGACGTGAAGTTTGGAGGGAACCAGAAGGGCAAGATCATTGGATCTGGCACAATTGGAAATGGTAAACTTCCCTCTATTACTAATGTTCTGTTAGTTGAAGGATTGAAACATAATCTATTGTCCATAAGTCAATTAAGTGACAATGGTTATGATATAATCTTTAATAAAAAATGTTGCAAAGCTATATGTCAAAAGGATGGCTCTATCCTATTCAGTGGAAAGAGGAAACACAACATTTATAAAATTAACCTTTCAGAACTTAAAGTTCATAATGTAAAATGCCTCTTATCTGTGAATGATGAGCAATGGGTCTGGCATAGAAGATTGGGGCATATTAATATGAGACGTATATCTCAGATTAATAAACTCAATCTGGTCAGAGGACTTCCTAAGTTGAAGTTCAACTAAGATGCTCTGTGTGAAGCATGTCAAAGAGGTAAATTTTCAAAATCTCATTTTAAATCAAAAAATGTTGTTTCTACCTCCAGACCATTGGAATTACTTCACATTGATCTGTTTGGACCAGTGAAAACTGCATCCATCAGAGGCAAGAAGTATGGGTTAGTCATTGTAGATGACTACAGCAGATGGACATGGGTAAAGTTTCTAAAACACAAGGATGAGTCTCATTCTGTGTTCTTTGACTTCTGCAATCAAGTCCAGACTGAAAAAGATTCCAAAATTATTAAAGTCAGAAGTGATCATGGTGGAGAATTTGAAAATAAACATTTTGAAAAATATTTTTCTGAAAAAGGCATTGCACATGATTTCTCCTGCCCTAGAACTCCACAACAAAATGGAGTTGTAGAGAGGAAAAATAGAACATTGCAAGAGATGGCCAAAACCATGATCAATGAGACAAATCTGGCAAAACATTTTTGGGCAGAAGCAATTAACACAGCTTGTTATATTCAGAACAGAGTGTCTGTAAGACCTCTTCTGGAAAAGACTCCCTATGAATTGTGGAGAAACAGAAAGCCTAACATTTCTTATTTTCATCCTTTTGGATGTATTTTTTATATGCTTAATACTAAAGATAATCTGAACAAGTTTGATTCCAAAGCACAGAAGTGTTTCATGCTTGGTTATTCTGAACGCTCTAAAGGCTACAGAGTATTCAATACTGAAACACAGATTGTTGAAGAATCTATTCATGTTAGATTTGATGATAAGCTTGGCTCTGAAAAACCAAAGCAGTTTGAAAGTTCTGCAGATAGAGAAGTAATTCTCACAGACTCTGAAGCCTCAGAGGAAGAAAAGGCAAAGATCAAAGAATCTGAAGCAACCCCAGATGCTACACCTTTGACCTCCCAACTAGACAACCTGCATATTTCTGAAAGACCAATTTGTTGCACCCTAAAATTTGCCCAACCTTATTCACTTGGTTTATGTTTCAATGTCATTAGCATTTGCATATAGAGTCAGGTGCATAGTCTAATCATCTGCATAGCATAAGCATAGCAAGTCATACAACAGGGGGATCAATCACTATTCTCATCTCTAGAAGCCTATCAAGAGGTTATTATCCCAATTCAATCTCATTCAAGTCATCAGGGAAGAATTTGAAAGCAAAGAGTTCAGCAGATCAAGCCTTGAGTCCATCTCCTAGCTGAGGGTATCTGAGGGTCAACAAGAGGGTTGTGAGCTGTGAGTTGAAGGCATGGAGAGTATCTAGACATTATGAGAGACTTAGAAAGTCATTTAAAGAAGGAGACAAGTCATTGATGAGAGCACAAGAGCTATAGCTGAAGGCAGTCAACTAGGGTTTCATCTGGGTCAACCCTAGGTCAACCCTAGGTCAATTGATTGATTTAAGGGGCATTCAAGTATAGTGGAGAGATGTGGGGTTCATCATTGGACATATAAAGAAGGATATGGAGATATGCCAAGAAGAATTCAAGAGAAATCAAGGAGAAGAGGAGCTTCTAAATTAGGGTTTCTGTGTAAAATCCCCTAGTTTAGGTCAAATTTCCAAGCAGGATAAGTCAAAATGCTAGCTTCAAATGGATCCTTGGCCAACATGAAACTTGTAGAGGATCTCAAGACCTTTAATTTGAGTGGTGGAATACATCAAGGAGATTTATAGAACTCAAGTTATGGTCCTTGCAAGTTACAGGTCATCTGAGGTATCTGAAATTTTGTCTGTGAAAGTGACTTGACTTCCAAGCTAGTTTTACCCCTCAAGGAGATTTCAAATGAATTTCTGGTCAACATAAGAATTGTTCCTCATTGTCTTAGCTTTCTATAATGGTATAGCATGCCCTCATATGATGTGTGGAGCTCAACTTATGGTCTTGGCAAGCAAAGGGTATTTTGGTCATTTGTGAATTACAGGTTATTTTAACCAATTACCAAAACTCATACAAGGAGGCCTCAAATGGAAAAACTTACAACATCAAACTTGCTCCAAATGACATTTTGAGTCTAGAAAGAAGGTCACAAATTGTTGGAAAAGCTCATAACATGAAGTTGCATGATTGGTCAAATTTGAACTAAAATGGCTTATAACTTAAATAAAGTCAAAGTGAAAAATGGTTTGAGAGATTTATAAGTCCAAATGGGGACTTCCAATATATGATTTTGGGTCCAAAAGACATTTTAGAGACAATGGTTCAAGCACTTTTTTGAGTTTAGAAGGAAAAAGAAAAGTTATTTATGGTTACTTGCATTTGAAGAAACATTTCAAAAATCAATCAAAGTTGGAAGGCAAGGGAAGTTGTAAGATGGATCTAGAAGTTTCCATTGAGCCCTATATATTCATGAAATCAGAATTGAGCAAGGGTTGGATTCATTTTTCACCAAAAATTTCCCAAAGTTCTCTCATTCTCCAAGTGGCAAGTTCACTTCAATCTCACAAATTCAGCATCAATTCTCATCAATATTGATCCTCCTACATTTCTCCATCATCATGGATCAGAATTGAATCAAAGATTTGGTGGATATTGATCATTTTCGTGCACTTCCATCAAGAACACACAAATTGCAATTTCCATTGGAACTCAAGATCCAAGGCCAAATTCATCAAGGTGTTGCATACAGAATCAAGCACTGAGTTAGTTGATCAAGATCCAAGCATCAAAAGCCTTAGATCCACGAGTTCCATCAGCATCTCCAAGCTTTTGCATTAGGTGCATTTTCTCTGCCATTGCTTGATTTAGTTAGTTTAGCATAGTTTTATTAGTTTAGATGTGATCTAGGTTGTTAGTAGAACGATTAGGATGAGTTTGGTGCTGTTTAGTGATGGTTGTTGACAGGTGCTTGAAACTGTTAGGACCTAGAACTCTTAGGTTAGGCCATTATAATGTTAGTTTGATAGATCAGAATAATCACCATTAGTCATAGATTAGATTAGTATAGGTTTGATTGAGAATTATGTTGATAAGTTGCAGAGCATTTTCATGGTGGCCAGAGATTATTGCTATCGGGTTGAGAGTTATGTTGAGTTTCAAAACAAACTATGACCATAGGCTTGTAGAGGGAGAAATTCTGAATGATTTTCATGTTTGGATCGAGTTGAACCGTGGCCTGTAGAAGGAGAACAGAGAGCTTGAGCATGATGCGTGCATGGAGTTTTCATGGAGGGAAACCCTAGTTCTCATGAACCAAGGTAGGAGATACAATCATGGCCGTCCATTGCTTGTTGGACCATTGACCTCAGAGCCCATCGTGTGGCTTTCGTTTAATTCAGAGTTTTGGAGGGAGAGAGGTGCCCTAAACACACCGTTTCATTTAATGAAACGGGCGGGCCTAGGTGTGTTAATGATATCCCCACCCCCCAGTATTAAGCCCATTATGATTTGAACGTGAAAGCCCTGCTATTCTCACCCCCTGCTTCCTCTTCTTTTTTCTTTTATTTTCATTAATTCTGATTTGTTCTGGGCCTAATTCAACTTGCTACGCGCACCCCACCATTGCTGGCCCATCCTGATCACAACTAGGGCGCCCTGCTATTCAAACCCCCTCCATTTTATTTCATTTTATTTTCTTTTTATTTTCCTTAATTTTTTATGCATCTTCTAAAATTCATAATAAATAGATAAAAAATCATTTTTAATTCATTCTTTTTACACTATTTTCTTTAGGATGTCTAGAAAATTATAAAAAAATAAAATTGCATTTTTATTTTTATTTGATATTTTTCCTATATTTTCTAAATAAATGACATCTTAAATAGCTTCATTTCATGCTTGATTTTATTAATTTTTGTTCTATTAGATACGTTCATATTTTTTGTTCATTCTTTTTAGGTTGTTTAGATGAGATATTGAACCTGTAGAAACAATTTAGTTCCCATTTTTAGAAATTAATTTTAGGTGCTTAATGTAGGCTTGAACAACATGAACAAATTAGGGTTTTTAGGTGATGACTTAGGAGATTTGATTCTTTTCCCTTAAGACTTAGGGTTTGACTAGTTTAGTTATGGGACTATAGGGGCTATGGGTAGTTATTAGATCCCTTAGAAAAAGTCAGGATTCCCCTATTGCTATTAATACTCTGTGTATGTCTGATTGACTGGTGTGGTGTGCCCTCTGGGGATTATTGCTTGCTTGCTTGGGTATTGGGATTGGCTGGGGACTTGGGAGAGCTGAAGACTTGAGGAGATGAAAACCATTGGAGATCCAGAGATTGAAGATCAACTGCCAGAGTTGGAGAGGAGGTTATTGCTAGCAGCTGCTGAGGAGACTAGGGTTTAGGAGCTAGGCAGAGCTCTAGATTAGAAAGTTTGTTTCTCAAACATGGAATGCCTTGTCTGCATCCATCCTTTCTCTATGATTCAAAGTCTCTTTCAAATATCCACCTCCTTCCTTTGGAAGGATCAGTGAATATATTTGAAAGATAGAACTTTTGAGAGGAAACTTTCTGTTTAGTGTTAACAGTTGATGAACCACCCTTGGTAGGTAGTCAATTGTCTAACATTCATTCACTTCACTCTTGTGACTGATTCCTCATCCTGGAGGTTTGAACTTGAAGAAAAGCCATTGCATATAGAAGACTGATGATCAAAGCCCTTGCCTGAAGGCCATGAAGATGGAGATTGATGCTTGTTGAAGCCTGTAGCTGATTGGAGATGACTTGAAGCCAGATGTTGATTCAGAGCTGCTGATGCTGTTTATTTTTGCTGTATTTCATTTCTGATGTATTGATTGGTTTTCTGAACTGTATTGTTTGCTGTTTACCCTGTTGGGTTGAAAGTGAAGTCTGTTCACTTTTGCCTATTGTTTTCTAGGTTCGAGGTTGAGTGGGACTCCCTTGCCTCGCTTGTACTGTTGCATCCATGCATTTTACTGCTTTACTGTATATATCTGGTATTGTTTCTGTTTCTGCCTATCCCGTAGGATCTCTGTTTCTCTCTGTGCAAGAGAGGAGCATGATAGACACTAGGTCTTAACCCATGCATGATAACATTAGGTTAGTTTGTTTCCCTTCGCAACCGTAGGTTAGAGTTCTGTCTCTTTCTTTCTCAAAACAAACAGAAAAACACATAAAGATTTCAAACACAATAAAAGACACTTCTTTCGTAAAAGAATGTGAACTCATCAAGACGTCATTTTTGTCCGCTGGGACTGTTAATCAGAAAAAACCTTTTTCAGAAGGAATAAAATCAATCCAAGACAAGCTTGTGTCTTCCGTGGCCCGAACTACGTTTGCTCTGATCTTTCATGCCGTGTGAAAGTACGTAGGCATAGGATGCGATATCCTAGCGAGCAACCTTCCCCTCCTTTCCCGTAGGTAGGCGAACTACGTTGACTCTGATTTCTCGTTCCAGACGGGAATACGTAGGCATAAAGTGCGATACTTTGCCGAGTCATTTTTATTTTCATTTTATTTTCTTTTTAACCCCTGACCTATAGTTTAGATAGAATAACAATCCATACCCGAAAACAAGCGTGGATCCCGTCGAGTACGACGGACGTGAGGGGTGCTAATACCTTCCCCTTGCGTAACCGACTCCCGAATCCAGGTTTTTGGTTGCGACGACCATACCTTTCCCGTGTTGTGCGAGGTTTACTCTGAGCGTTTCCTTTCCCTCCCGTGGGATAAATAACGCACGGTGGCGACTCTTCTGTTCAGCCGGCGCCGATTTTCGCAGTAGCGACAGCTGGCGACTCTGCTGGGGACCCAACGTCCCCTGGCTGCTAAGAACTGCGATGGTTCTTATGCATTTGGGATCCAACGTCCCTTTGAGCGAGTCAATCCTAGCGCTTGTTTTCCCGTCGAGGATTTTGTATGGAGTTATTGTATATTTCTAACCTTGTATTTTCAGCTTTGTATATTGATTATTATTGCTGTATTTGGGGTGTGACGGGTGTTCTGATATTGAGAGATAAGCCGGACCTGGGCTTGAGTGCACCTAGAATTAGAGTAGAAAGTAGTGGGCGCGTGCCGGCTTTGCTTGCATTAGTGTCTCATGAAATCTACACTCGGACGAGGTTCTTCTGGTTGGCTTCTTTTTCTACCCTTTGGGTCGAAGGGGTTGTTGGTCAGCTGAATTGTCGACTCCGGGGACCGATCATTTGGAAGTTGGCTGAGTGAGGCCTCTTCAGGAATTGATGATGCCACTCCTTCTGGGAATCGTATCATCAACCCTGAAAGTCTGTGACGCCGACGACCGCATAGGATGCCGTACCATTGCCAGTTATAGGGTCACCCACCTGTGAGGGGATTTGGGGTTATGCAGGTAACTAGACCTTCAGACTACCGGTTATTTCTTGATCAGAGATCCTGGGTATTTATGGAGAGTTAGGAGGTCTGTCAGAGACCATTTGGAGATGTGTTCTGAGGTCTGTCAGAGACCAATTGGAGATATGATTTGAGGTCTACCAGAGACCAGTGGGAGTTATGGTTTGAGGTCCATCAGAGACCAGTAATGGAGCTTTGTTTTAGGTCTATCAGAGACCAGGGTTGGATGACTTCTGGATGGTCTATCTGAGACCTTTCTTGATTGGGTTCAGGCTATTCAGCTACAGCTTTGGTCCCTGTTGCATGTTACTTGCATTGCATTGCCTGCATATCCATTACCATTTGCATTTCACTAACGTGTGTCTGTGCTGCAGGTGCATTTGCATTTCCCTAGTTCTAGTGCCCGGACTTCTGAGTATTGATTATGGCTGGTTTGAGGAAGACAGTTGCGTATAAGCTGCCTTCACCTGATATTACCCCTTTACTTGGTCTGATATCTCTTGCCGATGAGGAGGTTAGGAGAAGCTTCAGAATGAGTCATGGGAGATTACTGAGATTAGTCTGTAAGCCCACTGCTGATGAGATGAACGGGCTATACACCTTGATGCAGTTCTATGACCCCGCGTTGAGATGCTTTACTTTTGCTGACTTCATTCTAGGACCTACCATTGAGGAGTATGTGGAGTTTACCGAGCTTCCCGTGCAGAACAAGGTCCCCTTTATTCACTCTGCTGCTGAGCCCAAGCTGGAGGACTTAGCCAAAGCCTTGCATATGGACGCTGCAGAACTGTTATTGACTTCTTGGCTTGGGGTTTCAGGTTTCTCTCTTGATTTCTTAGTTGGCAAAGCTCGAGAGTACGCCAAGAACGGTTGTTGGGTGGTTTTCAATGCTATTTTGGCTTTATGCATCTATGGAATTGTGCTGTTTCCTAACTTGCCCAACTTTGTGGACCTGGACGCTTTCTATCTGTTTGCTGCAGGCAACCCAGTGCCAACGCTGATCGGAGACTTCTACCACTCATTGCACTACAAGAACGAAAACCGAAGGGGAAAAGTTGTTTACTGCTGTACTCCTCTATTGAATATATGGTTCAAAAGTCATCTCCCCATGAAGGGACCATTTGTAGACAGTGCAACCTCAGCCAGTTGGTCAGAGCGCCTGATGAGGCTATATTCCGAAGACATTGTGTGGTTTGATCGAGACCTGTTGGGATCTGAGCTCATCTTCAGTTGTTCTGGGTACCCTAATGTACCGCTGATAGGAAGAAAAGGGTGCATCAATTACAACCCTTCTCTATTCATTCGCCAGTTCGGATATGCACTGAAGAATCCACCTCAGGAGGAAGAAGTACAGGAATCTCTGTACTTCACAGGGGATTTGAAGGGGGAGTTACTAGCCAAGTTGCAACATGCCTGGACGCGTATTAACCGCAGAGGGAAGCCTTTGTTAGGAAAGAATGACTGCCAGGCCTATGCACCTTATAGAGTTTGGATTCAGGAGAGAGCAAGCCAGTTGAAGATGCCATTTCCAGACGCACCAATCCTCGTTCTTATTCCGGCAGAAGAGCCAACTACTGTTTCTAGGGAGGCGTACGAACAAATTGCGAGAGAAAAAGAAGCCTTGATGAAGATTAATGAAGGGTTAGAGCAAGAGTTAGCCCAGGTACGCAGCGAGAAAAACAAGGCCGTATATGCTTTCCAACAACAAATCGAGCTGCTAAACAGGTTAGGGGCTGAGTTGACTGAAGAAAAGAAAAAGCGCGAACGTCTGGGGCAAGAGTTCAGAAGTTCCCATGACATGCTGGAATCAAAAAAGAAAGCGCTCGACGCAGCACACCGAGAGATATCTTCTTGCAATAAGACTTGGAATGCTACACTCACCAACAATAAGAAGAGGGAAGATAAGCTGAAGCAGCAAATTTCCGACCTCGAAGAGAAGTTGAAGTCTAGCATCAAGAAGTGTGAGGAGGAAGTGATGACCCGGTATAGTGTCCAGCATGCACTGAACAAGGCAATCAAATCCAGAGATGAAGCAGTGTCTCAGAAGCGAAAGTTAGAAGATTGCTTCGGAGAAGCAACATGGGAAGAAACTGCTGAAGACGTGCGCCGTGTCCTTAAGAGGAGAAACCAGCTTGTTGAAGGGCTGCTTGATCGACCAAGCCATCCGGAGACCAGGAAGTTGATAGAGGAGTACCAGACTTTTGGGAGGATTTGATCATTTCATGTAGTAACTTGTATGCTTTATTTGCATAGTGCTGACCATCACCAGGATTGTTGGTTGAGGTCATGCCTTCTTTGTACTCTCAGTGATATTGTACCCTGGGCTTATTGATTCTCCCTGCAATATATGAGGCTTTCTATGATTCAGCTCCGATATTCCTATTGTCAGCACTGTCACTGCACCGGCACCTTTGCACTAGAACTGGGGGATGAACTTCCCTAAGGCACAGACACACATTGCATTGCATTCATACTCATATTGCATTACAGGTAATCTTTGAATGGTGTCTTATTTCCTGCTCTGTATCAGGTACTTAACAGGATTGCAGATCAACATCCGCACCGCTATTCTACACGCTCCAATTGTCGAAAAATCATGGACCAAATGCAGAACGAGATGCAAGATGTGCGCGAGAAGCTCGCCCTCTTCATGCAGACCATGGAAGCTATAGCGAAAGGGCAGGAGAATTTGCAGGCCATGGTCCAGCCTCTGTTGGCCCGAAACGCTGGTCATGGTAATGAAGATCATCAGTCTGTCCGGGTCGATACTGCTCATGGAGACGGTACTCCCACGCCAGTGGCTCCGCCTGTAATCAATACACCTGCTGCTAATATCAACAACGCTACCGCTGCTGTGAATGGTAACGTCGGAGTGGGGAATGAGACTGCTGTCCATAATGCTGGGCTGGGTGATGTCAATTTGGGAGATAATCTAGGAGGCAATGGCTTTGTCAATACTGGATTCGGATTCAACGATCAGGGATTCGATAACACTGGGAAGTATGGCTTTAATGCTCAAGGCTTTGGGCAAGATGGTTATGGTATGGTCAATCAGGGTTACGGAGGCTTTGGAAACGGAAACGGTACTGGATTTATGGCTTTTGGTCCTGCTGGAGGTGTTCAAGGGTACGGCAATAGAGGCCGAGGTCCGGGGATGAATCAGATCAGAGCTGGACGTAATAATGGATATGATGGGTACGGAGCTGGAAACTGTATGTGGCAAGAAGATCAGCAGGAGGACGCCTTCTCCGGAGGAGGTTTTGAAGGGCCGATGGATGATTCCCAGAAGATCAGAATGCTGGAAGAGCAGATGAGGGGAGTCTTAAACCAAAGTGCTGTGGGATTGGACATGGCAACCATGGGCTTGGTACCTGGCTTGAGGGTGCCAATTAAATTCAAAGCTCCTGCGTTCGATAAGTATAAAGGAGACACATGTCCAAAAGTGCATGTACGAGCTTATTACAGAAAGATGTCTGCATACTCCACTGATGAAAGAATGCTAATGCATTTCTTTCAGGATAGTCTATCGGGCCCTTCCCTAGAGTGGTACATGGGGTTGGAGCCAACTGATATCAAGACATGGAAGCAATTGGCGGAGGCGTTTGTAGCCCATTACAAGTATAACAGCGACTTGGCACCCAATCGGGTCCAATTGGCGGGACTGTCGCAGAAGAAGGGGGAGAGCTTTAAAGAGTACGCGCAAAGGTGGCGCGATATGGCTGCCAGGGTCCGTCCTCCTGTAGAAGATAAGGAAATGAATGACATGTTTGTCGGCACATTCACAGGGCTGTTTCATGATATGCTGTTTCACACGTCTCTGGCCAGTTTTTCAGACCTGATTCTGATGGGGGAAAAGATTGAACGTAATATTAAGCAAGGAAAGTTCCAAGTCGAGGAATCAACTGCATCTGGCAGTAATAGGAAAGCTTATGGTGGACGCCGTCTGGGCGAGGCAAGCGCAGTATTTGGAGGCCGAGGCCGAGGCCGAGGCAGGGGACGAGGTCAATATCGTCAGCCGCAGCAAGTGGCGAGTGTTACTATTCCCTATCAGCAACAACCACTCCAGCAACAACAACCGGCTCAGCAACAGCCAATGCCACAGCAGCAGCAGCCTCAGCAGGGGGCACAGCAGGCTCAACGAAGATTCCAGGGTAGTAAACCGAGAAGAGTGTTTGAGAAGCCTCCCTCAACATATGCCGATTTGTTGCAGACATTGTTGGGATTGAATCTGGTAGAGAAAAGAACTCTGGCGCCAATAACGGGAGCTCCCCCGTTCGGCTACGATGCAAATAGGCACTGCGAGTTTCATTCTGGAGCCCCGGGTCACGATATAGAAGGTTGCCATGCTTTTAAGCACGTTGTGCAGGATCTCTTAGACAACAAGACTATCAATTTCGGAACGGCAGGTCCGAATATAGTCCAGAAACCCATGCCCAATCATGGGGCTAACGCCGTTCTGACTGAGGAAGGTCTGAATCTGATTATGAATGTTGAAGATTTAAAGACGCCGCTGAGCGAGATAAAGAGCCGACTGTTACAAGGAGGTGTTTACCCAGGATGTAACGAGTATTGCTTAGATTGTTGGACCCTAGCAGGGGGGTGTGAGGATTTGAAGAAAAGCATTCAGGCTTTAATTGATGAGGGCATATTGCAGTTTGATCGAGCGGCAACTGACGAGCCTGCAGGGGTAGTAGTGGATGAACGGAGTGATGTGGCCACGGTAACGATTCCTCGGAAGACGATCACTATTGCAGCACCAGCTCAGCGACCACCGATCACCATAACTAAGGCCGGGCCAATCCCGTACGAGAACACGAAAGCAGTCCCATGGTCATATGGGTTAGAGGTGTATTGTGATGGGATAAAGATTGATGTTAACAAGCAGCCAGCGGAGATTGTGGATAATGTTGTTGGTTCAGGAGGCATGACAAGGAGTGGCAGGATCTTTATATCTCCTGAAGTGGAGGCTGAAAGACTAGCGAAAGGAAAAGGGAAAGTGGTTGAAAATGTTCCGGTACAAGCAAGTGAAAAAGAAGCGGCATTGAAGGATGTAGAAGAGTTCATGCGCTTGATTCGAAAAAGTGATTATAAGATTGTGGAGCATCTGCAGCAGACACCGTCCAAAATATCTATCCTATCATTGCTGTTGTGTTCGGAAGCTCACAGAAATGCTTTGCTGAAAGTCCTGGACACTTCTTTTGTACCCTAAGACGTCTCCGTAAATCAGCTAGAAGGAGTATTGGCACATGTGAATGCAGGCCACAGCTTGGGTTTTACCGATTTTGACTTGACTCCGAAAGGGAGAGATCATAATATGGCATTACACGTATCTGTTGAGTGTAGAGGATCAGTAATGTCGCACGTATTGGTCGACACCGGGTCATCTTTGAATGTGCTGCCCAAGAAGGCGATGATGAAGCTGGATGTTCGAGGAATTTTGTGTACACCCAGTGATTTGGTAGTCAGAGCATTTGACGGCACGCGGAGAACAGTCTTCGGATCGATTACCTTGCCTCTGCAAGTGGGGCCGGAAGTGTTTGCAACGGAGTTTTATATCATGGATATACAGCCTGCGTATAGCTGCTTGCTTGGAAGACCCTGGATTCATGGAGCAGGGGCAGTCACGTCTACCCTGCATCAGAAGTTAAAATATATGGTCGGAGACAGCGTAGTCACCGTGTGCGGAGAAGAAGACATCCTGGTCAGCCATTTATCTTCATTTAAATATGTGGAAGTCGACGGAGAGATCCACGAAACACCATGCCAGGCATTCGAAGGTTTGCGCATCAAGGACAAAGGTCCCGGGCCGAGCAAAGTGCCAGAGATAGCTGTCTCATCGTATAAGGAAGCTCAAGCTCTAGTGGAAGCAGGAGAAGCCAAGGGCTGGGGCAAAGTGCTGGACATTCCTGTGAAGATGGACCGGTTCGGACTGGGGTACCAACCGTCGTCATCAACTCCTTCCGTGGGGGCCCCCCGTTTCAGAAAGTCAATTACCATCTCTGCCAGTGGAGTATGTCATGAAACTGTCAATGCTGCTTCAGAGTCTGATGAAGGAGACAGCGACTGTGATATGGATGCCTGGATTCAGCCAAGCACGCCAGGACAAGGACTGTGCAACTGGTCTATTCAGGAGCTTGTTCCTGTGACTTTTAAACAGTAATGCTTTGCTTTATTAATTGTTGAGTAATCTGATGTCTTGCCTGGGGCATCAGGATCTGCTTAGGGCTGTGTTGTTATAAACGTTGCGTGTTAATCATTAAATAAATGGCGTTTTTCCATGTGCAAATACCGTAATCCCTGTCTTTCTTGTTTTATATTTTTCAATAAAATGGCAACATGGTTATTCGCTTTATACGCATTTTGAAGCACTTAACCCTTCCTTTTGCAGGATAACATTTTCAGATGACATCCTTGAACCACCTATGACTCGTCCCGACTTTGAGCACCCGGTGTTTCAGGCTGAAGAAGAGATTGTCGAAGATAGCGATGTTCCCGAAGAACTGTCTTGGTTAGTAAAGCAAGAGGAAAGAGCCATTCTGCCTCACGACGAGGTCATCGAAATTATCAATTTGGGATCGGAAGGGGTTGAGAAGAATATTCGTATGGGAGCCGCACTGCAGAATGAGGTCAAGCGAAGACTGGTTGCAATGCTCCAAGAGTATAGTGATGTATTCGCTTGGTCGTATGAGGATATGCCAGGGCTCGATACGGATATGGTCGTGCACCGCCTGCCATTGAAAGAAGATTGCCCGCCGGTCAAACAAAAGCTTCGCAGAACTCGACCAGATATGGCAATGAAGATCAAAGAGGAGGTTCAGAAACAGTGGGACGCTGGTTTCCTGGCTGTGACGAAGTATCCTTTATGGGTTGCCAACATCGTACCGGTGCCGAAGAAAGATGGCAAGGTTCGGATGTGCGTGGATTATAGAGATTTGAATAAAGCAAGCCCAAAAGACGACTTTCCACTTCCTCACATTGACGTGTTAGTTGATAATACTGCTCAATACTCTGTATTCTCCTTCATGGATGGCTTTTCAGGCTACAATCAAATTAAAATGGCGCCAGAGGATATGGAGAAGACTACTTTCATAACGCCATGGGGAACATTTTGCTACAAAGTGATGCCCTTTGGTTTGAAAAATGCTGGGGCAACATATCAGCGTGCGATGACGACTCTTTTCCATGACATGATGCATAAAGAGATCGAAGTTTATGTTGACGATATGATTGCCAAATCCCAGACAGAGGAAGAGCATCTGGTGAATCTGCTGAAGTTGTTTAAAAGACTTAGGAAGTTCAGGCTGAGGCTGAACCCTAATAAATGCACCTTTGGGGTGAGATCGGGTAAACTGCTGGGGTTTATCGTAAGCGAAAGAGGAATAGAGGTCGATCCTGCTAAAATAAAAGCGATTCAAGAAATGCCGACGCCTAAAACAGAGAAAGAGGTGCGCGGGTTTTTAGGGAGGTTGAACTACATCGCCCGGTTCATATCTCACCTAACGGCCACGTGTGAACCATTATTCAAGTTGTTGAAGAAAGACCAAGCTGTAACGTGGAACGAAAATTGTCAAAAGGCGTTCGATAAAATAAAGAAGTATTTGCAGGAGCCTCCTATTTTGATACCCCCAGTGGCAGGTAGACCCTTGATAATGTATTTGACGGTTCTTGAGGGAAGCATGGGTTGTGTTCTCGGTCAACACGACGAGACAGGGAGAAAAGAGCATGCGATCTACTACTTGAGTAAGAAATTTACAGACTGTGAATCTCGATACTCAATGCTGGAGAAAACGTGTTGCGCGCTAGCCTGGGCCGCCAAGCGTTTGAGGCAGTACATGCTGAATCATACAACCATGCTCATCTCAAAGATGGATCCTATCAAATATGTGTTCGAAAAGCAAGCGTTGTCGGGTAGAATTGCCCGTTGGCAGATGGTCTTGACTGAATACGATATTCAATACGTCTCGCAAAAGGCTATAAAGGGGAGCGTGCTGTCTGAGTATCTGGCGGAGCAGCCTATTGAAGAGTACCAATCGATGAGGTTTGATTTTCCTGACGAGGATATCATGTACCTAAAGATGAAAGATTGTGAAGAACCGTTGCCAGACGAGGGACCAGAGTTGGGGTCCAAATGGAAGATGATATTTGATGGAGCTGTGAACGCTTACGGTAGCGGGATAGGGGCAATCATCACCACGCCACACGGGTCGCACATCCCGTTTACTGCCCGATTGACCTTTGCCGTTACCAACAATGAGGCCGAATACGAAGCTTGTATAATGGGGCTTGAAGAAGCCATTGATTTGCGAATCAAACATCTAGATGTATACGGAGACTCAGCTCTGGTAGTGAATCAGATAAAAGGGGAATGGGAGACACGGCAGCCTAATTTGATACACTACATGAATTATGCAAGGAGATTGTTGCCTTTCTTCGACAAGGTTGAATTGCATCACGTACCGCGGGCAGAGAATCAAATGGCTGACGCCCTCGCCACTTTGTCTTCCATGTACAAAGTCAACTTCTGGAACGAGGCTCCCCAAATCACTATCTCTCGGTTGGACAGGCCAGCTTATGCATTTGCTATTGATGAAGCATCTGATGACAAACCGTGGTATTTCGATATCCTTAATTTCCTGAAGAATAAAGAGTATCCGGCTGGGGCATCCAGTCAAGGTCAGAAGACTCTCAGGAGATTAGCGGGCAATTTCTACTTGAATCCGGATGGCGTCTTGTACAGGAGAAACCACGATTTGGTGTTGTTGCGTTGTGTAGACGAGAAAGAGGCAAAGCTTCTCATGGAGGAAATTCATGAAGGTACATTTGGCACGCATGCTGGTGGGCATGCTATGACGAGAAAGCTGCTGAGGGCAGGTTACTTTTGGCTGACGATGGAAACTGATTGTTTCAAGTTCGCGAGGAAGTGCCACAAGTGCCAAATCTATGCTGACAAGATACACGTGCCTCCGAGTCCTCTAAATGTGATTTCATCTCCATGGCCATTCTCGATGTGGGGAATCGATATGATTGGAAAGATCGAGCCGACAGCTTCTAACGGGCATCGGTTCATCCTAGTAGCAATCGATTATTTCACCAAGTGGGTGGAAGCGGCGTCTTACGCGAATGTAACGAAGCAGGTGGTGGCCAGATTCATCAAGAGAGATATCATTTGCCGATATGGGATTCCCGAGCGGATAATCACGGATAATGGTTCAAATCTGAACAACAAAATGATGAAGGAGCTCTGTCAGAATTTCAAGATCGAACATCACAACTCCTCCCCTTACCGACCCAAGATGAATGGCGCTGTCGAAGCGGCCAATAAGAATATCAAGAAAATTGTTCAGAAAATGGTGGTGACCTATAAGGATTGGCATGAAATGCTACCTTTTGCTTTGCACGGTTATCGTACGACGGTACGCACATCAACCGGGGCAACTCCGTTCTCGTTGGTATACGAAATGGAAGCAGTATTACCATTGGAAGTTGAGATCCCTTCTCTGAGGGTATTGCGAGACGTTCAGCTGGACGAGGCAGAATGGGTAACGAACAGATTGAATCAACTGAGCTTGATGGATGAGAAGAGGCTAGCTTCTCTAGCATACGGTCGTTTGTACCAGAGCCGAATGAAGAAAGCGTACGACAAGAAGATACATCCGCGAAGCTTTCAGACGGGCGACCTTGTGCTGAAAAGGATTCTCCCGCCGCAAGCAGATCACAGGGGCAAGTGAACCCCCAACTACGAAGGGCCATACGTTGTCAGTAAGGTCTTTTCAGGAGGAGCGTTGTTGTTGTCCACCATGGACGGAGAAGACTTCACGTCACCTGTGAATTCGGACGCAGTTAAAAAATACTTTGCTTAAAATAGACCCGCTGGACAGAAAAAGAGAGTCCAGGCAAAAATGGGGCATCCTGGCGAACCAAAAACAGAATGAAAGGTTAGGGCAAAAGTTAGGGATAAAATTGAAAAAAATGTACACCCGCGAAGTTGAAAACCTACACTGGGCGGCTTCGGCAAAAAAGGGTATCCCGGTGAACTGAAAACCCGTAAAGGGCGGTTCACGCAAAAGTTAGGGATTTGAAAAGCAAATGACTGCGGTCCGAATTCAATGAGCATCAGTGCGGGAGAATATGTTTAAGGAGCCAGTTATCGGATACAATCTCTTCAGAAGTGGGGATACCGAGAAAGCATTAGAGTCGGGCGAGTCATGGGAGGATCCGTTCGTGGTGTTCATCTGCATCCCGTTGCCGACATGTGTACAAAATTTAATTTGTCAAAATATTCATGCTTCTTGTGCATACTTGTATATTTGCTTTGCGTAGCTTCCTCTTTTCAGGAGTTACATCCCCTGTATAAAATTCCGCCCATTCAGGGGCCCGATCAATAAAATATGTTATTCAGTACTTGATGCTGGTTCTTTACTGTTTTGTGCATGATAAAACGCCTAAGTTTAGTGAAGCTAGCATGAGTATAACATCACTGGCCCTTGCCAACAATTGCTAAAGCTTTGAATTAACTGAGTGTAACGTCACTAACCTGAATTGATTTGATTGCATAGGCTTGTCTTGCCTTGTTTGTGTTGTTGCAGGTTTCATAACCATACGAGGAAGATGATCAAGAGATTGCGATAACGAAAGATTTTCCCCACGCAGGTCATGCATGTTCTTCCTGAAGAAGGATAGAATTCCCCAGCTAGCCGTAGCTTACCCAAAGGGAGCAGAAAAGTTATTCACCCTCAATAGGGAATTGACGATTCCAAGATCGTAAGGCTGTGTTCAGACAGGTTCATCTTTCCCCGCAGGGTCATGCACTCTCCCCCAGTGGAGTCAGTTAATTTTCCCCAAGAGAATCATCCTATCCCCAGCGGAATTCTCTTTGCAAGTGTTTTCATTCCTTCCAGTGGAACTCGAAGATTAAGACTATCCCAAGCAGAGTTGATGGTGGTTCCTGTCATTTATTTTGTCAGAGATACTGTGTAATATCAGGTCACTCTCCAGCGGAAAGTCCGATCATACTGTGCACATTTGCTATTCCCCAGCAAGGTTATTTTCCCCAGCAGGGGGTTACCTCAACAGGGTGCTCGGCTTGAGTTCCCAATTTCCCAGCAGGGTTGACTTCATCCTCCCAGCATTTATTTTGCTGGAATAATTCTGTAGCATCTGGCTATCCCCGGCGGAGTCGGCATTATCATTTATTTTGCTGAAGCAGTTTCTGTACTCTAGCAGTTCAGGTGAAGAGAACTCTTGCTCAAATGAATTACCAAACATTCAAGATCTCGGCATGAGACATCCAATGATAATGTCAGTTTCGGCAGTATTCCCCACAGAGTTACCAGGATAAGTTTCTCTTTATTCCCAGGCAGAATTAGTTGTCATCAGGGGTTCCATGAATCAGAATTTCAGAGGCCACCGCCGGTTATCAGAGCAGGCGTCCGGTAGTTTGGTTTCCAAATAGCCCCAGTAGAGTCCATCTCAAAGTCGCTGTCACGTCAGTGCTAAGAAGTTTGTGGGTGAGGATCATCGGAGAACTAAGTCCTGACGTGGACAATTTATTCCTATATTGACGGGATTTCTTCGGAAGTGGGCGTCCTAACGTGGACAGGTTTATTTCCCCGGATTGGTGAGGTGTGTTAGTCCTAACGTGGACAGATTCGGGTTCTCGAAATTAGTGGAATGGGAGGTCATGACGAAAAAGTGATTACTCTTTGTGTTGGTGCCCTGACGTGGACAGATCAGACAAGGGTGTGAGTCCTTACGTGGACAAGTCTTATTTCCTCAGCAGGTCGAAGACGCCTGAGTCCCAACATGGACAAATCAAGACGAGATCAGTGTCCTGACGTGGACAAATCAAAGAAATTATTATTCCTAACGTGGAGAAGTGGGTCCTAACGTGGACGATGTAGTCCTTACGCGGACATATCAAGTCGGATTCCTTACGTGGAAAGAGATGATTCCTTACGTGGAAAAAGATAGTTTCCTTACGTGGAAAGGACAACATTCCTAACGTGGAAAGAGTGGAGTCCTTACATGGACAGATTAAGATGGCATTCCTTACGTGGAAAAATGTAGTCCTGACGCGGACAAATCGGAAGGAATTGGTTGCCTTATGTGGAAAAGTTATGTTTCCTTGCGTGGAAAACGGATAGCATTCCTTACGTGGAAAGAGGTTTGTATTCCTGACGTGGAAAGAAAGAGTGTATTCCTGACGTGGAAGGAGTTTAGTTCTGATGTGGACAGACTCAAAAGAAGATTTATTCCTTACGTGGAAAAATTGGGGTCCTTACGTGGATAGATTCAAGAAAAGTTGATTCCTGACGTGGAAGAATGATGTACTCCTTACGTGGAAAGTTGAGTCCTGACGTGGACAGGTTCAGAACCAAAGATTGAATTCCTTATGTGGAAAGATTGGAGTCCTGACGCGGACATGTCAAGTGGTATTGGAGTCCTTATGTGGACAGATTGATGTAGTTCTCCTTATGTGGAAAGAAGATTGCTTCCTGACGTGGAAAGATGAAAGGGTTAGTCCTGACGTGGACAGATACAGAAGAAATGATTCCTAACGTGGACAGGTGTTACTCCTAACGTGGAAGAGTTTTATTCCTAACGTGGACGATTCAGTTTATAGAAATGCAGACGAATTATCCCCAGCGGTGTTGCCGAGACTTTTCTGGGTTAACAGCAAGTGGAGTCCTAACGTGGACCGGTTTTAGTTGAAATTTCTTCGTATTGATGACAGACAGAGTCCTAGCATGGACAAGCAAGCAATCTGTTGTGACAGAATCCTTTTCAGAACGATGAAGACAATCCCCAGCACGGTCGCGCGAGATCAGTGGGTTGCCGTAACAGTCAGATTCAGCTGATGAATGTCGTTCCTCAAGCAGGAGCGCAGTTTATTTCTGCGGTTGGCAAATTTCTGGGTTCCTAGTATTCAACCGTCTCGTACCGTGAATGTCTGAAGGCTCCAGGCCCTTCACCCAATCGGGTCCAAGTCGCTTGAATAGGGGCAGCTGTTGCACCCTAAAATTTGCCCAACCTTATTCACTTGGTTTATGTTTCAATGTCATTAGCATTTGCATATAGAGTCAGGTGCATAGTCTAATCATCTGCATAGCATAAGCATAGCAAGTCATACAACAGGGGGATCAATCACTATTCTCATCTCTAGAAGCCTATCAAGAGGTTATTATCCCAATTCAATCTCATTCAAGTCATCAGGGAAGAATTTGAAAGCAAAGAGTTCAGCAGATCAAGCCTTGAGTCCATCTCCTAGCTGAGGGTATCTGAGGGTCAACAAGAGGGTTGTGAGCTGTGAGTTGAAGGCATGGAGAGTATCTAGACATTATGAGAGACTTAGAAAGTCATTTAAAGAAGGAGACAAGTCATTGATGAGAGCACAAGAGCTATAGCTGAAGGCAGTCAACTAGGGTTTCATCTGGGTCAACCCTAGGTCAACCCTAGGTCAATTGATTGATTTAAGGGGCATTCAAGTATAGTGGAGAGATGTGGGGTTCATCATTGGACATATAAAGAAGGATATGGAGATATGCCAAGAAGAATTCAAGAGAAATCAAGGAGAAGAGGAGCTTCTAAATTAGGGTTTCTGTGTAAAATCCCCTAGTTTAGGTCAAATTTCCAAGCAGGATAAGTCAAAATGCTAGCTTCAAATGGATCCTTGGCCAACATGAAACTTGTAGAGGATCTCAAGACCTTTAATTTGAGTGGTGGAAGACATCAAGGAGATTTATAGAACTCAAGTTATGGTCCTTGCAAGTTACAGGTCATCTGAGGTATCTGAAATTTTGTCTGTGAAAGTGACTTGACTTCCAAGCTAGTTTTACCCCTCAAGGAGATTTCAAATGAATTTCTGGTCAACATAAGAATTGTTCCTCATTGTCTTAGCTTTCTAGAATGGTATAGCATGCCCTCATATGATGTGTGGAGCTCAACTTATGGTCTTGGCAAGCAAAGGGTATTTTGGTCATTTGTGAATTACAGGTCATTTTAACCTATGTCCAAAACTCATACAAGGAGGCCTCAAATGGAAAAACTTACAACATCAAACTTGCTCCAAATGACATTTTGAGTCTAGAAAGAAGGTCACAAATTGTTGGAAAATCTCATAACATGAAGTTGCATGATTGGTCAAATTTGAACTAAAATGGCTTATAACTTAAATAAAGTCAAAGTGAAAAATGGTTTGAGAGATTTATAAGTCCAAATGGGGACTTCCAATATATGATTTTGGGTCCAAAAGACATTTTAGAGACAATGGTTCAAGCACTTTTTTGAGTTTAGAAGGAAAAAGAAAAGTTATTTATGGTTACTTGCATTTGAAGAAACATTTCAAAAATCAATCAAAGTTGGAAGGCAAGGGAAGTTGTAAGATGGATCTAGAAGTTTCCATTGAGCCCTATATATTCATGAAATCAGAATTGAGCAAGGGTTGGATTCATTTTTCACCAAAAATTTCCCAAAGTTCTCTCATTCTCCAAGTGGCAAGTTCACTTCAATCTCACAAATTCAGCATCAATTCTCATCAATATTGATCCTCCTACATTTCTCCATCATCATGGATCAGAATTGAATCAAAGATTTGGTGGATATTGATCATTTTCGTGCACTTCCATCAAGAACACACAAATTGCAATTTCCATTGGAACTCAAGATCCAAGGCCAAATTCATCAAGGTGTTGCATACAGAATCAAGCACTGAGTTAGTTGATCAAGATCCAAGCATCAAAAGCCTTAGATCCACGAGTTCCATCAGCATCTCCAAGCTTTTGCATTAGGTGCATTTTCTCTGCCATTGCTTGATTTAGTTAGTTTAGCATAGTTTTATTAGTTTAGATGTGATCTAGGTTGTTAGTAGAACGATTAGGATGAGTTTGGTGCTGTTTAGTGATGGTTGTTGACAGGTGCTTGAAACTGTTAGGACCTAGAACTCTTAGGTTAGGCCATTATAATGTTAGTTTGATAGATCAGAATAATCACCATTAGTCATAGATTAGATTAGTATAGGTTTGATTGAGAATTATGTTGATAAGTTGCAGAGCATTTTCATGGTGGCCAGAGATTATTGCTATCGGGTTGAGAGTTATGTTGAGTTTCAAAACAAACTATGACCATAGGCTTGTAGAGGGAGAAATTCTGAATGATTTTCATGTTTGGATCGAGTTGAACCGTGGCCTGTAGAAGGAGAACAGAGAGCTTGAGCATGATGCGTGCATGGAGTTTTCATGGAGGGAAACCCTAGTTCTCATGAACCAAGGTAGGAGATACAATCATGGCCGTCCATTGCTTGTTGGACCATTGACCTCAGAGCCCATCGTGTGGCTTTCGTTTAATTCTGAGTTTTGGAGGGAGAGAGGTGCCCTAAACGCACCGTTTCATTTAATGAAACGGGCGGGCCTAGGTGTGTTAATGATATCCCCACCCCCCAGTATTAAGCCCATTATGATTTGAACGTGAAAGCCCTGCTATTCTCACCCCCTGCTTCCTCTTCTTTTTTCTTTTATTTTCATTAATTCTGATTTGTTCTGGGCCTAATTCAACTTGCTACGCGCACCCCACCATTGCTGGCCCATCCTGATCACAACTAGGGCGCCCTGCTATTCAAACCCCCTCCATTTTATTTCATTTTATTTTCTTTTTATTTTCCTTAATTTTTTATGCATCTTCTAAAATTCATAATAAATAGATAAAAAATCATTTTTAATTCATTCTTTTTACACTATTTTCTTTAGGATGTCTAGAAAATTATAAAAAAATAAAATTGCATTTTTATTTTTATTTGATATTTTTCCTATATTTTCTAAATAAATGACATCTTAAATAGCTTCATTTCATGCTTGATTTTATTAATTTTTGTTCTATTAGATACGTTCATATTTTTTGTTCATTCTTTTTAGGTTGTTTAGATGAGATATTGAACCTGTAGAAACAATTTAGTTCCCATTTTTAGAAATTAATTTTAGGTGCTTAATGTAGGCTTGAACAACATGAACAAATTAGGGTTTTTAGGTGATGACTTAGGAGATTTGATTCTTTTCCCTTAAGACTTAGGGTTTGACTAGTTTAGTTATGGGACTATAGGGGCTATGGGTAGTTATTAGATCCCTTAGAAAAAGTCAGGATTCCCCTATTGCTATTAATACTCTGTGTATGTCTGATTGACTGGTGTGGTGTGCCCTCTGGGGATTATTGCTTGCTTGCTTGGGTATTGGGATTGGCTGGGGACTTGGGAGAGCTGAAGACTTGAGGAGATGAAAACCATTGGAGATCCAGAGATTGAAGATCAACTGCCAGAGTTGGAGAGGAGGTTATTGCTAGCAGCTGCTGAGGAGACTAGGGTTTAGGAGCTAGGCAGAGCTCTAGATTAGAAAGTTTGTTTCTCAAACATGGAATGCCTTGTCTGCATCCATCCTTTCTCTATGATTCAAAGTCTCTTTCAAATATCCACCTCCTTCCTTTGGAAGGATCAGTGAATATATTTGAAAGATAGAACTTTTGAGAGGAAACTTTCTGTTTAGTGTTAACAGTTGATGAACCACCCTTGGTAGGTAGTCAATTGTCTAACATTCATTCACTTCACTCTTGTGACTGATTCCTCATCCTGGAGGTTTGAACTTGAAGAAAAGCCATTGCATATAGAAGACTGATGATCAAAGCCCTTGCCTGAAGGCCATGAAGATGGAGATTGATGCTTGTTGAAGCCTGTAGCTGATTGGAGATGACTTGAAGCCAGATGTTGATTCAGAGCTGCTGATGCTGTTTATTTTTGCTGTATTTCATTTCTGATGTATTGATTGGTTTTCTGAACTGTATTGTTTGCTGTTTACCCTGTTGGGTTGAAAGTGAAGTCTGTTCACTTTTGCCTATTGTTTTCTAGGTTCGAGGTTGAGTGGGACTCCCTTGCCTCGCTTGTACTGTTGCATCCATGCATTTTACTGCTTTACTGTATATATCTGGTATTGTTTCTGTTTCTGCCTATCCCGTAGGATCTCTGTTTCTCTCTGTGCAAGAGAGGAGCATGATAGATACTAGGTCTTAACCCATGCATGATAACATTAGGTTAGTTTGTTTCCCTTCGCAACCGTAGGTTAGAGTTCTGTCTCTTTCTTTCTCAAAACAAACAGAAAAACACATAAAGATTTCAAACACAATAAAAGACACTTCTTTCGTAAAAGAATGTGAACTCATCAAGACGTCATTTTTGTCCGCTGGGACTGTTAATCAGAAAAAACCTTTTTCAGAAGGAATAAAATCAATCCAAGACAAGCTTGTGTCTTCCGTGGCCCGAACTACGTTTGCTCTGATCTTTCATGCCGTGTGAAAGTACGTAGGCATAGGATACGATATCCTAGCGAGCAACCTTCCCCTCCTTTCCCGTAGGTAGGCGAACTACGTTGACTCTGATTTCTCGTTCCAGACGGGAATACGTAGGCATAAAGTGCGATACTTTGCCGAGTCATTTTTATTTTCATTTTATTTTCTTTTTAACCCCTGACCTATAGTTTAGATAGAATAACAATCCATACCCGAAAACAAGCGTGGATCCCGTCGAGTACGACGGACGTGAGGGGTGCTAATACCTTCCCCTTGCGTAACCGACTCCCGAATCCAGGTTTTTGGTTGCGACGACCATACCTTTCCCGTGTTGTGCGAGGTTTACTCTGAGCGTTTCCTTTCCCTCCCGTGGGATAAATAACGCACGGTGGCGACTCTTCTGTTCAGCCGGCGCCGATTTTCGCAGTAGCGACACAATTGTCAGAGGATCTTCTTCCAGAATCAAAGCTTCTCATCCAGAAGATGTGATAATTGGAAAGAAAGATGATCCAATAAGGACAAGATCATTTCTCAGAACTTCTGAATCTTCTTTATTTGGCTTAGTGTCAATAATAGAACCAACATCTGTAGATGAGGCTCTGGAAGATAATGAATGGATTATAGCTATGCAAGAAGAGCTGAATCAATTCACCAGAAATGAAGTTTGGGATCTGGTTCCTAGACCTAAAGGATTCAATGTTATTGGAACAAAATGGGTCTTCAGGAATAAACTGAATGAAAAAGGAGAAGTTGAGAGGAATAAGGCAAGGCTGGTTGCTCAAGGATACAGTCAGCAAGAAGGTATTGATTACACTGAGACATATGCTCTAGTGGCAAGGTTAGAATCTATATGCCTTCTTATTTCTTTTGCTGCACAGAATAACATCACTCTGTATCAGATGGATGTTAAAAGTGCTTTTCTAAATGGTATTATAGAAGAAGAAGTATATGTCCACCAACCTCCTGGTTTTGAAAGTGAAAACTTTCCAGATCATGTTTTCAAATTAAAGAAATCCCTTTATGAATTAAAACAAGCTCCCAGAGCTTGGTATGAGAGGTTAAGCAACTTCCTTCTGAAGAAAAATTTTATCAGAGGAAAAGTGGATACAACTTTATCCTGTAAAACTGTTAAGAAAGATCTGTTGATTTGTCAAATTTATGTAGATGACATTATTTTTGGATCAACAAATATTACGCTTGGAAAGGAGTTTGCTAAATGTATGCAGGAAGAATTTGAAATGAGCATGATGGGAGAATTGAGATTCTTCTTGGGAATTCAAGTCAACCAGACTCCAGAGTGCACCTACATACATCAAACCAAATATGTTAAAGAGCTTCTGAAGAAGTTCAACATGATTGATAGAAAAATGGCAAAGACTCCAATGCATCCTACAAGCACTCTAGGTAAGGAAGAGGTAAGTAAGAAGGTAGATCAAAAACTCTACAGAGGTATGATAGGATCTCTTCTATACTTGACTGCTTCTAGACCAGATATTCTGTTTAGTGTCTGCTTATGTGCTAGATTCCAATCAGATCCTAGAGAATCACACTTAACAGCTGTTAAGAGGATTCTAAGGTATCTGAAAGGTACTGCTAACATGGGTTTGTGTTACAGAAGATCTGATGAATTTTCATTAGTTGGATTCTGTGATGCTGACTATGCTGGAGACAGAGTTGAACGTAAAAGCACTTCTGGAAGCTGTCAGTTTCTTGGAAGTCATCTGATCTCATGGTACAGCAAGAAGCAACCTACCATTGCACTATCAACTACAGAGGCAGAATACATTGCTGCTGCTGGATGTTGCACTCAGATGCTCTGGATGAAGAGTCAATTAGAAGATTATCAAATCTATGAGAGTAATCTTTCTATCTTTTGTGATAATACTTCTGCTATATGTTTGTCAAAAAATCCAATCTTGCATTCTAAGGCAAAACATATAGAAATTAAACATCACTTCATCAGAGACTATGTTCAGAAGGGTGTAATTAATTTAGCTTTTGTTGATACATATCATCAATGGGCTGATATTTTCACAAAACCCCTTGCTGAAGATAGATTTAAGTTCATTCTGAAAAATATTTGTATGGATTTTTGTCCAGAGTAATATTTATCAGAGGCAACCTCTCAGATGCAAAATGTTTAATGATCTGAAGTATTTCTTCTGTTCATTTATTCTATTCTGATTATTATTTCTGATGTGAAAATCTGAACTAACCATCTTTAGAAGATCTGAACGTGGCTAACGTTTCATTTCTTGAGAGAATTCAGAACATCATGCAAGCAAACACGTGTCCCACAAAATCTGAAGAGGTGGCGTGTGGACAACTGAAAAGACATTTGAGGTGAAATTTGAATAGTAAATATCTTGGTTTTCCCCCCAAATCTGTCAGAAGCATTTATTATTTGAAATGATTTTATTCTTTTCATTTAATGCTACTCAAACGTGCCTTATTTCTGTCTTTTGGTGTGCCTATGTGATTAGTATAAATACTTGATGTGTATTCACTTTCACACTTTTCACTCTCAGAATTTATATGCATTTTCATCTTTTGTTCTCTCTGCATAAAAACCCAAAACCTAAGTGTTCTAAAAAGCATTCTTCAATGGCGTCTTCTTCATCAACAACTGCACAGTTTCAATCAACAATGGCTGCTGTGACTTCAGATAACCTAGGTGCTGCTCCATATACTCCTCCACAGAGAACTCTTCTCACACCTGTTGATAAGTTAGAAGTGTTGTGTGAATCCATGGTTGAATTTGATTCTTTGGCTGACAATGGGTTTGATTTTCGCTCCATTGTTAGAGCTCAAGGTTGGGTGAAATACTTTGATAGACTGTTTGGACCAGTTTACCCTCTGCTTGTTAAGGAATTCTGGATTCATGCATCTGTGTATCCAAAGTTCATTTTATCATCTGTGCTGGGAAAGGAGATCATCATCACAGAGGATCTGATTAGAAGACTGATTGGTTATGAAGAAACAGATGGTGTTTCACATCTGCCAGCTGGGCGTGTTGATATGGATGAAGTTTATGAGGAGGTTATGACTGCTGGACAAGCCTCTAACAGATTCAAAGATCTGAAGCCTGACTACAAGATCTGGGCCAAGATCTTTATGGGATGCATACATCACAGAAAGTCAACAAATTCCCCAGATTATGTCAACAATGAACAGATCTATTTTATGTACTGTCTTAGTCAGAGTAATAAGGTAGATCTTCCTTACTTATTGTTCATGCATTTGTGGAATCACATCAATGCATCTAGAGAATCTGTGAAGGAAAAAGGCCAGAAGATCAGGACTTGGATACCTTTTGGAAGGTTACTATCAGATCTTCTCACTGAAAATGGTTTAGTGGCTGCTCTGTATGATGCTGGTGTTACAGAAGAACTAGAGTTCATTATGGGAAAGCCTCTGAACGCTAAAAGCCTTCTGAGACTTAAGATTGTAGATGAACTTACTACTGCTCCAAAGAGGTTAAATATGGCTGATTTGAATAAGAGAATTCCTGTATCAGATTTTCCTCTATTCTTTGCTGAAGAACCAAGACACATTGTTCTGATGTATATAGAGGAATGCAAAAGGGAAGGAGTGCCTGTTCCAGCCAATGTATTTCAACTTGTCAAGCAACCACTGCCAGATGCAGGAGAAGAAGAAGAAGAAGAAGTTCCACTTCAGAGGAAAAGATCTCAGCCTGTAGCAGAATCTGAACCTGTCCAGAAGAAGGTTAAGATTGCTGAGAAACCAAAGGATCTTCTGAAGAGAAAGGACTCTGGAGAAGCTGCCTCTGCATCTGCTAAGAGGATTAAACTCAAAGGTACTAAAGCTTCTGTTACTTCTAAAAATGTTGTTATTAATGATTCATCTATTAAGTCTGTACCCAAACCCCCTGTCACTCAAACAACATCTGTTGCTGCCCCTAGTTCTGTCTCACCTCAGAAACAACCTACTGCTTCTGTATCAAAACCACCTCAACCCAAACTACACATCAAACACTTCACTCCACGTCCTTCACCAACAGAACCACAACAAACAGTCCCACAACAAACAGAACCACAACCATCAGAACTACCACAAAATTCTGATAAACAAAACTCTGCTCAACCACAAACAGAAAATCAACCAATAACTTCTGATCATCCAGAAAAACAAACCACAGAAGATCAACCAGAAAAAGAATCTGTCATACCACCATCAACAATTCCACCTTCTGAACCTGTAGCACCTGTTACTTCTGAACCCTCTAAAGTAACTTCTGCTCCTGTTTCATCTGAACCACCTACACAACAATCTGATATTCCTTCAGAACCATCTCATATCCCTGAGACAGAAGTTCTTGATATCACTCCATTAAAAACAGTGTTTCAAGTTTCTTCTACCTCTTGTACACCTGAAACATCTTCAAATTCATCTGAATCAGAAATTCATCCTGATTTTCTGATTAATCCATCTGACAAATACCTTGTTCATGACCCTGAATCTGAACCTGAATCAACCTTACCTACTAAATCTACCATTCCAGACCCTATGCCTCCACCAGCGACTTCATCTGAGATGATTGTTCCCTCTACCAATCCATCCTCATCTGGAATATCTTGTGCCCAAGTGTCTTCTCTTTATCATAATTTATCTTATGGTTTCAAACTAAAAGATTTTTATGATAGAGTTGAGCCTTCTGAACCTTTGCAACCTCTGAAACCAAAGCTCATTCAGGCCCTTCCATCTGTAATCATTTCATATATTCAATCTATGAACAATGAAGGATCCTTAGCCACCATATCTGCTACATCTGGTAAAGCTGTTGTTTCAGCTCTGCATCCTGCATCTGATAACACAGTTGCATCTGATAAGCCATCAAACTCTGCTTTCGTACCATACTCCAATGCATCTTTTGATGTTGTTTACCCATGCACAAGACCTCAACCAACTCTGCTTAATGCATTAAACAGATCTTTACCTCAGAAACCAGAAATTCCATTCTTTCCATATGTTCCCCCACCTCTGATTTCCATCTCAAAATCACTGATACCACCAACTCCAAAACCTAAACAGATGACTCTGGAAACCTTGCTTAAACCACCACCCAGACTTAATATTGATCATTTATTTCAAACGTTTTTGCAAGAATTACAGATGTCTTTAGGTACTGTTCAGAAAAGATGTTCTGAAACTATGGATGCAAATGAGACTGACATCATCTGGAAAGGTTTTGTCAATAGATTCAACACAGTAGCTTCTAATTTGAAGAACATTTGTTCTGATGATGCAAAGCTCAGAGCTGAAAGAACTCAATTCTGGATTGTAAACAAGACTGAACCTCTGCTTTGTTTGGATGCTCCTCTTCCTCCTCCTCCAGAACCAACTGCCAATGCATTGACTATGACTCTGGTAGAACCATCTTCAGGATCTCCAGATCATATGGCAATTGACTCTGCTCAGGATACAAAACCTCCATCATCAGAGATAAAGACAGAAAATCCAGATTTGGGAGACAAGATTGCTGCTCTGGAAGCTGGTCAATCTGAAATAAGATCTTGGATGGCGAAGCAAGACAAGAAATCTGAGGACATGTCAGAGTGGATGTCTAAACAAGATGAGAAGAATGAGACAATAACCAAGTTCATGTCAAAGCAAGAGCAATCACAATCTGAGATCACAGACCTATTGAAGATGCTTTTGTCAAAACACTCTTAGATTTCTTTCTCATATTTATGCATCTGTTGTTTTTGCATCTGAATGTTATTGTTATATCTTCTGATATTTTCCACTGTACTTTTGCTCTGTTATGATTAAATGAATCAGTTTGTTATTCTCCATTGAATTATCTGCTATTGTTCCTTTTATTTGTCTTTATTAAAAGTTTTTTCTTTTTGCTTATGACAAAAAAGGGGGAGAAAATAAAGATCTGAACTATTTAATATAATTTCACTAAAATGAATCTTCAGACATATCTACTCTTTCTAATATCTAAATTGACTATTTCAGAACTTTTGATAAGAACACTCTATAAAAGAATCTCTGAGTTTCTCAGATCTTTTATCTTTTATCAAACTCTGAATCTCATATCTGCAAGATAGTCTGACCCTTGCTTATTACAAAGACAAACAAGATCTGACTCTGAAGATTACTCAAGATAAAAAGGGAAGTGTCTATTCCTTTTTCATATTTAACTCAGGGGGAGATTCATCATCTCAGGGGGAGTTATAATTCTTTATGTTCAATTAAATAAAATTTCTGATACTTTTTGTCATCATCAAAAAGGGGGAGATTGTTAGAACACAGATTGGTTCTTAATAATTACTCTTTGTTTTGATGATAACTGCTAGGAAATTTATATTTAAGAATTATATACTCTAAAATTTGTTTGAGAGTTTTACTGCAGATTAAAATTATATTAACTCTCTAGAAGCAAATCTGCCTTGAATACAAGAAGTTATTCTGACTCTGAAGCGCCAGATGCACCTCACAGAAGAATCTGTTTGCTCCTTACAGAAGATCCTGAGCGTAGTCTCCAGAAGGATCTGAAGCAAGAAGCTCCAGAACATTCTGAGTCAGAAGCATCTGAAGATAATCAGAAGCATCTGAAGATAGTCAGAAGCATCTGAAGCTGAAGCATCAGAAGTATAGAAGAATATTGATTGAAGAGTTTCTCAAAGCATTGATCTACAGAAGTTTCTGAAAGTACCTACGCTGCCAAGTACTGAAGTTCTGTGTCAAAATGCTCTGATGATCAACACGCTAGAAGCACACACGCTGCAGAAGACTCTGATACAGCATAGTTCTGAATCTCATCTGAAGACTCTGATCCATTCAGACTCTGAAGAACTTGCTGAAACTGAAGAAGTGATTTCAAGATTATATCCGTTGGAACTATTCAACGTCTCTTTCCTTATTTGTGCTAGACACACTTACACAGACAAAAAGGATTTATCTGTGCCATCTATTTCAAGGAAAGGTCAGTGCATGTGAAGACAAAAAGGCTCAGACCTTTTGGACTCTCTTTTCAAAGTTCAGTTTGCATATTTCAGCTGCCTATAAAAGGAGATCTTCACTTCATTCTTCAGGGCTACTCTCTTGCTGAAAAGAAAACATCATATTCTAAAGCCTTCACTCTTATATTCTTCATAGAATCTCATTGTACTTAAACTTAAGAGAAAAATCACTGTTGTGATTATAGCTTTATAGAAGCATTAAAAACTCTTGTATTTAATTTACATTGATTGTAAAGGATATTCCTTAAGAGGATTCAGTTAGAATCAGTCGCTCTTGAGAAGACTAAGAACTGTTGTTCTTAGGTGATACTATTGTAATCAGTTTGATTTAATAGTGGATTAAGTCCTTGTTGAGAAAGGCAAATCACTCTGGAAGGGTGGACTGGAGTAGTTGTTTAACGAACCAGGATAAAAATAATTGTGTGATTATTTTCAAGTATTAATTTTCCATACTTATTCAATCCCCCCCTTTCTAAGTATTATCTCACCTTCAACAAGGAGTGACAGTTACTCCTTTTCGTCTTCTATGTCTGTAATCACACGACTTCGTTCTCGTTTGAGAATTTCTCTTTCTGGGATCCATTATTCTTATTCTTTTGTTCCCTAATTTTTGCCTGGACTTACTCTCTTTGAGTTCTTTCGATTTTGAAGTCCAGCGGGATGCCCCAATTTTGCCTAAGTATTTGCTTTCCAGCTTTTCAACCTAGCGGGCTTTTTTTTTTTTTTTGAAACAAGTCGTGTGACACTGGTTGTCTTGATTTCTCCGAAAGGGTTGTAACTGTCTCACTCCTGATTGGTGAGTTTTAACCATTGTGGTTGATGAGGTGACGACCTCTTGAGAGGGGTAAGGTGTGATTGGTCCTCGAATGGGAACACTCTTCTATAAAATCCGAACGCTCGGTTGAGCTAACTGACAACTACCCTGCCCCAGGTTAGGATGTGAGGGTTTGAAAGTCCGAAAGAAACTCCTACTTCTAGGCTCGAAGTGGTTGACTAGGGACTAACTCCTTATATCTCCGGTGTTTAGGGAACTTGAAGCAATGCTTGTACATCCTCGGCAGGATTTTATCCGAAAGCATACGATCATCATTTATGAGTATTCAGTTTTCGTTATCCTCCCTCCAATCTTTGCTAACCATAGTGATAAAGTGGAGTGGATAAAAGCGCAAGTGTCTGTGTTGTGTAAAAATGAGCGAAGGCGACATAATTAATCCAGAAAAATGCAAATTCACTTCATTAATATTACCATTCAAAACAACAATGTTTAGCAGCAAGTAGTAAATAACAGAAAAGAAACTACTAATGCAAATGATGAAAAGTCCAAGGACTGCCAATGTTGAGGACGTCTGCCTGTCTGGACCATTGGCTTCTGGAAATGACCCTCTGAATCTTCGGGCTTAGACAGCCAAGAGGTTGACATGAACAACCAAAACTCCTTCTGGAAAGGAAATGCACCCTTTGTCAATCAACTGCTGCACTTTTGCTTGAAAAGCTTTGCAATCTTCGGTTGAATGCCCCATGGATCCACCATGATATCCACACTGAGCATGGGGATTGTACCCAGGAGGGTAAGGTTCTGGCACAGGCTTAAGAGCTTTGGGCTCCACCAAAGAGTTCTGAGTCAGATGTGGCAGAAGTTGGTTGTACAACATAGGAACTGGATGAAAAGGAGCATTCCTTCTTTCCAAGTTATTACGAGGCCTACTCTGATTCTGGCGCTGATTCAGATAACCTCGGCCACGGGCTTGTTGATTTACTTGAGGAGCGACCCAAATTTTCTGATGTGGTGCCCTAGGTACAGTTGTCTGTCCAGAATAACGAGACACAGAAGATACTGACCGTTGAGAAGATGAAGAACCAAAAGATTTCACCGATTCATCTTGAGAATAACCAACATCTGCCATGGCTGCATTGATTACAATTTCTTCTTTAGTTTGAGAGCTATAGAGGGATTCAATTTCACTAGCCTGACCGCTTGAAACATTCTGAATTCTTCCAGTCTTAATGCCATACTCAATGCGTTCTCCTGCTCTTACCAATTCAGAGAATTTTGGTGCAATTCTGAGCATTCTTTCGAAGTACGGGCTCTGCAAGGAGTTTACGAACATGTCTGCTAACTCTCGATCTAAAAGTGGTGGTCGCACTCTGGAAGCAAATTCTCTCCATCTCTGAGCATACTTCCGGAAGGGTTCATTGTTCTCTTGAGACAAGCTTTGCAATTGCATGCGACTGAGAGCCATGTCAAGATTATATTCGTACTGTTTTAGAAAAGCCTTGGCTAAGTCCATCCATGACCGGATCTGACTACTCTCCAACTGCATATACCAACTCAGAGATGCCCCAATCAGACTGTCTTGAAAACAGTGGATCATCAACTTGTCGTCATGCACAAACGAAGTCATTCTTCTGCAGAACATCACCAAATGTTGCCTCGGGCAGCTATCCCCTTTATACTTCTCAAACTTCGGTGTTTTGAAATTTAGAGGTAACACTAGGCCGGGAACCAGACACATATCTGAAGCGTTGAGACCAACAGTATCTTTAACTTCCAAGGCCTTGAGTTTTTCATCCAACGCATGAAACCTTTTAGCATACTCAAGAGCTCTCGGGTCCTTAGTATTCATTATCAGAACCTCCCTTCTGGAATTCAGCACAGAGAAAGCAACATCATGGCTATCTGTAGCATCAGGAGAAGAAGAATGTTCACTTCAGACAACAAACTGTTTGTGTAGACCCTGGTCTTCAACAGAAGGCTGTACAGGCTGAGCTTTAGTCAGGTTGTTCACTTGCAGAAAGTCTTCATCAGTCAGAGAACCAAACAGAGGATTGATCATCATAGTAAAACCCGGCAGGCTATCAACATTCTGGGGGTCGTTCCCTGACATAGCTAACAACAATTCTCAGCTTGACTTCACTTCTTGCCACTGCTTGATTCTGCTTCAACCAATTATTCCTCCCTTAATAATCACCACTTGCTTAGAACGGGCACCGGGGAATCACCTTCTGAATCAAAACAAAGGTTGGATAAGAGCTCTGGCCAGCTGGAGAATGATATGCAAAATGATGCAAAGATGCTTATGCAAATGCAATGCAAGATGCAACAAACACGGGATCACAACCCCCACAAATCTCTGAATACTGTTGCGCTGCTGACTGAATAAGTTCAAAAGTCCGCTCTGAAGAGAAAACCAGAATACCGGGTTGGCTGAAGGTCAAGTTTTCCTGCATAAAACTCCCCCACTCACAGGTGTGGACCTATCTCTGATAAGGTTCGGCATCCTATGCGGTCGTCAGCGTCACAGACTTTCAAGAAATGATGATACGTTCACCATTTCTAGTTTGGCATCATCATCTCCTGAAGAGGCCTCACTTAGCTAACTCCCAAGTGATCGGTTCCCAGAGTCGACAATCCTCAGATCCAAAATTCCTTCGAGCCCAAAGGGCCAGAAAGAAAGTCGTTAAAGAGAATCTCGTTTGAGCATGAGTTTCATGGCTAGCTGGTGCATGCAAAGCATACAGGCTCACCACTAATCTCCACTTCTAATGCTAAGTCTATACTCAAGCCCGGCTCTGGCTTATCTCTCAATGGAACAATCCCTCCCACAGCACAACAACAACAGATAATAATAAGGTGCGGAAAATGTAAACATAACAATGTACAAAATACAACACACAAATAAACACACCTAAAGACAAGCAAACAAAACGCTAGGATTGACTCGCATAAGGGATATGCCTCTCCCCAGCAGAGTCGCCAGCTGTCGCATCTGCGAAAATCGAGGGCCGGCAATGACAGAAGAGTCGCCACCGTGCGTTATTTATCCCAAAGGAGGGAAATGAAACGCTCAGAGAAAACCTAACGAAAAGAGGGATAAGATTGGTCATCGCAACCAAATCTCGGGTTCGGGAGTCGGTTACGCAAGGGGAAGGTATTAGCACCCCTCACGTCCGTCGTACTCGACGGGATCGACGCTTGTTGTCTAGTCTATGGGTGAAAACAAACTATCTATGGCTGCTAATGCTAAACGGAAAGAACTGAAAAGAACGGAAAGAACTGAAAGAGCTGACTCGATAGGACATCGCCATCCTATGCCTACGTATTCCCTCGTGCAATGGGAAAGTCAGAGTCAACGTAGTTCGAAAAACTACGGGGGGGATTGCTCGCCAAGACCTCGCGTCTTGTGCCTACGTATTCTCGTCTGGTACGAGAAATCAGAGCAAAACGTAGTTCAGGCTAACTACGGGTAAACAGGGGTGTTCTCGATCACACGGGGGTGAGAGAAAAGGTTGACGATACTAGCATGCGCATTCTAGCAGTTAGGTGTATGTTGCTCGACCATTGGAGACTTAGGCGTTACCTGTTTGTGGTAGAACGGACGTAGTATGTCGGGGTTTAAAGATATGGGAACCTACGGGTTCTAGAACTACGGTCTGGTCTCAATTGCGCTAGGGCAAGAGAAAGGGAAAGATTAGTCGTCAGTGGGAAAGTCTCGATCGCACGGCAGCGAGAGAACAGAGAAGTTAGTTGTTAGTGTGCTCGCTAGGATATCGCATCCTATGCCTACGTACTCTCAACAGGTATGAGAGATCAGAGCATCCGTAGTTCAGCTAACTCTGGAAAACGGTCTCGATCGCACGGAAGCGAGAGAAAAGGGAGTCTCGATTGCACTGAGGCAAGAGGGGGGATCTCGATCGCCAGGACGCGAGAGAAGGAGTTTCGGTCGCACAGGGGCGAGGGAAAAGAGGAAGCAGGCCTAACACGCCTAAACGGGAAGGAACTCGGGACACACACACAAGAACCTAAAGCGTAGGAGCGAATGCGTCGTATATCACCCAAAGGGTGCTACACTAAACACTCTAGGCCATTAAGGGGAAACCCCTCAATCACCATTTCCTACATATCTATTGCTTAAAACTCACAACGCTCGACAGTTGATTAAAAGATTTGAATTAGATAGATGTTACCGAACAGAGTGGTTCCGTTGACCCTTGACATTGTGCGCAAGCTCCATTCCAATATTCTCCTCTTTTGGTCCTTGATGATGCTTTGAATCGGGACCAATGTGACGCTAAACCGTCATAGCTCGACTTATAAGGGAAGTCAAACTTTAAGAGGTTGCGTATCGATTTCCGTGTCAAAGACAAGATGGAGAAATGATATTGAAAATCATTCTCCAATTAAATCATGTCATACGGCCCAAACCAGAAGAAGAGCAAAATAAAATCAGAAGAAAAAGAGAAAAGAGGAGAGAAAGAAGGTGGTCTCATATCCTACATTATCCATCAACAAATTGATTAATAACGAATTACAGAGGTCTCATCATCGACCCAAAACGGTGAAAAATGAACAGAGATGAAATAAAGGTCGAAAATGGAAACGAAAGAGAAAAAACGGTCTCGGGATTGTCGTTTCCATCAATAATTTGACGTATAACAACTTGGACGTCTCGTCATCGACCAAAACGAGGAAATATGAAAATAAATCCTCAAAACAACATAAAATCTAATCTTAGAGAAATGCGTGTTAAAATTCTAAGAATTAAATTAAAGAGAAGATATTTACAAAATATTTAGAAACTATTATAAAAAAATAACTCTAAAAAATTAAATAGAAAAACTATATTAGCAAAATCTTAAAAAAAACATATACATAGAATATATATTACATTTTAGAAAACTATATTAAAAAAAAATAAAACATTCTAAAGAAATAAATAGAAAAATATCTAAATCTAAAACTATATTTAAAAACTAATATGTTAGTAAATTAATTACATTTTAAAATTAAATAAAAAAAAAAGTTAAATCAAATATGTTACATTATTTTTTTATATGGTAATGAAATACTTGAATTCTCGTTGAAATAGACCCACATCAGTAGCAATTATAACACTAGATCAAAAGATGCAGTAAATACATCTTACTTATAATATATCTAACCACACATGACGCTTGCCCAATCCTTAGAAAATTGAAGAAAATTATATAAAAAAAGAACTACCATATACAGCAGAACGAGATAAAAGAAATTCAAAAAAAAGTTACCACACAAATTTAGCCATACTACATAATCACAAACATAAATTCAAAGTTGTTACCATAAAACTAAAGGAATGCCTTCACTGCTAGCGAACCAGATTGGGGTGAAACACAACTTTACTCCTAGCCTGCAATCTCGGCGCATCCATGTTTATCTCCAAATGCAGGGCCACAACCTTGGGATTAGCCACGCTACGAAATCGCTACGTCGGTGTTCAGTTCATCGGTACCGCATCCACTAAAGAAATTTTGCTGGCCAGAGTGAAGGCACTCGGATTCACGATGGCGGCTTCGTCGAAGGTGGGGGGCGGTGGTTTTCGAAAGTTTTTGTCTGGGTTGAGTGTGAAGAGGAAAAAGACATTTGAGGTTCTGAAAATGGTGGAGTTGGGGAATTTCGTGAACGGGTGATGATCTGTTGATGGGTGGCTCCGAATGGGTTGATATTTTCGCGGCGGTATGGTTTGTGAACGGAGGTGAGTTTTTTACGGCAGTGAAGGTGTTACACGGTGGTGGAGTATGGTTAGACAGACGGTTTTAGAAGAAGGTAACCGGAAATGGGAGTTGTGAAGGATTTTGGTTTGGTTTTAAAGAATGATGAAGATGTTGAAGGAAGAACGCGGATGGTGGTTGCGGCTAGGGTTCCCAAATGTGGGAGAAGCTGAACAGGAACAAGAATATATACACGACACGTGCTGTCCATCTGTTGTTGTTTCCAGTCTGATTAATTTGACTTAATTAAAAGAAATGTTGATTAAATGATCTATACTAACTTAATTAAAACTCTAAACTAACTTCTAATTCTAATTAAATAACAATGATTAATAATTGAAATCTAATCATAGATAAACTAATAATAACTAATCTAAATTAATTCTAAATTCTAACTAAAATAACTATTAATTACAACATTCTAATAACTAACTCCAATAAATCCTGATTAAATTAATACTAATTAACCCTAATTAAACTTAATTAAATTAGCCTATACTAATTAACTAAACAACTAATTATATTAAAAATCTAATAAAATCTAACAAAATATTTTTTTTTAAAACTAATTTCTAATAAATCTATAACTTAATAAAAGACTAATTCTAAAAAGTTAATAAATAAATAAATAAGAACTACTTCTAACTAAAAATAAAAAATCTATTTTAAAGACAAATTCTAATCTAAACACATTCTATTTCTAAATAAATTAAAATCTATTCTTATTAAAAACTATTTCTATTAAAATTATATTGAACTATTTCTAAGTCTATTCTAAAAAAAAATATTAAAAACTTATTTAACATATTCTAAACAAAAATTAAAAGAAAGAAGCTATTAAAAAAACTATTCTAAATAATTAAATAAAGCAAAAACAGCAATACAAAATGCCATGGAAAAATGGGCGAGCACCGAAATGCGCCAATATCATCAACATAGACTGAACCACCAGAAAGAGCAAACTCCGCTCGATTTCAAAATAAATCTCCTTATCTTGAACTGGTTTAAATTGCCTGAAACGCGAGAAAAGGGGTTGTAATCCCGATAAATTACTCCGACCGACAAAATGCACCGTATGCGAGAAAAGATATGCAAATGCAAATGAAATGAAACATAAGCCAAATTACTGAAAAAGGTTGGTCAAATTTTGGGGTGCAACAATGGGTCCTTTAGGGAATCCTCCATCTGTGTGCACAAAAGGCTCAGTCAAAGAAGTAGTAACCTCCGTGTCAGCAATAACCGATGAGATTGACTCAACAACAACAACATCTAGCTGGACCACCCGAGCAACCTCCTCCTTAGCAACTTCCTCATCAACTGGATCAATAATCGGATCGACAATTGTGTCAACACCCTGATCAACCACCGGATGCTCCACAGGATTAGATACAACAACATCTAGAACCACCTCATATGTAGGATGCTCTACTGATCAAATCGGTCGACGTCGAGTGGAACAAGGTGCTCGAAACTGATCCCACTCAATCAACCGCTTCCGGTATGAACCGGTTGGGGCCACTTGTCATGCACGTATCTGGGAAGACTCAACATCAACATCCTTGGCAGTCCAACTCTGATCTGCCGCTCGATCAACAACTCTCCCTATAATAGTGACTTCTCTGCCTCTGAATTTCACTGCAAAAGGAGAAGAAGAAAATTCAAACTAAAAAAAATTGACAACTACCGGAAATTTTAAAATTTCCGATATAAAACAAAGTTTCTACACATACCGGAAATTTTAAAAAATTTCGATACCAAAACCATGACATATATCGGAAATTTCAAAAATTTCCGATAAAAAACCAAGTTTTTATAACTACCGAAAAATTTAAAATTTCCGGTATAAAGAATGAGATTTGACCGAAAATTGGTATGCAAATATCAAAAATTTTGAAATTTTTGATTCTTAATTTAATGTAAATACCAGAAATATTAAAATTTCCGATACATATTATAATGTAAATACTGAAAATTTTAAAATTTGCGACATAAAATATCAAAAATTTTAAAATTTTTGATTAAAAAAACTCACTGTTTCAAAATTTTCGATAACTCCACATGATTAGATACAACAACATCTAGAACCACCTCATATTTAGGATGCTCTACTGATAACTCCACTCGACATAAAATATCAAAATTGAATAATGGTCCACTTCTATTAGCTAGCCACCGCATCTCTATTTATCATTATTCAATTTGTTTTTCTCTACTATAAAACCACACACTCATCCCTCACAATTCTCAAACTCAAATTTCATAACAACACACAAACACAACAGCAACAATGGAAGATTCAGTTCAAGTTAATGCAACTGAATCTCATTCCAATGCTGATCAACAAAATAAACCAATGTTATCATGGGATGAAATCATAGAAAAAAATTTATCCAGTTTTGGGTGGATAGATTTCTTACAAGCTGTTGTTGTTGCAATATCAATGTTCTTTGATGCACAACAATCTTTCATTAGCATTTACACTGATAATTACCCAAAATGGCACTGCACTAACACAACCACAAATTCAACATGTTCTTCATCTTCTGATGTATGCAAACTCCCAAGATCTACTTGGTCTTGGGACACACACCCTTCAAACACAATCATTTCTCATTGGAACCTTCAATGTGCTAGCACTTTCATCACTGGTTTACCTCAATCTTGTTTCTTCCTTGGTTCTCTTGTTGGCTCTTCCTTTCTTGCAGCTTTAGCTGATTCATCTTTCGGTAGAAAAAACATGTTAATCTTTTCTTGTGTCTCAATGTCCATAACATCCATGCTCATAATCTTTTCCACCAATGTTTGGATTTACTCAGCCTTGAAATTCTTGATCGGTTTCTGGCGCTCGTCGATGGGGACTTATGTTCTTGTTTTACTTACCGAAAAAGTGAGCACCGAATGGCGATTCCGAGTTGGAATTGTTGAGTATTTTACATTCACAATCGGTTACATGTCTTTACCTGGGTTCGCGTATTTAAACCGAAACTCTTCATGGAAATCTCTTTACCTTTGGTCGTCCATCCCTGCTATAATTTACGCTGTCATTGCTTATTTCTTTGTTACCGAGTCGCCAAGGTGGCTTGTTATGCAAGGTAACGAGAAAGAAATATTGAAAATGCTCAAAAGGGTTTCATCAGAAGAAACTGCTAATGATAATAGCGTTAATCTAGCTTCAAGTTTACCAAAACCGCCCACAAAAGAAAATTTTTCAATTTTTCAACTTTACTCATCAGTAGGTGAATTGTTTCATAAAAGATGGGCAGTTATAAGAATGATAGCTGTCATGATTCTTGGAATCGGTGTTGGGATGGTTTATTTCGGTATGCCACTAGCTGTTGGAAACTTGGGGTTCAATGTTTACTTGGCAGTGGTTTTTAGTGCTTCCATGGAATTTCCATCATGTGTTGCAGCATATTTCCTGGAAAACTGTAAAAGAAAACCTTCAATTCTAGTTTTCTCAATTTTAAGTGGAGTCTGTTGTGTGCTGTGTGCTGTTCTTGAGCATAGAGTACCGGTAGCTAAAGTGGTGTTAGCAATGGTGGCATTCTTTGGTGTTTGTACAGCTTATAGTGTGTTCCAGATATACATTATAGAGCTGTTTCCGACGTGTGTTCGGAACACAACAACATCGTTGGTGAGACAGGCTATTGTGTTTGGTTGCATATTTTGTCCGTTTTTGATATCTGCGGGAAAGAAGAACAATATATTCTCTTATGGTGTGTTTGGAGTTGTTATAATGTTGTCCAATGTTACTTTATTGTATCTGCCAGAGACTAAAGGGATTGTTCTTTGTGATACTATGGAACAACAAGAGAAGAAAGAAATAGCTATATCTGATAAAGCAGGAATTTTTACTGTCTAAAAGTAGAAAGATAAGAAAAAAAAAGTGGTACTATGTCAAGTGACAAATATAGTATGTTGATTGAGAAATGAGGTGGACCAGGTGCTTACCTCATTGGTCTTTAATTTGTAGTATCCGCATAAAGAGGTTACAAAATAAAGATATTTTAAATCAGAAGCTTTTTTTAGTGATAATTGGAGATGTGTATCTATGAAAGTGATTATTAAGTACTTATCTGCTGCGTGTATATAGCACATTACAAACTAAAAGCAAGTTTTATTATATAGATTGGTGAATTCATGACATGATGAAAATGTACGTAGAAAGTAGTATAGGACCAAGAAAGTGGTCCCTGTTGACAATTTTAAATTAAATTTGTCTAAAAGTATGTTATTTTTGTTAGAATCAAATGCCGGAAAACTTACTTAATTGAATAAGAAAAGGTCAATAAATAGACTTACATAATATCACAGGATCTCCTTAACTGTCTATTATATGTGGAGCAGTTTATTCCTTCCTAAAATCTAGGTACTGACTTTGACTGAAACAATAAAATAGCTAACACTAAACTGACACATTCTAATGTGCTGCAATACTTAATTTAATTAAAAATAAATATCAAAATATTAATCTTAACATCTCCTCCTAAACTGAACAGTCCAATTCAGTTTAACTTTGGTGCATCACATACTCCTAGCTTCTTTCTAAGTCCCTGGAAGGTTCTTGTGTCGAGTGGCTTAGTAAATATATCTGCAACCTGCTGATGTGTGCTACAAAATTTTAACTAAACAGCTCCTTCATTCACTAGCTCATGTAGGAAGTGGAACCTTACATCGATGTGTTTGCTTTTGCCGTGCATCACCGGATTTTTTGATAGCTTGATTGTTGAGTTGTTATCACAGAAAATAACAGGGTTGCTGCTTCCTTCATAGCCAATTTTGCCCAACACTCTTTTCATCCATATTAACTGACAAGAGCAAGCTGTTGCTGCCACAAATTCTGCTTCGGTTGTACTTAGAGTAACAATTGGTTGTTTCTTGGAGGACCATGCCACTGCTGCATCACTGAGAATGAAGGTATACCCGGATGTACTTTTTCTGTCCTCCACACATCCAGCGTAATCACTGTCGGTGAATCCTACTAGCTCTCTGTTTTCTTCTTTCCTGTAAAAGAGCCCATATTCAATAGTCCCTTACAAATACCTTAAAATTCTTTTGGCTGCTGCAAAGTGAAGTTCAGTTGGCATAGACATGTATCTACTAATCAGACTAACAGCATACATTACATCTGGCCGAGTGGCTGTCACATACATCATACTTCCCACAAGCTGCTTATAGAGTGTGATATTTACCTTCACACCTTCTTCATCTTTGTGAATCTTAAACCCCGGGACAATAGGATTTAAGACAGAGTTGCTTTCCTCCATTCTGAATTTTGTTAGTAACTTTTTCACATACTTTCTTTGACACATGAAAATTCCATTATCAAGCTGCAACACCTCAATTCCCAGGAAGTATTTCATTCTTCCCAAATCAGTCATTTCAAACTCTTTCATCATGGATTCTTTAAACTCATTCATCATAGTTTAATCATTACCAGTGTAGATCAAATCATCAACATACAAGCTAATAATTAGACATTTACCTTGTGTGTTGAATTTTGTGAAGAGTGTTTGCTCGCTGGCATCCTTTACAAATCCCATCTTCTGAAAGTAAGTATCTATCCTGCTAAACCATACACGTGGTGCCTGCTTCAATCCATATAGGGCCTTACGAAGCTTGTACACTTTTCTTTCAGCACCCTTGATTTCATACCCTCTTGGCTGGTCTACGTACACTTCTTCGGAAAGTTCTCCTTGCAAGAAAGCTGACTTTACATCTAGCTGATAGATTATCCAACTTTTCTGAGCTGCCAATGCTAAAATCATCCTCACGGTATCCATCCGAGCGACTGGTGCATATACTTCCTCATAATCAACTCCGTGTTCTTGTGCATATCCTTTTGCAACTAGCCGAGCTTTGTACTTTTCAACTTCTCCATATTGATTCAATTTAGTCTTATAAACCCATTTTACTCCTATACTTTTGGCTCCCTCCGGTAGATTAGTGAGAAACCATGTTTCATTCTTCTCAATGGATTGAATTTCTGAATTCATAGCATTTCTCCATTCTTGGCTCTTAGCAGCTTCTTCATAGCTAATAGGATCACATTCTATGAATAAGGCTAAATGTGAGGTGTGATCTTGACTTGCTTTAGTAGTTTCAGCTTCATCATTGACGTTATAGTCAGTCATCCACACTGGTCTCCTTCTGATACGACCTGTCCTTCTGACACAATCTCCTTCCCTTGTATTTGTGGCTTCAGGAGATGACGTAGTCGCTGCCATAGTGTTTTCTCTATCACTTCCCTCTTCATCTATGCTTGTTTTATCTTCTTCAGTGACAGTTTCTATAATAACATCAAAATCTTTATTAGTAACATCTTGAGTCTCAATTTCTCCTTCATTTATGTCATCTCCGCAGTCTAGATCAAGGCTTATCAAGCTGTCATAACTCTTATCCCAACTCCACTTTTTCTCTTCATCAAACACAACATCCTGACTAACAATGACTTTCTTGCTTATGGGATCGAATAGTCTGTAGCCTTTTGATTCTGAACTAGCCCTAAACAGTACACAACTTCTGCTCTTATTCTCTAGTTTAGTGCGTTTGGCGTCAGGCACATGTACATGTCCTATACAACCAAACACCCTAAAATGTTCTACAGATGGCTTTATCCCACTCCAAGCTTCCATTGGTGTCATGTCCTTCACAGAAGAAGTTGGACTTCTGTTAAGCACGTAGAACGCCCAACTCGCAGCTTCAGGCCAAAAACTCTTAGGAATATCAACCATCATACTTCTTACCATGTTCATCACTGTTCTGTTCTTCCTCTCGGCTACTCCGTTTTGTTGCGGCGTGTAAGTTGTGGTTAGTTGTCTCTTGATTCCATTATCTTTACAATAATCATTGAAAGCACTTGATGTAAATTCTCCTCCCCGATCTGTTCTTAAGCACTTAATAGACAGACTAGACTCTTTTTCAACACTACTCTTAAATTGCTTAAAGGCAGCAAATGCATCAGCTTTATAAGCAAGGAAATAGACCCATGCTTTCCTACTAAAGTCATCAATGAAACAAAGCAAATACCTCTTTTGGCCATTTGAAGCTGGTGAGACGGGTCCGCAAATGTCAGCATGGATTAATTCCAACTTAGTTGAAGCACGCCATATGCTTTTTTTTGGAATATTTTCTCAATGTTGTTTTCCTTTCAGACAATCTGTGCAAATGGAATCAGGTCCGAGAAGACACGGCATCCCTTTCACCATCTCTTTGTCCTTCAACATGCGCAATCTTGTGTAACCAAGATGGCCAAGCCTCCGATGCCAAAGCTATACCAAATCTTGGGTTGTGGACTGCAGACAAACTTCTTTTGTGTCCTTGTCAGAATACTTATCAGAGAGCACAACGAACATACGGTTGGAGGTCATGTTGCTCTGAAGGATGAGGCCCTTTGTTGAGTGATAAATGCAACATTTATTATCCTTCATCACCACTGCTAATCCTTTTTCTTGCAGTTGTCCAAGGCTAAGAAGATTATTCCTTAGTTCTGGAACATAGAAGACATCCTGAACAAGATAGCTATTGCCTCCAAAGTATAGCCTGACAGTACCTTTACCAACCACATTTAACTGCATATGATTCCCTAGCCGTACTGTTCTTTGAAATCCATCTTCCAACCGATTAAATAATGACGGGTCTCCACGCATGTGATTACTGCATCCTGAATCTAGAAACCACACATCAGTTTTGCTTTGCCCAAACGATTCATGATAAGCCATGAGCAATAACTCCTCAATTTCTTCAATTTCAATGTAATTTGCTTGCTTAGCCATATTTGGACACTCATACTAAAAGTGACCCAACTGATGGCACTTATAACATTCAATGGTTGCCTTGCTATAGGGTTGCCGGCCTCTGCCTCCTCCGCCCCTTCCTCCTCTGAAAGCTCTGCGGCTGCCTCATCCTCTTCCACCATTGTTCTCACCGTATGCCACCGTGAGTGCTTTCTCTTCATATACTTCCTTCTTGAATTTTTGCTCGTGTACAAGAAGGGAGCTTTGCAGCTCATCGACAGTAAGCTTATCCATATCATTGGCTTCCTCAATGGAACACACAATATAGTTCCACTTTACAGTGAGGGTTCTCAAAATCTTCTCGACGACCTTGACATCAGTCATATCTTCACCGTAATTCCTCATATCGTTTGCAATCATCATTACCCTACCGAAGTAATCGTTGATTGATTCTCCTTGCTTCATGGCAAGGATCTCAAACTCTCTGCGCAATCGATTGAATTGGGATCGCTGAACTCGAACATTGCCCTGGTATTTCATCTTCATTGAATCCCAGATTTGTTTCGATGTTTCCTTCTTTGGGATTGTCTTCAGAATTGACTTGTCAAGAGATTGAAACAAGTAATTCTTGGCTTTCAGGTCCTTCAACTGCATCTCTTCCGCCATCTTTCTCTATGCAGTCGTCGGCACTTCTTCTGCAGCGGGTTGAACGAGGCCTGTGGTCACAACAATCCAATACTCTTTCGAACGGAGAAGGTTCTCCATGAGCATGCTCTAGTGATCATAATCACCATCAAATTTAGGAATTGATGGTAGATTAAAACGATCGCCGCCTTCGGACGCCATCTGCTCTTTCTCTCTTGATTTCTTGTGAAATTTTCTGCTCTTGATACCAGATGTTAGAATCAAATGCTGGAAAACTTACTTAATTGAATAAGAAAAGGCCAATAAATAGGCTTACATAATATCACACGATCTCCCTAACTTCCCATTATATGTGGAGCAGTTTATTCCTTCCTAAAATCTAGGTACTGACTTTGACTGAAACAATAAAATAGCTAACAATAAGCTGACACATTCTAATGTGCTGCAATACTTAATTTAATTAAAAATAAATATCAAAATATTAATCTTAACAATTTTGGCCCTAATTTGCATGTTGATTTCGTTGACACGACTTCCTCTTTCTTATCTTATTCAATGACTTTCCTTTTATGTTTTCTAGGAGTCCCCATCAGAATCAACCCAAAAGGAAGGAAGCCCAACTCTCTTTAATTAATAAGCTCAAATTCAGGTTGTCCTTGTTGAAAGCCTATGAAGAAAAAAATTATCTACATAGAGGCTATTCTTGTTGATAGTAATTAAGAACTCGATATAGTTTTTTTTTAGTATGTCAAAGAAAATGAGGTTTCGGTATGTTTGTAAAATTATATTTTTTATGTAATTAAATGTGATGAAAATTTTGATTTTTTAATAGAAAGAATCTTGTTGAACCAAGTAGAAATTAAAAATATTTTTAAAAAACTTATATTTTTGATGTAATTAAATGTGATGAAAATTTTGATCTTTTAGTTGTCGATGGTCAAATCATAGTGCCGAAAGGCCTAAGAATGCCACCATTGGAACAAAAGAAAAAGAAAACCTTTTGTAAATATCATAATTTTTTTGGTCATAAGACTTCTCAATATGTTCTTTTAAGGGAATTGGTACAAGATGCTCTGAAAGAAGGCAAGTTTAAGTTTGGTGATAAACCTAAGCAACCCATGAAAATCAACTCAGACCCCTTGCAAGTCGAGGATGCAAACCTTGTCGAACCCGTGGAGATTATGATGGTCGAAGTTGCTGAGGATTACACTCAAAGAGTCAAGGAGGTTTATCCAAAAGCTAAAGAAGATCTAAATGATTTCTTGAACCGTTGCAAAGTCAAAGATTCCGAAGTGATATAATGCCCTCGTTGTAGTGTAGTTTTTGACATAGAAGTGACAAAGAATCTAAAAAAATCAAGCTTCAGCAGCCAAAAAGGGTCCTCGGGTCGACAAGAGGCTCAAATTTATCTTTGTCAATCCCCAAAAGTAAAATAGTATAGTCCTTAGCCCACAAAATCAGTGTAGTGAAAGAAATGTCTGATCTTGAATTGTGTACTATTTTTCTCACGTAAAACCTTTTGATTATATCTTTAATATTTAGAGGCTTATAATAGTTAGGTGATGAAGCCTACAAAAATAAGAGTAAGAATCTGGTTGAGAAAATCTTCAGAAACTTCGTCTTCAGGTCATGATCCAGTTCCTCAGAACCTGGTCTTCAGTGTCTGGTGACACAGTTTAGATTTTTTTGACGTAGAGCTTCATAGTGTAATAGCTTCAAAAGCTTCGGAGTAATAAAGCCTTGGATGGGTAAATCTCAAAAGCGTTGAGTAAAGAATTCATAGCTTAATCAACTTGTAAACACAGAATTCAGAGTCAAAGTATACTAGTTTCAGAGCCTGATGAAGTCAAACGTCCTATAATCAGAGTCAGAACTTGTATATAAAATCTACATACTGAATAAAATTATTAGGGTACAAAATTCTTCTCTAAAACTCTATATATTATTATCATTAAAACATAAGGTTAGATGCATAACCAAATATTGTTCTTACATACCTACGTTACTTCGAGGATTTCGAGCAGATCCGTGAGTACAATTAGGGGGCGGCTTGTTTGGTCTACTTGTACTCTAAATTATTAGAGAGATGTAGGTGGAAGATGGAGAAGGTCACTAGCAGTATCACACTATTGGTAGTAATACGTATTAGTTTTTTAATGTTTTTGTGTCATTTTGATTTCATCTTGACAACGCCACTATCGATGATTCGTGTGTTCCAAACTTTCCACGCTTGGATCCTCCAGCACTTCCCACGCATCTCCGACTGGGCGAGTGTACCAACTTACACCGAGGATATGCCACGTGCAACTGCATTTGCCCCGCTCAGAGGGAACCAAACGGCAGAGCCGTTCATAGTGTATATTGATTGCTTGGTTGTCGAGGACATGAATTTAAACAACTATGTCAATCACCATAAGACGTGACCTTTTGACGAGATAGTGTTATACTCTGGATTTTTGGCTTGTGGATCATGTCTCTCTGCTCCTCATCTGTCTGAGCAGATCATGCAGCAGTTCGGCTGCACTTAGACCATTCCCACCGCCTATTGTCTCTGCTTCTCCTACTTTGAAATGTAGACAGATGGATTCCATGTTTGATGATTATGAGAGCAATCAGATATCGGAGAAGGCACAAAGTACCATAGCTGAGAGCGATTTGAGCTACGTCGATAGTTATATCTGGTGGTTTTTCAGGGTATCACATTCGTATATGGTGCATGATGCTGAGGTTAGATCATGTTGAGGTTGTCTTTCCTATATGTCATTGAATAGTGGAGATTGTGCAGACAAATGTTGACAAAGATATCTTTCTTGATGGGTCTGATGTGAGGCAGGTCCTAGATGAAATTATAACGGAGGCACAATGGGCGTTAATGTACCAGAGATAGCACCGGAAGGTGTTGAAATAGTATTAGTGTAGATTTTTGTTATCGTATCCGTGGAGATTGGTTGATATTACCCCCGTTCTACAGTTGGAATTGTTTTAAACGTAGAACATAAAAGATGTATTTTTTGGTTTCGTAACATAAAGATCGCATAAAGAGTTATAAGCAACGATAAAAGAGTTTTGGTTTTGAAAAGATTGTTAAAAGCATGTCAAGATTAGGGCTCGATAATCCATTTCGTACGTATCTTCTTAATAAAGCATGTGAACTTAGTAACAATAAATATAATAACATATCCTCTCAAGATGTTTCATCTCTAAAACAAATTGTGAGTTTTATCATATTGACCCTTAGATGATCTCTCAACCTAACTACCAATATGATAACATTAAACGATTGACATTAGTGAATATCAACTCACAAAACTATCTCTAAACTTTGTTTGTCGAAAGATGAAAAAGGTAGGTCAATAGTTGAAATATCTCTCTCAATAATGATCCAACACAAATATAAATCATAAAAACAAGGTTTTTCACCATATATTCATCATCAACTTGTTCACATACAAAATATCAAGAGAAATACATATAGAAGTAAGGATTATCTACCAATAATCTTGACACAAAAGTGATTAGCTACCCATAACCATGGTAGCTTACTTCACAAGTTTCAGGAGGAGATGAATGAGCATCCACGTCGAAGAACCAGACTCGGATGCGAATCCAGCTTCTATTTGTAAAATATCAAGATTTGGTGAAGAAAATCTTAGGAAATCAGGTTGTGGTGCCTAAAAGTGGGTTCTTATGCCCAAAAATAATGAAAAGTACTTCTATAGTACATTAAGAATATGCCATGTTCGCACTAAGCACTAAGTCTTCGCCTCGCAAACCCCAATTTAGGCACCTGAAGTGCCTCTGAATAGTTAAACCGCCCCTGGGAAATCTCTGAAGTTCGCAGTGCAAATGATTCTTCGCACTGCAAATTACCTCGCCTACAAGTTCGCACAACAAACTTACATCCTTTTTGCTACTGCCTCAAGTCTTGGAGCATTCGCTGGGACTTCGCCAGATGTTCTAAAAGTAAACATTCGCTGGTAAGTTCGTCCAGTGAACTTACTGATACTCTTCTCTTCCTTTGGCCTCCTTGTCTATTTTCTTGTGCCTTACACTTTGATGATTTCATGCCTAATTCTGCACAATAACACACAAATCAAAGGGACCAAAGACATTTTCATACAGTTGAAGAATAACATGCTTTCATGTAGTAAATCCAACAAAACAACATAAAAGAGTTGAAAAATGCCAATAATAAATGATCAATTTAAAGCAAGATTAGCATCTAACAAACTCTCCCCAACTAGATCTTTTCTTGCCTTCAAGCAAAGTATGTCTCTCATTAAAAACAAGAGGATTTTCTTAAGCATTTAATTCAACCAAGAATAGATTTATGGCTCAAATAAGCAAAAAATGTATACAGGCAATGATTACAACTTCCTAGAATCGAACAACGCAAAAGAATTTAGTTCTTAAACAAATATCATACAATGCTTCAAGTAACAACTAAATTATCATGCTCGAATCACTCTAACACTCCTCTTCGAATAAGAATTGAAGGAAATACGCGTTTATAACCACGGGGTAAATCATTCACCTGACAAATGATGTAAATATAAATCAATTCATACATTCATCTAAACAATCATCAAAGAAATTATGGAATCAAAAAGATCACTTAAGAACTTGAAAGGTTGTAGCTTGGCCAGGTTTCACAATAAAGGGACATTTATAAGGCCTCAAATTCAAAGTTGCCAATGCAAAAGAAACATTCACTACACAAGGCTATGTACACATTACAACTCCATCAAACACTTTCTTTTCTCTATTGCTCACCTTTTTCAAACTTCCTTTTTGCACATTATTTCCTCTATATTTTTCTTTCAAACAAGCATTATTTTTCTTTTATTTTTCACATTCATATTCACATTTTCTTTTCATGCTTGCTTGAAAATTTTCAAAATTTTTAAGTAACTTACCATTTTCTTTTCACTCTCCCCAACTTAGTTTTTAACCAAACCTTAAGTGAATGTTCCTTTCTTTTTTAGGCAAGGAATCCAACTTAGTACAACTTTAAAGGTTCGAGAAAAAAAATTAAAATCATACACAAAGTAATGATGAACTATCTTTATCATTATGTACCAATACCAAGTTTATCACTAAACTAGGATCTAACTATTAAGCTCAACGGTGTTAGCAAATTCTCACTACTCACAGGTACGTTACTTGTTGGGATATGGTTGTGCTCAATATCAACAAATGCCTTGACCATTTCTAATGCTACCATAATATCAAAATAATCACAAGATTAAGCATGAATCAAATGTATTCAACAAAATTTATCAGTCATCCTATGAATTTAGTAAACAATGGAGGTTTCTCATAATTTGTGGCTTTTGAACCTAAGTGATACAAGCATTCAAACAAAGTTGCAACAAGAAACAAAATTAAATTTGCATAAAGAAAGGAATTCTTAAATATTCTAGCATCCTAGGAAGAGGTAACCATGTGCCTTGCCAACATTTATATGATCAAATACTATCATCACCATCTAAACTTAGGAGAATCTTCATTGGATACTTTTAGCGAATAGCAACCAATCTAGAAGTTCTCATACTTCACAAAAAAAAATGGAAACCTTAAATTCCAAACAAGCATATCAATAATAAACACAAATAAGCATATCAACAATAAAACTATAAGAGTTGAACATTCGTAAACTGAAGAATTCAACCGCAAATAACATTGAAATGTTAATGGTGTAAAAACACCTAGAAAAGTATTAGTACCCAAAAGTGGTACATACAACAACATAATCCAAAATAATCCAACGAGTGGATAAAGTACAACATAAAGGAATACAATAAACATAAACATAAATAGAAATGATCTAATGCTAACAGAAAACTTCACTTTGTAGCACAAAAGGAAGTCGCATAAGATCATGCTCAAAATGTCAACAACAAAAACTAGTCCTCGTCGGACTCAGTCTCTTCCTCTGAATCAGAAACCTCCACAAAACCAGCCTTAGAATCAACCTCATCATCATCATCATCATCATCATCTCTAGCCTCCTCATGATCACCTACATCTTCCCCCTCTCTAAACTGTGGCCTGGCCTCAGGCCAAGCAGCATGTGCTAGAAACTGCTCCCTAGTCATCATAGAATGCTCCACAGAGGGATCCCTGTACTGCATTTGTATTACCTGCATAGAATCATGGATATCACTCATGGCACTCTGAGTTTCCGCCATTCACTCTCAATTATAGTTACATATCTCCCTCTTAAACGGATCAAAGCCCTAGGAGCCTGCAACTCGAAACCAGAAGCATCACCAGCTCTAAAACCTATAACAACATCAACACCAAAGGGGAATGGGGTAGGTTTACCCCACAATGGAGAAAACTTGTGCGTGTTGTGCTTTGTGAGAAGTAGAGAGACAAAAGGTACAAGTGAAGGAAACAAAGGGGAATGGGGGTAGGTTTACCCCACAAAATCTAAAAAGAAAGGGTTGGGCCAACGTAACTTTGGCCCACCCAAAATATAACTTAAGTGATGTGGCAAAAAACTGCAAATTCTATGTCTCGCTCAGTTTGCTTTACGAACTTCCCAATGAACATTCGCCCCAGGTTCGTCTAACGAACTCAAGACGAATGTGACAGATTTTTGAATTTTTTTTCTTTTCAACACATTCTACCACAACCTTTCCTAAGCAAACTTACACTATAAAAGCAGTAAAAATGAAAGGATACTTATAATATTGGGGTGCCTCCCAAATAGCGCTTTGATTAATGTCGTTTGAGCTCGATGGTGCAATCCGACCTCAAAGAGCGCAAGAAAAGCAATGAAAGCAACCAGACCAAACATCTCAACGCAACCATCCTCATCCATTTTCATGACCCATTTTTCTTCCAATTTTCTTCAAGAATGAAATGTTCTAACACAACTTCATCATTGCCACTTTAGCGTCTCCATCCTTCTTTTTCCTTAATGTAACTCTTGCATCTTCTTTTTTCTCGTGATAGCCATCCTTCAAGAGACTTGAACATAACACTCCTTTGAAAAGTGTGTAACTCGGATGCGAATCTAGCTTCTATTTGTAAAATATCAAGATTTGGTGAAGAAATCTCAGAAAATCAGGTTGTGATGTCTAAAAGTGGGTTCTTATCCCCAAAGTGATGAAAAGTACTTATATAGTATATTCAGAATCTTCCATGTTTGCACTGCGAACTGATTCTTCGCCTAGCGAACCCTAATTTAGGAACCTGAAGTGTCTCTGAACAGTTAAACTGCCCCTGAGAAATTTACGAAGTTTGTCGTGCAAACGATTATTCGCACTATGAGCTACCTCGCCTAGAAGTCCACACAGTGAACTTACAACTCTTTTGTTACTGCCTCAAGTCTGGGAGCATTTGTTGGGACTTCGCCAGATGTTTGCAAAGTGAACCTTCGCAGGTAAGTTCGCTGGTACTAAAACTCCTTTGCCCTCCTTGTCCATTTTCTTGTGTCTCATAATTTGATGATTTCTTGCCTAATTATGCACAATGACACACAAATCAAAGGGACCAAAGGCATCTTCATACAATTGAAGAATAACATTCAATTCTATCATGATCTCATTGGTACTAAAACTCAATCTATGGTTCATGTTGACATAGAGGTGCTGAGGAAAGGTGCTCATTTTTCTCTAACCTACCAAACTTTTATTGCCTCACAACTTACGGTACATAGTTGTAGTGCAAAATTTCTCGCCCTCAGTAATGTTGCCCCAACCATTCGTGTTGACCATAATATCTCTACTTTTCACAATCTTTCTAACCATCCACAAGCAGGTTGAGGGAATCTCCCAGCTCAAAACATCACGACCTTTAAGATAATACACATTACCCCATCTAATCCAAAGCTTATCTTTTTTTAATGGATGTTCTAGAGAAGCTTACCAATAGTCGCTTGGTTCAAGTCTCTAAGGGCTGTTATGTTGAGCCCACTATAAATTTTGGGGTCACACACCTTCTCCTAAGATATACGAGCTTTCCTATTAATAATATTAGACCTACTCCCTAAGTAGCTTATATAAATGGCGTCAATATCATGAGTCACCTTTTGAGGAAGAGAAAAAACTTGCATCCAATAGCTAGTGACATTAAACAAAATGCTTTTAATTAATTGCAGCTGACCTGCATAACTAAGAAGCTTCGAAGTCAAATGTGTAATTTTACCCTGAATCCTAATTATCAAAGGTTTGTAGTGTTGTACAATAATTTACCTACTAGATAGAGGCACACCAAGGTATTTAAATGGAAGCATACCTTGGGAGAACCCAGTTTACTGCATAATCTCTTGTTGAACCAAAGATTAAGCTCTCGCAAAGAACAATTTTCATTTAGTTGTATAAACTTTCAAATTAGTAGCAGGAGAAAATTTTCCATCAGGATCTGAACAGAAATTGTGTCTCCTCTAGAGAGCAACATCAGATTATTAGCAAAGGAAAAATATTAATCAAGTTGAGTCTCTCACATTTGGGATGGAAGTTAAAGTCTGGGTTATCTGTAAGTTTTCCAAGGCATCTATGTAAGTACTCCATTACTAGAACAAAGAGTAAGGGGGAGATGAGGTCTCCCTGCTTTAAACCCCATTGAGCCTGCAACAACTGACTATAATTCCCATTAATTGAGTACCTGCAAGAGACAAAAGACACACAAATCATGATCGACTTTATGAACTTCCTAGGGAAGTTCATGGCTTTCAAAATGTCTTCCAAAGCCTTCCATTCCAGTGTCATAGCTTTTTGAATGTCCATTTGTACAGAACACCTAGGGGAGATATGTCTCTTATTAGTTCATGAGCCAAGATGATATTGTCTTGATAACTTTCCTTGGATGGAAAGCAGATTAACTGTCATATATAATATTATTGATGACTTTGCTTAACCTAATAGTGGGAATTTAGGATATTACTTTATAGATAGTTGAGTAGCAACCAATGGGTCTCATACCTCTCATATTCTTAGCCTTAGATGATTTTGGGATTAAGGTGATAATGGCATAGTTCACTGGTGCAAACATGTAATAATCATTAAAAAAAAAAAGTCCAAGATTGGAGCAATGAAATCCTTCTTGATAATGCTTCAAGTTGCATTGAAGAACTTGGATTTGAAAACATTCATACCAGCGGCTTTAGTTTTTCCAATATTATTCAGAGCACTCCATATGTCTTGTTTAGTAACTTGTTGAATTAACTGCTCTTTGTGTATTTCTTACAATTGAGCACCTTTCCTCAGCACCTCTATGTCAACATGAACCATAGATTGAGTTTTAGTACCAATGAGGTCATGATAGAATTGACTGATATTCTTCTCTTCCTTTGCCTTCCTTGTCCATTTTCTTGTGTCTCATACTTTAACGATTTCTTGTCTAATTCTGCACAATGATACACAAATCAAAGGGACCAAAAGCATTTTCATACAATTGAAGAATAACATGCTTTCATGTAGTAAATCCAACAAAACAACACAAAAGAGTCGAAAATGCCAATAATAAATGATCAATTTAAAGCAAGATTGACATTTAACAGAGGGTGGGGCGGATTTATGGGCGAGGAGGCAAAGGAGACAGAAGAGGCAGATGAGATGTAGTTTGACATACACAGTAATGCAATAATATATAGTAGTTGTACTTTGGATTCATTATGTATTGTATTTTATTTTCACCTCAAGTTACTTTATGTTTGTTTTCGACTTTATTTATATATAACATTTTTGGACCATCTGAGTTTATATCTGTCATTGTTTATATTGATTGTATGGTTTAAATCTTATCACATAACATGGTACATAACACTTATAAATCTTCATCTGAGTATCTCCGTAAAATAAACGGAGATGCATCTCCTGTACAATAAACTTGTAAAATGACTTCTGAGTGTGATGCATGGTATATATTTTAAATTGTTACGGGAATGTATCTCTGGTTCATTTAACATTTCAAGGTGCGTTTGGAGATGCATCTCCGAAATCTAAATACATTTAAGTATATATATATATATATATATATATATATATATATATATATATATATATATATATATATATATATATATATATATATATATATATATATATATATATATATATATATATATATATATATATATATATATATATATATATATATATATATATATATATATATATATATATATATATATATATATATATATATATATATATATATATATATATATATATATATATATATATATATATATATATATATATATATATATATATATATATATATATATATATATATAATCAAGTTAATTTATCAACCTAACGAATTGAACTATACATATTTCAAGTTTAACTCATTTAATTAACGAATTTTTTTTTCTCATTTTCAATGCATTTGATTTATGATCCAATTTCAACAATTAATTTGTCGAATCAAATTTCGAATTATATTCAAGTTTATCCAATCATTATTAATCATATTTCTTACTCCCGATGTCATAAAAAAATGTCTTATTTAAACTATGCGCGGTTATTAAGAAAATAAATTATTTTCAAAAATATATCTAATCATTTACTAAAATACTCTTATTAATTATAGCTAACAAAATAGTTGAAAAAAGTGAAAGGTAATAAATAAGGATATAATAATAGGAAAAATATTACTATTTTTGGTGTTATTTATAAGAAAAAATTTACTTTTTAGATTCACTCAATAACTAATGTATCTGATTTATATTTTGTTCAAATACATTGTTTATTTCATGAATTTAAAAAACAAAAAAATTTCTTACATTAATATTATAAAAGGATAATTATTTTGAGAAAGAAAAAAATACAAATTAAAAAAAAATTATGAGAGATGGAGTATTAATTAGAAGCCAACTACTTCTTTAATTTCAAACAATTCCAAAAGTAGAAATTGAATCTATTTCATCCGTTTCAAAATTACTGTCGTTTAAAGTTTTTTCCACATAGATTAAAAAATGCATTGATATTGTCATAAGATATTGCATTTTTACTAAATTAGTCTTATTAATGTATTTGAAATAATGTAACTTATATGACACAATTGAAAAAATAACAATTATTGTTGGAATTAACCCAAAACCTTTTAAGAATTTCTAATCAATCTTGATTTTAAGAAAAACTATACGCACAATTGTTAATGAAAAAACAAGAAAGAAAGAAAGAGTTTAACAAAATTAAAGAAAGAAGGGAATGTTTTTCAACTGTGGAATCTCCGTCCACAAACGGTGGAAAACTTATTTATTCACTTTGCAACTACAAAAATCTGTGAATACAAGTTACTACAGAATAGGAACCCTCTATTTATAATAGAAGAAAGCCTAAAATTACAAAAACTTAAAGATTACTAATTTTGGTCTAAGTCGAAATTCAGTGTCAAACAACATGTTTCGACATTTCAACATCTAAACAACTCGACATACACACATTAGGCTAATTTGACTAATTCGTGTTTCTATCGAGCTATTTACTTAACACAAAAAATTACGATCTCAACAATTATTATTATATTGAAAAGTGAGAATAACATTTATTTTGAATTTTTTTTTTCATAAAAGGAAAATCATTTTGAAATGGAGGGAGGGAGAATAATGTATTTTGGCACAAGCTTGAACATGAGAATAAAACTCTTTATATTCACCATTAGACGATTCCAAAATTACACACTCTTCATAAAATTGTACACATTGAGATCAAATTTAATTTTTTTGCAGAATTCGTTTGAATCGAAGTTGCCAAAGTAAAATCTTGAGCATTTTGATCTTCACTCGATAACTTCAATTCACAATCACTTGCATGTTTTAACTGAACTGAGATTGGGTCCACAAATACATCAGATTATTAGAATATTAATAGTAATTCATATTTATTTAGTTGTACTATTTTCTTAGCCCCTAAGTTTGTTAGAGGGTATTTTAGTATTTTATCTTATTCTAGTAACCCTAATTTTAGCTTATAAATAGGGTGACAATCATTGCAACTATTATCATGTTTTGTAGCCGTCATTCTTAATAAGAATATTTCTCCTTTTCATCATTTATTCTACCTTTGCACCAACAATTGGTATCTAGAGCTCCGGTTCAGATTCATTGGGAAACACGGGAAACACGAGTGAACGTGAGGTCTTGTGTGTTTGATTTTGATTCTTAGATTCGTGTTGAATCTTGAACAAAATCTGATCAGAATTTTATTCTGTGGGTTGGGAAACACTGTGTGAGAAATCTGAGTGTATTGTGCAAGGTGAAGATGAACGGAAACGGCAACATGAACACCAAGCTTCCAGTATTTGACGGTAAAAACTGGAATCGTTGGATGATCCAAATGCGTGTACTGTTTGGTGCTCAAGATGTTTTAGATCTTGTCACTGATGGTTATGTTCCGGTAGCAGCAGATGCAACGGATGAACAGAAAAACACGCAGAAGGAAGTAAGGAAGAAGGATCAGAAAGCATTATTCTTTATTCATCAATGTGTTGATGTAAATGTGTTTGAGAAGATTGCAGATTCAATGACAGCAAAGGCTGCGTGGGACACACTGGTTAGATGTTATGGTGGTGACGCATCAGTGAAGAAGGTGAAGCTTCAGTCCTTGAGAAAGCAATATGAGAATCTCAACATGAAGAATAATGAGAAAGTTTCTGAATACATCTCCAGAGTGATTCTGATCACTAATGAGATGAAGGCGTGTGGAGAAACTCTTTCTGAAGAAACAATCATGGAGAAGGTATTGAGATCCCTTACTCCTCAATTTGATTACATTGTGGTAGCAACAGAACATTCCAAAGATCTGAGCACCATGAGAATTGAAGAGCTGCAGAGCAGTCTAGAAGCGCAAGAGTTGCGTTTGACTGAGAGAACTTCTGAAAGGGAAGTAGAGCAGCAGGCTCTGAAAGCAACTTCTGATAGGAGGTATCAGAAGCAGTCAGAAGCTAGGAGAAGATCTGATGGTGGTCAGAAGTCAGAAAGCTCAACCTCTGATAGACAAAAGAATGCTCAGAAGGGAAAAGAGAAGTATGACAAGAAGAAGATCCAATGTTACTGTTGTAAGAAGTTTGGTCACTTTGCTAGAGATTGTTGGTCAAACAAGGAGAAGAAATCAGAAGAAGCAAATATAGCCAGAAGTTCTGATGACGAATCTGTGCTATTGATGGCCTCTGAATCTGATGATCTGACAGACTGGTGGTATATGGACACTGGCTGTTCAAATCATCTTACTGGAAACAAGAAATGGCTGGTTGACTTTGACTCTGAAAAGAGGACAAAGATCAGATGTGCTGATGACAAATATCTTAATGCAGAAGGTATGGGAAATGTCAGAGTGACTCTGAACAATGGGAAAACAACATTGATTCAGAACGTGTGATACGTACCTGGCATCAGAAGCAATCTGATGAGTGTGGGACAATTAATTGAGAAAGGTTTTTCAGTTACCATGAAGGATAATCTTCTGAAGCTGTATGACTGCAATTAGAAGTTGATTATGGAGTCAGAACAGGGAAGGAATAGAACATTCAAGGTGAATGTCAGAACTGCAGACTCAGAATGTCTTAGTGCAACATGTGCTGAGAAGGAGAGTGAGCTGTGGCACAGAAGATTTGGTCATTTGAATTTCAGAAGCCTAAAACATCTGAATTCAAAGAAGCTGGTACATGGAATTCCTGCAATAAAGAAGCCTGAGAAGTCATGCAAAGTTTGCATGGAAGGAAAACAACCACGTTTGCCATTTGCGTCAGAAGTTGCTCCAAAAGCAAAACATGCCTTGGGAGTTGTACATTCTGATGTGTGTGGTCTATTTCCAATAGCATCAATTGGAGGGAATAAATACTTTGTGTTGTTTGTTGATGAATTCACAAGAATGACATGGGTATCCCTTATTAAATTTAAACATGAGGTGTTTGATGAATTCAAGAAGTTCAGAATGAAGGCTGAGAATCAGAGTGGTCAGAAGTTGAAGATTCTTAGAACTGATGGTGGAGGTGAGTATAAATCCAAAGAGTTCCAGAAGTTCTGTGAGGAGAATGGAATTGAGCATGAGGTTACTGCTCCTTATACCCCTCAACACAATGGTCTTGCTGAAAGAAGAAACCGTACTTTGCTTGATATGGTGAGAAGCATGCTAAAGGAGAAGAAGCTTCCTCAGAAGCTCTGGGGAGAAGCTGTTGCCACTGCAACGTATGTACTCAACAGATGTCCTACGAAGAAGTTGAAGGAAATAGTTCCTATGCAGAAGTGGACTGGAGACAAGCAAAGTGTTAGTCATCTGAAGGTGTTTGGTTCTGTTTGCTATAAACATGTTCCAGAAGCCAGAAGACAGAAGCTGGATGATAGAAGCAAAGTGATGATTCTGATAGGGTACCACAGTACAGGTGCATACAAGCTCTATTGTCCAGAAACCAACAAAATTGAATTCAGCAGAGATGTGATTGTGAAGGAATCAGAAGTTTGGAATTGGGATAAGTCTCAATCTGATTCTGATGTTAGAACTTCTGAAGAAAGGTCAGAGTTAAGAATTTCTGAAGTTGAAGTAAACTCTGACGTTGATTCTGACTCTGATAGTGATTCTGATTCTGGAGAAGACTCAGAAGATGAAGGTGACTCTGATGATCCATACTCTAATGGTAATCCAGATTCTGGTGGAAATTCAGACTCTGAAGATGGCCAAGGCTCTGGAGGAAGTCAAGCCTCTGAAGCTAGAAATTCTGAAGTTCAAGACTCTGGAAATATGCCAGATCCTGAAGTTGGTCAAAGCTCTGGAGAAAGTCAATCATCTGAAGCCCAAGACTCTGAACAAGTTCAGAGACCACAAAGAATCAGAAGCGTTCCCAGAAGATTTGCAGAACTTGACATGCTGCAAGACACTGAAGTAGACTCTGAAGGAGAAGTTATTCAGTGTGTCATGTTAGTAGACTCTGAACCTATAAGTACAGAGGAGGCTCTTAAGCAGAAGCTCTGGCTGAAGGCCATGAAAGAAGAACTTGATGCTATAGAGAGAAACAAGACTTGGAAGCTGACAGAACTTCCAAAAGACAAGAAAGCCATCAGCGTTAGATGGGTTTTCAAGCAGAAGTTAAAGCCAAATGGTTCAATTGGCAAACATAAAGCAAGTTTGGTAGCCAGAGGATTTCTACAGAAACCTGGGCTGGATTATTCTGAAGTGTTTGCACCTGTAGCAAGACATGAAACAATCAAAATGGTGATTGCAATAGCTGCTAACAGGAATTGGCCTCTGATGCATTTAGATGTAAAATCTGCATTTCTGAATGGTCCATTAGAAGAAGAAGTTTACGTGTCACAACCTCCTGGATTTGTGAAAAAGAATCAGGAAGGGATGGTGTACAGATTATACAAAGCTCTATATGGATTGAAACAAGCGCCCATAGCTTGGAATCAGAAGATTGATTCATTTTTCAAGAAGCAAGGCTTTCAGAAATGTGAGATGGAGTATGGTGTCTATTTTCAACATACTTCTGAAGGCAATATGACTCTGGTATGTTTATATGTTGATGATATACTGCTGACTGGAAGTTCTGAACAGGAGATAACCAAGTTCAAGAAAGTTCTGATGAATGAATTTGAAATGACTGATCTAGGCAAAATGACATACTTTCTAGGGATGGAGTTCAGATATTCTGAGAAAGGTATCATTTTGCATCAGCTCAAGTATGAATTAGAACTTCTGAAGAGATTTGATCTGGAGAATTGTAAGATGGCAGTCACACCTTCTGATACAAATCAGAAACTGGATTCAGACTCTGAAGAAAGGATGTGGACGCTACAACCTTCAAACAGTTGGTTGGTTCTCTGAGGTATCTGTGCAATACCAGACCTGATATTTGCTACTCAGTTGGGATGGTTAGTAGGTTCATGAGTAAACCTAAGTGGTCCCATTACCAAGCTGCTGTCAGGATTCTGAGGTATATCAAAGGAACTCTGAAGTATGGAGTGTTATTTCCCTCTGGAGGAAATAATGAGTCAGAACTTCTGAGTTATTCAGACTCTGATTGGTGTGGAGACAGAGTTGACAGAAGAAGTACATCTGGGTACTTGTTCAAATTTCTGGGAGGTTCCATTTCTTGGTGTTCCAAGAAGCAACCTGTTGTGGCGTTGTCAACCTGTGAAGCTGAATACATTACAGGTGCTGTTACTGCATGCCAAGCTGTGTGGATTATGAATCTGTTGCAGGATCTGAAAATTAAAGTAGACAAACCTCTGAAGTTGATGATTGACAACAAGTCTGCAATCAATCTTGCCAGAAACCCAGTGTTGCATGGGAGAAGCAAGCATATTGAGACCAAGTATCATTTTCTGAGACACCAAGTTCAGAGTGGAGTGTTAGAAATTGTACACTGTAGCACTCAGAAGCAGTTGGCAGATGTTCTGACGAAAGCTATCAAGACTGATCAATTTCTCAGACTAAGGAATGGAATTGGTGTTACAAGTTTTAATGGAATATGAATTAAGGGATGGTATTAGAATATTAATAGTAATTCATATTTATTTAGTTGTACTATTTTCTTAGCCCCTAAGTTTGTTAGAGGGTATTTTAGTATTTTATCTTATTCTAGTAACCCTAATTTTAGCTTATAAATAGGGTGACAATCATTGTAACTATTATCATGTTTTGTAGCCGTCATTCTTGATAAGAATATTTCTCCTTTTCATCATTTATTCTACCTTTGCACCAACACAGATAGCCCTACAAAAAAATTCTACATCTCTTGGTTTTGAGAATTTGAAGGTACTACAACGACCAACAACAAATTTTTCATTCCAATTAGATCCAGAACCTCTCTTATTAGCATAACATGGATAATCTCGCATTTTGAATGGAACCTTTTCAATCAATACCAAACCAGCTTCCTCTGCCAAATTCACTACTTCCCATTTATTAAAAGGATGGGTAGTCTTTAGTGTCACATGAACTTCACCATCACAAGTTAGCATTTTCCTCGCACTCTGAAAAAAACCCGACACCAACTTTTGGTGATGCCTGAAGATAAAAATATTGATTTTTGTCAGTCGAGCTAGGATTTGCAGACAATAATACATTTTTGATCTTTATCATATTAGACATATGATAATCGAAGGAAGTTTGACTTACTGAATTCTGTAGGGTTTATATTCTGGAAATTCAAATTCTGCAGCATTAAGAAAATTAAAGACTATTCGATCGAATAATTTGTGAAGCAACGATGGGTGTTGGTACATGCTATGAGCATCCACTTCATGCAAAATTGTGCAACCAAATTTCTCTAGACTTAGCATATTCATTGAAGCTATGAAGGAATTCCTCCTCACTGACACTAAAAAAAAATTAATTTGGAAATTCACCATCAATATGATATGAGAAATATGTTGAGTACACTGATGTAACAATCCTAATCACTCTTTTTTAGTAGAATGAGATGTGTATTGTCCCGTTAGAACAACTTAGCTGGTAACTGTGGACGGGACATTAGATTGCAGAGTGCGGGTTTGAATCTACAACAACATCTCATTTAAAAGGACGAGATTTCAATCACTAAGTTATTTGATAAAGAAAAAGAAAGAATAAAATGTGTACCTTTAGAATCAAGCGAAGTTGCAACCAAGTTGGAAGCATTGCAAAAAAAAGCCCTAGCCAAAGAAAGTGCAAAAGAGAAATCTCCTTCTCCAACCAGCAATATCTTATGGCAACTACTGTAATGTTTTATCCATCTTCCTTCCATTTTTGAATCAATTCTACAATTCTTTTGATTTTGATATGCCCACATGATTTTGTTCATATAATTTCTCAAATGTATTGACTCTGAAACTTCTAACAAAACCGATAGCCCCAAAGAGCATGGTTTTACATATTTTGGTTTAGAAAATTTGAAGGTGCTTGAATCACCTACAAGAAAAGTTCCATCACAGTTTTCTCCTGATCCTCTCTTGTTTACATAACCTGGATAATCGCTTATTTTAAATCGAATTTTTTCAACAAAGACCAAATCAGTTTTCTCTGCTAATTTTACTATTTCCCATTTGCGAAATGGATTGGTATTCTTGTGTGTAATGTGAACTTCACCATCCTTAGTTAGCATCTTCTTTGCACATTTCAAAAATCCCCGCACCACTTCTTGATGAAGCCTAAAATATCTCCAAGGTTAGAATCTGTTCGGATAAACGGCTTATTTGCAACTTATAATACAAGTACTTACCTGATTTGGTTCAAATTATTCTCCGCCAAATCAAATCCAGCATGAGGGAAATTATAGATTATACGATCGAAAATTTTATTTTGTAACACTGGGTGCTTATGGAAGCTATGAGCATCCACTTCATGTAAAATATTACAACCAAATTTCTCTAATTCTTCCAAGATTGTTGAAGCTCTCGAATATTTTATTATTAATAATCCTAATAAAACATTTAAAAGAAAACAAAAAATCAGAATCAACTATTATTTTGAGACTAAGAAATCATATTTTGAGTGTAGGGGAGTGTACCTTTAGAATCAAGAGAAGTTGCTACAATGTTAGAAGCAGAACCAAATGCATTTGCTAGAGATAGTGCAAAAGAAAAATCTCCTTCTCCCACAAGTAGTATCTTATGGCGGTTACAATAGTGCTTTATCCATTTTTCTTCCATTTTAGAATCCATATCTCCAAATTTTCTTACATGAAGACCAATAGACTTTTTATCATTTTGGAAAGGGTGTGTTGGATTTAATTTAGCCAATTATAACATGTCTTAGTTACTATTGTGAATCGAAGAGTTTCATTTCCCATAGTGTGCATGCACAATTGACCTTTCCAATGCCTAATTACATTCAATTTTGATTCTCACCATTAAATATTACTCCTTTCATTTTTATAAAAACTATTTATATTCATTAAATAATTAGTTAAATATAATTAACTTTTTAGATTTTATGTATTAATATATATTATAAATTAAATGAAAAGTATATGAAAAATAGTACTAGTAATAAATTATTTAAAAGTTACTAAATTTTACTTATAATAATATCCATTTTGTATCAAATTAGTAGGTATGGCAACAAAAAAAATTAGAGTCGGTCGAACACCTTCGCCCCGAATCTTACAAAGAAAAATTGATTAAATTGGGGGCAGAGGCGGAGCAGAAAAAATCTGATTTTTTATTATTGAGACAGGGGATGCTAGTACCGGTTGTTGCACCCCCAAATTTTCTCCCTGTTTTCTAACCTTAACTGCCTTGTGTTTCACATTCATATGCATTTTCATTAGGTCATAACATTCATAATCGCGCATTTTCATGAGTTTTTTAAGACATGGATCAAAGCATTTTCTTGTGATTTGGGTTTGTCCTACTCATAGGTGATTCAGTTGTTTCCTACTTCAGTCAAGTTGAAGCAAGGGTTGAATTCACATTATCATGAATATCTTCTTATTCATAGGTTCACTAAGCTCCAAGGTTTCCCCATTCAGAGGATTCATCAAAAGCATTGGATCGAGACTTCATTAGTGTGAATCACAGTTTGACTCCTTCTCAATTCAAGTCATTTCATCATTATTAGTGTATCTCAGTGTGAATTAGGGTTTATTATCTATGGTTGAGCTTGTGGACATTCGTCAATTGAGGTTCATTGGATTAAGGTTTTCATGTCAATGACACCTTGGTAATCATGCTTCTTTCTATGTTGCAAGACTTATCTTCATCAAAGGTTTCATTGTACTCAATGCGTTATTATTCCTTCAAGTGTTCATTGCTAGTGATACAAGTTATTTGTGGTTGGGATGTTAAAATCAGTATTCTCGTCGAGAATACAAGATGGTTTTCATTAAGAATTGAGGATTTTGGTGGAGTGTTCATTCAGGTGTTTATTTGAGGTTTTCGAGTTCAAATTATTCAAAAAAAAGATTGGTTCAAAGTTCTTAAGCATTTGGTTTGTCAGGAATTTGATTATCATTCAATAAACACAAGAGAAAAATTCTTTCATTTTTATTTTATGTGGAAGTGTTGATGATGGAAGAATCACTGCTTGCTTACAAAATCATGGAGGACCAACAATCACTTTCCTCTTCCCTTTCTGCTTCTGCTCCTTCTTCACCTTCAGAGAACTACAATGTTAATCCTTCGGATGCGGTTATTTTCTTCGATCTCAGTCTTGCTCTTGGAATCGGTTGCAGACACCTTTTGCATGGGACTAGAGTTCCTTATAATGTTGTTTTGCTCATCATTGGCATTGCTCTTGGATCATTAGAATATGACCCTCATCATTGACTCAGAAGGATTGGGGATGGAATTTGTCTCTGGTCGGAGATTGATCCAGTGCTTCTCTTAGTTGTTTTTCTTCATGCTCTCTTTTTCGAGAGCTCATTCACAATGGAAGTTTGCCAAATTAAGAGGTGTATTGCACAGATGATCTTACTATGTGGTCCAGGTGTTTTGATTCACAATGGAACTGTTTTGAAGCTTACTTTTCCATATAACTGGAGTTGGAAAATGTAACACCCTTTTCTACCCCACGAATATTATGGCAAAATAATAGAATTTATCAGAGTAAATTTTAAACACCATAAAAATCACCTCAAAGGGCGTACATTTCTTAATAAATTCAAATCAAGGTCAATGCTCTGTAAGCAACGAGTTTTCTCAAAATTACTCAAAAGTGCTCAAATGATAGTGGAACTCAAAAAGGCAAAAATACAAAGTTTTCCTTTTACCGCAAGGAAATCAACATAACAAAAACTCAATAAAGTAGTTTGACTCAAAGACCTCAACCCGATGTTACACTATCAAAACAAGACCCTCTAAGTTAACCAAAATGGCAAATGTAACACCCTTTTCTATCCCACAATTATTAAGGCAAAATAACACAGATATCAGAGTAAGATATTAAATCTCAATAAAAGCCACTAAAAGGACGTACATTTTTCAAATCCTCAAAATAGGTCAAGGCTCCGTAAACAACGGGTTTTCCCAAAATACATCAAATTTCACAAAGCAGCGGAACTCAAAGGCATAAATCAAGGTTTTTCTCATACAAGAAGATAAGCAAAATAACTCAATAGTATATAGTTTAACTCAAAAGAACCCAACCCGATGTTACATATCAGAGCAAGACCTTCTAAGTTAACCAAAGAGCTAACAACTCAAAACTTCAAAAATAATCCTCGACGGCGTTCACGGCTAAACTTGGTCATCTGCACGTTACCCGCGTGGAGGTAACATTAAAACAGGCTGGACGAATAAAACAATTCATAATAATCAATGTATAACAATCAACGTATAATGTCATCATAATCATATTCAACACATTCATATCCTTCAATACGCCTCAAAGGCCACAACGTCATAATTCATACAAAAAGATCCATAAATGCAATGCAACAAGACTCAATGCATGTGGTACCAATCATCACAGCTCGATGGACATTGGGCCATCAACCCTCCATAGATTCCCATCAATAAAATCGATTCTACTAGAGAACCGGAGCACAACAAAATACTTCACATCCAGACAGTGGGATTGAAGCCAAAGTAATTGAGATCCTGAACCGAAGTCCGGATGCACATGAATGCATGATGCACACATCACAAATCATCCTCATAATAACAACATAGGTGCATCATCATTTGTAACACCCATTTTATTTATTTAGTCATTTTGGTGTTAATTTAATTATTTTATATTGGTGTGCCCTTATGTGGGGTGGGTTTGTATATGATTGGTGAATATCCTTGATATATAATGATTATTTGTGGAGATGTGGTGTTGAGATAATAATATAATAGTTAATAGTAATATTGGTGGTATTATTATTATTATTATTATTATTATTATTATTATTATTATTATTATTATTATTATTATTATTATTATTAGTATTAATATTATTATTGGTGGAATATTATTACTATTATTATGGATATTATTATTAGTGGGAGAATAATATTTGTAGTATTATTATTATTGGATTTAAATAATAAAATAAGAAATAAGGGATTAAAAGAAATAGAGAAGTTTTTGGGAAAGGGAGGAGGACACGATAAACTGCCAGAGAAAGGATTTTGGGAGAAGAGAAAGGAAGTTACGATAAACAGTTGTGGGAGAAAGAGGGTTATCACGATAAACTGCTCAGAAAACCAAAATTGAGGAAAAAGGTTGAAGAGAAGGAAAAAGAAACGTGACTGTGGAGAAAGTAAGAACAGAAGAATTTCCATCGGTGAAATTGGAAGAAAGTTGCAGGAGAGTTACCGTAGAACGGAACCAGAACCAGAATGCTTGGAATTGGCCTCTATTCAAGGTAAGGGTGGGGTTTAATTCTATAACCGTGGGTATGATCAATTTCATGTAGGGAATTGATTCATAGGTATAATTTCCGTTAATCGATAAATGTTAGGGACGAGGCTTTTCTATGTAAGAATGAATGTGTTATATACGATGCTCTAAGGTTTCCCTAATGGGGCAAATACGTAGTAATGTCTCCGTAGTAATGTTCCCGTAGTGATGTTACCGTAGTAACGTTACCGTAGTAACGGTACCGTAGTAATGTTCCCGTAAGTTGGAGAAATACTAAGGATTAATGTTCCCGTAGTGATGTTCTCGTGACGTTCCCGTAGTAATGTTCCCGTAAGTTGAAGAAAATATTAAGGGTTAATGTTTACTTGTGCATTTCTAAGGATTAATGTCTGTCTTTGTAGGAATGAGTGTGTTATGCCATTAGTTTTGGGGGAAATTGGGAAATACCTGGTGCCAACACGCGCTATTTTCCCATTTATTAAGAAGGTGTTGTTATTATGTCCCTATTTAATTAAATTAGAAGTTGTAGTTATATTATCCGTATGAAAATATACGAAAATGTGTTGAGTCCTTATTTGTAGTAATGACATTGTCAGTTGTTCTCTGACATGAAAATGTTGTTGAGTTCTCAATTGCAGAGACGAGGTTGTTTTTAATTGTTCTCTGCGAAAATGTGTTAGAGTCTTATTCGTAGGAACGATACTGTTGGTAGTTCTCTGGTATGAACAGATTGAAGTGGTGAGTACATGATGTATGTGAAATGTGATGTTTCTGTTATGGATAATTGGTTGTAGGCGTGATGCCTTGTTGCACGGTTGTTGCACAGTTGTTGTTGTTGTGTTATAGTCCATAATAGTTGCATCTCATAGCATATCATTTGGCCTGGATTGGTGACAGTTGTGTCTTTAATGACAAAATAAAATGATTGTGGAGAGTTTTCTCCCGATTTATTGTGGAGAGTTGTCTCTCGAATTATTGTGGAATGTTGTCTCCCTAAATGGTACCACATGCATATGCACAGTCGAGTTGCATTGTTGAGTCACATTGTTGAGTTGCGTTGTTGAGTTGTTTTGATGAGTTGCTGAGATATGATGACAATTGTTGTGGTTATGAATAAAGGATGGTTGCAGTTTAATTATTACTAATATTTATGCGAACTGCTGGAATTATAATGCTGTGATGATATTCTAACATGACTTTTATCATGCCTTATGTTATATTGTTGATATCTCACCCTTTACGTTGTATGTTACCTCCGTTGGTGGTAATTTGCAGGTAATCCAGAATAAGTGTAGCTTTCCGTTTAAAGTCGTTGGTCGCTCTGATACGAAGCACTCTTGGGGGGATGAACAATTAATGTTATTGTTTTAATTGAATTCATTGTTGCTGAATTTTATTAAGTACTATGGCAAATAGATTGGTTGTTTCTGATAATGCCAAATGTTGCTTGGATGCACCGTTGTTTTAGTGAATTGATGCAAGATAATTACTTGCTGAATTTTAATGGAATTTAATTATTACGAATCGTTGGAAGTGTATTATAACATGTCGTTTTATGATTAAAATGTTAAACAAATTATCATTGTTTGTTCATCCGAATTTCGTGCTACGTATGTTAGTAAATGATCTGTTGCAGGTGTATGTGTTGTGGTGAAGTGTAAAATGTGACACATCTGCTGCATCTGAGAATTTGGGAGTGTGACGGTCGTCACAACTCCATGACGCTCATCATGACCGTGACGGTCGTGACATCCATGACGGTCGTCATGAGATTTTAATTGCTGCACTCTGAATTGTTTCTGTCGTTTATCTTATTTTTCCGCGATAGTTTAGAGTGGGGTGTTACAATTGGTATCAGAGCAGGTCGATCCGTCCGGCTAAGTTGTTTAATGTTGTGTATTCCCTGGTATGCGACATGTGTATGAAAACATTGTCGGTACATGTTTTGTTGTGGAACCTTTGTCTGCAGGAGTGATGGTCGAAGTTGCTGAGGATTACACTCAAAGAGTCAAGGAGGTTTATCCAAAAGCTAAAGAAGATCTAAATGATTTCTTGAACCGTTGCAAAGTCAAAGATTCTAAAGTGATATAATGCCCTCGTTGTAGTGTAGTTTTTGACATAGAAGTGACAAAGAATCTAAAAAAATCAAGCTTCAGCAGCCAAAAAGGGTCCTCGGGTCGACAAGAGGCTCAAATTTACCTTTGTCAATCCCTAAAAGTAAAATAGTATAGTCCTTAGCCCACAAAATCAGTGTAGTGAAAGAAATGTCTGATCTTGTATTGTGTACTATTTTTCTCACGTAAAACCTTTTGATTATATCTTTAATATTTAGAGGCTTCTAATAGTTAGGTGATGAAGCCTACAAAAATAAGAGTAAGAATCTGGTTGAGAAAATCTTCAGAAACTTCGTCTTCAAGTCATGATCCAGTTCCTCAGAACCTGGTCTTTAGTGTCTGGTGACACAGTTTAGATTTTTTTGACGTAGAGCTTCATAGTGTAATAGCTTCAAAAGCTTCGGAGTAATAAAGCCTTGGATGGGTAAATCTCAAAAGCGTTGAGTAAAGAATTCATAGCTTAATCAACTTGTAAACACAGAATTCAGAGTCAAAGTATACTAGTTTCAGAGCCTGATGAAGTCAAACGTCCTATAATCAGAGTCAGAACTTGTATATAAAATCTACATACTGAATAAAATTATTAGGGTACAAAATTCTTCTCTAAAACTCTATATATTATTATCATTAAAACATAAGGTTAGATGCATAACCAAATATTGTTCTAACATACCTACGTTACTTCGAGGATTTCGAGCAGATCCGTGAGTACAATTAGGGGGCCGCTTGTTTGGTCTACTTGTACTCTAAATTATTAGAGAGATGTAGGTGGAAGATGGAGAAGGTCACTAGCAGTATCACACTATTGGTAGTAATACGTATTAGTTTTTTAATGTTTTTGTGTCATTTTGATTTCATCTTGACAACGCCACTATCGATGATTCGTGTGTTCCAAACTTTCCACGCTTGGATCCTCCAGCACTTCCCACGCATCTCCGACTGGGCGAGTGTACCAACTTACACTGAGGATATCCCACGTGCAACTGCATTTGCCCCGCTCAGAAGGAACCAAACGGCAGAGCCGTTCATAATGTATATTGATTGCTTGGTTGTCGAGGACATGCATTTAAACAACTATGTCAATCACCATAAGACGTGACCTTTTGACGAGATAGTGTTATACTCTGGATTGTTGGCTTGTGGATCATGTCTCTCTGCTCCTCATCTGTCTGAGCAGATCATGCAGCAGTTCGGCTGCACTCAGACCATTCCCACCGCCTATTGTCTCTGCTTCTCCTACTTTGAAATGTAGACAGATGGATTCCATGTTTGATGATTATGAGAGAAATCAGATATCGGAGAAGGCACAAAGTACCATAGCTGAGAGCGATTTGAGCTACGTCGATAGTTATATCTGGTGGTTTTTCAGGGTATGACATTCGTATATGGTGCATGATGCTGAGGTTAGATCGTGCTGAGGTTGTCTTTCCTATATGTCATCGAATAGTGGAGATTGTGCAGACAAATGTTGACAGAGATATCTTTCCTGATGGGTCTGATGTGAGGCAGGTCCTAGATGAAATTATAACGGAGGCACAATGGGCGTTAATGTACCAGAGATAGCACCGGAAGGTGTTGAAATAGTATTAGTGTAGGTTTTTGTTATCGTATCCGGGGAGATTGGTTGATATTACCCCCGTTCTACAGTTGGAATTTTTTTAAACATAGAACATAAAAGATGTTTTTTTTGGTTTCGTAACATAAAGATCGCATAAAGAGTTATAAGCAACGATAAAAGAGTTTTGGTTTTGAAACGATTGTTAAAAGCATGTCAAGATTAGGGCTCGATAATCCATTTCGTACGTATCTTCTTAATAAAGCATGTGAGCTTAGTAACAATAAATATAATAACATATCCTCTCAAGATGTTTCATCTCTAAAACAAATTGTGAGTTTTATCATATTGACCCTTAGATGATCTCTCAACCTAACTACCAATATGATAACATTAAACGATTGACATTAGTGAATATCAACTCACAAAACTATCTCTAAACTTTGTTTGTCGAAAGATGAAAAAGGTAGGTCAATAGTTGAAATATATCTCTCAATAATGATCCAACACAAATATAAATCATAAAAACAAGGTTTTTCACCATATATTCATCATCAACTTGTTCACATACAAAATATCAAGAGAAATACATATAGAAGTAAGGATTATCTACCAATAATCTTGACACAAAAGTGATTAGCTACCCATAACCATGGTAGCTTACTTCACAAGTTTCAGGAGGAGATGAATGAGCATCCACGTCGAAGAACCAGACTCGGATGCGAATCCAGCTTCTATTTGTAAAATATCAAGATTTGGTGAAGAAAATCTCAGGAAATCAGGTTGTGGTGCCTAAAAGTGGGTTCTTATGCCCAAAAATGATGAAAAGTACTTCTATAGTACATTAAGAATCTGCCATGTTCGCACTAAGCACTAAGTCTTCGCCTAGCAAACCCCAATTTAGGCACCTGAAGTGCCTCTGAATAGTTAAACCGCACCTGGGAAATCTCTGAAGTTCGCAGTGCAAATGATTCTTCGCACTGCAAATTACCTCGCCTACAAGTTCGCACAACGAACTTACATCCTTTTTGCTACTACCTCAAGTCTTGGAGCATTCGCTGGGACTTCACCAGATGTTCTAAAAGTAAACATTCGCTGGTAAGTTCGTCGAGTGAACTTACTGATATTCTTCTATTCCTTTGGCCTCCTTGTCCATTTTCTTGTGCCTTACACTTTGATGATTTCATGCCTAATTCTGCACAATAACACACAAATCAAAGGGACCAAAGACATTTTCATACAGTTGAAGAATAACATGCTTTCATGTAGTAAATCCAACAAAACAACATAAAAGAGTTGAAAAATGCCAATAATAAATGATCAATTTAAAGCAATATTAGCATCTAACAAACTCTCCCCAACTAGATATTTTCTTGCCCTCAAGCAAAGTATGTCTCTCATTAAAAACAAGAGGATTTTCTTAAGCATTTAATTCAACCAAGAATAGATTTATGGCTCAAATAAGCAAAAAATGTATACAAGCAATGATTACAACTTCCTAGAATCGAACAACGCAACAGAATTTAGTTCTTAAATAAATATCATACAATGCTTCAAGTAACAACTAAATTATCATGCTCGAATCACTCTAACACTCCTCTTCGAATAAGAATTGAAGGAAATACGCGCTTACAACCACGGGGTAAATCATTCACCTGAAAAATGATGTAAATATAAATCAATTCATACATTCATCTAAACAATCATCAAAGAAATTATGGAATCAAAAAGATCACTTAAGAACTTGAAAGGTTGTAGCTTGGCCAGGTTTCACAATAAAGGGACATTTATAAGGCCTCAAATTCAAAGTTGCCAATGCAAAAGAAACATTCACTACACAAGGCTATGTACACATTACAACTCCATCAAACACTTTCTTTTCTCTATTGCTCACCTTTTTCAAACTTCCTTTTTGCACATTATTTCCTCTATATTTTTCTTTCAAACAAGCATTCTTTTTCTTTTATTTTTCACATTCATATTCACATTTTCTTTTCATGCTTGCTTGAAAATTTTCAAAATTTTTAAGTAACTTACCATTTTCTTTTCACTCTCCCCAACTTAGTTTTTAACCAAACCTTAAGTCAATGTTCCTTTCTTTTTTAGGCAAGGAATCCAACTTAGTACAACTTTAAAGGTTCGAGAAAAAAATTAAAATCATACACAAAGTAATGATGAACTATCCTTATCATTATGTACCAATACCAAGTTTATCACTAAACTAGGATCTAACTATTAAGCTCAACGGTGTTAGCAAATTCTCACTACTCACAGGTACGTTACTTGTTGGGATATGGTTGTGCTCAATATCAACAAATGCCTTGACCATTTCTAATGCTACCACAATATCAAAATAATCACAAGATTAAGCATGAATCAAATGTATTTAACAAAATTTATCAGTCATCCTATGAATTTAGTAAACAATGGAGGTTTCTCATACATCTTCCCCCTCTCTAAACTGTGGCCTGGCCTCAGGCCAAGCAGCATGTGCTAGAAACTGCTCCCTAGTCATCATAGAATGCTCCACAGAGGGATCCATGTACTGCATTTGTATTACCTGCATAGAATCATGGATATCACTCATGGCACTCTGAGTTTCCGCCATCCACTCTCAGTTATAGTTACATATCTCCCTCTTAAACGGATCAAAGCCCTAGGAGCCTGCAACTCGAAACCAGAAGCATCACCAGCTCTAAAACCTATACCAGCATCAACACCAAAGGGGAATGGGGTAGGTTTACACCACAATGGAGAAAACTTGTGCGTGTTGTGCTTTGTGAGAAGTAGAGAGACAAAAGGTACAAGTGAAGGAAACAAAGGGGAATGAGGGTAGGTTTACCCCACAAAATCTAAAAAGAAAGGGTTGGGCCGACGTAACTTTGGCCCACCCAAAATATAACTTAAGTGATGTGGCAGAAAACTACAAATTCTATGTCTCGCTCAGTTCGCTTTACGAACTTCCCAATGAACATTTGCCCCAGGTTCGTCTAACGAACTCAAGACGAATGTGACAGATTTTTGAATTTTTTCTTTTCAACACATTCTACCACAACCTTTCCTAAGCAAACTTACACTATAAAAGCAGTAAAAATGAAAGGATACTTATAATATTGGGGTGCCTCCCAACTAGCGCTTTGATTAATGTCGTTTGAGCTCGACGGTGCAATCCGACCTCAAAGAGCGCAAGAAAAGCAATGAAAGCAACCAGACCAAACATCTCAATGCAACCATCCTCATCCATTTTCATGACCCATTTTTCTTCCAATTTTCTTCAAGAATGAAATGTTCTAACACAACTTCATCATTGCCACTTTAGCGTCTCCATACTTCTTTTTCCTTAATGCAACTCTTGCATCTTCTTTTTTCTCGTGATAGCCATCCTTCAAGAGACTTGAACACAACACTCCTTTGAAAAGTGTGTAACTCGGATGCGAATCTAGCTTCTATTTGTAAAATATCAAGATTTGGTGAAGAAATCTCAGAAAATCAGGTTGTGGTGTCTAAAAGTGGGTTCTTATCCCCAAAGTGATGAAAAGTACTTATATAGTATATTCAGAATCTTCCATGTTTGCACTGCGAACTGATTCTTCGCCTAGCGAACCCTAATTTAGGAACCTGAAGTGTCTCTAAATAGTTAAACCGCCCCTAAGAAATTTATGAAGTTTTTCGTGCGAACGATTATTCGCACTATGAACTACCTCGCCTACAAGTCCACACAGTGAACTTACAACTCTTTTGTTACTGCCTCAAGTCTGGGAGCATTTGGTGGGACTTCGCCAGATGTTTGCAAAGTGAACATTCGCAGGTAAGTTCGCTGGTACTAAAACTCCTTTGCCCTCCTTGTCCATTTTCTTGTGTCTCATAATTTGATGATTTCTTGCCTAATTATGCACAATGACACACAAATCAAAGGGACCAAAGGCATTTTCATACAATTGAAGAATAACATTCAATTCTATCATGATCTCATTGGTACTAAAACTCAATCTATGGTTCATGTTGACATAGAGGTGCTGAGGAAAGGTGCTCATTTTTCTCTAACCTACCAAAATTTTATTGCCTCACAACTTACGGTACATAGTTGTAGTGCAAAATTTCTCGCCCTCAGTAATGTTGCCCCAACAATTCGTGTTGACCATAATATCTCTACTTTTCACAATCTTTCTAACCATCCACAAGCAGGTTGAGGGAATCTCCCAGCTCAAAACATCACGGCCTTTAAGATAATACACATTACCCCATCTAATCCAAAGCTTATCTTTTTTTTAATGGATGTTCTAGAGAAGCTTACCAATAGTCGCTTGGTTCAAGTCTCTAAGGGCTGTTATGTTGAGCCCACTATAAATTTTAGGGTCACACACCTTCTCCTAAGATATACGAGCTTTCCTATTAATAATATTAGACCTACTCCCTAAGTAGCTTATATAAATGGCGTCAATATCATGAGTCACCTTTTGAGGAAGAGAAAAAACTTGCATCCAATAGCTAGTGACATTAAACAAAATGCTTTTAATTAATTGTAGCTGACCTGCATAACTAAGAAGCTTCGAAGTTAAATGTGTAATTTTACCCTGAATCCTAATTATCAAAGGTTTGTAGTGTTGTACAATAATTTACCTACTAGATAGAGGCACACCAACGTATTTAAATGGAAGCATACCTTGGGAGAACCCAGTTTACTGCATAATCTCTTGTTGAACCAAAGATTAAGCTCCCGCAAAGAACAATTTTCATTTAGTTGTATAAACTTTCAAATTAGTAGCAGGAGAAAATTTTCCATTAGGATCTGAACAGAAATTGTGTCTCCTCTAGAGAGCAACATCAGATTATTAGCAAAGGAAATATTAACCAAGTTGAGTCTCTCACATTTGGGATGGAAGTTAAAGTCTGGGTTATCTGTAAGTTTTCCAAGGCATCTATGTAAGTACTCCATTACTAGAACAAAGAGTAAGGGGGAGATGAGTTCTCCCTGCATTAAACCCCATTGAGCCTGCAACAACTGACTATAATTCCCATTAATTGAGTACCTGCAAGAGACAAAAGACACACAAATCATGATCGACTTTATGAACTTCCTAGGGAAGTTCATGTCTTTCAAAATGTCTTCCAAAGCCTTCCATTCCAGTGTCATAGCTTTTTGAATGTCCATTTGTACAGAACACCTAGGGGAGATATGTCTCTTATTAGTTCGTGAGCCAAGATGATATTGTCTTGATAACTTTCCTTGGATGGAAAGCAGATTAACTGTCATATATAATATTATTGATGACTTTGCTTAACCTAATAGTGGGAATTTAGGATATTACTTTATAGATAGTTGAGTAGCAACCAATGGGTCTCATACCTCTCATATTCTTAGCCTTAGATGATTTTGGGATTAAGGTGATAATGGCATAGTTCACTGGTGCAAACATGTAATAATCATTAAAAAAAAGTCCAAGATTGGAGCAATGAAATCCTTCTTGATAATGCTTCAAGTTGCATTGAAGAACTTGGATTTGAAAACATTCATACCCGGGGCTTTAGTTTTTCCAATATTATTCAGAGCACTCCATATGTCTTGTTTAGTAACTTGTTGAATAAACTGCTCTTTGTGTATTTCTTACAATTGAGCACATTTCCTCAGCACCTCTATGTCAACATGAACCATAGATTGAGTTTTAGTACCAATGAGGTCATGATAGAATTGACTGATATTCTTCTCTTCCTTTGGCCTCCTTGTCCATTTTCTTGTGCCTCATACTTTAATGATTTCTTGCCTAATTCTGCACAATGATACACAAATCAAAGGGACCTAAAGCATTTTCATACAATTGAAGAATAACATGCTTTCATGTAGTAAATCCAACAAAACAACACAAAAGAGTCGAAAATGTCAATAATAAATGATCAATTTAAAGCAAGATTGACATTTAACAGAGGGTGGGGCGGATTTATGGGCGAGGAGCCAAAGGAGACAGAAGAGGCAGATGAGATGTAGTCTGACATACACAGTAATGCAATAGTATATAGTAGTTGTACTTTGGATTCATTATATATTGTATTTTATTTTCACCTCAAGTTACTTTATGTTTGTTTTCGACTTTATTTATATATAACATTTTTGGACCATCTGAGTTTATATCCGTCATTGTTTATATTGATTGTATGATTTAAATCTTATCACATAACATGGTACATAACACTTATAAATCTTCATCTGAGTATCTCCGTAAAATAAACGGAGATGCATCTCCTGTACAATAAACTTGTAAAATGACTTCTGAGTGTGATGCATGGTATATATTTTAAATTGTTACGGGAATGTATCTCTGGTTCATTTAACATTTCAAGGTGCGTTTGGAGATGCATCTCCGAAATCTAAATACATTTAAGTATATATATATATATATATATATATATATATATATATATATATATATATATATATATATATATATATATATATATATATATATATATATATATATATATATATATATATATATATATATATATATATATATATATATATATATATATATATATATATATATATATATATATATATATATATATATATATATATATAATCAAGTTAATTTATCAACCTAACGAATTGAACTATACATATTTCAAGTTTAACTCATTTAATTAACGAATTTTTTTCCTCATTTTCAATGCATTTGATTTATGATCCAATTTCAACAATTAATTTGTCGAATCAAATTTCGAATTATATTTAAGTTTATCCAATCATTATTAATCATATTTCTTACTCCCAATGTCATAAAAAAATGTCTTATTTAAACTATGCGCGGTTATTAAGAAAATAAATTATTTTCAAAAATATATCTAATCATTTACTAAAATACTCTTATTAATTATAGCTAACAAAATAGTTGAAAAAAGTGAAAGGTAATAAATAAGGATATAATAATAGGAAAAATATTACTATTTTTGGTGTTATTTATAAGAAAAAATTTACTTTTTAGATTCACTCAATAACTAATGTATCTGATTTATATTTTGTTCAAATACATTGTTTATTTCATGAATTTAAAAAACAAAAAAAAATTTCTTACATTAATATTATAAAAGGATAATTATTTTGAGAAAGAAAAAAATACAAATTAAAAAAAAATTATGAGAGAGATGGAGTATTAATTAGAAGCCAACTACTTCTTTAATTTCCAACAATTCAAAAAGTAGAAATTGAATCTATTTCATCCGTTTCAAAATTACTGTCGTTTAAAGTTTTTTCACATAGATTAAAAAATGCATTGATATTGTCATAAGATATTGCACTTTTACTAAATTAGTCTTTTTAATGTAACTTATATGACACAATTGAAAAAATAACAATTATTATTGGAATTAACCCAAAACCTTTTAAGAATTTCTAATCAATCTTGATTTTAAGAAAAACTATACGCACAATTGTTAATGAAAAAACAAGAAAGAAAGAAAGAGTTTAAAAAAATTAAAGAAAGAAGGGAATGTTTTTCAACTGTGGAATCTCCGTCCACAAACGGTGGAAAACTTCTTTATTCACTTTGCAACTATAAAAATATGTGAATACAAGTTACCACAGAATAAGAACCCTCTATTTATAATAGAAGAAAACCTAAAATTACAAAAACTTAAAGATTATTAATTTTGGTCTAAGTCGAAATTTAGTGTCAAACAACATGTTTCGACATTTCAACATCTAAACAACTCGACATACACACATTAGGCTAATTTGACTAATTCGTGTTTCTATCGAGCTATTTACTTAACACAAAAGTTACGATCTCAACAATTATTATTATATTGAAAAGTGAGAATAACATTTATTTTGAAATATTTTTTTTTTCATAAAAGAAAAATCATTTTGAAATGAAGGGAGGGAGAATAATGTATTTTGGCACAAGCTTGAACATGAGAGTAAAACTCTTTATATTCACCATTAGACGATTCCACAATTACACACTCTTCATAAAATTGTACACATTGAGATCAAATTTGATTTTTTTTACAGAATTCGCTTGAATCGAAGTTGTCGAAGTAAAATCTTGAGCATTTTGATCTTCACTCGATAACTTCAGTTCACAATCACTTGCATGTTTTAACTGAACTGAGATTGGGTCCACAAATACATCAGATAGCCCTACAAAAAATTTCACATCTCTTGGTTTTGAGAATTTGAAGGTACTACAACGACCAACAACAAATTTTTCATTCACTTCATGTAAAATATTACAACCAAATTTCTCTAATTCTTCCAAGATGGTTGAAGCTCTCGAATATTTTATTATTAATAATCCTAATAAAACATTTAAAAGAAAACAAAAAATCAGAATCAACTATTATTTTGAGACTAAGAAATCATATTTTGAGTGTAGGGGAGTGTACCTTTAGAATCAAGAGAAGTTGCTACAATGTTAGAAGCAGAACCAAATGCATTTGCTAGAGATAGTGCAAAAGAAAAATCTCCTTCTCCCACAAGTAGTATCTTATGGTGGTTACAATAGTGCTTTATCCATTTTTCTTCCATTTTAGAATCCATATCTCCAAATTTTCTTACATGAAGACCAATGGACTTTTTATCTTTTTGAAAAGGGTGTGTTGGATTTAATTTAGCCAATTATAACATGTCTTAGTTACTTTTGTGAATCGAAGAGTTTCATTTCCCATAGTGTGCATGCACAATTGACCTTTCCAATGCCTAATTACATTCAATTTTGATTCTCACCATTAAATATTACTCCTTTCATTTTTATAAAAACTATTCATATTCATTAAATATTTAGTTAAATATAATTAACTTTTTAGATTTTATGTATTAATATATATTATAAATTAAATGAAAAGTTTATGAAAAATAGTACTAGTAATAAATTATTTAAAAGTTACTAAATTTTACTTATAATAATATCCATTTTCTATCAAATTAGTAGGTATTTGTCGGGGTGAAATTTGGATATCAAGCTATTGATGAGCTTGAATCTTAATTCATTTGCAACCGGTCTTTAATTTGTTCAAAGTAAGGGAAAAAGATCGAATTACCCACAATGCAATGCAAATGCAAAGGTTAGAGAGTTATAGGTTCGAGGGTTGGTTAAACTTAGGGAACGTGCTAACATCCTAAGTTTTTGTAGTACTCTACAGGAACCTCTTGTTTTATGTTGTTTATTGCTAAGGTTTATCTGCTTAAGGATGAAAGACCTAGGGGTTTAATTCTAACTATACTCGACAAGATATCGCATCTTGTGCCTACATATCCTGACGGGAGTGGAATCAGAGTATTTGTAGTTCCCCTAAAGGGTTTGAGGAGTTTTTTTACTATGGTCAAAGTTCCTACGGGATAAGGGTAGTTGATTGATTGAGTCTAGGAGAAAAGACGAGTTGTCATCTCGAGGGAGAAGACTTGACTTAGCCACCATAACTTGTAGGAAAATTGATTGTATTGTTACGAGGCAGGAGATTTATATCTCGACTGTCAAGATGACTCATGTCTTATTCTCTATTGTGTTTGAAAAGTTTGATTGAGTTGTTGAAGATTGTTCATCTAAGTTGTAAAAAGAAAAAGGTCCTCCTATGGGTAGGATCTATCTTTAAAAAGATCGACTTGAATGGGATCAAGGATCAACGGGGATTATGATGCAAATGAGACGCATACGCGCAAGTTTTACGTTACGCGCAAGTTCTTCCTTTGGACGTTATGCAAGGCGATAAAATAAAATGACGATAAAGGTAAATTGCAGATAAAGCATACACAAACGCATGAAAGCGCTAAAGTGTGTGAAATGTGCATATGTGAACAGAGTCGGAGCGAAGACAGAAGTGTGCACGATTTATTTACTTACGATATTTTGGGCGAAATGTTGTATTAGAGGGTGAATTGGCCTTATTAGTTTTAATAAAAGTTTTAGATGATAAATTAATTTGAGAAAAGTTATTTGATTTATTATTTTTTAGTGAGATTAATTTTAGGAAAAGTTGAATTTAATTATATTAGTTTTAAAAAAGTTTTAGATTATTAAATTAATTAAACTGCTAGTTAGAAGTAAAATAAGCAAGTGATTTAAAAAAGATTTTTAATATTAACATGGTTTTAGTTATTATTATAAAAAAAGGTTATTATTAAAATTCAAATTATTTAGAAAAATAGATTTTTGTGAGCAATTATATATTATTTAATAAAGGGTGAATAAAATAAAAATGAATTAATTTAATAAAGGATTGATAAATTAAATAAGAGTTAATTAGGAAAAAAAGGTTAATTAAACAAATGAATTATTAGTTATTTTAATTAAATAAAAGGGTTGATTAATAAAAGGTTTAAATATTATTAGTTATTTTAATTAAATAAAAGGGCTGATTAATAAAAGGTTTAAATATTGGTTAATTAATAAAAAAATGGTAGGTTAATTTTAAATAAAATAGATTTAGTTGATTTAAATTAAAAACTGATTAGAAAAGATAATTTGGTTAATTAATTAAAAAAAGGTATTGATTAGGTTGATTAAATAAAACGGAGGATTAAGAGGGTTAATTAAGGTTAGTGGGTGGATTAAAGCTGATTAGGTGTGGATGCGCAGGAGAGGGTTTACCGTGGGCGTGCAATGTTGGCCGTGTGATGAGATCCGTTGGAGATCAGTGGGTTGTGTGTGTGAGGGTGTACGGGGTTGTGGTGTGTGAGCATACATTAGATTACAATAACATAAAACCAAAATGAAGACCCTAATCCCCTTTGGTTTCCCCCTTCCGCCTCCAATCTCTTCTCTTCTTTCTCTTTTCTCCTCTTCACGTTTCATCTCCTTCTTGCTCTATTTCTCTGCACAAATCATAAATCAAACAAATCAAACAACATTAAATTGTCAGTAATGGAAATTCTCACGGTTTGATGTGGATTCTGGTTTTTGCAAGGGGGTATTCGATGGTGGACGACGGCGGTGATGTCGATGGGTTTTGCGGCGAAAGTTATTGAGGTCCGCGGACGGAGGCGCGAGGATGAAGGTGTTGACGCTGATTTGGGGAGTTGAGATATTGATTTGCGATTGGGGCGAGAGCTTTTGGAGGAAGCTCGTGGGTTATGGAGATTCGCAGTTCGCGGTGGACGGAAAGGCGATTTCAGGCGAAGCCTCACAAAGATAAGTTCTCTCTTTTACGATTTGATTTGGGATTGTGATTTTTTTTGGGTCCCTTCTCTTTGCTTTCTGAATCCCTTTTATAGACACACAGTGGTTGCTAAGAATTGATGGATTGTTGATGAGGTTTCCATTCTCGCTCTAACATGTCAGGATATGTTTTGAAAATCTGATTTGCTTTATCCTTTTGAAAATGAACTTCCAAATGTGTGTATTCCTGTTTTGGCAAGTTTGAACAGCTGCTTAGGAAAGTTTGAATTTAGCACGTGTTCCTCTTTTATGTAGAATACCGATGTTGTTCTGTCCTGTATGTAGTTGTGTCGTTGATGCTATGTGCTGAAGAGAAAAAACGCTCTCTAATGTTGATTGTGGAGGGAGAGTCGGAGACGGTGGTGAGAGACCGGAGAGGAATTTGGAGATGTATTCCCATAATTCGTCTGGTAAGTGTGGAGATGAATCTTTTAGTGTTGCCATTGCATTTGGTAGAATAGATTGGGATGCTGGTGCTGCTGTCATTGTTAGAGGGTAGTCTAATTCTCTATAGTCTTTGCTCGTTCGGTTATAACTTTAGCTCTATCTTAGCTCTTGTGTAACAAATTAAATAACTGATTCATTATCTTCTCTTACAGATTGTGCAGGCTGCCGCGACCGGATGAGCTCTAGGAATCTTAACAGCACCAATGACCATGAAGTTCTTTACATTAGGTAGTAAAAAAACATCACTAATTCTCATGCTTAATTTAATATGCATCCACTTACTTTACTTATGGTTCTAATTTCAGCAATATCGGAGTGTCAGAAACGCGACTTTGGGCTTCAACATTTGATTATGTGGAGAAATTCGAGACTGCAAATCAAGACCTTGGGTGAATGGCGACGTGTCAGGGGTTGCAGCTTGTCCTGCTCTGGTGTGGACAGTACGATTTTGATACTTCAAGCCAACATGCTCTGTACATCATGTAGGAGTTACGAAGGAAAATGACGGAAGCAGCAAAAAAAGTGTGTCATGTCTACACACTGAGGGGTCTGATTCCACTAGTGGCAGAGGTTCAACAGCATGCTGCCGCCTTCTAGTCTGCGAGGCTGCGTGTTTTCATTGTAAGCTTCTTTTGACAGAGGTAAAGTTACTAAATGAATTGTGCATCTTCTACATTTCTAAAGGTTTTACGTCTTTATGATAACTTAATTCTTTCTCAATGGTTTCCGCCTGCAGGTGCGTGGATTCCGTGATAACGGTGCTGCCCTTACTTTCATGGTTGGTGCTTGTATACTTGTTGTTTTCCTGTGTTTGTACCTGTTTTGGTTCTTCTTGACAAAGAGTACTAGTCAGTTGGGTTTTATTTGAAGAAAGTTGTTCAAGTTGATACGACATCCATGTTGAGAGTTTATTAGCTGCAACTGAATCTAAAAGTCCAAGTATATTTTACCACTAGAAGCCATGCACCGAAAGATCCGAGGTTCTTAATTTCACTATCAGAAAAATTGCCGCAGATGGTATATGTTGCGATGCCTCGAGAAATAATTCTCTAATCTTTCGTCGTAATTATCATGTAGTTCCGCGGTTTCTGGCTGGAAGGAATGGTGAAACCATCAACAAAAGTTGAAACCGGCAAATAACGACTTTCCATATGCAGAGTCACTAAACGGAGACGTAGGAGCATTGGCGGTAGCTGGCTTGTCCGTACTTCAAGAGTGGTTGGGCTAACTTTCAGCAACTCAGTTGATAACTCTTGATTCTTTTCCAATGTATCTACTTTGATTTTTAATTTCCCTTGGTTATACCATTTCTCTTGGTTATACTGTAATTCTTATCAGTTTAAATACATCACCCCTTTTTGTTGCACTAAAACTAGCCATTTGATTTGATGGATGTAGCATAAGAATTTAGAAAGAAATGACCAAGTAATGTTCAAAGTAGTTTTCCGAGAATCCAATTGTTGTATAACTAAATAAATTCATGAAAACCTTCACCCCATTGTAATTTTACTATAACACCTCAATAGATATTGCAAAATGATGAGTCATTTGAGCAGTAAAATCGGATGCTTTTCAATGTTGTGTCAAGTCTGATCCAAGTTCTATAATTACTTCTCAAGCTACTAATGTTAAATTCTCCTTTGTTGCCCAAATCCCGGATACCTAAACAAGTCGTAAATCTTGCCAGGATTGAGCCACTCTTAACCTCCATCCTGCAGAGGTCTACACTTCTTATTATCGCATCTGCACCAACTGGTTAGCCATAATAAACAAGAAGGAATATAGCACAAACAAGAAAAAGAAAAGAACCAGGAGGTGGTGTCTTATGGTCAAAAATTAGGGTGTGACAGATGCCCCTATTTAAGTTTCTTCTATCCGGAGATATGCAGATTGGAATCTTCGTCTCGACGAGATAGGAGGGACTTAAATACAAACATTGCATGAATTTTTGGCCCTAAGAAGCCACCGAATGCAAATGATATGCAATTATATGAGAATGCGAGACAGAGGGTCCTTTGGAGAAAAGGTGCCCCAGGGGAGAGACTAGACACGACACACGGGAAGAACAGGCTCAACAAAGCGCGACTCCACGGGGAAAGGTTGACAATCACAAGGTATCTCTAGGCATATTGCGAAGAACTCGTGAGAAAATCTACTTGAAGATCCTACTGCATATGTCAAATGTAATGATTTCAAGAGATCAGCCGGAGAAGTCTACTGCTGAGTCTTGTAACTTTAATTGAGAACACTTTTTGCCAAAGTCTAATGTTAAAAACTTCTAGGGAATCTGCTGCCAAGATTCTATGGCGAAGTTTGCTGAAAATATACTTCCGTCGAAGTCTTCTGGAAATCTTCTACCGAGATTCGCCAGGAAATGAGGAGAACTACCTATTGCTGAGGTCTTCTGGAAATCTATTGTCGAGGTTAGCCAGGAAATAAAATAGAAATACCTACTGTCAAGGTCTTCTGGAAATCTACTGTCGAGATTGGCTAGGAAAAGAGATGTCTTCGAATAACTGTTCAAGAGGATGATAAACCTCCCCACGCTTCAAGGCTTGTGTGCCTTGAACGGGTCTAAGTTTCTTGAAATAACCTCCCCACACCTCATGGTTTGTGTGCCATGAACGGGTCTCAGTCTTTTGAAATGATGACTGCTCGAGAGCATCTTCACAGTGGATTAAAATTTTCACTGGGGATAAACAACTTCAGCGGTAATCCATAATGTATTGGAGATTGTAAAATTTCACCGGGGATCTTCAGAAGAGATGTAAGCCGGTTAATTTGCAAAATATGTCTTCTCAAATAAAGAGAGATCAGTTGTAATAATCTTCACCAAACATCTCGGGAGAGGTGCCATTTGATGGAAGTAGACTTGCGTAATGAACTCAATGGGGAATACATTCTTAAGGAGTATCTCTTGTTGTAGTTGTAAAAAAGTATTGGAACTCTTGAAGTGAGGATTCTCAAATAAAGAGAAATATCTGTTAAAGTCTTCGACAAACTTCTCTGACAGATTTCCGCAGAGATGCCATTGACGAGTTGATAATCTTGATAAAACCCACTAGGGATGGACAAACTGTCTTGAGGGGACAACCATTTGTCATCTTTGATATAAACATGATCGAACAAGTTGCTCAAATAAAGAGGTTGCTTGTAGTCTAGGTATAAATTGTGAGAAGATCTTGTAATGTTGTTGGAGAAACAACTTATCTTCAATGAAAATCCTCGGAAATATCCTTCCTGGGGAGCAAGGTGCAAAATAAATGCACGCCTGATCCAGATTCAAAAGTCGGGAGATATCCGCAATGTGATTGTCAAGGACTGAAGTTCACTTCGGGAAATAACCGAAGAAAAACTGTCAAACAAGACACAACCATTGAGGTATGAATTCCAATGGGATGTACTAAAATAACCGTCTTCCACGAGGATCAAACTTCGCGGGGAAATAGAAATGTTGTGCTTTCTTTGCCTAAAGCTAACAACTCTAATTGGAAGGAGAAGACACACCCAGTCACTTGGCGATAAACACGGCCAAAGCGACAGACAAACAAAAGGATGCAGGATGCATATGCCATGCTATCTATCTATATTCTATGCGTATGCTTATGCTAACAAAACAAAAAACAAGAGGCAACCGAAGATGAAACATCTCGGAATAAACATCTGTCCAATCTTCAAAGATAGAAGTATCATTGAGGATAGGTAGAGAACTGAACACGGGATTACAATCCTGCTTCAAGGTCTTAAAACTCATATGGGGAATAGAGAACATTCCTCTTGGGGATATAACATCTCGGTCTTCTTGATTATTCTATTGAAGGTGAGAATAAAGATCTACAAGGGATGGATCAATCTCATAATTGGAGAACTCCATGGATAAAATAAATATCCGTCTCACTGGAGAAATTCCTACTGGAGTTGTAGATGGAGATACCCGAGCTGAGGTTTCACAGGGGAATAAATATCCACTTTAATGGGGAAATCTGGGCTAACAAAGCTGTTGAATATGCCGGAGAAACCTCACAGGGATGAAATAAACATCTATTCCTGCCGGGGAACATCGACTTTGACAGAGATCCACTGAGGAGTAAAATATCATCTGCTTCATTGGGGAGGTGAGACTTACGAAGATTCACCAAGGATTAAAATATCACTTGCTTCATTGGGGAAGTTAAGCTAAGCCAACCACTAGAAATTCTTGCATCGAAGAGCTTCATCAAATAATGACCACCTGAAGCAAAATTTACCGGGGCCATAATGAAGAATGTTGTGAAAACAAAGTAGTTTTGATCTTGCTGAACTGCGTGATAGTCGCCATTTTGAACAAGATAATGCCCCAGAGTACATGCTTTAAGAGAAAAGTCATTCTAAGAGGATTTTACAGAAAACATGGAGTTCAATTGCCCCACTATTTTCAAACTCTCGGAGAGATTCGCCGAATCTCGACGTAACTGGCTCGGATTGACGGTGTCATGATTGGATCTTTGAGAATAGTTCTTAAGAAAGTCAGGCTTGTGTTTGTGAGTAACCTGGAAACAATTTGCCCCAGTTCCGCAGAATCTTCAAGTTTTATCATCGATGTCTATATGTAAACTTTCTAAGATATCAGGCAAAATTAACACGCATGAAATGCTAATCCTGAAATTGTTAATGCAACACATATGTTTGTCTTGAAGTTTTTTTGAAAAAGATATCACGATAACTTGTGACAAAATCACTAGTTAGGATATGAATTTATTTTATAAAGCCAATCATCAAATTGAGCATAGCTCATAGGAGTCAGGAAACGTTATCTCACTGAGTATGCTTAAACCTTACTTCAATTAGGACTTTTGAGGTTACATCAGGGCTTAGTTTAAGATTTGTGAAACAAAGGAATAAGGGTCAAAGCTTATTTGTACCCAACCATTTTTTAAGGTTCACTATTTTTGAAAGTTGAGTGTTCAATCAAGCTGATTGAAAATTGCCTTGCCCCAGGTTAAAAATGAGGTTGAAAAGGGTTAAAAAAAGGATTTAACTTCCCTATATCTCTGGTGTTTGGGAGGTTTGAAACAATGCCTTACATCATCATTAAGGTTTTTATTCAAAAGCATACATCAAGAGATATTACGTTTTACTTCGTCATCCTCCTTCCAATTCTTTCTCAAAGCGAGAAAAAGAAAAAAAAATGGATAAAGTTGGCATTATAAGTCATGAAAAACATTTTACGAGTGAATACAAATGGATTTCTTCAAGACAAACCTTTTATTGAATCAACGTTCAAAATAAACAAGTTCTTACATGCCAATTATGCTTTTAATCAAAGAAATAAAAAAGAAGTACACATAAGCAAACAAAATAAATAGCTGATGAGCCCTTCTCAGTATTTTCTGGAGTTTCAGCGTAACGGTATTCCATTCATGACCGGGTTTCCTCCTTTGAAAGTCAGCACTTCGTCATCTATCATTTATTGAACTTTCTCTTGGAAAACTTTGCATTCTTCAATCGAATGCCCCAATACTCCATCATGAAACTCACAGTTGGCGTTCGAGTTGAACCACGGTGGGTGAGACTTCATGATTCTAGTATTTCTGGGTGTCATCACCGAGTTTCTAGCAAAATAAAACCATAGCTGACAGTAAGTCATTGGGATAAGATCAAACCAGCGAGTTTCTTCTTTTGGAATACTCAGAGGTATCTTCTGATCTTGAAACCGTCTTCGAACATGTCGATTCTGATGTTGATCTGAAGAAGTCAACCTTCGCTTATGAGGTAGTCGCTGTTTGCGCTGAGCAGTCGCTTCATACTGATGTTGAGGATGAGGTAATGGAACTGGATCTAACATGATTTGAGAGGAATCCTAAATTGCATTAACATCGAAACTTCCTTCCTCTGGGGAATCATCAACTGAAATTTCTTCATTAGCTTGGCCATTCAAGCTATCCTGAATTCTTCCACTTTTGAGCGCATTCTCGATGTTTACTCCGACTTCCACAATTATGTAGAAATCTAATGGCACAATGCCTACCATCCTATCATAATAAGATCCTGACAGCGTTCTTAGAAACATCTTGCTTAATTCTTTCTCTTGAAGTGGTGGATGAATTTGGGCTGCCAACTCTTTCCATCGTTGCGCGTATTCCCTGAAGATTCATCGTCATTCTTACTCATGCTTGTCAATTGATCACTGTCTGGAGCCATATCCAAATTATAATTGTACTGTTTCACGAAAGCATCAGCTAAGTTTTTCCAAGATTTAATATGATTCCTTTGTAACTTCATATACCACATCAGAGATGCCCCACTCAAACTTTCTTGAAAGCAGTGAATCATCAATTTGTCGTTGTCAATATAAGCGGTCATCTTTCGAAAACATCGTCAAATGGTATCTTAGACAACTAATACCCTTATATACTTCAAAGGCAGGCATCTTGAACTTTGGAGGAATAATTACGCCTGGAACTAAACACAGGTCATGAGCATCAAGACCAGATGTGTTAGTGTCGCGGTGAAATTTGGATACCAAGCTATTGATGAGCTTGAATCTTAATTCATTTGCAACCAAACTTTGATTTGTCCAAAGGAAGGGAAAAAGATCGAAATACCCACAATGCAATGCAAATGCAAGCTAAAGAGTTATAGGTTCGGGGGTTAGTTAAACTTAGGGAAGGTGCTAGCATCCTAAGTTTCTGTAGTACTCTACAGGAACCTCTTGTTTTATGTTTGTTTATTGCTAAGGGTTATCTTCTTAAGGGTGAAAGACCTAGGGGTTTATTTCTAAGTATACTTGATAAGATATCCCATCTTATGCCTACATATCCTGACAGGAGTGGAATCAGAGTATTTGTAGTTCCCCTAAAGGGTTTGAGGAGCTCTTTGACTGTGGTCAAAGTTCCTACGGGATAAAGGTAGTTGATTGATTGGGTTTAGGAGAAAAGATGAGTTGTCATTTTAAAGGAGATTACTTGATTTAAACCACCACAACTTTGTAGGAAAATAGTTTTTGCATCGTCTTAAGAGAAGAGCTCAAGTACTCAGAATTTAATCGACAAGTATGCCATTATCTCTCTTAAGGCAAAGTCCCTACATATTAATTGAATTGTTACGGGGTAGGAGTTTTATCTCACTTAAGATGATTAACATCTTATTCTCTAATGTGTTTGAATAATGTTGAATGAGTTGATTGTTTTGTTTTCCTATGTTGTAAAGATAAAAGGTCCTCCTTATGGGGTAGGATCTATCCTAAAAGATCAACTTGAATGGGATCAATGATCATAGGGGAATATGATGCAAATGAGATGCATGCGCACAATTGTTTAAGTTATGCGCAGATTATTCCTTTGGACGCTATGCATTGCGATAGAATAAATGCGGAAATGATAAATTGCGGAAAATAAAGGCATATAAATAAATCCATAGACAAACGCATGAAAGCGCTAAGTGAGCGTGTGAATTGGGCGTATGTGAGTGAAAGTGTGGATACGCAAGCGTGCACGATAAATGTTGATTGATTAGAGAAAGGTTGAATTGCTTTTAAGAAAGTTCTATTGATTTATGATAAATTATGAGAAATATGTTTGATTTATTAGTGAAGTTAAGTTAAATTATTAGAGGGAATTAATTGGTAGAAATTACCTTTGTTGGCGAAGGTAGAAAGGATTATATTTTTTTAGTCAAATTAATTATGAAATGAAAAGGTTTTGAAAATATAAAAGGAGTTTACTAAATAAGTTGGTTTTAATTATTATTAAAAAAAAGTTTTATTAATTATTATTTATATAAAAGGAGTTATATTAAAATAAAATAAAAAAGGTTATATTAAAAGTGCAAGTTATTTTTTAGATTATAAAATAGTTTTCTATTAAAAAGGGTTTTTTAAAAATAACAAAATAAAATAGGTTATTTTTAAATTATGAGGAAAGGGTTTTGTTATTAAAAGAATTATATTGAGTTGCTTTTAAAAGGTTAATTAAAAGGTTGATTAGTGGGTTTTATTGATTTAATTATAAAAAGTTGATTAAGGTTATAGCTAGATTAATTAAGTTGATATTAAGTGTTGATTAATGGATTAATTGGGGTTAATTAATTAATAAAAGTGATGATTAGGTTAAATTAAAACGGATTAAAGGTTGATTAAATAGATAATGAAGGGGCGGATGGATCTAACGCAGAGAGGGTAATGAGGGTTCACGGTGGGCTGCTTCGCGGCAAAGACTTGGACGGATGACCGGCGGATGAGGTTTCGTTGTGCGATTCGTCAGTAATTCGGCCGGTGACTCATGGCGACGACGGAAAGAAACTCAAAGATAAGTTCTTCACTTTCCCTTTTTTACGAATTGGCTTTTTTAGGGTTTGATTTGTGATTTCTGAATTTGGGATTTTTTGTGTGAATGTTGTGGACTCTGGCTGTATGTGTGTCGGTCCCCTTCATCTCAATTTCTCCTTCTTTCTTATAGTAACTTGGAAAAACTATGAATTGAATGAGTGGAGTAATGTTGTCGGGTCTTGTTTTGGTAAGAAGTTGAATGGTCATGAAAGGTTTTTTTCAAGGTAGTTATGTGATTTCCTTTCTTGTTGAAGCTTGCTTTGGAAAAAAAGTTGGTCATTGATGATTTTTCCAATTAAAATGAACCTGTTTGAGCCTGTTTATGTTCAATTACGTGTAATAACGTTGACCTTAAATATGTTTCTGTCTTAATTATATTTCTTCTTTTTCTCAGCCAACTTCTGTGTGAAAGAATTGCTGGTGTTGGAGCTTCTCACTGTTGATTGAAAGCCAGAATTGCAAGTTTTGAATCGTGGAGTAAGATTGATGTCAAGCTACAAATCTTGATAGCAGGCTAATGGGGTGATAACTCTTTACTGGATCCTCTGTCAAAGGTGGTTTGCATCCTTCAAATTAATTAGGAACAAGTTCTATAGGCTACTTGATAGCAACTTTCAAATTCTCAACCCAATTTCTATGTTGAGATCTTTGTTCAATCAGTAGAATTTCTCATAGTTTTTTTTCTTTGTACAGGGCACAAAATAATCAAGCTCCAAGAGCTTTAGATTGTTGGCTTCATGGAAATCCTTTACGGTGGAGTTCTTTGGTTTTTGGATTCTCCCGACTGCGAAGAACTGTACCGGGCACAATCTCACACATAGTAAATGGCACCATACTCTTGCTGAAAGAAAAAGGAGTGAGGCATAGAGTCTACGGTCTTGTTGCTCTGTATGATTGAATCGTAAGTGAACTTTCCTCTGAGTTCGCGTTTGACATGTTTACTAAAGAATTCCTATCTTGATTGATGTCTTGCAAACTTCCAATGGAAATAATCTCACAAATTTCTGTCTTCCAATCTTATTTAGGTTGCCTCGATGTTCCGGTATGCATTAATTCGACCAGAACATGATATTTGGTTTAGTATCTCCCGTCATTGTCCTTGTCTGAAGTGGTTTTCATTTTTAGCATGGAGCAAAAGGCAGAACTTTTAGTACTGGACCAGAGTTTTCCATGTTTGAACTACTTAGGATCTTTCTTGTAAAAAAGTTATATCATTGGAATTATGTATGGATTCTCACGATTTTGCATAGCTTTAATCAGAGGGGCGGATTTGGCGTGCTGCTGCTGTTGTGGAAGTTGAAGCGAATTCTTTGCAGTAAACGGCAGTTTTTAGATTGGGCATACTCTAGTTAGCAGGTGATTCCATCAAAGCCGAATTTGGTATTTACGCACGGAGTTGTACCGGCACTAATTTTTGTGATGTTTTCCATCTATTGTCCGCTCCTGCACGTAATATATTGTTGGTATTTGGTTTGGTGCAGAATATCTATGTTTCATCAAAAAAGTTGCAACCTCTTTTATTGGACCCAAATCTCTTATATCTTTCTTCTCAGTTGGTATGAATCTCACCCTTACATTTTGTAACTGCAAATATCTGTCTTTGAATGCAGAATCATGCGCTCGGAATTCAAATTCTTTCCAATCTGAGGGATAAATGCAAGAATATCCGTCTGAAGAGTCGACAAAAGCTCTATTTCTGTCTGGTATTTCTACAAAAACAAGACATCAGCAAAGATTAATTTTGTTGGCTGCAAACTTGCTGCTAATGCTCCTATGCCCAAGAGTAGAGGTCTTCTCAAGCTCTTACTTTCTGAACTTAAAGATGTTTCCATTGAACAAGAGACATTGTTAGAAGATGAAGTTAGAGTGTTCCGAAGCAACCAATTTGAATGTGGCAAGTTTAGTTTATAGGATAAGGAAGGTGAAGTCCATGTTAAAGAGCAGGAAGAAAGTACCATAGTGAAGAGTGGTTTAGAGGTTGAGTTTTGAGATGGAATGAAATATTGGAGGGATAGTAAGTAGAATTTAGACCATGTGATATGGTTAGAAGCTTGTGGCCATGTGACAATGAAACATGTTTTTTTCTTCTTATTTTCTTATGTTATTTGACATAGGATTGGATAATGTCATATTATTCATTGTGCTTTATAGAGTTTAGAGAAACTGGGCCGGATCAACTTAGTATTGATGCTTGAGTTTTAATTTTTATCATGACCATTAATCTTTGAAGGTCATTTGTGATGCTTTGAATTAATCACCAAATATCTCGGTACAAAACCTTCTTGAGCTTTTTGTATTTTGTGATCTTGGATTAAAATTTTGGTGCACCAACAAACTCCTTGCTTTTGAACCTTAACGCCTAACCTCAAATCAAATCCTTAAATCATCATCGTTCGGGGCATCGATAAAGGGGAATTAAATTCTTTAATAAAACAAAGACTCATGTCCCTTAGATCCAACTTCTCTTCATGAGTACGCACTGAAACTTTTAGGAGATACAGACAGAACCTCTGTTTAAACCATATCAAACCTAACTGACCCTCTTTAGATTTGTGAGAATGGATGTTGGTCCATTAGGGGTTACCGCATTTGCACCAGTTGGTTAGTCTCAAAAAAACATAAATATTAAAATAAAGGCAAATTACGATAGAAAATACGCAAAAAGAGGTGGGATCCTACGGTCAAAATTAGGGTGCAACAGATGCCCCTATTTAAGTTACTTCTATCCGGAGATATGGAGATTGAAATCTTCGTCTTGAAGAGATAGGAGGGACTTAAATACAAACATGGCACAAATTTTTGGCCGTAAGATGCCACCAAATGCATATGACTGTTGCACCCTAATTTTTGACCCTAAGATCCCATTCTTTTTTTTTATTTTATTTTTTGTTGTTTTTGTGCGTGTGTCTATTATCACAGTTAACCAGTTTGTGCAGGTTTGCATAGGATGTTGAGTTCAAAGGGAAATAATACACAACCTCACAGTCATAACTATTTCCTTCATTCTTAGGCCATTCATGGATAAACACTTCAAAGACATCCTAGATGGATTTTTTTGGTTGTATCTCGCTAAAGTCGTTTTCATATTTGGTTTGAGATCAGGATTTTATAGCACATGAGTTTATGGTATTCGAGGCCCCATTGCTTTCTGACACAAGAGGGTTTGGATTCAGGGTTTGAAGTTCACATGTGTTTGCTAAGTGGATAAGTATGTATATTTTGGCCTATGGATTTCTTATAACGTCAAGGAAGTTTTTTATTCAAATTACAAAGTCAAAGAGATTATGCCATGGCGGTAACACCATGCTCCACTAATTCAAGTTTGATAAGATAAGTCCAATGAAGGAAGCCTATTGCTACAGGGAATGAATATTATAGGTATCCCTTCATTAATTTGAACAAATAAGTTATTCGAGGAAAGCATACAAGTATCCAATACAATTTTAATACGAGGAGATTTCTTGCAATCCAACCCCATTACATCATCGTGAATCACTACATTGACTCAAGTGTGTTCATGGTTTAAGTTACAAGAATTTAAAGCCTATAGCTCCTTATGTTGAGAATTCATTTGTGCATGACCTAAAGCAACTGCAGGTGAGTGAAGCCACATCCCTCGCTGCTGTTAATGAACCAATTGTTGTCAAAAGCTGATGTATACCGACGAAACTCCATACCTGCAAGCATGATAACTAGAAGCAAATATTATAAAGATCAAACTAGCTATTGATATTTGTAGCATCATGTGCATGTTCAACAATTTTCACATATCCTGTTTGGAGCAACATAAGCATGTCCGTGGTGTTCCTAATAAAAGTGATACCTGAATAACAGACTGAATCTACTTATCATCTGTTATAATCAAAGCCACCGGCATCTATTTGAACTACACGATCCAAAATCAAATTAGAAGAGTTAAGAGCATCGAAACAAAATCGAGAAAGGAGATTTTGAGTTCTTTTGATAGCAGCGAACCGACACCGTTTGGAAACATTGGGTAATTCTTCATGGTAGGCTTCGCATCACAACGGCACCATTCCATTCTTAGGAGACCCGCGCTATAGTAAGGCATCGCCATCCTCCTGCAAACCAAAACGCAGAAGCGATTAATTGACCTTCAGATGAATTGAAGAAGAAATTCAAGCGCAAATCATTACCAAACTGCTCCAAGAACTTGTGCACCGCGTCAACGTCCTCCAAACTTCTGCATACCCACACAACTGCAAAACAGAAGGAGAAAATCACCCGGTGAGCCTACATCGATTTCAACACCATCTACAAGATAAATCCAGTAAGGATCCCAATCCCAATACAAGACCTGTTAGCTTTACTTTACAAGGGGAGGCTATCCAAATAAAGTGAACATGAGGACGGCGCAACGACAAACCACATGGCTCATGATTCTTGCTCTTTGCTGAATATAGTTTGCTCAGCAAAATACATCCATGATTTGGTTAGCCATCATCTGAACTTTTCAACTCGTGCTTCATAATACCTCATCGCTTGAAAGCAATCGGAGCGTTAGTCACGAAAAAACACAATGATTCCACAGCAGACCATCACACTGTAAAATCAACTTCTGCTAAATTCTGTAAAGAAAATTAGAAGAGTGAACTTACCATCAGCGATTAATCCACGAGTTTGCTGAGCCCAATGTTCCTAACACTCGAAAAGAAGCCATCTGCAAGGAAGAAGTTCAACGCAGGAAAACTGGACCCGTCGGCAACACCCTTATGTCTGAACTTAAATATCAAGCTCAAAGCCCTTAAGCCACCTGCACGACACAGGAAACCAATTGCAGAAAATGAGTTACTGTATAATCAGGCAACAAGGAGTGACTCTTCAATGGCAACTGGTTACGATAATGGGAATCACAAACAACACTCTACTTACAAAGATTAATAAACCCATTCACAAGATGAGTCTGATAGGCTTTTCTTTAGACAGTTGGTATTGCCAACAACACCATTATCCATGCTGAACCGTGCAACATAGCTTTTTTTCGCCAAGAGAATTCACGGACCTCATCGTCGTTAGGAGACCTGCAGACTTTACAACTCAACAATTTTTGCCCCGGTATCACCACAAAGTACTATCCATGGATTGGAGTTTACCAGAACTGTCACAACAACACCTACAAGCTCTTTGGCAATGAATCCTAAGTCTCTAAGCCTGTTCCATTTTCGCAGCAGCGATGTGATGGTGATCGAACTTACTAAAGCATATACCTATATTGACCAAACCTGCTAAAAATATAAATTATGCATAATGACAGGTAAGCTCAGAAGATGAACACGGGAAAGCTGAGGAATTACGAACCGAATCACCTTTGAACCTTACAGTTCCAGGCCTTACCAGAAGTTGTACCCTCTTTGGTTCTTTGCAGTTTTCATCGTATTCACCTCTACGCCGCTTTTGCACCATAACTTCTCCAAGCGACTCCAAAGTATTGTTGTCAAATACCTGAAACCAGAACCAAGAGGATATAAGCATAGAAATCCTCAAATAGAATCCACGTAATTAACGAAGAACAAGGAAAGTCAGAATGAGCAACGTATAAAGCAATAAATAAGAATGTGATTATAGTCACAAACACTGTTTTCCCTTTCCAAGTAAATTACCAGCACAATGAAGTTATTTCCAAAAGTGGCCCAAACATGCTCACCTAGAATAGGAAAGAAATTCATCAGTTTTTTTTCCCGAAGGACAACTTTTTCATTCAAGATAGAACCATCAGAACCTCCCAAAATTGTTTTCAGAATCTTAAACAACTTTCCAATTGCGGACAAGCATATTCGTTTTGAAATTGATTCTGCTTTAATACGGTTAATTGGAAAGGAATTTTCGGCAGCTATAAAGAAGAAGAGAAACTCACACAACTTTTAGAGAAAAAAATCGACAATACCACAAGAATCCCAATCTCAAACCCTAAAATTTGTAAATCAAAAAGAGAGAAGGACTTATCCTCCCTCCTCCGCCGCCGATACCCCACGAGAAACCCTTCGTGCTTCTCCCTCTTCGATCACCGTGAATCCATCGGCCATCCGTCCAAACCGCGATCCAAGCCATCATCTTCACTACCCGTGGTGTCATCTCCGAAAAGCATCATCACCCGCCGCGCTCATCGTCAGAAAAAACCGTCATCGTCGACGGAAGTCACCATTTCTGCCCCTCAGAACCTACAAAATCTTTTTTTGTTAATTGATTTTTGCTAACATTTTCATTGTTTTGTTGCATGTTCATAGAAGAAGAGGAAAATGACGGAAGCGGTCGAGAGAACAAAGATGGAGAAAGAGAGAGGTTGATAAGAGACGAGGAGAAGGAATTAGAAGAAGGGGAGAAGTAATGGAAGCCGACGGAAAAGAAATGGGGATTAGGGTTTGTTTTTTTTATTTTGTTTATATTATTGTAATCCTGTGTATGCACCGACACACGCATACGGTGCTACCTCACGCGATCACCATACCCCTCACCAAACCATCATCATGCGGTCACAAATGCACACACGCACGATGCACCTTCGCAGATCACCCACATACAAACCCATCTGTTTCCCTAATCCGCCTCCTAACCTCTTCGTTAACCCCTAATCTCCCCCTAATTAACCTAGTAATCAATATTTAATCTAATTAATTAATTAATTACATAATCATTAACTTCTTTAAAATTAATTAACCTAATCAATTCACCTAATTTTGAAATTTGACTAACCTTTTAATTAACCAATTTATTAACTTAATCCTATTAATATATCAACTTAATTAATCACCTTTTTATCAGTTTTTAATTAATTAACAACTAAACCCTTTTTAGCTTTTAAATTTAATAGCCTGCTTTTATTTTATTTTTATGCACCAATTTATTTCATTTCAATTTTAATCCCTATTTTAATATAATCCGCTCATATTCTAGCATCATTTCATATTTAAAGTAACCCTCTATTTAGTAGGGTAAGCTTAAATTAACTTGTTTTTTTTAATCAATAAAACTTTTTTTTAACTATCTCTATCATAATAATTAATGAAAAAAAACCTACTCCATTTCTTAAAAAAAAAAAAAATAGTTAATAATAACTTTTAAAACAAATAACTTTTTATAACAACAACACAATAAAATCATTTCACTAATTTATAAACCAAAATTACGATAATATAAGTTTTCTTAAGAAATTTAACCAAAATCTTTCTTTACTAGTAAAGCATTTTCTCAAATAAATTAACCTTTGCGTAATTATACATTTTATAAAATAAATCTTTTCATATATTTATAGGGTAATAAAATCACTCTTTAGAATTTAAGTATTTCTTTTATCCAATTAAAAAACTAATCTCCATTAAAACCAACCTCACCAACTTAATTCAACTTTTTACAACTTCTACCCAAATCAAATTTCCTCTAAAAATGTTTTCTCATAAATCAACTCACTAAAATCAATTTCACCTTAGGAACAAATCTAATTCTCGCTTAAAATCCATCAACTAAAATCAAATCACATCGTAAAACATAACCTAATCGTGCACACCCTCATTCATGACACATTCACTCTCACACACTTCAGCGCTTTCATGCGTATGTGGATGTTTTACTTATTTGCCCTTTCCGCAATTTACCTTCCGCAATTTAATATTATCGTATTTATCTTGCATTGTATCATTGCATTCCGTCCAAAGGAAAACCCTACACATGATTCAACAATTGTGTGTAGTGCACATCATTTGCATCATATTCCCCATGATCATTGATCCCATTCAAGTTGATCTCTAGGATAGATCCTACCTCATAGGAAGGACCATTATCTTTACAACTTAGATACAAACAAAACAAATTCAAATCAAACAACATTCAAACACATTAGAGAAAGATGCCAAATCATCTTAAGCGAGATAGAATCTCCACCCCACAACAATACAGTCAATACCGTTGGAACTTTGCCTTAAGAGAGATAGAGGCGTACCTCGTCGATCCCTACCCAAGTACTTGAGCCCTTCTCTTAAGACGATGCAAAGACTATTTTCCTACAATTTGTGGCGGTTAAATCTCCCTTAAAATGACAATTCATCTCCTTCTCCTAAAATCAATCAACCAACTACCCTAAACCCGTAGGAACTTTGACTACAGTCAAAGAACTCCTCAAACCCTTTATGGGAACTACAGATACTCTGATTCCACTCCCGTAAGGATATGTAGGCATAAGATGTGATATCTTATCGAGTATACTTAGAAATAAATCCCTAGGTCTTTCATCCTTAAGCATATAAAAACTTAGCAATAAACAAACATAAAACAAGAGGTTCCTGTAGAGTACTACAGAAACTTAGGATGATAGTACCTTCCCTAAGTTTAACCAACCCCCCGGACCCTATAACTCTCTAAACCTTGCATTTGCATTGCATTGTGGGAATTTCGATATTTATCCCTTCCTTTGGACAAATCAAAGATCGATTGCAAAATGAATTAAAGATTCAAACTAATCAATAGTTTGGTATCCGATTTTCACCGCGACAATGACATGCAATGATATGAAATGATATGGAAATGCAAGACAGATAGGGGGGGTCCTATGGAGAAATGGTGCCACAGGGGAGAAATCATACACAACACACGAGAAGAATAGGCTCAACCAAGCGAGACTCCACGGGGAAAGATTGACAATCACAAAGTGTTTGTAAATATGTTGTGAAGAACTTGCGAGAAAACCACTTGAAGAACCTACTGTATAGGTCAAAATGTAATGATTCCAAGATATCAGTTGGAGAAGTCTACTGTCGAGACTTGTAACTTTAATTGAGAATACTTTTGCCAAAGTATATTGTCAAAACTTTTATGGAATCTGCTGTCGAGATTCTATGTTGAAGTTGCTGGAGATATACTTTCGACGAAGTCTTCTGGAAATCTACTGGCGGGATTATCCAGGAAATGAAATATAAATGCTTACTGTCGAGGTCTTCCGGGAATCTTCTGTCGAGATTATCCAGAAAATAAAAGAAATACCTATTGTCGAGGTCTTCTGGGAATCTACTGCCGAGATTAGCCAGAAAAAGAGATATCTTTGAATAACTGTTCAAAAGGATGATAAACCTCCCCGAGCGTCACGGTCTGGATGCCATGAGCTGGTCTCAGTCTCTTGAAATAAACCTCACCGAGCATCATGGTCTGGATGCCATGAGCTGGTCTCAGTCTCTTTATGTAAAGCCTCCCCGAGCGTCATGGTCTGGGTGCCATGAGCTGGTCTCAGTCTCTTGATGAACTTTCCCGAGCGTCATGGTCTGGGTGCCATGAGCTGGTCTTAGTTTCTACCTGAAATGATGAGAACTCGGGAGAGCATCTTCACAGGGGATAAAAATATCATTGTAGTTTGTAGAATCATTGTAGATTGTAGATGTTGTTGTAGATTTTCGACTGTAAGCCATAATGTACTGGAGGTTGCAAAACTTCACCGGGGATCTTCAGGAGAGATGTGAGCCGGTTGAATTGTAAAGTATGTCTTCTCAAATAAAGAGAGACTAATGTGATAAACTTCCTCGACTTCTCTGGAGAGATGTCGCTTGATGGAAATAAACTTGTGTGATGAACTCGCTGGGGAATACATTCCTGAGGAGCATCCTAGCTGTTGAAAAATGTGTGAATTCTCAAATAAAGAGAAATATCTGTAAGGTTTTCCATTTACCAAGTCGATAATCACTGGGGATGGACAAACCGTCTTGAGGAGACTGTCATTTGTTGTTTTGAATAAAATCCTGATCAAAACGAGTTGCTCAAAATCGGGATATAAATTGTTGAGATCATTGTTGTCGGAGAAATGTTTGTCTTCAATGACTATCTTCATAAATTCTTCCTCGGGAGGAAAGTGCAAAATAAATGCACGCTCTATGCTCAAGAGTTGGAGATATCCACAAACGTGATTGTCAGGGACCGAAGTTCAATTCAGGAAATAACTAA